>OX375874.1:41153166-41832333 GCA_947359465.1 Metellina segmentata | reverse complement strand
TGAGGTATACTGCAATATTTTTAAAATTAAAAACTAACAGTAATACTATACAGATATGACCATTTTAGTTTTGTATCGGAAGTTACGATCTGAAAGTTCCGAAAATTGTATGACCAACTTTTAATTGCATCGATTTTATTTATTAACCAATTTGAAAAATAACTGTACCATAAGAAAGAGTGTAATGTAATGTATTCAGTGATGTTTTCAAATTTAAAAAATAATGGCTTTTGCCGTAGACAAAACGGTTTTAACAATAAGTAGCGAAAATATCCAAAGATTCCGAATTTTGTATGACGAACTTTTGATCGCATCCAATTTAATTATTAACCGATTTCAAAAATAATAGTACGGTAAGAAAGAGTATATTCTGAGGTATACTGCTATATTTTAAAAATTAAAAACTAATAGTAATGAGATATAGATATGGCAGTTTAAAAAAAAAGTAACAAAAATGTCCCGATTTTTCCTGAATTTCAAAAAAATATTATCAAGAACCAAATTTAAATTTCCAAAAAAACTCGACGAGCTGCAAAAATTTACGTTGAGAGGTACTCTTAAAAAAAAACTCACGACTGAAGACTGAAATTTTGAATGTGTTTTGCTCACTCGCGGAAGAAATTTCACTTCTTCAACTTTAACACTTAATAAAACCTAAACTAATAGCCGCATCGGAAAAAAATCTTAATAATTATCCAGGGAATACGATGAAGAACAAAGCATGTTAATTTCATATTTTTCCGATCAGTACTTTCTCGGGAAACCGTCTAAGAATGGAGCTAAACAACAAAATTTTCAATTCTTCGGCGGCGGCGGCGGCGGCGGCGGTAACTTTTTTTTAATATAGAGAGAAAGTCTAAATAAAAATGGACTCAATAAAAATTAAATTTACGGATTGCTTACACGCGCTCACAATAGCCTTGAGTCAACGCATACTTAGGCCTAATGTGTTTTACTTTCGCAACATTTATATTTTTTGCCCTAAGCGAAAATACGCCCTAAACCTGTTACATTTTTTGCGAAGTTTGCATACAAAAATTTTATTTGTTTATTATTTCATTAATGTCCAGATGAATGTAGACCGATGCAAAAAATTTAAGAAGCACGTACTTAAAAGCTATCATTAAACATCGATGGAACAGCACGTGTATACGAAATGGGGATCCTGTGACCTTCTAGGTCCTAAAGTGTGTCCTTATTTAGTGTCTTTATTACTTCATGATAACCTACACTGCCCAGACGAATGTTGGCTAAGGAAAAAACAATTTAAGCTGCATGCATTTAAAAGCTATCATTAACCATCGATGCAACAGTCCGTCTAGACAGAAGTGGGAAACCCAAGGCCATCTAGGTCCTAAAGTGCATCCTTTTGACTGAATCCAAATTTTGCAGAACAAATCCTTTATTTTATTAACACTTCTTTTATGCTTGTAATTAAAATACCAAAGAATAAATTAAGTTAAACCAAATAATTATCCCAGATTGACCGGTGCAATTTGAACTTTGGTTATCAGGTTGGCAACTAAGTTCCCGTTGTAAGTTCTGTTGCACATAGAATTCCGCGTTGACCGTTTGGTTCTGTACAAGCAATTCGTACTGGATAATCCCTTCCCAGTTCAGTCATACGAACAACATCGTTTTACGCAGATGGAGATCTTGTTTCACGCGTGGTGTCGCTTGACGACCAGAACAAGGTGCGTCTTTGAGGTCAAAATTTCCATTTTTGAACATGGCATACCAATCACGAGCGGTTCTTTCAGCTATGGCACCCTCTCCATACACAGCACAAATGTTGTGAGCAGCTTTTGTGGCCTTAAAGAACCTTGATTAAAAGCAAAAAGAAGGAGGTGTCGAAAGTGCTCATTTTTGTCAACTTAACATTCCATTTTAATGATCTGAAAACTAACATAAATTAACTCGAACAAAAATACAAAACGTTGATTCCGGTGGAACAAAACATCCTCTTTCGTATGATTTAAAACATTATGCCAAAAACATTTAATGACTAGAGGATTGTTAAAATTAAAAAAAAAAAAAAAACGGCGGGAACTTAGTTGCCAACCCAATATAAAGACTAAATTGACAGTTCTACTTTCTTGATTAAAGCTGAATTCAAAATGGATGAGCAAGGCTCAAAGGGACACTCGAAGACCAATCAGAGATGCCGACGCATAGTGCCGTTCCCTCAAGTTGAAATCATTTAAACTTTTGTCGAATCTGATAGGTCTGCGCTTGTCGCTTTGCGCTTCCTATTTGAATTCAGTTTCGGTTCGAATGCGACTCTAAAATGTCTGACAATTTCCTCTGCCTGACTGTCCTCACGCAGTTGTTTGGCAGAGTTTATAGGGGTTCAATACACATGACACCAACTTTCGACAACGGTGTACCGTGTTTCAGTTTGATAGGGAATTTGTGAATAGTTGCAGCCGACGGTATTTCTTAATATTCTGTCGGCTTAACAGGCCATCATGTCAAAGTAGACCAAGATAACTTGAGCTGAACCATAGCTGAACAAAGCATACAGATTTTGTAATGAAGATTGAGAATTACAATATTTTCTTGTTTCTCCTAAAAATAACTTGCGTTCTTTGTGATTCTGCAATATCAACATTAGAGAAATTAACTGCTCATCCGCATTATCTAATACAAATATTTCAATTAAATTAGAGGAAGAGAGGAATTTCGTATTTGAGAAATTAACAGATGAAAAGCAAAGGAAAGACAATTCTTTGAAGCAGCAATATGAGTAGGAAATAATGCCAATGAAGCAACTTGTTAAATAACTTATATACTCAGGGAAAAAGGAAATCCATGCCATCAATGATGTAGAAATTGTTAAAGAATGCACTAACGAAGTTGAAGGATGCTTGGATTCAGATAACGTTTCGAAGTTTCCTCTTCAAAGTTCCTTCTTAAAAACCAGATCGGGCATCTCTCTTGAATCAACTATCAGCTTAATAGAATAACTTCATAAAATACTCAATAGGAAAATATATATTATTCAACCGCTTTGGATGAATCAACTGATACTTCTTTTGGGGCAGGTTTTATGCACTCAGGTCAAAAATTATGTTTACAGACGCAAAAATAATTATATTCCATGAAATACCCAATCGATGTAATTCATTTTTGCAGGTAATGTGTGAAAGACAAACCTAATTAGAGTTATACGATCAAAAGTGTTCAAACGGCTTCTGATATGAAAATCAAGGCGTAAAATCATCCGACAGTGAATCAAGCGCTTTGCGCAAAGTGAATATCTACATTGATTTCAATGTGTAAGGACTCTAAATAGTTTGTCATGGCTCCGAAGTGTCATCTATATATATAATTCTCTTACGTGGCACGCAAAAAAGACGTTATTTGTAATCGCGTTTTGGCAACACTGTACGATTGTTTGTTTATCGCGAAGTCTCGCGCATCGATTGAATTTATAGCGTTATCGGATGAAATTTTATTGAAAAAAAAGGAAATTTTAATGAACTGTTGCAGTTAGTTTATAACAGAAATCAAAGAAAGCGGAGGATCTTTTCAGGGCCATTTAAAAAACGGTCCTTTTTAGGGCCAACAATAATAGTTCAACAAGACGCTTGCACTACAACTTTCGGCAACAAACTCAATGAAAAAGTGTGGGTCGTTTGAGTGCTGGGAAAATGTACACACAAACAACATGCTGGGTATTTAATTTCCAAAGCAACGCTCACATTTCGAGTCAAAATTTGCACAAAGTTTTCATTTGAATTCTGATTTTAGAGATACTGTATATATTTTTTCTGTAATACAGCAAATTTAGATTTGAAAAACATTTTTTTGGTAACATATTTTGTAAACAGTCCCTTCTGCTAGGACACATGTCTTCATTGAGGCGAGCGAAGCGAGCATAGGTTCGCGCAGAGAACTAATGAGGACTGCGAAGCAATCCTCCGGGGGTTGGCGAGCGTTAGCGAGCAGGGGGCAGGCCCCCTAGTTTGGAATAATCTGTGAAGTGGCGCATTATCGGCCGTTTAGAAGCAGATCAGACAATCATGGAAGCAGCGAGTTGTGTGAATATTTCAAGACAGACAGAGAATCCCTAGAATTCTGGAACTTTTAGGAGACCTGAACAAGGTGGTAAACGAATGACAACTGCTTCTCAAGATCGATATATGGCAATAACTGCCCGCCGTAACAGGAAGTCTACTGCTCGGCAGTTAAGTTCAGAGTTTGCAGCCGCCACGGAAACTGTTTTATCGGCAAACTATATACAGAAGGCTTAATGTAAAAAAGGCTTTATGCTAGAAAGCCAGGGGTATGTGTTTCAATGTCTTAATAACACAAGAGGGATCGCTTTAATTGGTGCAAAGAACTTCAGAACTGGAGTTAACACCAATGGACCTATGTTATCATTATTGATGAGTCGAGGTTTAATTTAGCATCTGATTGTAAGCGTTTTTATATCTGGAGGGAGTCAGTGACTCGAAATCTTCCTTCGAACATTATGGAATGTGACCGTTTTGGTAGTGCAGGCTGATGGTGTGGAATGGAATAATGATCGATGGACGTACGCCCCTTGACGTTTTCAACAGAGGTTCTGTGACCGGCCAGAGATATCGGGATGAGGTCTTAGAACGTTATGTAAGACTTTTTAGAGATGCATATGGATCTGATTTTTTTTATTTATGGATGCTAATGCTCGTCTACATCGAGAAAATCTCGTTGACGAATTCCTTGAAAATGAAGCCATTGAGCGAATACCGTGGCCAGCAAAATCTCCTATCTGAACCCAATAGAGAACTTATGGGACTACCTTGGAAAAGCAGTTGCACGGAGGCAACTTCCTCCTGGAGATATACGTAAATGCCTTGAAGACCGTATTACTGGAGGAGTTGAATTTAATTCCCCAAACTGTGGTTAACAACATTATTGCCAGCATGAAATCGCGTTGTGATATGTGTGTACAAGTGAGGAGCGATCACATTCCATATTAAATTCATAAGCCTTAATTTTTTTCTGAGTTATTCTTGTTTTCTGAACTCTCCTTGTCACATAGTAATCCTTTTTTCTGGTTTCATGCTACAGTTTTATATCATATGCAGTGTTTTTAAATTTTTTTCCTTTGTATTTATGCGTTATGTTGTTATGTCTCATCCCACACAAATTCATAAAATGATAGTTCACAGTTTCTGAAAAATCCATGATTCCATGTATGTAAAGATAATTTTGAACACCAGTGTACATAATTTAGGCCATAACAGTATATTTTTTGCTACGAAGAGTTTGGGCACTTTACGAGCATATTATAAAGTGCTTTGGCTATCGCAGTGACAGGTGTAAGTCAAAATTTATCGGTGAAAATAGATAATTAAATTTTATTAATAAGAATTTTATTAAAGAATATTTTTATTTCTATATTTATTTCTACAGGAAATGCAACATTTTTGTATGATATCACGTCAAATCAAACAACTTGAATATTTATCTTAATATTATAAAAGAAAGGGTTTGTCTGTTTGTTTGTTTTTTTTCGCTGCCGCAAAAACCTGACGATTCTATGGATTCTATGGAACACACAAGTAGTCCAAATTTTTTGCAATTTTTGGGTCGCGGCGAAATTTCAAAATTCAATCTAGAAGATTTTTAAATGAATTTGATAGTTTTATTCTCTACCTGGTTCTTCAAACGCTGATGATTTTTTCTACCCACTTGACCTTGCAGTCAGGGTGTGGAACCATGCCAAGTTTTTTTCGTGTAGAAAATTATTTTTTTCGTTTCCTCTTTGATTTTGCGCGTAGAAAATTTTTTAGAGCCAGACGATAAATCTTTTAATTATAGTCACAGTTCTTTTATCTATCTCCTAGACCGTTAAATAAAGAGTACAAATTTCTGCGGATTTGATATCTGCGGAAAATTTCAGTTTAGATTGATACCTAAAAATAGGATTTTCTTCAAATAAATAATTTTTTAATTGAATATATCTTCAACGGATTTGAAATATGCGGAAAATTTTACACCAGATTACTACCTTACATCACGGCGTGGCCCGTGGTTCGCAAACCAACACCACGGGCACGAGCAACGCCGGGCTAGCCACGCAGTGGCTCGTTTCAAGATAAAACTAAGTCTATGTGAGGCTATCAGAGCAAGAGTGGCCTAACCCACGAAATATTGAGCATTTTATTATTAACCTTTACTTTTGCGCCGGTTCAAGACTTCTGAAATTGCAATTAACCTTTTTATTGATCAGTGATCAATAAATTTTCAGAATCTCAAATCATATTGTAGATAAATCAAAATATATAAAAAAATAAAATCACCCTTTTCTTCACTGAGTATGTTGGTGGATTAGTCCACTCTTGCTCTGATAGCTTCATGTATGATATATGAATGATAAAAAATCCAAACATTTAAAAATATCTACTTTTTTTTCAGAACACTTTTTCACTGAAAGGAAGTTTGGGATGAACATTTTCCCTAATTAGCAAAGATCATTGATGAACAGGGTGATATATTAGAATCATTTGAAAAGCTAGGGGGCTCCGCCCCTGCTTGCTAACGCTCGCCAACCCTCGGTGATTGCTACGCAATCCCATTTGCTTTGCTACGCAAACCAACACTCCTTCAGCAAGCGTCTCAAATTTTGAAAATTTCTTTTCATCGCAATATATTTATTTATAAACCAATTTAAAAAATAATTATACCATACGAAAGAGAACATTCTGAGCTTTCACATGGTGTTTTAAAATTTAAAAACTAATAATATTAAGCTATCGATATTTCAATTTTAACAAAAAATGTCGAACATTTTCCAATTCCCCCAAATTTCAAAAAAATAATATCAGGAACCAAATTGAAATTTTTGAAAAAACTCGGCGAGGTGCAAAAATTTACGTACATAAGGTACTCTACAAAATCTCAAGACTGAAGAATGAAAATTTGTACGTGGTTTGCTCACTCGCGTTAGAAATTTCGCTTTTTTCGACTTTGGCACTTAATGCACCCTAAACTAATAGCTGCATCGGAAAAAAATCTGCTCCATCTTGTTCCCTGTACAATTTTGAACAAACCTTATTAATTATGTAATTTTCTGATCCGTACTTTCTTGGGAAACCGTCTGAGAATCGAGCGAAAAAAGCGAGTTTTCAATCCTGCGGCAGCGGCTGTAGTAACTTTTTCAACACAGAGAGATACACGGCTACTATAGACCATTTAATTGGAGAATATAACTAAAGGTTATTTGACTGAGAATCATGATATCACACTGAAATAAGCATTTGATATTTACCTAGTTACTGTCACCAAGGCACCCACATAACTACAGATAGAATTGATTGAATGCTCAATTGGCTTTCTTTTAAAATCATTGTTTGATGCTAAGACAGATCCGACTGAAATGTGAAAAATGCAATAGAAATACCCACACCTTCTGGAACATGCCTGAAAAATGCTCTACACCAATTATTACTGGGAATCTACATTATCTTACCTATTCAAATTCAAGACGTCCTTAAGGTCACAAATGACGAATACCTATCTAGAGGATATGGAATCTTATATATATATAAAACACTAACGTACGTGGACCCGAAATCGAGGTTATTTGTGTATCGTCGAATGGCAACAATCAACGTAAATAAAATAACCCAGATATTTTGAATTCTTGCTCTTTTCAAATAGCCGAGGTCAATTTCTATGCAAAATAAGGAATTAAATTGTAATAATTATGTTTGAACTGACTTTTTCTTTCTTTCTTTGATGTAAAAGTAATTTAAACGTAATTTTGCTACCCGGTATCTGGTCACGTCAGAATCATTGTTTACTTTTTTAATTTGATTTAGAATTCCGTGTTTGGGTATTTGAGTTGACTGCGAGATATTGCGGACGTATTTGAGGATTCCCAAGTATCATAAATATATGTTCTTTTTGTTAATAAATCATTATTGTCTTTGTCAATATCGTTGAAAAGTCTTTTGTCGCATTATTCTATTTCACAATATATTCAGGAAGTCGAAATTCAAAACGTTTAAATAGATACTTACGTGGTTTTTTTTTTCAGAATTTTGCATTTTTTTTAAGGATTGGAATTTTATTTTTGTTTGCATTATGTGTTCCGGTATATTACCTATTGCAGAAATATTATTTAGGAGTTAGATTTTAATGATATGTCTATTTCCTGCAAAATATCACTAGACATGGGTAATTTTGTAGCGGTATATGTATATTTCGACCAACTTTCCTTAAATATTTGATTGAATACGCAATGATTTGAAGAATTGTTTCATAAAAATAAATAAAATATACAAATCAAAACATGTTTAATTACGGTGTGTAAAAAAGTTTTAAAAAAGCACTATTACACACCGCCGAGCGCTAGCCGACGCAGCCCGGCTAGTCTGCAGAAAACCACCATGCTGCAATCAAATTTTCAAATGCTTTCCAACAAAATCAGGTGTAATAAAGTTATTAAACGATCTATTAACTTTCAAATTAACAAATAGCCTTTACGTTTTGAAATTATTAAGTACATAATATAATATATAGTTAGTTTTCTATGAAATAATTAACATTTTTACATATATCTAATCGAAGTTTCATGAATACGGCCATATTTGATTATAGCTAAATTAAAGCGGCATTCCATCATAGAAAGGTTTCCAACCCTTGGTCTAGACATCTAACATAAAATTAGCACGGTCTGATAATACTATTTAGTGAAACTTTTGCATAAATCTCAATAGTAATATGGATGATATGAAACCTCTGGGTTCCAGATTAACGAAACCATCATAATTATCTCCACCGTGTCGTGCAGTGAATAACATTATAGTTGTGTTCGTAAACTGGTTTTAAATAACATGGCAATGACTTAGGCAATTCCATTATCGTCTCCCTCAGTATAAACTTACAGTAGATAAGCTTTTTAAAATTTCGTTGACATCAGCCTAAGTCATGTTGTACCGTTTAACCGATTAACTTTAAAAAAATTTTTTATTTATGATTTTTTTGTTGTATGAAATTATGATTAGGATAATTTTTTTTATCAACGACTGCTACGATCGTTTGCCAATCAGTTATTGCCTAAGGGAATCGCTATCTCTTTGACTTGATGTAATCACTGTACCGTCAATGATTCACAGATTTTAAAGTCTAGCATTGTTTCCATTCAAGGCGATTAAGCTCCTTAAAATTTACATTTGTTTTTCATGTTTCATATTAAATTCTCTGATTTTATCGAAAGCTGAACTCGATAGGCAAGTCACCACTCTCATTCGGCATAAGTAATTGATTTCCATTTTAAACTGAATCTGCCGACCAACCGGTATAGTGGTTAGGGTGTTAGCCTCTAGAATGGAAGGTTCCTGGTTCGAATCCGGGTGCGGGCATGGATGTTTGTAAGCGTATGGTGTAGAGGCGGCTGGTGCACCTTAAATCTGTCGTCCTCACGTTGGGTTGGTGTGGGAGTTTGGACAGTGGGGTGCCAGCTCAGGTGTTGCTTCGTCATCTGACCGTGGTTCAAAATTACGAGGTGTTGTCCTCGAATCTTTCCTTTAAGGGACTGATCCCGGACCGTCGTCAATAGCCCGTTGTGTTGCTCTAGTACGACGTTAACTAAAATTACCATTACCATTAACCTTGTTTTTCATGTTTCATATTAAATTCTCTGATGATTTTATAGAAAGCTTGGTTCCTGGTTCGAATCCGGGTGCGGGCATGTATGCTTGTAAGCGTATGGCGTAAAGGCGGCTGGTGTACCTTAAATCTGTCGTGGCCGAAAGTCCTCACGTTGTGTTGGTGTGGAAGTTTGGAGAGTGGGGTGCCAGCTCAGGTGTTGCCTCGTCATCTGATCGTGGTTCAAAATTACGAGGTGTTGTCCTCGGATCTTTCCCTTAAGGGATTGATCCCGGACCGTCGTCAATAGCCCGTTGTGTTCTTCTAGTATGACGTTAACTAAAAATTACCTTCCCTTACTGCGCTGAATCTCTGAACTGACAAAAAAAAGCTACGAAGATAGTAAACTGTACAATATCTTACAATCAGGGATTTGTACCCCTAGATCGTGGGCACTGCAATAAGGGAAGGATGAGATCTTCTCAACTGCGGCCTCGAAACGTGAAAAAAAGAAAAATCACCTCTTCTCAGACTGGAGATCTTCAATAGTTCTCTTTCTGTGTCCTCAGATTTCCCTGAGAAAAGTTCAATCACAGAGAGGCGTCATGCACCCTACAATAATCTGTATCAACAAACCATCCTGTAGTGCCACAGGTCCATGCATGAAGTATAGTCGCGTGGTTTTGGATCAAATTAAATTGTCGTTTTCTTACAGTAGTGCCGCTCTTGCATGTTGCGAATAAACATTGTTTGTTCGCAGCAGCAATCCAAGAAGATTTAGGTATATATATATATATATATATATATATATATATATATATATATATATATAACAAATATCATTCAAATACGTAATTTAATGAAAGATCAAAATAAAAAGCATGTGTGTTTAACCAGAAAACGAAAGTTAGAAGAAAAGTTAAAACTAACCAACACTTTCGTTTTCAATAAATTCCTTTTGGTTTTTACTATTTGAATTTTCTCTTGTTTTAGAAAAAAAAAAAAAAAATATATATATATATATATATATATATATAATATAATAAAAATAATCGGATAAAATTTTAATATATATATTTAAATATATATATATATATATAATATAATAAAAATAATCGGATAAAATTTTATTGAAAAAAAAATGAATATTAGTCGAACTGTTGCAGCTTATAAACGACATGCTGGGTATTTGATTTCCAAGGCCGCGCTCACATTTCGAATCAAAATTTACTCAAAGTTTTCATTTGAATTCCAAATTGTTCGAGTTCTGATTCTAGAGGTACTGTATAATTTTTCTGTTAAACAACAAATTTATTTTTTTTAAATATTTTTTGGAATACATTTTTTGAAAAAAATTTCTTTATTGATGCGAGCGAAGCGAGCAAGGTTCGCTCAGCGAACCAATGAGAATTGCAAAGTAATCCTCCGAGGGTCGGCGAGCGTTATCGAGTAGGGGGCGGGCCCCCTAGTATTTATTTAATTTTTGTAGAATTTTTAGTAAAGTTACTTTTTTTTACCTTTTTTGTTATTTATTGAATTAGTCAACCTCTTCAAGATAACAAAGGGGTTAAAATGATACATGCTGTTTGTGGAAAAATAAAAAGTTACATCAACGAAAAAGGATATAATTACATGATGAATTTGGATGGTTGTATCTGATATAAATTCATCATCACTAGAAAATTTGGCCTCCATTAATTCGACAACTAATACTGATTTATCATAACTTCAAATTTGACCTCTATAAGCCCGTCCCCATAATGGAGCAACATACGACCAACCATACAATATCATGAATACTCCGTTTCTGAACTGAAAACATGGTTGGTACTCGTGTATATTTCGGACAATTTAGTGTTACAGGATTGATGTTGGACCAATGTATTACATGTGCCTTACATTAAATAGTATATTGCAGAGTAACCGATATCAACCATGAAAGATTTTTGATGGACTGATGTTGCTCTGTCTTTTGTATAATCCCTGAATGGTTAATATGGTTAATACTTCAGCAATCATTTTCAGGATGTGATAGTGGATTCGGCCATCTCCTTGCCCAGCGATTGGATTCCAAGGGGTTCCATGTCTTCGCAGGGTGTCTCTTTCCATCAGGAACAGGAGCGACTGATCTCAAGAAGAGCTGCTCAAACAGGTTGCATGTACTCGAGGTGGATGTCACGAAGGACGAAAGCGTGAAAAGAGCAGCCCAAATCACAAAAGAAAGTTTAGGACCTTCCAGTAAGACGCAAACACATTTTTATTTTTAAGATTAAGTTTGCATCAACGCTTTAACTGAACTAAAAACATTGGAATCGAAAGCATCTCTTTCGAAATTATTTTATAGAGGTCCATGGAATTCTAAAGAGATTTTGTTAAAGAAAAAAATTTTCATTTCTATAGGAGAAGTTCTACAGAGAATTATTTTAAAAAGTAAAGCCGTGAAGGAAAAGAAGGGAGTTTTTATAGAGTTCTATAGAGACGTTCTATGAAAAAGTAAAGTCGTGAAGCAAATGAAATGAGCTTCTATAAAATTAAAGAGGCTTCTACAGACACTTTCTATACAGATTTCTATAGACCATCTATAGAGGTTACTTTATATATCTTATAGAAAAACGGGCTACAATTCTATAGGATTCTATAAACCACATTCTATAAAAATATTCTTATCGAACCTTCCACCCCAAAAACATTACCCCTGCGTTAGGATTTTGCAATTCGCAACAAAGCAAGCTCCATAAATTGAGAACACAGAGAAAATAACTTAAATTCATTGAATTTAAAAATACATTTATATAAAATTATATACAGATTTAATCTGGACATCATGAGCTTCGAGCAACTTCAAAAAATTAGACCGAACATATAGGTCAGATTAAACAGGATTTTGAGAACCAAACACATAGGTCTTCAAAATCTCATCTGAATTTTAATTCATTTTATTATCAGGAAAGTGTTAACGTCACCAGGTTCCTTCATGAAGGGATGTTGGTCTAGAAGTGTTAATGCGCAACAGCGACTTCTTCCCATGCAGTCCACAACATCCTCCCCATGAACTGGTTCATGCATGTGAATAAATCTTAATCTTAGCACAATAAACGTTACCGACATTTATCTTGAGTTAACAGTAATCTGTAGACATTAATATTTATATCAAAGGTCCCTCATAGGCAAATTAATAGGAGTAATTAATTTTCTAGAATCTTAATAACAACACCAGTAGTAAAGAAATGCATAAACTGACATTAATCAATATAATTATGAAATAAATTCAGTATAATAACTTGTAGGATCTTGATACTTGGGTACATTATAATCTGAAAACACACTTGTATGCTCAAATCTGACGGCGCTAATATTTTTTACTCTTTGCGCAGATTTCAAGCGCGTGCAAATATTATGTTTTTGATGAAAAAGCAGAAAAAAGAGTTTTCGACGTTTATGCGGAGATCGGACTGATGTCCATAGTTGGTTAATCCCGAGATTGTATTGATGATGATAGTTAATGGATGTTGATAGTTGCATTGATATAGATAGTTGAATTATGTTGAGATAGTATTGATGTTGATAGTTAAATGATGCAGCCTACTGTATTTGTTACGTTAGTAATAAATGTTGCTTTGTGTAAACGAGCGTTCCAGTTCTCGATGTGGCATTGAAAAGACAAGAAACGTTAACCATAGACGACCGAGCAGGATGGACATTCTTACATAAGTATAAGTGTACATGAAACAAGTATTTATAAAAAATGTATTCTCTTTACGAATGAGCATACATTATTTTAAATGAGTAATTAAGGACGTGTAGTTTCAGATTGTTTATTGATAATTATTAATCAATTTTCTTCTATTGCAAATTACTTTTATTAAGCATTCTGAACTTTAAAATGTTGATGATTTTGGGTAGTAGGAAAAAAGGTTCAATATCCGTTTAAACTCAAATAGGTTGTTGAGCTAACCCACTGAACTTCCTAGTTGCACCACTAGTCTAGAAGATTTATATGTGATATTGAGATGGGAGAAGTAGAAAGTAAAATTGGTTAGGACAAGTACACATTGATACTGACCAGAGAATGTAAAACGGCCTCTCTTCAGACAACATAGGCAGAAACGAGTGACGTAAATACTACACATATGTGTAGCTAAATTATTAGTAAATTACATGGGAAACCAAACATAGTTTTTTTTTGGGTGGAAAAGTCATCATTCTGATTGATAGATTAGAGCAGAGGTAGCCCAGATGGTAGAGTCGGCGACCGGAGGAATGCGTGTTTAAACTCTATCCAACGAAAGCAGTTGTTTACGTGGAGACTGGTGCATGGTAAATCTGGTGTGATCTCAAATGTACTCACATTGGCGTGGTGTGGAAGTTTACAGAGTGGAGCCAGACCAAATATTGAACTGGTCATCTGACTATGGTTCAAAATTTCGAGTTGTCCTTCGTAATTGATTCCCGACTGTCACCAATAGCGAGTTGCATTGCTTCTATTTGACGAATTATACTACCTACCTATTTGAAGGATATTTCCACTGTACTCTCATTTTCTAGTGAGCATTAGTGATGCGACATCGATAGCAAAACATCAATGTTTTGAAACATCGATGTTGATAATACATCGACCTAAAATCATCGATGTTTTTAAACATCGATGTTTTTAAAATTTAGCGTATTTAAACCTTTCCCCCCATTTCTTAAAACTGGTTTAGCAACTTGTGATGCTACATCGACAGCAAAACATCGATGTTGATAATACATCGCCCCCAAACCATCGATGTTTTTAAAATTTAGTGTATTTAAACCTTTTTCCCCATTTCTTAAAATTGGTTTACTAACTATTGATGCGACATCGACAGCATGACATCGATGTTCAAAATTAAAACATCGATGTTGATAATACATCGCCCCAAAACCATCGATGTTTTTAAAATTCAGTGTATTTAAACTTGTTTCCCCAATTCTTATAACTGGTTTAGCTACTAGTGATGCGACATAGGCTCCAACATATCGATGTTTTTTCTAAAACATCAATGTTTATAAAACATCGACATCAATGTCGCATCCCTACTTTTCAGACCCTTCATCCTCGGTCACTTTGGTCTAAAAGTATGTTCAATTTGCTGATTATAAAAATTATGCTACTTGGTTATTTTTAAAATTTTTATAACGGTACTTTTTTCATTTAAAAATAAAACATCGACAACGTAAAAACATCGATGTTACCAAAACATCGACCCCAATATATCGATGTTAAATACATCGATGTTTTTTAAAAAACATCGATATTTTGAAAACATTGACATCGATTTCGCATCCCTAGTGAGCATTCAATTAATATGATACACATCTTGTGGTAAAATAGAGATTATTTTCGAGAATAAGTTGGTTGGTTTTGGTGTTTTATGGCGCAAGGGCCATACTTAACCATACTTTCGATTGTTAAGATAATAGTACATAATGCTCCCCTGAAATAAAAACTTAATACCACGAAATGTTAAAAGTATAATTTATCATCTTTCCTTTCAGTAAAACTTTGGGCTATTGTGAACAACGCTGGAATTCAAAAAGGATTTACAGTAGAACTAACTCCCATCGAATGGTTTCAAGAAGTTCTGGATGTCAATACTTTGGGTCACATACGAGTATGTAAAGCTTTCTTGCCTTTAGTAAGAAGATCCAAAGGTAGAGTTGTGAACATTACAAGCTTTGCAGGTAAGTGGAGAGTCCATAGAAATGCAGAGTTGCAAAGGGAAAAAGCATTACGCTATTCGTAGAGAGAAAGCGATAAAATATAACCAGTACCTATCACATGTTCATTTACCTGTTGGAAAACTGTTGACATAATAGAATATTGAAAGAATTATTTAAAAAAAATCTGAAGGATTAAAACTTTGAAAAACCAAAATTTGGGAACAGCTACACTCTACGTTTATGAGTGATGGCAACGGCCTTGGCGTTTTTTTTTGGCGCATTTCTAAAGTCGCCAAGGAAATAATTATTTCCTAACTCTTTTTCTGTCACAAATTTTGTTCTTTTTACATCTTTTTTAAACACATTTCAAAACGTTCTGAAAAGTATATTTTTAAAAAACGTTCACAAAAAGTAGTAAGCTTGAGCACATATAAAAACACATTTGTGAACCAGCAGAGAAACTAAGCTACGAATGCTCGGTAAGAATACCCTGAAACTTATCAATTACACTAAAAACAGTGGGCATGTTAAAAAAGAAAAAGATTTACAAAAGAAAAAAAAAAGCAAGAAATGAAACTTGATAACGTCAGAATTCTTTAGTAAAAAAATAATGAAAACGAAAATGGTCAAAAAACAAAACTCTTAATTCTTTCGTGAAAACTATTACAAAAAATAAATATTCCACAACTGTCAAAATTCAAATAAATGGACCAATGGTATCACAGAAAACGATTTAAAAGGACCAATGTAATCAAAGGATATTTTGAAAACAAAATAACCAATGGGAGGAAAGAAAAAATTTCAAACGAATCAATGAAATCAAACGACTTTAACGGATTTTGGAAGTACTTTATAAAATATTCAAAATGAAAATTGAAAGTTTCCGTTTGCCGAGGTTGTCATGAAAACCACAACAACCGTAACGAAAGATGGGTTGCCTTAATTTATTGTAACTCGCTACTGGAAATGCGGCAAAAAAATCTCCAAGCCGTTGCCATCCTTCATAAACGTAGAGTGTAGCTGTACCAAAATTTGATAAAAAAAAAACTAATTTAAGGAAAATTGGAGGACATTTGGAATTCTGTAAGAACATGTAAAAAAGATTAGACAAACGTTTTGAGTTCAAGGAAAAAAAATCAGATATACTAATTTATTTTTCATCCTGATATAGAATAAGTCATTAATGACAGTGTGAGCTATCACATCATTATCTCCTGATTCTATTCATAAACCCAGAAGATATATTTTTTCGGATTTTTAATAGTAATATATATATATCAACGAATTTTTTAGGCAATTGATTTAAACAGTATTTTGCTTTCTTAGACTATTTATGCATTGTATATACTTTATAGAAACTATTTAAATTGTTAAATTTCATCATCTCTTAAAAATTTGAAGACTTATTATAATATTACTAATTTATGTAACTAAAAAATTACTGAAATTTAAAAAAGTATTAACAGCTATTTCGGTGGTACTAAACTTTCACTATCATCGGGACATAAGTAAATAACGAGAAGAAAACTTGAGTTTAAATACGTTATTTTAGAATAACTCTTCCACGAATGACATTTTTAATTAAGCCCATCAAAGCCACTTACAGTAAAACAACTCTATGACACTCTACGATTCCCTTTCTAGATGCTGTTTGTCGCTCTATCTGCGAACAAGTATCCGTCCATCATGGGACACGAGTCAAAGGATTCTTTAAGAAATAATGTATTGAATACCATGAGCGAAGAATAATTTCTTGCAAACTTCATATTTTTCTACCATTTCCACTTAGGAGTTTTGCGTTCACTCTTGATTTGATCTTTTGTAGTGTTTTTTTTTTTAATTTTAGTTTTTGTACGTAATCTAATGTATTGCACATCTGAGCGGTTCTTTCTTTACCTCTCCTTGTGGTTGTCTCGACTAAGTACCTTATCATTAGAAAACTAATCAGATCTTGATGGAAGATATAGTTCGCCGTTTGGAAGAGAAACCCGACTAGACTGATTACGTCATAAAAAAGTCGACAGTATCTTGATAACGATGTATCTCGTCATTAGCAAAATTGGTCAGACCATGATGGACGATATATCTCGTCGAACACATTTGGAGGTTTAAACTGTTGATAAAAAGTCTCCCTGGCACAACTTGGAAATATGTTTTCGATGAGAAGTGTAATTTATACAATCTATTATTCATTTTGCACTATCAGTTAATACACTTTACAATTTATTTAAATAAAATATATTATTAAAAAATTAAAGTTTGTCAAGTTTTACAATCCAAAAAATATAACGCAATTATAAAACCCCGATTATCCGAGCCCCGAGCTTTAATCGAACTATCAAATATTTCTAGAATTTTTTTTGGTTCTACATTTTTCATTTTTAAAACTACCGAAAAAATTCTGAACTTAATTTCACAAACACTCAGGAAAACGAAATCGAACAACACTACCCCTTTACTTTTCATTCTATCGCGTACTTCTCTAAAAAGTGTAAATTCGAAAAAACGTCAGAATCATTATTCCTGTGGTTCACACAATTGAGAGAGAAGGGAAGTCCAATATCAGGGCCTATGCCACAAGCAAAAGCATTGAACTTTCATGAAATGTTCTATGCTGGAGAAGATTTCACTGCTTGTGGTGGATGGTTGGATCTATCTCTGGAAAAAAATATATGGAATTCGGCAATTAAATATATCGGGAGAAATATTACCAGTTAATTGTGTTGCGGTGATTAAATTCAAAGAAGGTTTTGAAAATCTCATTGCAAAATAAAATCTGAAAATGGAGCAACTCTTAAACTGTGATGAAACAGGACTGAACTTTAGAATGTTGCCTTCAAAAACTCTTGCGGCAAAGGATGAAAGGTCATCTCCGGTGTACAAGAAAAGTAAAGAAAGAGGAACAATATTAGCATGTTCGAATGCATCTGGAAACTTAAAACTAAAGAAAATGCTGATTGGCAAGTCGAAAAAACCTAGAGCATTTAAGAATGTTCATATTCAAAGTTTACCAGTGTATTACAAGAATAAGAAAAGTGCTTAGATGGATGCGGATTAGTTCAAAAAAGGTTTTTTTGATAAATTCGTTCCTAACGTAGAGATATTCTTAAGAAATCAAAATCTTCCAAGGAAAGCAATATTATTGCTTGACAATGCTACCATTCATCCGAATGATGATGAACTGTTGAGTGGCAACAAGCTCTTTTTTTTGCCTCCCAATGTCACATCACTAATTCAGCCTTTATATCAAGGTGTTTTGGAGAACATGAAGAGAAATTACCGAAAAAAATTACTAAAAGCTCTTATTGAAGGAATTGAGAAAAATAAAAGTGTCCCCGAGACACTTAAAAGTTTTATTCTAAAGAATGCTGTCTACTGTATAGCTGAGGCATGGTATGAAAAAAAATAAGCCACCATAATAAAGTCGTTGAGGGAAATTATCGATACACAATACAGAACACCACGGAAAGTTCAATGAAGGTAGCGATGAGCTTTTGGATTTTGTCATGAAACTGCCATTGTCTGAGCCAATCAACGAAGAGGATATATGTGACTGGATAAACGCTGACGAACAACAAGATATTACAGATAAAATGATCGTCAATATCATTAATAAGGAAAATGAATCTAGCGATGATGTGATGAAGACAGTGACGATGAAAATCGACGTATGAAAATCTTCCATACAGATGGACTAAAAGCTAGCGAAAGTGCTATTGAATATATAGATCAAGAAGAAGAAGCGACACCAGCAATCCTGTTACCCTTAAAAAAAATGGCGAAACATTACTGCAGAAAAACGCCAAAGTAACGTAAAAGAAAAAACTATTAAGTACTTTTTTAAGTAAGAACTCTTTAATTATCGTAACAATACGAATTGCATGTGATGTATCTGTATAACTTTTGTATAACATTTAAAATATACATTTAAACCTACACGATTTATTTTGCTTACAATTTTCGCTTTAACCGAGTTTTTCGGTTATCCGAGTTAGTCTTGGTCCACATTAACTCGCTAACTAATGCTTAACTAATGCTTTTAATTTAATTAATGTGTGATAACTTATGTTTATGGTTCAATTAATGTATAAAGTTAGTTTTTAAAAATTAAAAAGCTTTTCCGTCTCACTGGAAGGTCCCAAATTATCCTCTACAACTGGGACACCCTTTACACGCTTTCGTCTTACATGACATCCCCTCTAGTACGTTCAACCTCTTAAAGCAGCTCTTATGGAGATCAATCGATCCTGTTCCAGATGGAAAGAGACACTCTGAGAAGACATGGAAACTCATCAAATCCAATAGCTTGGCAAACTGAAGGCCGAATCTATTATCATATCCTGAAATTGGTTGTAGATGCATTAACCTTGTATGGAGTGTGAAAGACAAGCATCACGATTGCACAAAATGTGCTTGATTGGTGTTTGTTACTCTGATATATGCTGCTAGCACAACATTAAATTTTGTATTGATGGGTAAGTAAACCATCTTTCAGAGCTACGAAGTACCAAACGTAGCTTGTATACTAAACGAACACTAATACTACTACTGTTAACTAATATACTAAACGTAATACAAACTACGAAAATAATATTACTTACAGCCTTTTTTTATTTACTGTCGCACATTGTGTTTATAACTGTAACACTCTTCATTAAAACTTTTTATGTAACAAACTAAACAAACATTTTTAAGCTCATTAACATTCTCACTGATAAGGTAAATGTGAAGCCGTGTACTACAAGATTTTGAGCAATCATACGTTTTTTAACACAGTAGATTTAATTTAACCGGAACCGTGAAAAGTTTAAGCTGCTTTTCCGACAGAGTTCATTACTAAACAAATATAAATTCATTCAGAACTACTAAAATTTATATTTGTTTAAATACGAGAGCAAATCAGAGTATTTCACGAATGAGGTAAAATACCAAGTTAGAAACAGAATTGGGAAAACTTGTTACATACTTTTCCCTTATTTCACACGACTGTGACTCAGTGGATTTGTCGACTATGCTAGCAACCTGAAAGTTTAGGGCTGCCTCAGGCGATACATTGATACTATTTTTCAACCTTGGTGACTATAGGGTGATCTTTGTGTGTTTCAGCAAAATCGACTGAAATGCTAATTTTAAAATTTTGGCGACTTTTTTGGAAAGGTCACCAAGATCAACGAAAATTTTCACCTTTTTTTCAATCTAATACAGCGGACGGAAAAATATGTTTCGTATTTTACTTTAGACAGAAAGTTTTCAAAAGTGGAGGGCAATTTCAAAGTTTTGGTTCGAAGCTATGGCAATTTGAAAGAAAAATATAGGATTCTATGGTTGCTAATTAGTTTCAGGAAAAGCAAATTAAAAATTTGTGTCTTTTCAATTTTGATATTTCAATTTTTTGGCGAAATTTTCAGCCGTCTATTTCATTCTCTATTCGCACATTTTATGGTTTGTGTACCAAAAAGTGAGGACTTTTTGCTGCTATTAAATTTTTTTGGAACTTATTTTTTACAATCAATGATATGGAAACTGAAGCACTCTAAAAAACAACGTTCTTTTAAGACAATGGAAGAAATAAAATAAGATTTCCCACTATCTCTTTTATGTAAAAAATTGAAAACAATGCTATAAAATTTACTTTCAGATTTATATTTCCTATGCTACCGTGCTTGTTTTACCGTTTGCTTATTATTCTTATTGATTCAATAGCATTTACAATGACTTTTCTGTTTTAGGTCGATTTGCTCATCCTCAGCTTACACCTTACTCCGTGAGTAAATTTGCCTCTCAAGCACTCAACGAATGTTTGAGGATGGAACTTTTGTCTTTTGGAGTTGATGTTATATCTATCGAACCTCAAGCCTTTGAGTAAGATAAAAACAATTTCATTTCTACAATCATAAATGGCTCTAAAACCATCGCTTTGAATTAATCACTTTAGGTATAGTCGCGGATTAGCAACCGAAGAATCGAGTTCGAAACTTTATCCAACCCAAAACCGTCGTATTTGAGGGCAGCGTATGTTAAAACTGTCATAGCACCTCAAATATCCTCACGTTGACGTGGTGTAGAAGTTGAGACAATGGGTCACGAGGTCAAGAGCGACTCCCCGTACGTGTGAGTATTTCTTGGATCAAGTTTCTTACAAGACTCCGGTTGCTAATCCGCTACTAATCCAACTGTGCTACCACGGCCCTTATAGTATCGGGGAATATATACAAAATTGTGTATCGTACTCAACCATTTTTCTCAGTTATGTTAATTGGAGTGATCCCAGACGAATTTATAACTGAATTTCATGCATACTTAATACAGGGTGCTGCAGAAAGAACGTTCTGATTTGGAACGTCAATAAAAAATATACAAAGTAAGATAGAGAAAGAAATCTTTTATACCAGTTATGTTAATTGCAGTGATCCCAGACGAATTTATAACTAAATTTCATGCATACGTAATACAGGGTGCGGAAGAAAGAACGTTCTGATTTGGAACGTCAATAAAAAATATACAAAGTAAGATAGAGAAAGAAATCTTTTATACCAGTTATGTTAATTGCAGTGATCCCAGACGAATTTATAACTAAACTAGCAAAATACCCGACCTTACTCAGTTTGAATTGGTTTACTCTAGATTGAAAAGATAATCAATATATATAATGACTAACGTTTTATGTAGAATAAAAATTTATTTTAACATCTTTCGCCATCTTTATATTTTCTACAACTTACTTTGGACACAAATCCTACACATGCATATCCATTCATGTAATACATTTCGCATACATCGCACAATTGCTGTATGACAAAGCTACAAAATGACGAAAGGTGATACTAAGGTTACTACTATAAAAGACGATTTATAGGAAGATTTGGAATTCCCCTTCTTAAGTTCTTTTCATGTTCAACTCAATTAATTAAAATTACGATTTACGGCGAGTGATCTCGCACTCATAATCAACAAAACAATATTTTTTTACTTGTGGCACTCTTGCCTCCGGTATGCGACATTGTGAAATTTTGCAAGCTTCTCCTGTCATTATTACAACGAATTTTTTAATGTTGGAAAAAGTTCCAGTTTGGATTAATAAACATTATTATTCTTTCAATAACGGCATTATTCTTACAGTAACGGCATTATTCTTTCAATAATGGCATAACTACACTTAAAATTTACTGAAAATTTATACTGACTTACCTAACATTTTTAAGTCTAATACTTTGTGGTGCTGTTGCGTGTAATGAGAAGGAAAACACATTTATTAAAATAATAAATATTTAAAACAGGAAACAGCGAAGTAAAACAAAATAAAAGATGTCGCAAAAAATTGTTCCAAAGAAATTAATTTGTGATTCAATTTTATCTCTTGATCTCGCACAGTTGCCACAACTTACAACTAAAAGTGTACAAAATTTAGAAATGTGAAATTAATTCAGAGCGAAAGAACCAGAAAAAATATCACTGCTCGCGCGATCTTGTTCATTCTCGTTTCATTGAAAAATATCGTCTGTTCCAAATATTCGGAAATCGTTTTCATTGCGCAAAGAATAAAAATAAGACTCGAAATAAAGAAATGTTTAATATTGCATTCACTAAACTAATAGATAATGTATAAAATAAAATACAATGCAATCAAATATCTGGAATACAATTCATGTGATATCTACACAAACACACAAGCACAAAATCGAGCATAGAACAGAAAGACGGACAGACAGACTTTCGCAACCAATGCCACTCACTAAATAAAGATAAGTACTCACTGTATGCAAATTTTCATGAAAATATCTTAAACCGCGTGGACGTGTATAGGGCATAACATACATACAGACAGACAGACAGACAGACAGACAGACAGACAGACAGACAGACAGACAGACAGACGGACGGACGGACGGACGGACGGACAGACAGACACCAAACAAGAAAAAGGCGGATTCGGCATCAGAAGGGTCCAAAACGGATAGAAAACTTGAAATGGGTCGAAAATATTGAATGTACAAACAAACACTCCATTCTTATTTATATAGATTTCATGCATACGTAATACAGGGTGCGGCAGAAAGAACGTTCTGATTTGGAACGTCAATAAAAGATATACAAAGCAAGATAGAGAAAGAAATCTTTTATACCAAAGAAGTACACAGTATGCCATTGTCATCCATTAAGTTTAGAAGAGTACATCAATTAAATGGCGACCGTCAATGTCGAAGCAGTTTTGAAGTCTCTTTGGGAAATTTAGCATTGATCTGCGGACTATGTCCAGCGGAATCGACGTGATTTCTTGCGTAATTGCTCCCTTTAGTGTTTGCAAGTCTGTTTTCTTTCTCTATCTTGCTTTGTATTTTTTTTTATTGGCGTTCCAAATCAGAACGTTCTTTCTGCCGCACCCTGTATAAAACCTATGATTGACTTTATGGAACTGAAGAGCAGAAGCGAATAATCATGTTAAATTTGTTTATTTCAATTAATTGACTAAAACCAGAAATGAAAGCCCTCCTCAGTTGAACTCGATTCGTTATAAAATCCTTATCTATTCTGAATCAAAAACGTATACATTCTTCATAAAAAAAAATCTTTTAAAATTACACCAATTTGAATCGCTTTACTATTTTAAGTGGTGAAATCCTCTTGTCGTCCGTGCCTTGCACTCCTAGTTATCAGAATATTAAATGAGAGAAAATTTCTGTACCTTAGCAGTCTTAATAATTACCAATATTTCTTTATCAACCCCGACCTGTCTGTTAATACTTATTGTATTGGGACTTCTTTAATTTTCGTCATCACTTCAATAATTGAGTTCTTTCCTGGTCTTACTCTTGCTGGTTGTGTCTCGACGAGCAACATCATCACTAACAAAACTGATAAGATCTTTATGGACGAGATCTTGCCGTTAGGTAAAAACCTGACCAGATATTGATCTGGTTATCATAATGTAATTAGTAATACCAGTGGGTACAGCTGCAGTCTACGTTTATAGCGGTGGCAACGGCCTTGGCGATTTTTTTTTTGGCACATTTCTAAAGTTGCCAAGGAGAGAACTATTTTAAAAATCCTTTTCTTTCACAATATTTTACTTTTTACAACGGAAAATGAAAGCTCCAAACCACATGAATGAACGTTTAGAAAAATATATTTTTTAAAACGTCCTCAAAAAGTAGTAAGCTTAAATTGAAATTTTTTTACGAAAAAAAGTAATTAGTTTTAACGGAATGAAGAAATAATACAACCTGATACGTCAGAACTGTACAGTGAAAAAAATTATAATAAAAGAAAATTCCACAACTGGCGAAAAACCATTTAAAATAACCAATGAAGTAAAAAAAAATAAAAAGGACCAATGCAACAATGGATATTTTAAAATTAAAAAATAACCATGGAATCAAAGAAAAAATTTCCAACGAACCAATGAAATCAAACGACTTTAACGGATTTTGAAAGAACTTTCTAGAATAATTAAAATGAAAATTTAAACTTTCATTTTGCTGAGGTTGACATGAAAACCGTAATAACCGTAAATACAAATGGGTTGCTTTAACCTACCATAACTCTTTACTAGAAGTGAGTCAAAAAATCGCCAAGGTCGTTGCCACCGCTATAAGCATAGACTGCAGCTTCCCCCCTCCCCCCACCCCAGTGTATTTGTAAAGTTTTCAACTAGTCTCGGAATATATAAAAATTTGTAGGTTTAATAGAGGTTGCTGGAACAGGGTTCCTATTTGCCTCTTTTAGAAATACATTTTGTTGCAAATTGGATTTCGATGAGGTCTATGGTTTCTATGATTCAAGGTCTATAGATTGGGGCATTGAGCAGATACTGAGGAGTTACATTAATCTCCTTCAAGTGGTTTCGACGAGGTATCTCGTGTATTAAGATCTGACCAATTTTCCTAATGACGAGATACCTCGTCGTTATAACCGCCATGAGGGTTAAATTTGTTTGATTGTTTTCTGATGAGGTTCCCGTCAAGATGCCAGCATATTAATAGTGAGGATTTTTGCTATGGCGGGATCATTCGACCGTTTATGCAGGTCACTTCACTGCAAACTAAAGGCTGAAATCCTCACTTTTTACGTTAGTGTATAAAATGACCTAGGTACAGCAACAGTCTACTTTTATAGCGGTGGCAACGACCTAGGCGATTATTTTGGCGCACTTCTAAAGTCGCCAAAACAAGAATTATTTCAAAAATCTTTTTCTTTCAAAAACATTATTCTTTCTACAACGGAAAGATTAAAACTTCAAAACACATTTGAGATCGTTTTGAAAAGTATTATTTTTAAAAAACTTTCAAAAAAAGTAGTAAGTTTCAACACATTTGTGAACCAGCAGAAAAACTAAGCTGCGAATGTTTCGTAAGAATACCCTGAAACTTATCAATTACACTAAATATATTTGAAAAGAAAAAGTTATTTGAAAGAAAAAAAAGCAAGAAATAATACAACCTGATATGTCAGAAATGTTCTGGGAAAAATTATAAAAAAACGAAAATTCCACAAATGGCTAAAGAATAAAACTCAGAAATGTTTCGTGAAAAATATTACATTAAAACAAGATTACAAAACTGTTGAAATACAAATAAATGAACCAATGGTATAACTGAAAAAAAATTTAAAAGGACTAATGCTATGAAGGGATATTTTAGAATTAAAATAATCAATGGAAGCAAAGAAAACATTTCAAACGAAGCAATGAAATCAAACGACTTTAACGGATATTGGAAGAACTTTCCAGAATATTCAAAATGAAAATTGAAAGTTACCGTTTGCCGAGGTTACCATGAAAACCTTGATAACCGTAAAGACAGATGGGTTGCCTTAATCTACATTAACTCGCTACTAGAAGTGCGCCAAAAAAAATTGCCAAGGCCGTTGCCGATCACTCATAAACGTAGAGTGTAGCCGTACCAGGACCTACGATAAAAAGAAAGCACACACTTATTAATATTAGGTAATAAGATGCACATACTTATAGTTCTTAAATCTGTTTTCAGGTCTGCCATAACGAATCCCGACCGAATTCGCAAAGCTTTTGATGTCATGTTAGAAACCGTTGAAGAGGATGTCCTTTCCAGTTACAAAGGGAAATACATAGAAAGATTTAAGACACTGCAAGAACTATTTATTAAAGCGACTTCACCAGATATACATTTAGTGATAGATGATCTTGAGGCAGCGATTTCATCGGTGTATCCGAGCTGTTCATATCAAACTCGGAGTAATATGTTTCTCAGAGTTTCAATGAAAGTTTGCGAGTTTCTACCTGCATATAGTCAGAATTTATTTTATCGATTATTGGAGATATACGGTTCAACGTTGACAGCCTTTAGTGCCAAAAAAGAATCTGAACCTTCGAAGTTAAAGTGAATGTTGTACCGTCTTAGGATATGTGAATGTAGCATTCCTGTTTTAATAATGTTAAATAAATAAATTATTCGCTTATAAAAATGCTTTTATAATTCCATTTAGCATCCATGACATTATTACATTATTGCATTGTTAGAAAATAACAGACGGAATGAATGTTTAATTTAAAAATAGTTATAAAAATAGTTTAAATAAATAGATCACTCTGAAACAAATATTTGTTGAAGAAACAGAATGTAAGTATATTTACTTTAAGGATAAAAAAATAGGAGCTTTTGCTTTTGTATTGTTATACTTTGTCTGTACTTATACATCGCTTGAAGAATTCTTTAAGCAATATATTTCATCAAGTGCTACATACGAATCTGAAAGATCCAAGTTGAAGGTTGTACCTTTTAGATATTATGAATACAGCATTCCTGTTTTAATTATACGGTGTTAAATATATAAATTGTTCATTCATAAAAATTCTATTGCATTTGTAATTTCTATCTAAGTTATTATATCGTTTCAAGGTTGAAAATGACAGATATGATTAATATTTATTCTAAATAGAATATTTAATTCGTTTTCCGAGTTCCTGGTAAACTTTGAAATGAATATTCAGATTAAATATACTGTAGATAGTGACTTTTTAAAGATTAAAAATGAGCTTTTCGAATTTTTTGTATTATTTATTTATGGCATTGTTAAAAATATATGCTCTAAGACAACAATACAATCTAATAAATTCCACGCAACTGTAAAGCATTTCAGTTAATTGTGTAATTACACTTTTGCGCATTCTTGTGCAACGAGATATAAAATATAATCCAATGATTTATATTAAATAAGGCAAAGACAATGTAGAAAGACGAAAGTTTTGAACACACATTAATTTCAGCAAAAAATTATGTACAAAACAAATTGGAACAATAGTATGAACTGTTGTTATATTGAAGAACAGAAAACTGAGTTGTCAACGATGATGAAAAAAATGTGACTATTTTAATAATTTTTTTAATTAAAACTCAATAACGCGGTACAGGTTACGGCCAAATTGGCGACTAAAGTTTTCATCGCCAAACGGCTATTGGATACGATTACAACAGGTTATCATATTCTAAAATAATTTCTACTATTTGGCAATAAGTATTGTTAATTGAAGACGGTGCCTTGCTCTTTATGCATTTCTATCGAGTATACATAGATTCATACATTTCTACCAAATCATCAAGAGTTATTAATTTACTAAAATAGTTTAAAAATGAAAACTACTATTTTAATCACTAAATCTCGGAAATAAATTGGCATAAATTCGTAACACAGCAAAAGAAATCTAAAGAAAATATTTCTTCTGGGTTTGTAAGTGGTATCAGGATATTTGGATGTGATCGCTCGTTCCAAGTCATCAATGACTAATTCAATTTTAGAGCATGATAAACTAAGGAAGTAATCCATTTGTTTCTTGAGGAACTGAAAATTCCTGTCTTTATCAACTTTTGTACTCGTTTTTGCAGATTTGCATGTATTATCCAATCTTTCTTCGACGAATTCCTTCTTTGTCATATTTGTTCTGCAATGAGAAAAGTACTGTTAGACCCAAATATTTGTATGAATATACATGAACTTTTACACTTTAAAATTTTGTACTGAGTGAGAATACCAGCAAATGAATGCGTTTAAAGAAAATGAGTGTATGTCCTATTTCCATACACTCTTAAATTATATGTTGTGAATTGTAATCTGTTTAGCCACATGTGTAACAATATTTCTTGTTTTTATGTCTACGATAATAACGAAAATGTGTGTTATTGCAATATTTAATAGCCTTATCATCACTTATACATAACAGACAGAAAATTCCTTTATAATTGGGTATGAGCTTGAGATATACAAAGCCCTCTTAAAGAATTACTGCAAAATATTAGCCATGTTATGTGAAAATTAATCACAAATATCTGAAGTCAGATTTTTCAGGAATTTTAAAATGAAGAATACCCAGAGAAATCAAACAATGCATTCTTATTTTGATATAACATCCGAAGTGTAAATTATTAAATTCGAAAAAACATCTAAATAAATATTTGAAAGAGAAAATCAGTTGATAATTGCAAAATGTTTTCTGAGTTTTATCAAACATTTCATTGCTATTTTTACATGTTTTGAAACACATTTTTAGAGTTTAAAATCAACTTAAAAATTACATGTTTTTAACTAATTTGTATCAATTGCACGTGCAATGCACTAATAGTATATTAAATTATACTCATGAATCTATCGAATCGACATACTTGTGCAATCGGATGAATGAACATTATTCATGATTTGTTAGAGCTAGTGATATTCAACATAACCAGGAGTGACCGTACAAATTTGTGTGGAAAATTCGTATTAATACACCTCAAGGATTAGGGGACAAAAACATGAAGTAGAAATGTTTAGTTTTTTCATGCGAATTTATAGTAGTAGAAAATCAACATGTATCATTCTATATATTGCAGAGACGACAGATTCGTAGTCGACTTTATATTGAAATAATTGAATTGCGGTTAATTTAACTTTCAGCATGCATAGTGTTAAAAGTTTATATATTTTACTAACAAAATTATTAGATCTCACTCGAACTAAATTGGTTAACTACAGATTCAAGAAATATGACCAGAATATATGATCACTTTTTCTTTCGAAGGTTTCTTTAAAGAAACTTTTCTGATATATGTTGCTTAAATATAGTTTCAATTTGAAAAAAAAAAGCACCCTTTCTCTTTTGCTATGACAAATAATTTTAATGTTTCAAATTTCCTAATTTGATATTTTTGACATTAACTTTCTTTCCATAACAGTAGCCCGTTTTGTTGCTCCATTACAATGTTAATTAAATTACCTACCTTTCACATAACGCACGCGAAACTCTACTTCAATTGAGGCCGCCATAGCTCAATGGGTACGTCCACTGCGCTAGCAACCTTCGAATTGTAGGCGGCACAGGTTCGATTCATATCAGGTGCATTTCTCCATGGGTGTATTTCTCTCTTCCGTGTCAACAAAAATTTCATTGGGTGTGTGTCTATTACTTGGTATTGTATATCTTGTATCTGGCGCAGCACGGTCATATATGGCCCTTGCACCATAAAATCCCAAAACCAACTATCCACTTAAAATTTGCTTTATTCTGACTTACATGCCGCTTTAAATAAAATACTTTGCGATAGAGTTGGGTGTGATGAAAAGTAATTACAATTTATTAAAATAATGAACATATACTTAACAGAAAAAAAAACAAAATAAAAGTTGTCAGAAAAAGTTGTTCTAAAGACATAAATTCTTTTTGGATTTCTTGATCTCGCACAGTTGCCACAACTTACAACTAAAAAATAGACAACATTAAAAAAAAATTAATTCCGATAAAAATAAACAGAAAACATCACTACACGTGGTAAACGATTTTCCGTTTCGTTGCAAAATATACACTGACAAGCCAAAACATTATAACCATCCCCATATTTTTCAATGAACTCGTCTGGATGACGTGGATGGCACGTGATTAAGTGGGAATGGTATTTAACTGCTGCTGGAGAAGGTAAGTAATCATTCTTGCTCTTACTTTTGCGAGTGATGTGAAAGGCTGCTGATCTAAGCGAATTTGATAGAAGGCAGATCGTAAAGGCCCGAAGACTAGGAACGAGTATCACCGAAACTGCCCGACTGGTAGTTTTTTTTCACGATCTGAAGTTGTTAGTATTCATGCAAAGTAGATAAATGACGGTGTCACCAGCAGTAGACGCCAAGGTGTTGGTCGTCTACGCGTCATCAAAGAAAAAGGACGTCTGAGACTGTCCCGTTTGGTAAAGCAAAATCGACGCGAGACAGTGGCTCAGCTGACAACCCAATACAATGCAGGTCCAAGCGCAAGTTTTTCGGAACACACAGTTCAGAAATGTATTGACGCAGACGTCCGACTTGTCTGCCTCTGTTGACCAAGCTTCATCGTCAATTACGCCTACAGTGGCCCGGAAACATCGAGACTGGACTATGGATGAGTGGAAGAGAGTTGCCAGGTCAGATGAATCTCGATTTCTCATTCATCACGTCGATGGTCGTGTCAGGGTACGCCGTTTGCCAGGCGAACAGTTGCTCCCCTTTGTACAGCAGGTCATACACAGGCTGGTGGCGGCGGTATTATGCTTTGGGGGACGTTCTCATGGGCGACGTTTAGTTTGGTGACGTATTAGTTTTGATCGCATGATCCCGGGCACAGAAAAAGGCAACAATTACTCTATTTTATACTTCATCTGCGCTGTACACGCTACCTGGAAAGGGTTAGTTAAGATAGTGAATCTCAGCAACACTATTCTAGCGCAACAAATTGAAACTTGCGCGTTATTTTGTTATTTCTGTCCTGATGATGGTCCGTCTGTCTTTATTTCACCGAAATGGTCATTGACGATCCTTTCTTTTTTAATTAATAATCCTTTCTTTGATTTTTTTATTTCAAAAGGATTTTATTTTAAAGTTATCCAGTTTTACCTTGAAAAGGAACTATAAAATTTCCGAAATTATTCCAGTACCTCAACAAGTTTTAACTCTACAAGTAGTTTTGACAAGATATCTCATCCATCAAGATCTCACAAATTTTGCGGATGACGAGACATCTAGTTATCAAGATATTGCCGAAGTTTTTTTTCCTAGTGACTAGATCTCTAGATTTAATCATTAGAAATTAGCCTAATACAGTAATTGATAGATGATCTCATCCATCAAGATCTGACCAGTTTAGACGTGACGAAATACCTCGCCGAGACATCCAAAAGGAGGGTTAAATAAGTAAAATGGAATAAATGTACTGAGCTCCAACTTCTAATTGAATTTTTTGTTGGTACCGTATAAAAGTCCAATTAGTTGATAACATCATCCAATGGTGGCCAATCTGCGAGAAAAACCAACTGCATAAATTCGTGTGTACATTTAGCGCCCTGAATATGCAAAAAATACGTACTGAAATATTTCAGGCTCTATGGAAATGACACGGATTCCATACTCGTTAAGTTCTTGCCTGAGACAGTCACTGAATCCTACAGCTGCAAATTTACTCATAGTATATGGCGTGAAAAAGGGGAAAGCAACTCTTCCTGAAAAGTTTAATAAAACAACATGAATACAAAAATCTTAGATAACAAATACATTTGTGCTACTACAAGACAAGTATGTCGCATATTTGTTTGAAAAATCCTATCTTAGTTCGGTTTCACTTTGTTCTGAACTTTATTATAAACATCATAAATAACATGAATTATTCAATTCCGCTTAGAATTCACAAAAAACCCAGGTTATTTAAGATTTTTATGAAAACTACTATTGCATTTATGAATAAAAACCACACGATGTGCTTTCAGGCGCACCCACCCACATACTTGCTAAATTCAAGCAATTTCATAAACTAAAAGAAGGTTTCTTTTCTTCAATTTTACGAGTAACGTATTTTGAAGCTATGCGGATAAGTGCAATAACTAAGTATTTTTTGAAGCGAACACGTTCAATTTTATGCCTTGATAGAAAATAATAATGTAAATAATTTAACAAGAACGTGGGTGGATGCATTTGAAGCACCTGGGCCGAAGATCTTTCGTCTCCAGATGATTATACTTCTATTTCTAAACTGTTATGGATTCTAGAAATTTCGAAAGTTGAACTTTGGACTTGGATGTCGAGTTTGTATGATATGCTGCTGGGCTGAAAGAAAATGCTGAAAATAGATAATAATGGTAGACAGACCTACCATTTCAGTGAGACATTATAGAAAAAAAAATAGAAATTTAAAGATAGATCTTCATTTAAAGTTTAAAAATTTAAATCAGTGTCGAGATAACAAACGTTAGGAGAGGTAAAGTACTGATAATAATTACATAGGTATTTAAATGAATAATTTGGATTACGAAAAAGTAACTGCAATTTTTTGAGTTTACATTAACAATTATTTAATGATTTATTTTCGCTCTTGGTCTATTTTTATTTTCTGGAAGACGGTAGTCATATGTGTGCGTGTATGTGGGAGCTTGATTTTCATTGCGACTAAGTTCTCGATAAAATTTCGTTTAGGCGAAAAAATCTTTTAATTCGAGAATACCGAGTTACTCTCTTATTTCAATATTCAATTCCTGTAGTAGCAGGGACTGTCCATATTAATTCTGAGGGTATTTATGTACTGAAATATACCACTGACGGTAAGATTAAATACATAGTTATATATAGGCAGTTATATAATAGCTGAAATATAATATTGGATTGCACTATTTTTGTTAAGTATTTCCTTTCTTGTTGCTTTGAGTAAGGTAAGGAATGGAATTGTTATTTACCTGCTAAACTTGTCACCGTCACCACTCGTCCCTTTGTTTGTTTTAGTAAAGGCAAAAACGCTTTCGTAACTCTTATTGGACCAAAGGCGTTGACTTCCATGTTTTCTTGAAACTCACTCAATTCAGTAATCTCAACAGAGAATCCTTTGTGAATTCCAGCATTGCTCACAACAGCCCACAAATCTTTTGAAAACAAAAACAATAAGAATACACACACATATATAGGCTCCGATTACTACTTTTAAAATATTTTATTATGAATGGGTATCCCTAAAAGTATGTGCATCTGCTTTTCGTGCCGGGTAAACTTATCTGCGGGACTGGTACTGCTACAACTGATTTATCTTACGCGTACAATTTTTTGCAGACGGTCAAGTTAAACCTCTCTCCGACGAGAATTGCAGTTTCTTCCCAAGGAGCTCAAAAGCCTCATACACAAGATTCTTTTCTAGAATTATAGTTTTATTAATCTAATAAAAGGGTTTAAAAACCATTAATGAATCGTTGGTTTTGGACATTGTGAACATTACCGCTATCAAAGCGTCTTTACTGTTTTCTTAACTGTATTTTATTATTATAATTATTATAAAAACTTTATTTTGAAGATACATTCAATAATGCATACTTTAGGGATAAATTTATACCACAGAACCGGTTTATGTCATGGATGGTAGGATGAATTAGTAATTGCTCATTAAAAGGACAAAATGAAAGTACTTTAGGGCTGAAGAAATTATAATTATGTGTACAGAGAGAAAGCTTCTAACTGTTCAAACGTTTCTAGCATTGGTAAGGGGACACGGTAGCCCAGTTGGAAGAGCAGTCGGTGGTTTGGAGAATGGGGTTGCCAGCTCAGGTGTTGACCTCGACATCTGACCGTTGGTCACGAGGCGTTGTCCGGAGATTTTTCTCTTAGGAGTTGATCAGAGGGAAAGCTTCTAACTGATCAAACGTTTCTAGCAGATATACATTACATCTTTGTAAGGGGCCGTGTTAGCCCAGTTGGAAAGCAACGGATGAGCAGTCGGTGGTTTGGAGAATGGGGTTGCCAGCTCAGGTGTTGACCTCGACATCTGACCGTTGTTCACGAGGTGTTGTCCTTGAATTATTCCATTAGGGATTTATCATGGACTGTCACCAGTAGCCCATCGTGTTACTCAAGTGCAACGCTAATTAACTACCTACCATCATTTTGATAATTGTGTCAGGCTTTTTAATGCCAATTTTCATATCTTCTATAAGTAAAGCAATATATTATGAACTTTGGAAAAAACAAGAATAGAAGTTGAATCTCATTTTCTTTAAGACAATTCTGAAAATGTTCTCTCTGGAGAAGTTGAACAAGACACGCTCCGAAATATCATCCCAATCAAGGCAAATAAGCAACAGTTGAAGTCATCCAGGTAAAAACGATTCGAGCAGAACTGATTTGCAAAATAATGGTATATTATGCTGTTTGGATTTTCCTTAAGTAATAGAGGTAATTAGGCTCACTCTCTCTCTGTAATTGAAAAGATGGCGTTTCATTCCATTACTCCTCCATAAAGTACACTAAAGTGCTCGAACCTATCTACTGATGCTACTAGATGCCTAGAGGGTATTTAATAACTAAGGAACTGGGCATATTGTGATTAACAATATGCCCAGTAATATACAATATTATCTGTACGACTTTTATTCGATAACGGATTATTGCGTTATCATTCAGAACTGGAAAACATGACTAACAGCATCGGGAAAAAGAGTCAATATACAGTTAAATAATGCAATTTTGAGTCACTGTATTTCTTTCCTTGACAAACATTCAAATTTATGAATTCATCAAAATAGAAATTCAAATCAAAACATTTTTCCAGACTGCGTGGACTGACAATGTAGATTGTAAAAATAGACTTATCTAAAAGATAAGTCTAATTACATAGAAAAGAATGGTCTTGCCATTCTCTTCTCTGATTAGTATTAATCAAGACATCTAAATCAAGTCGAGACAGCTTTAATTTATCTTTCACAATGGTGAGTTATTGATATGATACTTTAATTATACGTATTAGGGACTCTCAGAATCACCAACCACCATGGTAAAGTCAGATTCGTACACCGTGTACTAACTTACACCCAAGGATTGTGTGTAATTAGTGTTGCAGTGATTCTCGAAAGAAACTATTGGTCCCTTTTTTGGTTGGGTTCGGCTGTTAATGTCATATAGCAATTAAGGAGTTAATACCTTATATGTTATTTTACTTCTCGAAAACGAAGTTACGTGAAGGTGTATTTTAAGTTACGTGAAGGCTATTTTAAGTTGATAATCACCAATCCGTATTTAAGAATATTTACGCAAATTTTGATATTTTAATATATAGTTGGAAGAAATGGTTAATATTTAAGATAGTTAGGTAGTTAATTCAGGTCACACTGGAGAAAAGCAACGGACTATTGGTGACGGTCTGGGTGGGTAGGTAAGTAGGTAGGTAATTTTAGTTAACGTCGTACTAGAGCAACACAACGGGCTATTGACGACGGTCGGGGATCAGTCCCTTAAGGGCGGCGACGGTCTGGGATCTGTCACGAAAGATCCGAGGACAACACCATGCAATTTCGAACCAAAGCGACGAGGTCAACATCTGAGCTGGTGCACCACTCTCCAAATTTCCACATGAGACCAACGTAAGGACATTTGAGGTTAAGGCAGATTTAACGTGCCCCTTGTACATGACGGTGTTTGATTGAACCAAGTTTCGAAGTAGCAACGCTTCGGTTATAAATTGGAAACATACGTGTTCGAATAGTCCGTTACCCTTCTAACTGGAGGCTACCGAGCTCCTGTGTTAGGAATGGAAATCTTTTTGTAACCTTTTAAAACCTTTAATACTAACATCTCGTTACAACTGGAAAATATATAAGATTGCCATAATCTATTAATTCATACACTACCCTTTTAACATTTTTGGTTCCTGATTTTCCTTTGACATTAATAGTGTAAATTGTATAGAGATGCATTTAATTTATCAACTGCCCATTTGTTGCTAACTTGATAAAAATATTAAATATTTAAATCGTTTTAAAACTAATTTTTAAAACATACAATATTTATGTATATTGGTTTGAATTCGCTGTAGACTATTAGAAGAGACCTGTTAGATTAAAAAACAAAAAAATGGCATGAAGAAATCCCATTAAAATATGGATGACTGTGTATCTTGGAGTGGAATATATTTAATGGCAAGATAATTTTATTTCAAATATCTTGTTACGCTTTCTCAATAGATTCTTTAGAATTTTCGATTTTTCTTTTCAATATCAGTAAAGTCTTTCGACAGTGTAGTGTATATAGTGCTTTTAGGATAAAAACGACGTAATATTTACTATTTAGAACTTTCGAGTTTGAGAACAAAATAATAAAAAAAATTTGAACCAATGAATACCGCAGGTGTTTAGATTTGTCTTCACAAATTCAACTGCCTTTTCAACGCTCTCATCTTTTCTTACATCTATTCCCAAGACTTTCAACCGTTGAGAACAACTTTTAGTCAGATTGGTGGCACCAGGACCCGTCGGAAAAAGACAGCCAGCAAAGACATGGTATCCCTTGGAGTCTAGTCTTTTAGCCAGATTGTGGCCAAATCCAGTGTCACAGCCTGAAAAAAGTTTTATTAAAAAATACACCTTTAAGTGGTGGTTAATAATAATCCTTCAACAAAAGAATTTCGAAACCTACATTTTCACAAAAATTATATAAATAATTCAGTGTTGATACTGGAATTCAAGGTCATAGAAATATTTAGTGCATACAATTGGAAAATAGACATATTTTTGAAAGGATCCAACAAATGCAAACATTTTTACACGAAAGCAAAGGATAATAGGCACATGTTTATACAGCAAGAAACCTTGGAAACACTGACGTAATATTGGAAAATTGAAAACGAATAAGTTTTCTAACAAGTTAGATAATTTAGGCATGGATGCTGATTAGAGCATTTAAGTGTACCAACTACCTAGTAAAGGATATTAAAGTTGAGAAATAATTAATTTTTGTTCAGGTTCTTTTCTCCTCCATCCAATACAGTTAAAGAGAAGAAAAACACTCTCCCCTTTTGTCAAAACCATAGCGCGTTTGGTCATGTATAACTACTGCGTTGTGTGTGTTGTTTGACACATTCTCTATTATTTTTAATCGATTAAAAAATTGGGGTATCTGCTGAATATGTGAAGTATTTCGAACCGATGAGCTCATTAACTTTGCAAATACATTGTGAGGGCAGGAATTCACTACATGAGTAAAGATCTATTTAGTTGTGGAATATAACTTAATACGCTACAAAAGTTCTATGTGATGTGATAATTCTGTCAGCGTGAAAAAATCTGCATAACTTTCTGTACATCAGTTGAATTAAAAATATGTTTATTTCTTTGTATTAACTTTTAAAATGTGGTTATATGTATATTTTTATTGTTTACTATTGTTCCAGTGTATTTTTCTTTGTATGTTTAAATCTTTTCTGATGTTTTTAAATTGCATGGGAGTAAGCTTTTCAATTCCTATAATGATCTTTTTTAATGAATCTTAAGCTTCTTGATCAGCAAGTTCCTTTCCAAAAATTTCTATGTGACTTTAAACCCCCAAAACAGTACATAATTGCTTTCAGAAATATCAATTATGAGGTCTTTTATTTCATTAACAAGGTTTGAATCTATTACGTTTTCTCCAGTCGTTTGTAAGACTGATAATGAATCTACTTTTATCTTAGTTTATGCAGATTGAGCATATCAGTTAAGTCGCCAAAGTTTTGCTAGATAAAGTGAGGTGTTATATGAAATTCTATATTGTTGATAATATTATCTTAGCTGAGTCTAGAAATGAAACACTTGCAAATCGAACTCTATAGGTTTTATTCATTCATAATTTTAGATACGTCTGAAAAACTAAAATGCTCTTTACAATTGGAAGGATTTTACTCTATGGAATAGAAGGATGAATATCGAAGTTTGATTACTCTTGAATCTTTTCCGGGTTTATTTCTTTGTCATACATAAATACCTTTGTTGCTTTGTTAAGGCTTAGTTTAAATATGCTTGATTTGAGTTACGGAGCTGCATTGTTTTGCTAAAACTACCCGGAAGAGGTCGCCATAAAAATCTTCTGCAATCTCGTTACAGAAAGAAATGAGAAATCTAGAAGATAGAAATCAGAAAACAAGTGTTAAAATAGGTTTAGCATCGAAAAATGAAAAATTACCCTTGAAGAAGGGAAAGGGATGAATTTGAAATAGACGTTCAGAATCTAACTGTGGTAACGTGACTGAGATGTGCTTTTTGCCAGGCATTGGGTCGGATATACGACTTGATACTTTGTCGTTGAAGTTGCAGCAATAAAATAAAGATTAATAATTGATATTTATTTAAACACCAGAAATTATAAGTAAGTGTTAACTCAAAAAATTCTTACCTTAAATGATATCTAAGAACATAACTGGAATTGCATTTTGTACTATCGGTTTGAGTTCACCCGCACAAGGACGATGGCTTGAGTGGGAAGCAGCGTTGATAACGAATCGGCAAACTGCTTTTATTCCTGGTGAATCTCAGCGGTTGAAGGTTAAATTTGCATATGCCTGGTAAGTTTCTTCTCCGGGACGCCGTTTCAGCAAGGAAATTTAGTTAGGTGTGTGACGTCAGAACGAAACGGGAATCCCGCACCAGTCCACAACTCTAGGGTACAGAAGACCGAGTTGTTGTGTGTGTTGATTATCTCCAGAGTATGAAGGAGTCGGACGAGATCCAACAGTCCGTTGACACCAAGAGAGTCGAGAACCAGAATGGGACTGGAGTAAATAACCGAATATTTTTGTATGTCTTAAGAGCAGGTTGTACTATCTGGGGAATGACCCTAGCGTCTTTAGTTTGCAGAAAAGAATGAGCCGGCTTGAGTCTGTCAATGGAAATTCATTTCTTGTGGGTTCCAATATGGACTTGGGAAAACTTGGGGCTATGTTTGAGCAAGGACATTTAGTTAGGCGTGGGACTTCAGAACGCCACAATACTATTAACCCCTTGGGTACATTTGACGACTGAGACTCGTCATGAACTTGCTTTGCCTAGGTTACCAATGACGAGTCTAATTCGTCATTCAAACTAGGACAAAATTAAACATGTACATTCTTGTTCTTGGAAAGAGGGATTGGTGTTACAAGACTTAGCTAAGCGTGCGGCGCCAGAACGTGACAATACTATTAACTCCATGGGTACATTTGGTGACTGAGACTCATCATGCACTTGTTTTGCCTAAGTTACCAATGATTCTAAGTCTAATTTGTCATTCAAACTAGTACAAAATTAAACAGTTACATTCTTGTTCTTGGCAAGAGTGATTGGTGTTACAAGACTCTCCTGGAATAAAATTATTCAATCTTTCTCTACAAAAATACACTTTATTTGATCTGACTTCATACATAGAAATATTTACACGGCTGCGTTATCAGACATTCTTTTTTAGAATGAACGCGGAGATCAGAAGCAGTGCGATTTCTCTCCAACTGTTGCCATTCCTATCAAACGAAATTATGCGAAAATATAACAGTAACTAGTGTGCAAACGATAATATGAAAATATAACCGTAATTAGTGAACTGACGATAATACGAAAATATAATAGTAACTAATGTGCAAACGATAATCCGAAATACTTTTTTTTCAAATAAATCTGTATCCAAGGTGTTAAAAGTAAACAAAATGCAGCTGGAAATTTTTGGATAATTTTATTCAATTTAGGGGTTTGAAATCAATTGAAGTGAATATTTCTGCTAGATTTATTAAAAAGATTAAGATGCAGTAACGAATCTTTGCCATCGATAGATGTAAGCAATTAAGAAAGTATAGCGCATATGCTATGCACGGGTCCTCCAGTTTTCTTAAATTTTGACAAAGATTTCCCGTACGAAATGTTTAAAACTATTAAAAGTACCCTTCACTGATCTGGAACGTGGTTTCTATTCAACAACTATATTCTGAATGGATAAAGCAAATTGCTGGAAATATTTACTTTGAAGCAACATGGAAGTTGCAGAAAGCAAATTTTAAATGAAACTTTGCCGTTCCATAATGTATGCATGCCTAAGTTACCAATGATTCTAAGTCTAATTTGTCATTCAAACTAGAACTATTACTTACCAGTAATAAATACGGCTTTCTTGGACGAATCTATCACATCATCCAAAAATCTCTCTTTTATAAATCCAAAAGTAAGAATCCAAACCAGAAAACTCAACACAACATTGCAAGCGCAGCACGATGTTATTACACTTGGAAAAATGTAGATAATTGATTTCAAGATTAAAAAGATAAGTACGAAGTGCAAACAGGCAAAGAGGGAATATTTCATTTCGACGCTTTTCGAGCTTAATGCTGTAGTTTAAAATTTAAATATTAACACAAAACTGATTAATTTCTTAATTTGCAAAACTGCTGATTTATATAAGACTATAATGTTTCAACGCGAAGAGCTAAATAGTTGTGCAAAGATTAGGACAAATATGCTTAGATTTTCATTCCAAACTCCAAATGCTTGGATAACATATTTTTATCTAGGAAGATAGGTATTGAAAAACACAGTGAAAGGTAGATTGGTTTTCCTGCTTTGGCAATTTGAACAGTCATTGTTAAGTTTTGAGGAATGTAAAGAATGTTTTTGCATTTTTCTTTCTTTAATTTTATTTCTTCCTGTTTTTTGTTTGCTTTGGTTAGATGAAAAGCTGCCGGTATGGAGTGGAAAATGCCAATTGGGTTTTTGGGTACATTCTGTTTACTTTTCCGCTTTAGAGTTTCAGGCCAATACAAAACTTTTGCAAGAACACTATTTTATAATCAAACAATACTAGAAATCACCTAAAAAGTAATAATGGTCCCATGTTCCCATTATAAATTTTTTTATTGGTAACATAAAATGTAAGTAGACATTTATTTTTCATTGACTAGTTATGGGCACTATGGCTTGAAATAGATAAAAACATTCTATCTGATCAAAATTGGGCCTTTATCATAGAAAAAAAGGGTAACGAATCAGTACAACCAATAAATCTTCACTCTAATGCAAAGCAGTGATGCCAGTTCCTTAAGAAAGAAGCACTTCAAAAATTCACATACAAAGAATATAACCTATTTGAGACACATGCAAAATGAAATCATAAATCACACTGTGAAAACAAAAACGCTGTTTGGAAAGATAGAGATTTGGGTGTTTCAAGAAGGATATTGAATGAATAAATTTTCAGAAGCTACTAATTAGGTTCCAATAATGTTATTAAAATCTTAATTATGTCAATTCAATGTAAATCTGCCCATTCCTAGTTGACTAACCATTACTATGTAGTAGTTTACCCTACATTAAAGCTTTATAGGGCAGCATAGTTTATTATTATATATTAAAGTTAATTATTTGGTCAAAATGGAAGGATCTGGAGCTGACTTACTTTGTGTGTATAAATTTATTACTGTGCGCGGATTGAACATAGGTGAGTTGCGAGTTCGAATCCAACTAAAGACCGTCGTGTACAAAGGGGCCTGATGCACGTTAAATCTTTCGTTACCTCAAATGTCCTCACATTGGCGTGGTGCCAGCTCAGGTGTGACCTCGTCATCTGACCAGGGTTCAAAATCACGTGGTGTTATGTTCGGATCACTCCCTTCGGGATTGATCCCAGACCGTTTCCAATAGCACATTGTGTTGCTCCAGTAAGACGTTAATTCAAATATATACCTACTTATCCGAAATTGAGTATATACCATGAAGAAATGACTGTAAAAGCCCAAAACTAATAAATCATAATGCATGTTTGGAACTGTGAAGTTCTGTTAGAGCGACGGACCAAATTGTTTCTTATGTTTTATTCCAAACACGTATGAACAAGTACTATATACATATTTACAATATATAAATGGGGAATATGCCCCGCTAGAGAGCCAAGTCTCATACATGTTGTTCCGATGGAAGCTACAAACGTTCTCATGCGACGCACTTCTCGGCAGGTCACATGACCGACTGCTACCAATCAGCGCGTGCTCGGACAATGTAAACTTAATTTTCATAGAAATAGTAAAACACACATTTATAAAACATTAGACTAAAAGCAATTTCATATTCCACATCGATAAACCAATTTATCTCTCAACACAAATTTTGAACGTTTCTTAAAAATAGTTCTTTATTGCAGTTCATTCCCTTTTCCCATAATTTAATAAAAAGGAAGTAAAATTTCAAGCTATCCAGTATGCATACAACCCCATACATCTCTGAAACGCATTCATGCTTAAATTCCGACTGACTTCATGGTTGTCCTTCACTTTCTTTACTATTAAAAGCCAGGTAACTACTCCTCAACTTTCATCAACTAAAATTGTGGAAATCAGACAGCATTCTGTCATACTAAAGGACAAAGACATCACTTTTAAATGGGTTCCTGCGCATTTCGAAGTGCCTGGCAATGGAATACCTAATAAATTAGTTAAATTATCAACCACAATTGGGGCCCAGTTCTTTCGACAGCAACTTTCCTCTGTAGGTGTTCTTTATGTAGGAGTAATGGAATGAATCGCTATCCTTTTCAATTCTAGAAATGAGCCTAATGATATTTATCACTTAAAAATGCCCTAGAACAGTTGCCACTTTTGCTGCTAAAACCAGAATAGGCCGCAGTGTAACTCAGGCCTACTCGGATCATTTCACCTGGTTGACATCAACAAATGTCTTGTTTGCTTTGATGAGGATCTGGAGCATCTCTTGTTCGACTGCACCGGATAGAACATTTTTGCAATTATCTTTAAAAAATTGTGAATAATCTTTTTTTTTTAACTACTTTTTCTAATGTTTATTTTTTATATATTTCCCTGCTTATAGAAGATATAACGAAATCGACGTTAATATACCGAACTCTCGTATAAAAATGGTATGTTATAAACAGCCGTTGGTCAACACCTCGAAAAATATATCATGTTTTTTTAGATTTGTAACAGAATTCAATGTAGTCGGGTTGATAAGGGAGAATAGGTTTATCAGAACACTAAAGATCAAACACGTCCTCATCACATTATGCCCACACCCAAGTATAAATGTGTTTCAGTGATTATATGGGATTGTATACTGGCTGGAGAGGTTGGAAATGTAATTATTATTCATATAATCATGGGGGAAGCTTTTTTCAATAGAAGCAAAATTTTGACTCTATTGAAGAACAGTTATTAAAATACTCAACATTTGGATAAAGGTTAAAAATGTTCTAGTCTAATAATATAGATAAAATCTCCTCAAAAACACACACAGAGAAGGGGAAAGAGAGAGGGAGAGAGAACAAATATATTGAAATTACAATTTATGTGCTTCCCTAAACAACTCGACACCCCACCACAACCTCAGGACCTCAATGGGATTGGATTGGAAATTTATAAACCTGGTTGGAAAAGTTGTTTAAAAGTCACAGTATTTAGACCACAGAAAAAAAAACTATTCAGAGAGAAATGTTCGAGAAAAGCATTAAAAAAAATCCTTAATGACCTTCGGCTTAGAAGATGTTACGTACAAAAATATGAGTGAGTAACTTTATTTTACGTTCTTATTGTTTTTCTGTACGAAATAGGCTGGACGTGTACTTAATTTTTTTAGAGATAATTTTGTAAAATTGACATTAAAAATTATCTTTAAAAATGTTAATAAGGAATTGGTTTTAGCCTAATATGTGTTTAACTCTGCGCCTTACGATTCCAATAAAATTAAGTTCAAATTATTTATTAGAGAACTTTGGGCTATTGTCCTCCAAGTAGTTTTGACGAGGTATCTCGTCCATCAAGATATTATTAATTTCCTAAAGGAGAGATATTTAATCATCACGATATATGTAGCCAATTTTTGATATCAAGATCAATAACTGGTGTTTTTTTCTAGTGACGAGATATGTCGTCCATCAAGATGCTGTCACTTTTGTCAATAACAAGATATCTCGTCCGAACAACCATCAGAAGAGTTAAGGACCCCTCTTCATAGTATGTACTCAATTTTGGGAGCCACCGGTGGTGAGTTAACTTTTTTCGGCCAAAAGGGTTAATTAATGTTTTGGATATCCTAAGAATATGATAAATGGTTTAATTTTCAGTTAACACTTTAACTGGAAAATTAATTGATTTTAACAAAAACTATCCCCACATTTAGCTGATCGACAAAGCACATCAAAGTTCGTTATTTTAAGGAAAATGAATTAGCCTCAAAAGTAAGGTAAGATAATTTTCATTAACGTCGTACTAGTGCAGGGATGGCGAACCTTTGATCTGCTGGTCAGACAAAGACCCACGCAGGTTTTTCAAATGACCCACGCGTTGATTTTTATAAACTTATCATCATTTCATCATATGCATTGTACCATATGGTACTTGCCGACCCTTTTCCCTAACACGTGGACGCTGGAATGTTTCGGAATGCGAAAACAATTTTAGTCTTTGCACGTGCGGCTCCTCCAAGTTTTTGCGGTGGGGGACTCAAGTCGGCATGACAGACGGTTTCGCAGCTGTGTGGGGGTGTTTCTCTTCGGCAGAGAACATAAACATCTCTAGAGGGCTCGGAATTCACCCCCCCCCTCTCGTTGTCAGCGGCGGTTCTGCGAAGCGAACGTGGATTTTGAGGGGATTCGGACTCGAGATTCAACGAGAGACAGACGTCTCTGTTTTGCCAATTGTGTTACTTTGGCTTCAGGCAGGTTTCGGTTGTCGATGGCTGTGCCCATAATTATCTTGTAAATATTTATGTAAATAAATAGTTTAATTTTAAATCAGCTGTCCGTCAAATTCTTACATGACGGTACAGCTTATTAATTTGGTGGCAGCGGGGTTGATAGATTAAAACAGCCTCGACAAGTAAATCGAACCTGCCGTTTTGCCTGAAAGAGAAGGCCGATAGAACTTCGAAACCAGAAGTTCGGATTGTCATTTCGCTGTCGGATTGTCACTTTCGCTGGAGACCGTTCCCTAGTCTTAGAGAAAGCGAGAAGGAGGTACCGGAGTCACCGACCCCATCCATCACCAAAACTCGTCGCAAGAAGTTCTGGTTTTGGTTTCGAGTTGCCGGCCCTTTTCAACGGAGCGTGAGCGGAATCGACGGAAAGCTCGACAAGTCCTGTTCATCAGGGGAATAGATTCCCCACCGGTTCGTCCAGAGATCATCTTGATCGGCTATTATAGGTTCATCGCGAACCGTTTTTTCGTCAGTGGCGCAGTGCTATTTGTGCGCGTTGTGGAAGAGGTCGAGACGACCTACACCAGTGGGCTTTCAGCCGAAGAGTGTGTTTGTGGGCTTTTTAGCCGAAGATAGTGCAGTGCAGTGCAGTGTTTCCACCCGTGGTCCAGCCTGTGGACAGTGGTGCCAAGTGATCCAAGTCAGCAGATACAGGTTAGTGCCATTTCCCTATTTTGTCACTGTGACTAAGTTTCAAGAATTGTGTAATAGCTAAAATTTTGTTAATCTCAATTAGTGTGGTCACTCCAAAGGGAATTGATTTAGCTTAAGTATTTTTTTTGAATCTGTATTGTGCATTTTAGAATTGCTAAATTATTGTATGTTGTGAGATTACGGTATGTCGTAAAAGTATTGAATTGGGTGTTGTGCAAAAGAATTGAATTTTTTGGTTTTTTGGCAATTTTGAATTTTTGAAATGGCGTACTTGGGCAAAGGTAGGAAACAAGATCTAGAGGAACTAGCGGAATTTTTGGAAAGAACGGTTACTCCGGGATTACTGACATCCCAACTTAAGGAGTTAATCCTCTCGCACGATTCCTACGATGAGGAATACACAAAAGTGGCGTTAGAAAGGATTATACAGGAAAGACGGGAGAGGCAGGAAAAAGAACAAGCAAGTAAGGATAGGGATAGGGAACTAGCAAGTAAGGATAGGGATAGGGAACAAGCAAGTAAGGATAGGGAACAAGAAAGACAGTATAACTTTGAGCTTGAAAAACTACGGATTGAGGCATCCCGACGAGAACCCCGCGATCACGTCGACTCGTTAAGTTCCCAAGGAAAACCACGAATAGATATTTTAAAACTGGTTCCCAAATTCGATTCAGACCAGACCGACATTAGTCTGTACCTGATAATGTTTGAGCGTCAGGCTAAGAGGGCTAACATTGAGAAAAAAGACTGGGTGTCTTGCTTACAACCGGTATTGCCTCTGGATATCGTGCAGATCATCGCACGCGAACCAGATGAAGTAGCAGAAAACTATGACCACGTCAAAGAGCTTCTGCTAAAGCGGTATAAGTTGAGTCCCGAAATTTTTCGCCAAAAATTCCTCCACCATAGCCGAAAACCCGATAGCACTTGGAAGGATTTTATTTTCGAAACCCGAAATTATCTGGAAGAGTGGATTCGAGGGTTGGAGGTTATGGACTATGAATCTTTAAAAGATTTAATGATAACGGACCAAGTCAAAAGACGTGTCCCGTTGGAGGTGAGGGACCATTTCCTCGATGATTGGGCTAAGATTAAAGACCCCGGCAAATTAGCCGAACTGCTAGATTCCTACGAAGACATTCGGAAACCCAAAAGAAAGCCTTTCGAAAAACCCAAAGGAAGTACGCCTTTCCCAGCCAAAGTCAGAGAGGGTAAATACCATCCTGCTCCCGCTCGAGGGAAGAACGATTTTTTCCCGCCTAGTTCCCAGGGAAGGAAATTCGACACTTTTGACCGGAGACGCACGCCGCGGTGTTTTGAGTGCAACGCGAGCGACCACCTAAGGCCAAATTGTCCGAGGTTGGGGAATAGGGTGACAGTTGAATCGGTAAATAGACTCAGACGGGAAGCCGAACATGAATTATTGATGCCGTATGTACAAAAGGGATCTGTAAACGCTAAAGAAATAAACATCCTTCGAGATTCGGGTTCGACCTTGGATTTAGTACACCGGAATTACGTGGACCCCAAATCCTACACGGGAGAGACCGTGTGGATTCAGCAACCGCTAGACTCCTATCAAATTTCGTTACCCTTAGCGGAAGTGAAAGTAGAAGGAGGTTTTGGGTCAATCACTACCAAGGCAGCTGTCTTTGCAAACACCGCCGATGTGCGACGATACATCTTAGGTAACCGAACAGCTCAGATGATTCGCGAATTAACGGGATATGAGTTCTCGGAAACTGAGCAAATTAATGCCGTTCAAACGCGTTTACAGAAACGGCAGTCAGAAGCGAATGTTTTGAGGGAGGGGGAAAACCCCCAAGTAGTTTCGATTTCGCCCTCGCCGGGGATAGACAAGACAGCTACAGAATTGAGGTTGGACGAACCGCTTGTTATTCCCGTGTCGGAGGCAAGCGGCACGGAATTGGAGCTTCTGGAAGTAAAGAGAGAGGAATTTAAGAAGGCGCAGGAAAATTGCCCTAGTTTGAAAGAGGCGTTAGAGATGGCGTCCGACCCAAAACGAAATCAGAGGGATAAACCATATTCATTTGAGAAGGGAATACTTGTAAAAGGTCGAGAAGACCGAATGGGTCTGGCACAGAAATTATTAGTAGTGCCAAAGGCGTTAAGGCAAAAGGTTTTGGCGTTGTGTCACGAAGGGACATCGGCGCACATGGGGGGTACGAAATCAAAGGATAAGCTTGCGCGGTATTTTTATTGGCCCGGGTGTTTTCGGGAGATGGAAGATTATGTGCGGTCATGTGATCCTTGTCAAAGGGCGGGAAAGCCGAATGACAGGAAAAAGGCCCCGTTGGCGATAAATAAGACCGACGCGGAGTTGAGATCGGGCGAGCCTATTAGTCTTCCTATGACAGAGGCTAACGACCAGAAAAAAGAACTAAAGGGGCAGAGAGACGACGATGTTTCTGGAGGGGAGAAAGTAAGTCCCCAAGTAGCCAAGTTATGCTCTCCGAGGGTGGTAATCCAGACCGCTATCGCAAAGGTGCGATCGAAAGAACCGTTGGTTCTTCCAGTGGGGGTAGCAAGTGAAACGACGGGAATGATTTTCCTGGAAATACCGAATAGCAGTAAGGGAAAGATAACGGAAGGTGGCCCAGGGTTAGAAGAAGAATTAGAGGTTTCCGTTTCCGTTCAGGAGGAAACTTTTGAAATAGGTCACGTGGGCAAAAAGGGGAAAAGAAAAGAGTTGCTAGTGGGTGAAGGGGTGAAGCCAAGACCTTTAGCGTTAGGTTCCGGAGCCGGATCAGATTGGGACCCACAACTTACACCGTTAGTATTTTCCACGGTACACGTGAGCAGCGTTTACGCCCCGGCAGAATTGGTGCACGGGAAGAGTATAAAAACCCCAGACACCTTGCGGTATGAGAACTGGTTAGGACCCCAGATAAAATTGTCACGAGATTGGCAGGAATGTGAAATCGGAAGGGTATTGATAATTTTGGCAATACGTCGACCAAAAAAATTGGAAATTCCGCGATCGAACACCGATCTGGGAAAGAAAAAAAACAAAACACTTGAACGCCGACAGTCTGAGTCGCGCTTTTCACGAAAATTCAAAGAGCTAAATAAAATGTAATTGAGGAAGATTTGTGTTGTATAGTGTAATATTATTGCGAATCATGTTTTGAGTTGAGTGAAATGGAGATTTTTGTAGTTATGGGGCATTTCACTTAAATGTTTCTTTTTCTTTCTGGAGATTTTAAGTGCTAAAATTGTGAATCATGTTTGCTCGGAGTGAAATTGGTAGCCTTGTAATTATGAAATATTCATTCAATGATATCAGTATCTTTTGCTGAGGATTTTAAATGTTAAAAGTTGTAAACTATGTTTTGCGTATGGTGGAATTGATTTCTTGTATCTATGTTCTTCATTCGAGTACTTTTCGCTGAAAGCTACGTGCAAATTTAAATTATGCTTTGTGTAGAGCGGAAATTGATTTTGTGTTTAGGATGTTTTCACTCTGTCATTCTAAACCACTGTCAAATATTTGTAGTTTTAAAATTGCAACTCATGACGTGTGTTGAGTGAAACTTAGGAATTTGGTTTTCGCTTAACAAGATTGATATTTTATATATGTTTTGGTGTATTTTTGTTGGTTTAATGAAAGTATTATTATAGTTCGTATGGTTTGTTTATTCTGGGTTCGCTTAGCGAAAATATTGAATTTAGAAATATGCTTTGTTGTATTTTTGTCTGGTTAATGGAATTTGTATAGTTCGTATTGTGTATTGAAATTTTGGGTTTCGCTTAACGAAATTCTTATATGTGATGTGGTTAATGTGATTTGGTTTTAGTTTTAACAAATTTGGTATAAGTCTTAAAGTTTGGTGTTTATTTTGTTTTTATTTTAATTTGGTATTTGAGCCTTGAGTGACCATACTGTAAGGGAGTAGAAAGTTACTCCGGTATATGAATTTTAAATTGATTGGATTTAACTTGCCTTACACATATTCTTGAGTCACGGTTTCAGGATATGGTGGTGGTAAGTGATCTGTTATTCTGAATTGCCAGTGGGTGATTATCCGTGCGTCTGTGGATGCGTACGTTGAAAACTTTTCACCTTTGGGAAAAGTTTTTTCAGTAGTGGGGGCGGTTGTACCATATGGTACTTGCCGACCCTTTTCCCTAACACGTGGACGCTGGAATGTTTCGGAATGCGAAAACAATTTTAGTCTTTGCACGTGCGGCTCCTCCAAGTTTTTGCGGTGGGGGACTCAAGTCGGCATGACAGACGGTTTCGCAGCTGTGTGGGGGTGTTTCTCTTCGGCAGAGAACATAAACATCTCTAGAGGGCTCGGAATTCACCCCCCCCCTCTCGTTGTCAGCGGCGGTTCTGCGAAGCGAACGTGGATTTTGAGGGGATTCGGACTCGAGATTCAACGAGAGACAGACGTCTCTGTTTTGCCAATTGTGTTACTTTGGCTTCAGGCAGGTTTCGGTTGTCGATGGCTGTGCCCATAATTATCTTGTAAATATTTATGTAAATAAATAGTTTAATTTTAAATCAGCTATCCGTCAAATTCTTACATGACGGTACAGCATAAAGAATTTTAATTATTTTTTGAATCCCTCTTTTAAAAAATATGAAAAAAAATACAAATGTTAATAAAGAACTTAAAAAAAAATGCATAAATGATTTTTGTAAAATGTTTTAAATTGATTGATTATACATAATGCTGTTTTAAGATTTATATGAATACCGGTTGAGTAGAATATGTAAATTTATAAAATACCGCTTGAGAATGAACAGATGTGGTAAATACTAATAATAAAGATAGATTTATTGAGGCCCCGTTCACATGAGGCTAGCGAGGTCCCGCTCTTCAAGGTTGCAAAGATAGTAAATTGAATTAGAGGAATAAAAAAACATAATAAACAACAATTTGCACAATTATTAGAGGAAGTTGAGTATCAGTATTCAGGGATTTTGACGTACAACAATGTTCGATGGCTCAGTTCCGGTCAAGTTCTTAAAAGGTTTGTCATTTTGATAGAAGAAATTACGTTCTTTTTGAACGAAAAATACAATAATTTTGATAAAGTTTCAAGTATAGATTGGCTAAATGATTTTATGTATTTATGCTACATCACTTAGCATTTTAATGAACTGAACAAAAAACTTCAAGGAAATGGACAAATTGTTTTAAAGATGTTTGAGAATATTAGGATATTTATGACAAAACTTGACATCTTTACTAGGGATTAGGAAACGAAAATTATGAAATATTTTCCTCAATTCAAAAACATTTTCAAAACACAATAACAATGAAAAATACTCTTGATGTTCGACAAAATGCAATCAAAAATTATTTAATGATTACACAGTAAATAAAACAAGCCTTGAGGATAAATTTAATCAGTATAAAAGTATGGAAAATACATTTTACTTTATTTTGTATCTACGCAAAACGAAATTTGAAACAATGGAATCAAACAAATTTAAGTGGTTAGGTATCCATGATTTAGAAATGGGATTTGTTGAATTTCAAGGCAGCATTGTTTGGAAAAATAAATTTGATAGCTTGATTTTCGAAGTAGAAGAGGGAAAATGTCTGAAACTATTGCAAATTAGAATGATTCCACACTAATATTATATTAAACGTATGGGATTCTTTGCCAAACAATTTTATATCAATGAAGAAACTTGCTAATGCCTTTTTAACGATGTTTAATTCCACGTATTCATGTGAAAAATTATTTTTTTTCTATGAATTTTGTAGTCTACCAATAGAAATAAACTCTGAAATGAATTAACTGCAAAATGTGTTAAACTAATGAATACTGCATATGAACCTAATATTAAGAAATTATCTGACAAAAACAACAGATTTATAATTAACTATACTTTAACTTTACTGTACAATATATATTATTCCTTGTTCATTAAAATTCCTTGTTCGTTTTATTTCCTTGTTCATTAAAAACTCAATGCAGGAGGGCTGGGCATGATTGCTCCCCTTTTATATCGATTTTTCGCTTTTCACTCATAAAAGTAAAAGTTGTAAAACAAAAAGAAATCGTTACAGTAGTTTCTTACCATGCTCATGTACAAGTGACCCACGAGCTAAAACTAAAAAAATATAATGAAGACAATTTGACCAACTTCTTAAAAAGGTTCACCGTCCCTGTACTAGTACAACACAACGGGTTATTAACGACTTTCCGGGATCAATCCACTCAGGCAAAGATCCAAGGACAACACGACGCAATTTTGAACCATGGTCAGATGACCAGACAACTGATGAGCTAACCGGGATGAGCTGGCACCCCACTCTCCAAACTACCAAACCAACCCATCTAGCTACAAAAGGAAGTTGACGATAAAGATTTTCACAAAGCACCCAAGTGTGGCATTCTACTTTATACCTCGACATTAATTTTTAAATAATTTTTTACTGTAAAGCTTCAAGAAAAAAGTCTATTTAAAGAATGTATATTAGATTCATGTTGAAATGTTCATCTAAATTGAATATATATATATATATATATATATATATATATATATATATATATATATATATATATATATATATATATATATATATATATATATGTAGGGTTAAGCCCCACGGCTATCCTAAGATAAGCATTACAACTTTTACCTGAAAAGAAGTACAACTTTCACTTAAAGAAGCGCGATCTTTTTTGATCGCGCGCGCATCGGATCACGTTAGACGAGACGATTGATGTTATGTTGACGGACGTGATCGCGATGCGCCATTTTTAAACTCTCTGTACATATTATTTATAATAAATCGAATTCAACTAGAAGTATTCACTTAATAAAACCCCAGCACCCTACATTATGGGGGCTCGGTCAAACCTGACGAAGTGACTTTTCAAGACGCTGTTACTGTGAGTAGATGTTCACGGACGCTCTCAAAGTTATTAGCTTTTCAACTGACGCGTAAAGGCTCTGCTGTTGTGAAAACTGGAGTTTTAAACAACTTCTCCGACGGACATTTCGGGTCGCTGGTGGTTAAGAGAATCTCTTTGGTGTTTGCTGTGTGACTGTTTTCGTCTTGTGCTTGGCTCCGTACACAAAATGGCGAAATCGCTTGGCGACATTCCCGCGGTAGCTGCACTACTTCATTCCGGTTCTTCAAAATTGATCAGACTCTTGTACAGTGTGGTTTTCGACGACGAATACGATCGGGACAGCCGACAGAAGTTGCGTGCCTTCTCATCCTTCCCCGAGAACTTCGATCTGGAGAAGAGAAAGAAATCCGTGCAACAGACTTTCAAGCTGCACGACGTTATCTCAGTTTGTTCCATTCTTCATATTGACAGTGCTGGTACGAAAGAAGAACTTTGCGTGTTGATTTTCGATGCCCTTTCGGATCTCACCGCACTACAAAGTACCATCGACGCTTCTTTTTCTGACGACGATGACGAACAATTCAATCAGACATCTGGTGCCTGTGTTGCTTCATATATACCCAGCTCTTCAGAGGAATCTCCTTTTCCCGTTCCGCAGGCCTCACTTCGAAACTCCATTTCCCCGGCTGCAAGTATTCAGCAGAATGATAGCTGGTGGTTTATTCTAAAAGACCTGGCGCAAACTATCAGACACTTTAATGGCCGAGATTCATACTCAATCTCCGCATTCTTTCGTAATGTGGATGAAAATCTTGAACTGTTTCCTGCATTGAGCGATGCTCAGAAAATTATATTTACTAAAAATCTGTTAACTGGACCAGCCAAAACCTTTCTGCAGTCTCAGCGTGGATTAACAACATGGCAAAAATTAAAAACTGCCCTGTTGGAAGAGTTCAGCCAAAAAATTAACAGCATCGACCTGCATAGGCAGTTGGAGCATCGTAGGATGAAGCCTACTGAGACTGTATCGGAATATCTCTTGGCTATACGGGAATTGGCAAGCAGAGGTGCCAATTGCATCGACGAAATTTCTATCATAGATTATTGTATCAGGGGTATACCAGACTCCCTGAGCAATAAGCAAATATTATATGGTGCCACTTCAATATCCCAATTCAAAACAAAATTGATGATTTATGAGAAAATTTATCTGGAACGCACCAAATACAAACAAATAGACGACAATGCGCACTCCTTCAACGATGTGAACCACCGCCGAGGGACAGAAACAAAGCCTCATTTCCAAAAACGCAGTCAGGAAACCCCAAATTTTTCCAGACAGCGCAAGCAACAAATTTGCTACAATTGCAATGAAGTGGGACACATCTCAAAATTTTGCCCTGATCAACATCGTGGCCCAAAGTGCATGTTGTGTGGAATGTTTGGACATAAATCCTCCTCTTGTGTTAACAGAACTAGCAGATTGGAGAATAACAAGGTTACAACTTTCTGCTGCGCAGCTCCAAACTTAATGTTTCACAGTGTTACAATCAATAGTGTTCCAATTAATGCTCTTATTGATACAGGAAGCCAAGTTACCATTATCCATGAAGATGTATACAGAAAAATTGGCTCTCCAAAATTGCAGAACTATCCTACTTCTCTTACGTCATTTGGTAACTCTAAAGTTTTACCTCTTGGTCGTTTTGAAACCGAAATTCTCATTGATCATGAACTGTTTACTACTAATGTTTGTGTTGTCAAGAACCAAACTATGTCATCAGACGCCATTATTGGTATGGATATCCTCAAACAAGCTGATGTTTCCATTACAAAAGATAACATTTCCATACGCAAACCTGCAACTGAACTTGCTCACAATGATGCAGATGTGCTAATCCATAGTATCTCTGTTGACGACAGTTCCGAGTTGGATATAGGCCCCAATGCATCGAAAGATGAGAAGGATATCATTAAGCAGTTAGTATCCAACTATGTGCCCAATAAAACAAAAACAACCAATGTCGAAATGAAGATTCAAGTTAAAAGTGATGCATCTATATTTCACAGACCTAGACGTTTACCATTTGCTGAAAGAGATGTTGTTGACAATCAAGTTCAAGTGTGGCTACACGACAAAATTGTGGAACCGTGTTCTTCTGAGTACTCAAGCCAAGTACTTGTTGTGAAAAAAAAAGATGGCAGTCCAAGAGTTTGTGTGGACTACCGCAAGTTAAACAAGAACATAGTGAAGGACAGATATCCGTTACCTCTCATTGAAGACTTGTTGGATAAACTACAGGATGCACGTACATTCACTACCTTAGATCTAAAAAATGGTTTATTTCATGTTCCTGTTGAAAAGAACAGCCGCCGTTACACCTCATTCGTAACTCACAATGGACAGTACCAATTTTTACGTGTACCTTTTGGTTTATGTACATCACCATCTGTGTTTTCAGCGATTCATCAATTCAGTGTTCAAGGATCTGATCCTAAAAGGTCATGTTTTACTGTACATGGATGACCTTATCATCCCTTCCAAGAGTGAGACAGAAGGAATAGAGATGTTGAAGTCAGTCCTCTCAGTCGCCTCTGAACATGGACTGATAATCAATTTTAAAAAGTGCTACTTCCTAACTAGAAGAATTGAATTCCTTGGCCACGTGATAGAAAATGGACAGTTATTCCCATCACCTCTGAAAACTGCAGCTGTTATGAACTATCCCCAACCAACATGTCACAAGTTGGTTGATCAGGACTTTTTGCAGGTATATGGGGATCTGGCACGACGGGGCCTTCTGGACCTGGTGTAGGCTTTCCTACACCAGGGGGATGTGCAACAACAACACATGTCACAAGGAATTGCAGAGTTTCCTTGGCCTTGCTGGGTACTTTCGTAAGTTTATACCCAACTTTTCTGTTATTGCTTACCCTTTAACAGGTCTTTTAAAAAGAATCAAGAATTTAATTTTGGTGATGAAGAAAACCATGCTTTTACCCTCTTAAAGCAATGTTTATGTGATAAACCTGTGCTTGATATTTATAATCAACACAGCCATACAGAACTCCATACTGATGCAAGTATTCATGGTTATGGTGGTATTTTGATGCAAACCTCCATTTCAGACAATTGCCTTCATCCTGTGTACTACATGAGTAAACGTACATCTGAAGCTGAAAGAAAATACTCAAGCTATGAACTTGAAGTGTTGGCAATAGTGCAAGCATTGCAAAAATTTAGAGTTTATTTACTCGGCAAACACTTCAAACTTGTAACTGATTGCAACGCATTCAAACTAACGATGAGCAAGCAACAGTTGAGTACAAGAATTGCTCGGTGGGCATTGCTATTAGAAGATTTCGACTACGAAATGGAACACCGACCTGGTTCCCGAATGATGCATGTTGACGCCCTCAGCAGATCCCCAGCTGTGCTCTGAACATCCAGGACTCTCTTCTTTTGCAAATCAAACATGCTCAAAATCAAGATGATGAAGTGAGTGCTATCAAAGAAGTACTTCAAACTAAGCCATATAAGGACTTTTGCTTGAAAGCTGATAATCTCCATAAATTTGTTGATGGCTATGAACTACTAGTTGTCCCAGAATCTATGCAAACGGAAATCATAAGGAATGCTCATCAAAAAGGTCATTTTGCTTCAAAGAAAACTGAAGATACTCTTAAGCAACAATTTTTTATCCCGAAACTCAAAGAAAAGATTGACAAGTGTGTTGCTAATTGTGTCCCATGCATCTTAACTAACCGCAAATGTGGCAAACAAGAAGGTATGCTTCACCCCTTACAGAAGGATGACACTCCACTCCACACGTACCATATTGATCATCTTGGTCCTTTAGCCAGCACACACAAAAATTATAAGCACATATTTGCAGTCATTGATGCTTTTACAAAATTTGTGTGGCTCTACCCAACCAAATCCACCGACTGTGCTGAGGTCATCTCTAAATTAGAAACTCAGAAAACTCTATTTGGAAACCCTACACAAATCATATCTGACAGAGGCCCTGCATTTTCCTCAAACGACTTTAAAACCTACTGCTCCGAAGAAGGTATTCGCCATCTCCAAATAACTACCGGCTTTCCCAGAGCCAATGGACAAGTTGAACGCTTGAATTCCATCATTATTGCTGTTTTGTCCAAATTATCCATCGACGACCCAACAAAGTGGTACACCCATGTGGTTGATGTCCAACAAGCAATCAACTCCACATTTCAAAGAAGCATTAATACAAGTCCTTTTGAACTACTATTTGGTACAAAAATGAAGTCCAGGAATGACGTGCAGATTACAGACCTACTGAATACTGAAATTCAGTCCGATTTTCTGCAATCCCGTGAAGACCTCAGACGAGCAGCTAAGCGACAAATACTGAAAGTACAGGAAGAAAACCGAAAGACCTACAATCTTCGACGTAGACCACCGCGTAAATTCAAACTTAATGATTTAGTTGCAATCAAACGCACTCAATTTGGACCTGGACTGAAACTTAAGTGCAAATTCCTAGGACCCTATAAAGTAATTAAGCTTAAAAACAATGACACATATGATGTTGAAAAATGTGGTTTCTGTGATGGACCAATAAAAACCACCACCTGCATTGAATATATGAAACCCTGGACTGATAAACTTTCCTAAACTTATTTTTCTAAGGACAATTTGAACCAGGATTATTGATATAGTTTTTGTTTACTGTGCATATTTGATTTCTTTATAATTGTGTCTTATTCATTTCCTCTAATTGCTTCTTTTTATTGTATTTACATTTGTATTTCTCAAAATTTTTGTTTATGTGAGTGCTGTCATCTGAGGGCAGATGACCAGGTAGGATGGCCGAATGTAGGGTTAAGCCCCACGGCTATCCTAAGATAAGCATTACAACTTTTACCTGAAAAGAAGTACAACTTTCACTTAAAGAAGCGCGATCTTTTTTGATCGCTCGCGAATCGGATCACGTTAGACGAGACGATTGATGTTATGTTGACGGACGTGATCGCGATGCGCCATTTTTAAACTCTCTGTACATATTATTTATAATAAATCGAATTCAACTAGAAGTATTCACTTAATAAAACCCCAGCACCCTACATATATATATATATATATATATATATATAATAGCAGGTTCAATATCAATGCTACTTAGGTCTTTAGCCACGGCGGTGCGGTTGCTTAATTATAATTTAGACTGAAAACAATTAAACTTAACATTTATTAAAACTTAACAAGTTAACTACATTTAACAAAGTATAATCTATCAGCGCGCTAACAAAGGTGGTTACGAGACTGAAACTCGAAACTGAAATCTCAAGAACAGCTTGAGGTATTTAAAGCGTGTACGCATGACGCAGCATGCGCACGTCAGAAGTCTCTTGAAGTTGAAGTGGAAGTAGTCTGTAATTTGCATAACACCACAGTACTCCATCGCCAGTCGATGAGACGATACGATGTTGGAAACTTAGGCCTGATAGGGCACAATGAATCGTACTTTCCTACCGGACCGGGTCTTCACATCAGGCTTTGACGTCTCAGGCAAAATTGACTGTTGGATTGTCGTAGGAGGTGATGTCGACATGAAAAAAGCTGGCTTCAAACGATTAATGGTGACATTGGTCTTCTTGCAGTTGATTTGAAGCGTAAAAAATTTGTCGTTTCGTGCTATCACAGGAAATGGACCTTCGTAGGGCTGCTGTAGTGGTTTCCGTACCATGTCTTGTCGGACAAACACGTGAGAAGAAGTCATCAGATCTTTATGTATAAAGATATCCTTGCTTCCGTGTTGGGACGTTGGAACGGGCTTCACTTGCCGGAATTGTTCTCTTAAGCGGCGTAGGAAATCTAGGCGTGGCGGCCAATCGGAAACTGCTGTCGTCCGGAAAAATTCTCCAGGAAGTCTGAGAGTTGTTCCATAAACCAGCTCTGCTGATGAAACACCAAGATCTTCCTTCACGCAGGATCGGATTCCTAAGAGAATGTTCGGCAGCAACTCCGTCCATCTGGTCGAAGCGTAGCACTTTATAGAGCTTTTCAATTGCCTATGAAAACGCTCTACAATACCGTTGGATGCTGGATTGTAAGCCGTTGTTCTGGCTTTCTGTGAACCGATGAACTTCATTAGAGAACGGAACAGGTCACTCTCGAATTGACGTCCTTGATCCGTCGCAAGATGTTCAGGAACACCAAAACGTGCAATCCATCCGGTATAAAACGTTTCAGCAACAGTTTCGGCGGTCTGGTCTATCATGGGAAATGCTTCTGGCCAGCGGGTGTAACGGTCTACGCACGTCAGTAGGTAGCAAAATCCTCTCGATGGGGGAAGAGTCCTACGATGTCGATGTTGACAGCGCTAAACCTACAGCTGGGTAAAGGATATTTCCCGACGGCTGACTGGACGTGTCTGTGGATCTTTGCTTTCTGGCATCCAAGACATGCTTTGCACCAGGCCGCTACATCTCTATTGAGGTCTTTCCATATGAATCTCTCTTTGATAAGCTTCTGCGTAGCCAGAACTCCAGGATGATTCAAGTTGTGTAAAGTCTGAAAAACACTCAAGCGGAATTCTTTAGGTACATATGGTCGTACAGCGCCAGTGGAAGTATCGCAAAATAAAGGCTTACCTGAATGACCCGCAAGCGAGGACATTGGCTTCAGCACAAGTCCCGTGTCTGATTTTAATAAGCTCTTGAGCTCATCATCGACCTGTGCTCCAGCCATACCCTCGAAGTCAATTAACTCGATCTCGTTTATGCGGGACAAAGCATCAGCAACACAATTATTTCTACCCTCGATGTACCGAATATCTGTAGAAAACTGACTAATAAATTCCAAATGTCTCTGTTGTCGCGGAGAACACTTGTCACTTTTAGTTGTAAAACCAAAGGTGAGTGGTTTATGATCAGTAAACAAAATAAAGTGTCTGCCTTCTAACATGTGCCTGAAATGTTTAGTTGCACAGTAAGCAGCGAGTAATTCCCGATCATACGTGCTGTACCTTTGTTCAGTTTTACTCAGTTTTCTAGAAAAGAAAGACAATGGTTGGCACACTTTGCTATGCGTTTGCTGAAGCACAGCTCCAATTGCTATATCCGAAGCATCTACCATTAGTGAATACGTAGCATCAATTTTCGGATGGACAAGCAATGTTGCGTCAGCTATCGTAAGCTTGCAAGTGTCAAACGCTTTGCAAAGTTGATTGTTCCATTCTATGGAAGTCCTATCATTTTTCTTTTTCCCTTTAGTTAACTCGTGTAACGGAGCTTGCTTTTCAGCCGCGTGGGGAATAAATCTGTGATAGAAGTTCAACATGGCCAAAAAACGTCTTAGTTCATCGATTGTTTTGGGCTGAGGGTAATCTTTTAACACCTGCACTTTCTCGGGCAAGGGTGAAATTCCTTTCGCCGATACTTGAAATCCCAGAAAAGATAAAGATTCCACGCCAAAAACACATTTCTGAAGGTTTAGAACGACACCGTGATTACGAAAACGTTCAAGAATGGTTTTTAGATCTTGTTTATGCTCCTCCTCGTTACGTGATGCAACTAAAACATCGTCGAGGTACGCAAAACAGCAATCAAGACCTCGTAAAACGTTGTCCATAAATCGTTGGAATGTTTGAGCAGCGTTTACTAAACCAAAAGTCATGTAAACATATTCAAACAAACCAATAGGTGTAATTACTGCGGTCTTAGGGATATCGCATGGTTCAACCGGAATTTGGTGATAGGCTTTTACAAGATCTAATTTTGAAAAAATAGTTTTCCCGTCGAGTTCTTGTGTGAAATCCTGTATATGTCGGATCGGATACCTATCTACCTCTGTCACTGCATTCAACCTGCGATAGTCACCGCATATACGAAACTCACCAGTCTTTTTAAGTACCAAATGAATAGGACTAGCCCAAGTACTGTTAGATGGTCTTATTATACCCTGTTCGAGTAAGCTGGAAAACTCTTTCTTAACAGCGGCTAATCGTTCGGGACATAGTCGTCTAGCCTTAGCAAAAATGGGTGGTCCTTTCGTCAGAATGCAATGAGTTACATCGTGACTATTGCGCTTTATGTTAAGTGTAGGAGCAAATACACTCGGAAAATCACGCAATAATTGTCTGTAATTGCAATCAGAACCGATAGTTGTTATACCTAATGATTGCGTGGACTTAACATTACCTTTCGAAGAAAGGGTTGTTGTACCATCAATAAGGCATCGATTTTTAATATCGACTAACAAACTGTAGCGTTCTAAGAAATCTGCGCCTATTATCGGTCGAGTAACGTCTGCAATAACAAAAGTCCAAGGGAAATCGCGTCTAAGACCCAAATTTAATACGATTCGGCAACTACCATAAGTGCTTATTTTTGATCCGTTTGCCGCATAAAGACAAAACAAGTCTTCTTTTCTGTTTTGACCACGAAATGCATGCTTGGGATAAACGGAAACCGCAGCACCAGTATCAATAAGGAAACTACTATTTGTCGACCTTTCAAAAATAAATAGGCGACCTAATGCTTGGCTATCATCCGTCATCGCCAGTTCAGACGAGCCCTTTAGTTTTCCTGAAATTTACATGGTGTTTTACACTTATGCGCTCTTTTCCCAAATTTAGCATGATACCAGCATAAATCTAACCGGTTGTCACTATGTGAGCTGCGACTTTGACTACCTGATCTCGATCTCTTCCTCAAACCAAAGCGTCCGTCATTACTCCTTGAAAGCCTTTTAACCTCGGCGCTCAAAGCTGAAATTTGCGCGTGTAAACTTTCAAGCGAAAATTCCGTATTCCGCGGTATTTCTGCAACTGTTGAGGAAATACCAGGTACGTCTAGTATTTTGTCAGCTATCAGAGCTAGACCGTTTAAATCGTCCGAGCTGACAGACAAAATCTGCTGCACCTGTATCGGTAACCGTTGCATCCATAGACTGCGCAAAATATCGTCGGGTAATTTATTTGCAGCGAGTTCTTTCATTTCAAATAACAACTGCGATGGGCGTTTATCGCTTAACTGGAGATCTTGTAACAGAGTTTTTAATCGAGAAGTTTCAGTTTGTGCAAATTGCTTGATAATTCGTGTTCTCAAAGCCTCATACTTATTTTCGATGGGAGGAGATCGAACTAGTTCACAAACGAATGTTAAAATCTCAGTATCAACTGCTGCTACTGCTTTGTGAAATTTCGTTTCATCGCTAGTGATACCAGCGTTTTTAAATTGGCTCTCAATTTGTAAAAACCACAACTCGGGGTTTGCACGCCAAAAAACTGGAGCTTTGAAAGAGACTCTTGATAGTTCAAAGTCAGATTCTAAATCAGGCATTTTTTTTAAAAAATGGGCTATCGCAGCATTAAACACGATTTTGGAATTAAAACACTCAAAATATTGACATCGAAGGCAGGGAGAAACAAGGACTTGAACTAAAGCCAAAAAACTCACCCACAGGCATTCAGGATCCTATTCGATGCAGTCGAAAATTCGAGTCTATGGTCATCAGTTTAGAACCATGGCCACGTCACGGGTCACCACTTTAGCCACGGCGGTGCGGTTGCTTAATTATAATTTAGACTGAAAACAATTAAACTTAACATTTATTAAAACTTAACAAGTTAACTACATTTAACAAAGTATAATCTATCAGCGCGCTAACAAAGGTGGTTACGAGACTGAAACTCGAAACTGAAATCTCAAGAACAGCTTGAGGTATTTAAAGCGTGTACGCATGACGCAGCATGCGCACGTCAGAAGTCTCTTGAAGTTGAAGTGGAAGTAGTCTGTAATTTGCATAACACCACAGGTCAAAGGAAAGCGAAGCATGTATCGAATTTGAACAATTTACTGATTTATGATATAATTATTTCGATACTTATAGGTGTAAAAGACATTGTGATAAAACAGTGGCTCTTAATCTGGGGTTGTGCACCCTTGGAAGTGGGAGAGAAGTTTCTCAATTTTCAATGGAAACTACTCTTGACCGTCTGTGAGAAACTAGCGAACCCCCACTCCAACCCTATTTACATTTGCCTCAGCAACTGATGTATATAAACTGGAGTAAGCGATGCTTGCTTCGAAAACGGCTCCAAAATGCACCAGGCCGTAGAAATAACTATTTATTCAGAAAGATTTTACTATGCAGGAATTAAAACTTCTATTTGGAATAAATAATCACATTTTTAGGTTATATTAATCTTTTCTTCCACGAATAAAATGCAAAATTATGTTTTTAATGGGAATTATCATCATGGAACCAATTTTTCTGCCTTTCAGACTCAGTTTGTAAGGCCTCATGAAACGGCCAGATGAAATTTGAGGGGAAAGAGAAAACACCTCAAAGTAGCTACGGCTACCTACTTTTAGCGTGTTAGAAATGTTTATGCAGTGTCCCAATAGATGGCATAACAACAGCACATGCAATACGATCAAGATTCTGGTTGATGGGAGATTCTCAAAATGTTGAGAACACTAAATGTTAACTATGAGAAATTTTCAAAATTTTGAAATTTAACATCAATACTTTTTAGTGTATTGTTTATAGGCCTAGAATACAATATGCAATCATTCAAAGACAGGAACTGTTCACCAAAATTACTAATTAAAAGATTTAATTTCAAGATCCGTAGGTTACAGATTTTGGACATTGCTTTCCTGTAGGTTACAGATTTTGGACATTGCTTTCCTATAGGTTACAGATTTTGGACATTGCTGGCCTGTATGTTACACAACTTTGGCATTTCTCAAGTCTAATGACTTTCGGACATTGTGTTATTGATTTTTGAATCATTTATGTGACGAGACTAAGAATATGATAAATTGCTATTATATTGCGAAATTTATACATGTAATTTTGTATCCTTTATATGTATACAGTACAAAGTCCATAATTTGGAAACCTCCGGACCTCGGCCATTCCAGATTTCGGATTAATAGATGAATAATAGAGGATTAATAGAGTAAAATAAAAGGCAAGGGTATTCAACCAGAAAACGAAAGTTAATTTGCTCGTTAGAAAGAAATCGTTAATTTGCGTATTTGAATGATATAAATAAATAAATAAATATATATATATATATATATATATATATACATATATGTATAAATCTCTCTCTCTTTCTCTCTCTCTCTCAGTTCCACATATATATAATATATAGTTCTCATAAAATACGAGCAGGACAGAGAGCAATGAAAAAGACGTCTTTTTTAGACCCCAGTCATGATTAAAGTGCTACAAGAGATGGCGCAGCAACTTACAGATTGCGTATCAACAAATTAATTATCAGCAATACTCAGCCCGATTTCATTGCCTTATATGGTATCATTTGATGGGACATCTTACAGTAAATAGATGGGAGCAGATGGATCACGGCGTGGGAAGATAAATTTAGCTTAATTCTGATGCAATGGGCTGCGTAACTGTAAAAGGCATGTGAAAAAATACTAGGACGCTCCGACCAACCTCGAAGCAATTTTCTCGCGAATCATATTTTAATGTTACATATATACAGGGTGGTCCCGAATTCATGGTACAAACTTTAATGGTAGGTACAGGACATTGTAACAATGATTTATTGTATAGGAATGTATTGTCGCAAGTGACGCGGTGAGGCGAAAACAGGGGAAATAACGGCCGAAAGGAAAAACAAAGATTTTATTGAAAGCGTTGTTGACAAGTGTCATGTTTACAGTAATTGTTCAAAATTGCGTCCACCAGTATCGATACATGCTTGACAGCGTCGGTGGAGCGATTGGCGTACACGTTCAAAGATGCCTGGTATTTCACGCACACCTGCAGCAGCTACAGATAAGCGAGCGACGAGATCCTCATCTGAGTCAACTGGAGTCTCATAAACAAGATGCTTTAGATGTCCCCATAAAAAGTAATCGAGGCTCGATAAATCGGGAGATCGGGGTGGCCAAGGGACTGGTCCACCACGCCCAATCCATCGAGTACCAAACGTGGCATTCAGGTAATTCCGTACATCAATGCTGAAGTGTGCTGGCGCCCCATCGTGCTGAAACCACATGCGGTTACGAATGGCGATCGGAACATCATGCAGCAGTTGTGGTAACACTTCTTTCAGAAAAATAAGATAGCTTCCGCCAGTGAGCCGCGTGCGTAGTAAGTATGGGCCAATCAAAAAGTCGTTCACAATACCAGCCCACACATTAATACTGAAACGTTGTTGAAACGCATGTCGACGCGTTGCATGTGGATTATCGGTTGCCCACACATGGGAATCGTGCGCATTAAAGACACCCTCGCGTGAAAATGTCGCTTCGTCTGTAAATAGCACATAATCTACGAAATCCGGCTGCAACGCACATTGCTGCATCACCCACAGGCAGAAGTTCACGCGGCGAGGATAATCTGCCGGATTCAATGCTTGTACTTTCTGAAAATGGAAGGGGGTGTAAGCGATTTTCGTTTAACACTCTGCATACAGTCTGATGACTCACACCTACGTCACGCGCAACAGTTCTTGTGCTTGACTCGGGTCTATCAGCCACAATGTTCAAGATGCTTTCTTCCAGCCTTGGAGTGCGTACAGCTCTTACTCGACCAGCGCCATGTCTGTTGACATCGAACGCACCTGTTTCACAAAGTTGACGATGTAACCGTTGAAAAATTCTATGATCCGGCATTCGTCGATCAGGATACTCCGCGCGATACATTCGTAACGTAGCTCTGCCGTTACCATTTGCACGGCCGTACATGTAATGCATGTCTGCTTTTTCTGCATACGTAAAGTCACCCATCGTCTACGGCAGCACAATTGTGAATGGCGCTTTTCCCTACTGCGATGCATCATGTTCAACAGCGGCTAGACATCTACTGCCCTCTACCGGCAATGATACCAACCGATCACTCCATTTCTCTTTCCTTTTATTTCCCCTGTTTACGCCTCACCGCGTCACTTGCGACTATACATTCCTATACAATAAATCATTGTTACAATGTCCTGTACCTACCATTAAAGTTTGTACCATGAATTCGGGACCACCCTGTATAATAAAAAGCAGGGGTATTGAACCATGAAACGGAAGTGCAAACGAACCATACAAGCGCGCTGAAAGCTGCAAACATTTTCAATAAACTCCTTTTGGTTTTTATTTTTGAATTTTCTCTTATTTTAGAAATTATGATATACTAGCCACTGCATGGATAGCCCGGCGTTGCCCGTATTCGTATGTACTTGGGATAGACGCGGTATTAAAATTAAAGTAATATCATTAGAATTTAATTTGGAAAGAAAATTTGCATCATTTGCGTTTGGCCTAAAAGGAATGATCGATAGTGGTAAATTTGATGTGTAAGCAAAAATCCAAGCGTCCTTTTATGTAGATATTTCTTGCAGAGTGATAATCACCTAAGAATAAAAGAAAATCAACATACCTGGACAAATAAGAGGAACATGTTTAATGAAATATTGTGTTTATTTGAAGATTTTAGTCTCCAAGCCCATCTAGTGCGTTGGATGAAGGGCGGAAGGTATTAGCACATTAAAAAAACCGAAACAAACTGGGAAACTGAAGGTGAGAATTAAGTTGAAGGCGAGATGGATGCGATTCTCCACTAGATTCCTTAGTCAGGCGCGGTATTCACGCGCATCATGTTATCGTCACTTGCCGGCGAATCCATGGTCATTCTCAAGTAGTCGTGCGTGGGAGTTGGTTTGGATGCGTGGGTGAAGCAGTAAGGTGAGTAAGTGTGTGTCCCAAAATTGACGTTCAATACTTTTATAAATTTTCTTTTGTAGAGATGAGCTGAGAGAAAGCCTGCCTGCTTAATGTGCGCGGAAACGTTTCTTCCTTCCCTCTGTCATGTTTAGTTGTAATTTTTCATTTTCCTTCTGCCGAGACCCCCAAGAATGCCATCTAACCAGGATGCCATCTTAATGTGCTTGCTTTTCACAGTTATTCGGCCATGGAGCTTCCTTTCGTACCCGTACCCATGGTTCAGCGACTTGTTAACGAATTTTTGTGTGGTTATGCGTCCATTGCAGACCGAGATTGCAGGGGTTGTGTCCACGAGGTAGACGTACACTGATATAGGTCAGTTATATATAAAAATAAAATGTGCAATGTCACACCCGTGGTGTTTGGTTTTAATCTGGTGTAAAAATTTCCGCAGATTTCAAATCCGTAGAAATTTTTAATCTGTCTTTACCGATTCCGTAAGTAAGGTATCCGAAGTGTTTAGTGTTTCAAGAGGTACTGTATCTAAAATTCCGCAAACTTGAAAAGCGGAAAAACATCATCCGCTAAATCACATCCCGGACGAAAGTGTGTGTTGAGTGATCGTGATAGACGATCATTAAGAAGGATTGAGACTAAAAATAAGAAGACCATAGCTGCAAAAGTTACTGCTGAAATGAATGTCGTGCTCACAAACCTTGTGAGTACCAAAACAATAAGAAGAGAGCTCCATAAGCAGGGTATTTCTGGCCAAGCTGCAATTGAAAAACCAATCATCAGTGATGCGAATGCCTGTAACAGGAAAAAGTGGTGTTTACGTTATAAAGCCTGGACTATATGGAGTAATGAAAGACAGTAATTTTGTCGGATGAGTCTTGTTTCACACTTGTTTCCCTTATCCGGCCGAGTTTACTTCTGGCGAACGCCATCCCAAGCCTATAATACAGTAACACAGACTGCTTGTTGCCAAGAGTGAAACATGGCGGCGGTTCTGTGATGGTTTGGGCAGCCATATTGTGGTTTTATGTGGGCACTATGATTACTCTGCAAAGGCACATTAAGACCAAGGATTATGTCAAGTCCATCCCATGGAACAAACTTTGCTTATATATATTAGTAGAGAAAAAAGGAAAGCAACAACTGAGTTCGAGTTGTGTAACTCCTAAATTTCAAGCTATCTATTGTTTACACAACTTGTTGTTTCAGTGAAGCTTTTTTTCATTGCATTTAAATGAATGACCCGATGATGTATCATATGCCAAGTGCGGGCTACTAGTTTTATCTTAATTCCCTTCCAGACGGGAATAAAAAACTTATATACACCCTCATAAGGAAAAGAAACATGAAATGAAGTTTCCCATTATGTAGTTTTATCCTTAATTACAGTGAACGAGAACAATTCGTCGGGTTTTATCTGGAACTTGATCATAAACAGCGCATTCGATCTAATTCGAGGTCGAATGTAACTATACACATCCATGCACTGTTTCATCTCCCTATAGGCAATAAACCTCTTTAATTACAAATATTGATGGATGAAACGTTGATTGATAACAGAACGAGATAGTTATATTTTTCCTTCGCAGATCTCTATGAAACATCAAAAGGATATTCTGTCATAGAACAGTTCATTCTACAGACCGGTATTCGATGCATACCGTGATATTCCTTTTCTCATTTTACCTTGTGGCTGAAGTAATTTTGACAGCAGTTTGCGCGGTATCTCGATATAGTTCAAATATTTATGAGAGAAACCAATTTTAAAAAACGAAAATGGTGAAATACTTTCTGACAGTTGGTACACACTTCATTTGTTGTATTCTAATTTTGAAAGCAATCATTTTTGTTTCACCAGATGTAATAACATGCTTCGTTACGTCTGTTTTCCATGCCGTTTTGTGTTTGTGGTTTTCCATGATTACTTTTCAATTTACGAAGAAAATGTGTCTGGAGGCTAAAGTGGATGTGTTTGACAAAGCTGTATTCATTACAGGTAAGCTTTTAACAATTACTGCTACGAAATGATACATGCTAGATACGTTTTCGACAAGTTTGTGACTGAACCGTCCAATTCAAAATGGGAATAGCTCTGAAGATTTTCAGAAATCGAGTAAAATATTCTATTATTTGTCTAAAGTTTGATTTTCAGCACGTTGTTTCGTTTAGCTACAATTTACCATCCCATAAAAATGAATACACCAAAATATTGATTCTGTCTAATTTTGGTTATTTTTAGAAACGAAGTTATATTGCGTTCTATTGTAGAATGGGAAACTGGACTGAGGTTCTCTTGATCTGTTATTGTTTCCTCAGAAATTCTAAATTTTGACTTTTGAGTAATAAACAAAATTCGTCAAAAATCTGAGATATTCCGCTCTTAAGGCGCGTTCTCACATATCAAGTTTAATTACATACACACACACATATATATATATATATATATATATATATTCTTTAGTTTAATGTATTTTGCAGTAAATTAATTTCCGAGTTTATTTCTATTGGTAAATTTTACAAAATCCATCGAAGAAAACAATTTTTCGCATGAATATGTGGATCCAAATTTCGTTAAAAGAGCATTAGCAAGTTTCTTTATTGATATAAAATTATTTGGTAAAGAATCCATTCGTTTAATATAATATTTTCAATTTTAAGTGTGTGATCATTATAATTTGCACTATTTTCAGACATGTTCCTTTCTGCTTCAGAAACCATGTTATCAAATTTATTTTTCCAAACTATGCTGCTTTGAAATATTCAACTCATTCCATTTCTAAATCATGGATACCTAGCCACTTAAATTCGTTTAACTCCATTGTTTTGAATTTCGTTTTGCATGAATATAAAATAAAGTGAAATGTATTTTCTATACTTTTAAATTGATCTTTAAATTGCTTGAATTAAATCTCTCTTCAAGGTTTGTTTTATTTCCTGTATAGTCATTAAATATTTTTTGATTGCATTTTCTTGAACGTCAAGCGTATTTTACATCGTTGTTGTGAAGATGTTTGAAATGTTTTTGTAGTTGAGGAAAGTATTTCATGATTTTCATTTCCAAATCCCTAGTAAAGGTATCAAATTTCGTCATAAATATCCTAATATTATCACATAAATCTTAAAACAGCTTTATGTATAGTCAATAAATCTACAACGTTTTACAAAAATCCTTTATGAAATTTTTTTTTCATTTTTAAATTCTTTATTAACACTTGTATTTTCTTCATATTTTTTAAAAGAGTGGTTAGAAAAATAATTAAAGTTCTTTATGTATTTGATGAAATATGATAAGTTTATAAAAATGAACGCGTGGGTCATTTAAAAAGCCTGCGTGGGTCAGTGTCTGACCCGCGGGTCATAGGTTTGCCATCCCTGCTCTAGGCTAAGTTTGTAACTTCGCAATCGTTGAAGATAGAGTGAAAATTTCAACGGATTTTAAATCTGTGGAAAATTTTAAACCAATTCGATACCTTAAATGTGATTTTCTATAAATTTATAATTTTTCAACTGTATTTTATATTCTGGCTTATTAAACTGTTGATCAGTTTCTATTGAAAAGTGTGAACAAAAACTGATTCAAGTCGTATTCAACTTTTATCCATCAACTATAATCGGTCAATTCAACTTGATTCGTGAGAACGCGCCTTTATGAACCAAACAATTCAATTAAGTGAAACTTAACACAAAAGTCGATCGATTTGAACATTGATTTTTCTTTAATTCTTCTATTTAATAAGATTTAATTGTAAGAGATGTGTTTCAGACAATTTATTTAGCAAAGAACAAAAATATATTGGAAAATTGCGCGGGAAAAATGAACTGAAGACAGACATAGGGAATAACCAATTTTTATCCAAGTCTGTTTCACATGAAGGGTATTGACCTGCAAATCATCCATGAATTGCTAAAGAAATTACAACACACCAAAAAGATTAGTAAAATTGTACCAGCATGGCAAAGTCTGAGTCGGAATTTTTTTTATTTGAATGGTATATGGTTATCCAATGGTGTATACATTGGAAAACGTACACTTCTTTTTCTAGTGAGATATAGTGTCCTACACCACACCTTAAAGTCTCCTTTTCTGTTTCCAGTGCAACACAAAATGACCCACAAATGTATCCCCTATCAAGTCTTGTTAATATATCATAAATAAACGTGTGCCTATATAAATTGGCATGCGTATTTCCAATGACATTTAAGCGATTGTAAGAGTAAGCTCAACCTTTAAAATTTGCCTCGATTTAGATAGGCAGCGTTCCGATTTTATAGATAGTCACGATTGATTATGTCATAGTTTCTCAAATTTATTTCGCTCAACAACCTCATTTACAGTACAATTGATTTCAGCGTCTCCTTTTGCTTCCTGTGCAAAACTGTCTAAACTAATAATAAATTGGAAGTGTAGCTCTAATTATAATTTTTAAATTGCACCACAATAGTTAAGTAGCTGTGCAATTTTAGAATTTCAAAAACCTGTTTGAAAATAAAAATGACTTAGAATGTGAAAGTATACAGCTATTTATTAGAATGAAATAAAAATCAATTGCTCTTGAATACACTAGATTTCTCACTGTTTTCAGTAATTACTATCAATCAGATCAGTAAAAAATTAAAAGAAAATTATTAATGAGAAGAATTAGCCTGTGTTGTGATACTTATATTCCTCTTAGGTTCTATTTTCTTCAACAGCATCCTTTGTTAAGAAAATATTGATTCAAAAACAGCTTTACATTTCATTTTGTGCAAACTTTATTATTATTCTGGACAGATGAAAGTCTGATCGCAGTCGGAGTACATATATTAAAGCCTTCAAGGCATTACGCCTTGAATCCAATAATCATGAAGCTGCATTACTCATCGCTCCTAAGCTGTATTACTCATTGACCCTAAGCTGAATTGGAAAAAAGATATCTTTTATAGATCTTTACCTACAAACCTTATAAGGAAGTTAAATTGGAAATTCAAAGTTTATTCAAACTTGTATAATAACTTTCCTTGTCGTTGTCTCGACGAGGTATCTAGTTACACACAAAACTGACCAGATATTGATAGACGAGATATCTCATCATTAGGGCAACTTTTTGTTGCAGTAAAAATGGGAAAAGTTGCATTTATCATTCCCTAAAGTTGCTTTTTTGAAAATAAAGTTGCATTTATTTTTGATACACTAAATTCTAAAATATGAAAAAAATTCAAAATATACTGACAATTTTAGTCGTGTACAACGGTATTATAATGCATACTGTAATACAGAAGAACGTAGAATGGCCGATCCTTGGTCAGTAATTTCTTTAACATTGAAAACCTGCGTCAGCCGAAGGCATGTTATGTGCTGTATTGGATATTAGAAGCGCAAAATCCTTTCGCTCAACATTCAGACATTTTAAAACGTCATCTACAAGGCGAACAACATATTGATGATCGACACTCACCTCGCAAACTCTTTAGTCTATTACGCAAGTTTCTTCTGGATTATTAAGAGTGCCAACCAATGTGTTAAAGTACTTCTTGACATTTATTTCACTTTCGTCTTAGGACGAACACCTTCTTACCACGAACTTGTTTAATCCGCAATACTTCAGCGTTCTCAAGAGCAGACACACGTGATCGAAGGGTTGATTCAGAGAGCAAAAAATGAAATAGTAATTTGATATTAATTAATTTTAAGCTATATTTTAAAAAGTTGCAGGTGCTTGCATTTATGCAAAAAGTTGCATTTATGCAGAAAGTTGCATTTATGTTGCGATTATAACTCACTTACTATACACTAGGGTGGAGCGAAAAACACGAATTTCGGAAATTGAAAACGACTATGGTGCGAAAAGTTGGGGACTACCATGCTTATTACTAACACAAAATATGAGCTAAATCAATTAATATCTTCAAGTGCCAAAATCACTTCGAAATTTCGAAAAATTGCCAATTTCTTCACTAAAACAATAATAGCGCATTAAAAAAATTTAATGCTTCTTATTTAAAGCCATGGGTGGGTGAAATGAACTTCCCTGCTTGTAAAAACCGAATATTTTCACCTAATATTTATTTAATATAAAACACCTAATATTTTCCAGGAAATTTAAAATTTCCCTTTTTTTAGAGCACGATATCACTCACGTCTCCACTCCTCTCAATAGACTCATCATTACGTTCCTCGGCTACTAGGGTGCACGGAAGCTTCCCTTTCTTCGCTTGTTTATAGTTTATAAGGGGTAAATAACTCGTATTTCACCACATGGAGTGGAGGTGTCTGGGTTTCTTTAAATACCCGCCCATTTTTTTGGAAATATCTAGTAGGTGTATGCTCCTGCAAATGCAATCTAGTCCATCGAGGAAAACTAAGTCCTTTGTTCAAATTGATTCGCTTTCGTTTCTTGGTGCGTATTTTACTGTTTATTTTTACTTATTTTAGATATTTTTTGCATAGAATTTTAATTTTTAAGTTCAGTTTTGTTTGGGTTTGGTTTGTTTGTTAAGGATACACAGTTCTGTGAATTAGTCGAAATGCCTAGGACACGATCAGTAGATGTATGTCACGTGTTTGGAATGGCTGAAATAATGAAGCCTAACATGCTTCCAACATATGCAGATGTTATGAAGTATTATCTTTACAAACAGAAAGATTATAAAAGAGTTGCTAGTATGTGGCTGATGTATGTTCAATTTTAATTAAAGAGCTTAAAGGATTATGGGGGAAAAGTTCGATTCGAACTGTAACAAACCAACAAATAATATATATGCTGAAAAATACCATAAAGCATATAGAAATATAAAGAAACTATTAAAAAATACTGGCAAACTATATTTCTCGGAAAAGGTTATGTTTTTCAGGGAATCAGCAGAAAAAAATCTATTTGATATTAGCATATGTAAATGTAAGAACTTTCTCAGTTGTACTTTCAAAATGAAAGTACCTATTGCTTAAAGAGCTTTTTTAACAGATCAAAGGACATTTCGAAAAATGGCCATTGGAAATGTTTACATTAAAACCAGCAGAATGATTACAGAACAAATTGCAGCGCAAAGAAAGAAAAGTAGAGAGCCAAAACGTTCAGCTCAAAGATTGTAAAGGAAAACAATCCAAAATACTCTCACCCTCTATTACGGGAGCTTCTTTGAGTTTTAATTTGTTTAAGAATTCTAATGACACTATAAACACAATCATTGATGATAATTGTTCTTCAACTTCACAAACGAGGACTAAACTTCCAAATGTAGCTCAGGCTTTTTACAAAACTGGTGTTTCCGATAGATCGGCAGCAATTCTAATAAATGCTGCTTTGAAGGATATGGGAACATTTTCCAATGATGATTTTTCACACATAGTTGATCGTAGTAAAATTAGAAGAGAAAATGTGGAAACTACCTCTTTATCAGAACATGGAATATGCTTTGATGAGCGAAATGATTAAACTTTAGTAATGATTAAAGAAAGAGAAAGTATTTCAAGAAAGACGGTAACAGAAGAACATATCGTTCTAATACTAGAACCAGGATTAAAATATAAGGGGCATGTCGCTCCTACGACTGGCTCTTCTCAAAATATTAAAACAAATATTTGAACTTTTTTGGAGAAAAATATCGATTTTTCTAAGATGCAAGTGGTTGGTTGTGATGGTACAGTGGTAAATACATGTTTAAAAAATGGAGTCATTCGACATATCGATATGCAGCCATCTCATCGAGTGTCGTCTATTGAGAGGACTGGAGACGCGCTTGATGGCGCTCTTAAAAAAGGGGAATTTTTTTTTTCCGGGATAATGTTAGGTGTAAAACTTTTTTTTTACACGCAGGGAAAGTTCATTTCAACCACCCATGGCCTTAAAAAATGTATTAAATTTTTTTTAAATGCGTTATTATTATTTTTGTGAAAAAATTGGCAAAATTTTTTGAAATTTCAAAGTGATTTTGGCACTTGAAGATATTAATTGATTTAGCTCATATTTTGTATTATAAGCATGGTAGTCCCCAACTATTCCCACCATAGGCGTTTTCAATTTCCGAAATTCGTGTTTTTCGCTCCACCCTACTATACACCCCATGTAGGAGGAATTTCGGTTTTAGTACTTTGCATGCAGCGTAGAACGCGTGAAAAAAAGTTGCATTTGTTGCAAAAAGTTGCCCTACTCATCATTAAAAAAAAAATTATGCCATTTTTTCATAAAAAATAGTCATAAAATAATTGACAATGTTTGGATGACGAAATATCTCGTAATTAAGTCTCATTTCAAAATTAGTACGATCTTGATAACCAATATCTCTCGTCAAAAACACTTGGAGGGTCAACTGGATTTGAAAATGAAATTCTTTGAGGGCCACACTATCAAATAATAAACCTTTTACTGCTGTACAAGATAAGTAATTCTCTGGAAATGTTAGTCTATAGAGTCCACATTTTGAAGCTATTTAAGTCCACAGTTCAAAATTTTGTTTCGTCATTTGAATCAGAATCCTGTTTGTACTGGATTACATTTTAAAATTTATCCCTTGATAAAAAGTTATAGTAGTCATGTACCATGATGTGTGTCTGTGTGGAATCTTATTATAAATAATATTTCATCACATTGTCATGTAATCATGTAATGAAGTTAACCTTTAAGTGGTTTCAACGAGATGTCTTATCGAAATAGATCTGGTCGATTTTGCTAATGATGGGTTACCTCGTAGAGACAAAATTGTCCTATTACTCTAAGTAGGAAAAACAAATTGTCCTTTACCCAGAACTCGTGACAGTTTGGAATGGGTTTTGTATTAAGAGTTAGTCATTAAAAGGGACGTTCTTTTCCTCTATTAAAAGCAGTGATAGCGTCAATCAACAGATTGACTCAGTAATTGGGTTGTCATTTTGCAATGTTTAGTATCTAATACATATATAGTATCAAATAACCTTTATTACAAAATGACCTTACATTAAGATACTCTTTTATTAGCGTGGTAGAATTAAAGTAGTCATGGAATTTGGAGAAAATCAAGCTACTTATTGATGAAATGAAGCAATCTATATACATAATTCTCTTACGCGGCACAAAAAAAGACGTTATTTGTTATTGCGTTTTGGCAACACTGTACGATTGTTTGTTTACCACGAGACCTCGCGCCTCAATTGAATTTATAGCGTTATCGGAGGAAATTTTAAATTTTCGGACGAAATTTTGAATATTAGTCGAGCTGATGCAGCTTACAAAAAACATGCTCGGTATTCGATTTCCAAAGCAGCAATCACATTTCGAGTCAAAATTTGCTCACTTTTTCATTTAAATTCCAAAGTGTTCGAGTTCTGATCCATAGGTAATGTATAACTTTTCTGAAGTATAACAAATTTATATTTAAAAAATATTTTTTTCTGGAATATTATTATTTTTTGTACACAATCCCTTTTGTTATTACGCCTGTCTTCATTCATGCGAGCGAAGCGAGCAAGGTTCACGTTTTCAGAATTTCGTGTTTCGGAGTCAACATTTTATTTTAAGAGTTTTCCTAATTTATAGAAATCTTATTAATTCCTCTTAATCTGTGCTACTCTTTTTTAATCAAGGTTACTATTTTAGGATGTGACACGGGATTTGGACATCTTCTTGCTAAGCGCTTGGATTCAAAGGGTTATCATGTCTTTGCCGGATGTTTCCTACCATTAGGAGCTGGTGCGAGTGAGCTTAAATTGAGCTGCTCAGGCAAATTACTTGTCGTAGAACTCGACGTAACCAAAGAGGAGAGCGTTAAGAGAGCACTAGAAGTCATCAAAAACAATTTGGTGGATTCCAGTAAGAAAAATTCTCTAAAAAAAATTTGTCTTTTGATATATTTTAAGTTTGTGTAAAATACACTTTATACTGTAATGAGGATACATTAGTAATTGCAAAAATTCTTACGAAATGAGCTATTTATTTTATTTATGTATTTTTTCCGCAGTGTTTGTTTGTACATTCAATATTTTCGACCCATTTCAAGTTTTCTATCCGTTTTGGACCCTCCTGATGCCGAATCCGCCTTTTTCTCGTTTGGTGTCTGTCTGTCTGTCTGTCTGTCTGTATGTTGTACCCTATACACGTCCACGCGGTTTAAGATATTTTCATGAAAATTTGCTTACAGTGAGTACTTATATTCATTTAGTGAGTGGCATTGGTTGCGAAAGTCTGTCTGTCCGTCTTTCTGTTCTATGCTCGATTTTGTGTTTGTGTGTTTGTGTAGACATCACAGGAATTCTATTCCAGATATTTGATTGCATTGTATTTTATTTTATACATTATCTATTAGTTTAGTGAATCCAATATTAAACATTTCTTTATTGTTATATTTAGTTCAGTTTCATGCTAAAACACCTGAGTAAGTATACTTAAATCAACCATAATTTGGTAGTTTTGGAAAAATTGGAATGTCTATTGAATATTACGATTACTTCGATTGCTTTACCATTACTGCTGAAAAAGTAATTATTCTTCAAAAAAAATTTTTTTTAATGGAATTTCATCTCTGATACTTCATTTATTTCGAGTCTTATTTTTATTCTTTGCGCAATGAAAACGATTTCCGAATATTTGGGACAGACGACATTTTTTAATGAAACGAGAATGAACAAGATCGCGCAAGCAGTGATATTTTTTTCTGGTTCTTTCGCTATGAATTAATTTCACATTTCTAAATTTTGTACACTTTTAGTTGTAAGTTGTGGCAACTGTGCGAGATCAAGAGATAAAATTGAATCACAAATTAATATCTTTAGAACAATTTTTTGCGACATCTTTTATTTTGTTTTACTTCGCTGTTTCCAGTTTTAAATATTTATTATTTTAATAAATGTGTTTTCCTTCTCATCACACGCAACAGCACCACAAAGTATTAGACTTAAAAATGTTAGGTAAGTCAGTATAAATTTTCAGTAAATTTTAAGTGTAGTTATGCCATTATTGAAAGAATAATGCCGTTATTTAAAGAATAATGCCGATTTTTAAAGAATAATGCCGTTATTTAAAGAATAATGCCGTTATTGAAAGAATAATAATGTTTATTAATCCAAACTGGAACTTTTTCCAACATTAAAAAATTCGTTGCAATAATGACAGGGGAAGATTGCAAAATTTCACAATGTCGCATACCGGAGGCAAGAGTGCCACAAGTAAAAAAATATTGTTTTGTTGACCATGAGTGCAAGAGCACTCGCCGTAAATCGTAATTTTAATTAATTGAGTTGAACATGAAAATAACTTAAGAAAGGGAATTACAAATCTTCCTATAAATCGTCTTTTATAGTAGTAACCTTAGTATCACCTTTCGTCATTTTGTAGCTTTGTCATACAGCAATTGTGCGATGTATGTGAAATGTATTACATGAATGGATATGCATGTGTAGGATTTGTGTCCAAAGTAAGTTGTAGAAAATATAAAGATGGCGAAAGATGTTGAAATAAATTTTTACTCTACAAAAAACGTAAGTCATTATATATTTTGATTATCTCTTCAATATAGAGTAAACCAATTCAAACCGAGTAAGGTCGGGTATTTTGCTAGTCTTATATAAAATCTGTGCTCAGATGGCAAAATGTTTTGTCACTTTTCCCACAAAATTGACTAAGTCCCATCCTGGAGTCTTTTTTGTTAATGTTTAAAAGATGGTAAAAGCTTATGAGAAAACAAAGGTGGGAAAATTGTAATAAATCAAAAACCACAGAACCACATGTTGAATCTTGAATCTTAAAATTGCTGTCACGAAAAATTAAAAAAGTGACTTTTAACATTTTGCTATATGAGCACAGAAATGCTAGATTCCGCTGTGTTTCCGAGGCTGTTAAAGTTTTTATTGGTTGTGTTTCACAAGTAGGCGGAGTTTCTAATTGTTTTAATTGGTTGTGTGATATTACGAGCGAAACGAGGTACGAAATATCAAAAATCATTACATTCGAAATAACATTGAGAAAAAACGATTGCCGTAAGCAGCTCATTGTTTTAGCAGTGTAGATCAAAAATTAAGTTTCCCCATAATATCAGTATTGCTAAAAAAACCAACAACATGAGAAAGCAAGGCAAGATGACAGATGGTGGTGGGAAAAGGTTTATACATAGCCAGGGATCAACAAAAATTGACAGATAGTGGTGAAAAAAGGTTTTAAGAAACATATAAATGAAGAAACATAAAACATATTAACTAAAATAAAGAAATCGAGACTTATTCATATCACTCAGTAGCTGTATGGAAGAAACATAAAAACGAATGGGTCACTAATAATGAGATTGTGATGGTAGTGTTTCTCGTTTGGTTCCATTACAAGTAAAAATAATTTTAATGATGGAAATAAACAAATAAGACAAGGAATATACTAAAAGCGAAACATAAATTTAAGAATCATAAACAAGAACAATCAATGACGTGCAATTCGTAAGGAACACATTGTTTTTATAGGTGGTAACCTCAAAATTAAGTGAAACAGCCTGTGGAGATTTTTGCTTAACCGAGGATATTGATTAGAAAACTGGTTCATATTCAGATTTTGGAATTGCGGCGTCAGAGGCTATAACACAGGAATGGGTTCAGTTCCTGTAGGAACACATCCGGAACCTCATTCTCTGTAAGCAAATGCTGTGCAAAGGCTACATCAGTACTAGAGGTGGTCCTACAGTCTACAAAAGACCGCATCCGCTCTTTATTTAAACCACAGCCACACTTCTATCTTATACTGTGCAGTGGCACCTCTTTAATTCAAAGAATGTGTGGCAACTTAGCCACAGATCTCCAGATAATCCCTATGAAAGGGAATTTGTAACGCGCATCTTCCCTACCCGATGGGGAATTCGTCAGATTGATTTGGAACATGGTCGAATGATGACTACGTTGGAATGAACCTATCCATTCTCTTTGTTTCATCGTCATTGTGTTAGTGTCCTGTCTTTGAAAATAAATAGATGTTAAACTATAATTGGAATTAAACTTGATCTAAACATGCAATCTTATGATGTGCGAACTTTGGACTCGATGTAATAGTTATTACATCACAGAATGTCTTTACTGTTCGCTTCTGTTCTTGTCGTTTTTTTCCCTCATCCGTGCAGTAAATCTTGCTCCCCTAATCTTGAATGAATTTTTTATATCATTTCCCCTCATCCACGGGGGCAGCTGCAGCTCATTTGCTAAAGTCACAGATTAGTAAAAGGATAGTTGCGAGTCCAAAACGATCGAACCAAAGACCGTCGTGGACGAGGAGGTTGGCGTATTTTAATCTATCGTGGCCTCAAATGTCCTCATGTTAGCGTAGTGTGGAAGTTTGGAGAGTTGGGTACCAGCTCAGGTGTAGATAGCGTCATCTGACCGTAGTTCAAACTTACGAGGTGTTGTCCTCGAGCTTTTCCTTTCGTGACTGATCCCGCACTGTCGCCAATAGTACATAGTGTTGCGTCAGTGGGACTTTGATTCAACTACCTACTTAGCTTTATTTTAAAATATTTGGAAAGCTGCATCTCATGTCATCATATAATGATTTAGAAAGTGATAGATGATTTCATTTGGACAGCAGAAGTAAAATTTTCGCAGACCGTCTGGTTTATTTGTTTACATTGAAAATCCTTATCATAGTGCTGTCATCTTCATCGAGTTAATAAAAGGACCTCAATTACTAAAGAAATTGCCCATGGTCGGTCCTTCACTTTCTTCCATATTATTTAAGTCATAGATTTCATATGGATAAGAATGGACATTAGTGAATACTTTAGTTTACCATTCATCTGATTGTGCTTCTCTTCATGAAAGATACCTTCTCCACTTCATTACAAACTTTATTTAACATCTTAGTTTTCTGTAATTTCAAATCCACATCTACTGATTACCATGTAGAAGTTTACAATAGACCCACAATCAAGAAGATTTACTTATAATTTTAACTGTAAGCTTATTGAACATGCTTACGATGTGTATTTGCGTTGTATTTTTTATAATTACTTAAGGCAAACACAAAAGGTACTTAAATTTTGCCAATTTCCTTTCAAGTACTGGGCATACACATTTTATGTTCAGAAATTAAAAAAAACTAAGTTTTATTTAGCATAATTTTTTATTTCATTTTATATGTATCATGTGTCCTTTAGCAATGTTTCTACATTTATTATAAAGTTGTATTTTTACATTGTGCCAAGATCGTTCCTTTATCTGAGGCAAAAGTCTGTAAAATATAAAACGTATCAAAGTAAAATTGCACACGTACTATACAGTAGTTCAATTTTGGTCTATAATATTACCTTGATATGTGTTAGATAATATTCATTTAATGTATTTTAACAGAGCTGTGGGCTATTGTAAATAATGCTGGAATTCTAAAAGGAACTTCAGTTGAACTTACAAGTTATAAATCCTTCCAAGACTGTATGGATGTCAATGCGTTTGGTCCATTAATAGTTTCCAAAACCTTCTTACCTTTGCTGAGACAGTCTAAGGGCCGAGTTGTGAATGTCACAAGCATAGCAGGTAAGTACTAGTTTACTAGTGAGTACTTACTAACTTACTAGTAAGTTTATTTAAATATCAAAGAGAAGTTTACAAACTGGACTATAAGTACGCTAATCGTGTGCAATAAGCACTGCAAAATTTTACAAACAAGTACAAAGAGGATAGATTAATAAATTGACATTACAAAATCTAAATCTAAAATAAAAATACAGTTTTACATTATAATACAGGAAGGACAAAAAACCCAGTTATTTTGTGGAGGGAATACCGAAAAGAATATAGATACAATTAAATACAAGTAACACTAAAAGGAAATAATAGTTATTGAACATTCCACAAATTATACATCAAAAGTAAAATACAGTTTTAGATTGTATTGCATGAGGAAAAAACGAAACATCGAATAATCAGCAATTGTGAAGGTAAATACCTAAAAGAAGAATAAAATTTAAGTTACACAAAAATTACATAATAACTATTGAACATTCTATTTGAAGGGTAACAGCATGTTCGAATTAGGTCCATGTCAAACACTTGGAGAATAGAAACACTTAGAAATAAAATTACCTACTATCCCCTTTGTTGTAAACTCTTCAAAAAAAATCGAATACGATTAAATATTCATCCTATTTTTAGTTGCTATTTATATAAATATCTTTTCTATAAATCGAAATAAATAACCCCTTTTCTGTTCGTAATCAATATCTTCGTCAAATGCGGCTAAATTCGTATTGCGAAAATAAAAAAGTTACAATTGAAAAACTATTTATTTAAAGGAAATTACATTTAATGTATCGATCTGGTGTAAAATTTTCCACAGATTTCAAATCCAAATTTGCTCTATCTTTAACGATCGCGAAGTTAGAAACTTGGACTGGAGAATAAAAAAGCCCTTGTGTTTTGTTTCTGGAATAAAATAAACCACGACAGTCATCTGTTGTGGGCGAGCAACGCATGATAAAATATCGTTACGTTACTATATCGAACGACAGGGAAATCGATGTGTGTGCAAGTAGCCTAAATATAAATTTAACGACAGAAATATTACTTTAGGGTCGTTCTGCTGAATATATCCTGTTGATAGAGTGGCTAATTTATAATTAGTCTTTAAGTGTGTAATTCTAGCTGACGTATTTAGAGTTTATTTTGTTAAATAAAATTTAGAGACGCAATTTTTAACATAAGCAAAAGAGTAAACAATAATTATGAATTTTTCTTTGTTTCTATGTATCAGATCAATCACCATTAGTTCTTTCACTTTGTTCCTAATAGATCACTGGGAACTGGGAATACATCATCCCAATTTCATAACGATGAATAAACAAGTTGATTCGAGAATATGCTCGTAATTATTTTATTTATTTATTCTTTATCCTTCCCAACTCATCAAAGGTTGGAATTTTTAAGGTGGGTTTGAACCCTGAGCCGGGAAAAAAGTCCATGACATGCCTAAAGTTTCCCATCCCTACTCTGTTATACCTTGACCAAGGGGATTATTATAAAAAACACAGACTAGAAAATCAAACACACATCTATGTTATATTGAAATTTTTTTAATATAAACTTCTGTGTGTTTTAGGAAGACTGGCTATGGCTCACGCTACGGCGTACTCTATGAGTAAATTTGCTGCCCAAGCACTGAACGATTGCCTGCGTCACGAACTTTTGTCGTTTGGAGTTGCTGTGATTTCCATCGAACCCGACGCCTTCAAGTAAACTGGTTTATTTTAATTCTAGCGATATAACATAATAAACACGCATATATAAGTGATTAAAGTATCCAAGCACATTAAAAATGTCATTTTAAACTAAAAATTCCAAAAAAAGGTGATCTTATTTGATAGAGTACTTACAGGTGACCCTCTTATAACACGGTCAAATGGTACCGTGTTATAAGGAAACCGTGCTATACGAAACGTTTTGTATACTTGGTACCGTGTTATATGGAAACCGTGCTATAGGATACTTCGTGTTGTATAGAAACCGTGTTAAGCGAAACTTAGGAATTATATAAAAGTAGAGATTGCGTTCCGTGTAACAAGGAAACTAAAACCGTGTTATACGGAGTACTAAATGTATACAAAAATTCAACATATTTCTTTGTATTTTAAATAAAGTTACATAAGGTATCATTAAATAATAAAAGTAAATTCATAATAGTTTTAAAACATTTTAACTATGTATTAAACCGTGTGGACATGAAGAGGGCAAACGAACAGACAGGACAGAACGGACAAACAGTACAGACAGACAGGACGGACTGACGAACAGACAGGACAGGAAGACAGACATACCGAACAGACATACAGACCAGACAGGCCATAACAGGAAGACAGACATACAGACCAGACGGAACACACATACAGACCAGACGGAACAGATATACATACCAGACATACAGACCAGACATGCAGACCATACAGAACAGACAGACAGAACATACAAGACAGACATACAGACAGACAGGTGAAAAAAAATATAACGGGTCTCTAACTGTCTAATTGACCAACAATTGGTAAAAATTAAACCGTGTTATACAGAAACTATTAGGGGTAGTAAGAAGTTTTAAAGCGAGTTTTGTATGACTACTGCAAAATAGTATACCAATCAGTACACCGAGTTTGTGTCATGTGATAGAAACCGGATTAGAGACATCAAACCAACGCAGAAGCTAGGGAAAAAATGAACGTAAAGTTGAAATTTTGAAGGTGAAAGATGTCATACGATAAGACATTTATTCGTCACTGTATTCGTTACGAAATTCAACAGCACAAAAGTGCTGCAAAAGCATGTAAATCAATTTGTTCTGATTTAGGGGTGAATATCATATCGAAAAGCACATGTGAGTATTGGTTTCGACGTTTTAAAGATGGCGATTTTGAGGTTAGCGATCGACAACATAGCGGCGCACCACTGAAGGCTATTCATGACAATTTGCAAACACTTCTCGATAAAGATGCATCTCAAACGCAAAATGAACTTGCTGATTTGTTAGGAGTATCACAAAAAACGATATCTAATCGTTTACATGCAATGGGAAAGATTCAGAAGGCAAGAAAATGGGTGGTACATGCATTGAGGACGATCGTATCTTGAAGTGCATGAATCTGCTAAACAGGCAACACAGAAAATCTTTCTTGTGGGAAATCGTGACAGAAGATGAAAAATAGATCTGTTATGACAGTCCGAAACGCAAAAAAATATTGAGTGAATCCCGGCGAAGCAACAACATTAGCGCCGAAAAGAGACATTCACTGCAAAAAAGTTATCCTATACATCTGATGGGATATAAAGGGAGTACTCTATTAAAAATTGCTGAAGTCGGGTGTAAGTGCAACTGCTGAACGTTATAAACAATAATTGCTGCGATTACAACAGGAAATCGATCGAAAACGTCCGTTTACTGGCAAAGGTTTTTGGCCCGTCAAATTGCTCCATGACAATGCACGACCGCATGTTGCAAAAGTGGTCAAGGACACGTTAGTACCACTTGGCTGGGAAGTTTTGGAACACCCGGCGTATAGCCCCGACGTAGTCCCCTCGGTCTATCATTTGTTTTGGTCTATGCAGAATGCCTTGCCTTCTGTAAACTTCCGGACGGTGGACGACGTACGAAAATGGGTTGACGACCACATGCTTATGCATAGTGTATCAAACATGTCTATCTGAAAAGAAAGTGTTTTTGAGTCAAGTATTTAAAAATATCTGTGTGATGCATATTCAATAACTAACCCTAATATAGTTTTTGGAGGGCATGTTTTAAAACTTCCTCTACAAATTTGAAGGTAGGAGGTAGTTGAATTTCCCTCGCAGTGGAGAAACACAACGGGCTGTTGGCTACGGTCTGGGTTCAGTCCCGAAGACAACACCTCGTCATTTTGAACCACGGTCAGATGACGAGGTTACAACTGAACACAAACTTTACAGAGGGAATACAAAATTAAAACATTCATTTTGGGATGTATGCCCTCACCGCCATATAACCTACATCTACAAAAGTAGAAGCAATGGGAAAATTTTAAGCCCACTGGATCGTTCGTTTCTCACCGTCATCTATGACGTCACTCACGCATAGTGCGCATACGCGAGAAGTATTAATATTTACTTGCAATGTCGAGTCTCGTGCACAGTCCAACCCATCATGATTGATCAGTCGATATTTTATTAATGATTCTCAATTAACTGTTCTGAACACACTTTATGAAATAGACAATGCATATTTTCAAGATTACAATGAACATTCTTTTAATTCGAAAACAGGTATGTATTTACAATTCTGTACCTTAGAGTATAGTAGGTGTAACTTTTTCGTTGGGAGGGTTTTCATCGTAAGTGACACTTAAACTGTTATAAGAGAGCAACCATTTATTTGTCTTCAAAGCATTTTACTTAATGTAAAGATAAATGCATTTAAAAAACTTGTAATCTGTATACTATAAAAGTTTCATGTCAGTTACGATAGTTTACCTAAGAGATACAGAATTATAATTACATTTCACAGTTCATATGCATTTAAATATTTTGGTTTACCACAAATGTATCCATTTCTACTGACAGTAACATTAGAATTATTACTATACAGATTGCTTTGTTGGTTATATCATCAACGATCGAAATCATTAAAATCATTGTATATCTAAGCAACAGATTAATAGTAGCTAAAAAAGTCACACTCAATAATACGAAAATATATTTGAACCCAACGTTTTGATAGACCATTTGACACTTGATAGACACGGGAACATTGTATTTTATTCATTTAGAACTATGAATAGTGTTAACAAATACTTATAATTCCGATGTTTGTATGTGTAGTGTAGATGGTAATAAATTTATGTGTAGATTGAACAGTTTTGCTTCTTAAAATTCAACTTCTGGTCTTGGGAATTTTTATAACTGTTTTAAGCCCCGTGTTCTAACATGAATAAGAGATTAATCTATTTGCTACTTACTCTCTATCTCAAAATTTTTCCTCAAAAGTTTCCACACTAAATAAAATTTGAAGCAGAAGCAGAGTTTCTGTTTCCACAAGAAAACTTAATAAATTCTAGATGTATTATTTTCAGCATAAAAAACTTTGTTTTGTTTTACAGAACTGCTATGACTAGACCAGACAGGGTATCGGAAGACCTTGATAGTATTCGGGATACTGTTCCAGATGATGTCAAGTCCGACTATGGGGTGGAACATCTAGAAAAACTCAAGAATTTCAACAACGTGCTTAATTTTTTCTCTTCGCCTGATGTCCATAAAGTGGTTGACGACATAGAGACAGCCATTTCTTCAAAGCACCCATGTACAACATACAAACCAAGTACGAATGCATTTTTCAGAACAATGTTAACAATTTGTACAATAGCGCCGTCTAGTGTTCACGATTTGTATTACAAACTTAGTGAAAAATTTGCTTCATTGATATCTGATTTTTGACACTATAAAAACCAATTTTTTAGAAAAAGAAACGAAAAGAGTTATTTACACCGTCACTTTCAAATACTACTGGAGATTTGTGATATATTGTGACTGTATCTTGCAATACATTCGATTACATTAACATCTTGAACGTAATTGTAACCTCCTGCATATCGAGCGTTTCGTTGTACTCCATTCTATTGTAGAAATGTTCAAGTAGAACACTATATTAGATATTCATAAACGTTTATTAGTACATTGAGGACAGTTACACGGTTGGGACAAACATTTAAAGTAACAGGGTGGCTACAAAAATTGAAGTAAAAAGTTCCCTGAGATTTCCCTGATTTCCAGAGTATTTTTCATGAAATTCCCTGAGTTTCTCCTTTTGTTCGCAGAACAATTCTTCGGTAATTATGATAAACTTGATACTTGAAGAACTAAAAAACTATAGACTAAAAGATGAATAAAAATAAGATAAGAAAAAAATATTTTTACTGTATTCCATAATAGACCAAATAATATAAAGTTATAGATAGAATATTTAATGTTACGTTTTTAACTATTTTGATATGTTTGCAAAAGCAGCCATCAGCCCCTGAATCCGTCAATGGCGCCAGCGCTCGGTACATCTGTACTATTATAAACGGAAGTGTTTTTCTGTCTGTCCTGTACGCAGTGTCCTGACGAATCGATGGCACTGACAATAGGGAAATTTAGCAAACATGTGGTCCGAATTTTTTGCAATTTTTCAAGTGCGCCCAAATTTTAAAATTTAATCTAAAACATTTAAAAATTAATTAATTTATTATTATTATATTTTATTATTTTTCTTAGGATGGCATACGGTATAAAGACATGACATTCTAAATTTATTTTTTCCGTTTTCGTTGGATTTTCTCAGCAACGATTTTAGCTGACGAACAAAACAAATAAAGTTTTAACTGGAGTTTTGTAGTTCTTTTTTCTATCTCCTAGATCGTTAAAGACAGAAGAAAAATTTCAACGGATTTCAAATCTGCGGAAAATTTTACAACAGATTGATACCTAAACACATGATTTTCTTTAAATAAATAATTTTTAATTGTGACTTTTATATTTTTTCCAATACGAATTTGGCCGCCGGCGCCGTGAAGAATTCTACCTTCGTGGTTAAAAAGATCAGATTAATTCATTTTGATTTCCTGAGTAACGAATTCGAGTTCGCTCGTTCTGGTTCGAACTGGCGTTCTTCGTTGCTTTTTTCTATCTTTGCGATCGTTAAAGATAGAATAAAAATTTCAACGGATTTGAAATCTGCGGAAAATTTCACATTAGATCGATACCTAAAAATATGATTTTCTTTAAATAAATAATTTTTAAATTGTAACTTTTATATTTTTTCCAATACGAATTTCACCGCCGAGAAGAATGACCTTCGTTTGATTCGAGATTCATTCATTTTGAAAAGTAACGGATTCAAGTGAAGCAAAAGAAATAATTAAAGTTATGACTGGCGTTATTCAGTGCTTTTTTCTAAATCAGCGATTGTTTAAAATAAAATGAAAATATCAACGGATTTCAAAGCTGCGGAAAATTTTACACCAGATAGATACCTTATACGTTTGATTTAGAGATGGGCGATCCGCTCAGGAGCTGACTCAAAGAGTCGACTCTTTTGACGGAGTGAGCGAGCGCTGATTCGTCAAAAAAGAGCTATAGTTCTTTTTTAACCAATCAGGGCTGAAGAGCGGTAACTCTTTTTTAACGAATCAGCGCTTCCACTGTCGAAGAGTCATTTCCGCATGCGATCACCAGCTCAGTGATTCTTTTGGGAGTTGATTCTTTGGGAGTTGATTCTTTTGAGAGTTGATTCTTTTCGGAGTTGATTCTTTACGAGGGTTGGCTCTTTCGAAGAATCATTTCCGCATTCGATCGTTTGCGCTCACTGATTCTTTTGGGAGTTGATTCTTTTGAGATTTAACTCTTTGGCTCTTTTCGATAACTATCGCTCTCGAAGAGTCAATTCCGCATTCGTTCTTTTGCGCTCCCTAGCTTTTTGTTACTTTTTTGAAGTTTCAAATTTTTAAATATCTATGTATTATCATAAATGTTATTTTTTTAAATTTAATTCAATTTTAGATTGAAAGGGTGTTTTTACGGCTTAAGTCATATCACGCCTTTTAGCACTAATTAAAACTAGTCTTAAGGTTGTTATTAAAACATGTTCTAACAGTTATTATGTTATTCACTTAACATTAATATAATAATAACCTTGATTTATCGGGAGTGATATCATTTTAATAAAGCTACACAAAATTAAATTAAACGTAACTCGTTTTTATTGCATTGCCTTCACAAAACAAGGCATTTTGAAAATATTTTATTAAAAGACAGGGAGGGGACTTGGATTTTGAAAATCTTTGGGACAACGAGTATTCGAGGATATTATATACCTATATCTTAAAATAAATAGTTAAAAATCTTAAGTACTTAAATAAATTTTTAATATTTTTATTATATGATTTTAAAATATCATTTAAATTATTAGGAAGTCTCATTTGGTAACTAAGTGGTTTTAGAAAGAAATCTTAATGTATCGAAACACGTCCAAGACACTTTTTTTAAATGTGGTATAGAAACATTTTAATGATATTTTTATGTTTTGTGTTTTAAACAATAGCAATGGGCTATAAAAATTAAAAGTATATATTAATAATTTTGTAAAAATATGATAATTATGTATGAAATTTTAAAGAAATGTGTCAAAAACTTAAAATGTGCTACATGAAAATCTATTCAACCAATTTGAAAAATGATGCTACCAAAATAAACTACATGCATATTTCTAGGGAATGAACTAGAATAAAAGGATATTTAAATAAACAACAATTTTACAAGTGATTGAAAAATGAATATAAGATTTTTTATAGTTTTACAGTCCTACTTCTTAAATAAATAGTAATAATTTAGAAACTTTTGAACTCAGCATAATTATTCTAGTTCATTCACTTGACAACATTATAAATAACAAACTCTCAAAAGTTTACTAGAATCCAGTAATAAGTTTTTGTATTATAACATTTGAAATGAGGAAATAATGCAAAAATATTAATTTAGAGTTAAAGGTAGTTTCAAGTGCATCGCTTGCTCCCTTGCGTTTGCTCTTTGTGTAAACAATTTTGTTCTTCCTTCTCTTTAAAAAAGTTCACTCCATTTCCAAAAGAGAAACCATTTAAATATTTGAAAAAACTTTCTAAAATTATATTTGCAAAAAAAAAAGTCAGGTTTAAATTTAGATTTTGCCATGTTTTTGGCCTTTTAATGGCCATTTCCAGTGTTTTCCATTCTTACTTCTTGTTTTCCCGCCTTGATTAAAATCTTAATACTTCTTCAAGTAATTAACAGAGAAAAAATTAAATATGTTTTGGAAAGTCAAATAAATACTCTACCCAATAAAATCGAAAACTTTTTTAGAATTCTTGGTCAAAAATGAGATTTTTAACGTGTTTGGATATTTTAATTGCTACTTCTGTAATCTCAACGGGTTCATGACGGGAATTACAAAAGTAGAAGTGTCCTCAAAGTAATTTATTCTTTATGGACAATTTCAAAGTTTTTGAATTGACATGGTTTTGGGCCATCTTATGCCTTAGCAATTAAATTTTACAGCTTAGCAGCCCTATGCTGCAATGCCTATCGTCCTCGTGCCCCGTCTCCCTCCTTTAGTTGATTTTAGAGGTAAACTGCGCAATTGCTGGATGAGTGAGTGTTTCAAGTGTTGTGTGCGTGGGTGTTTCAAGCAAGCTTGGCGCCTCTTCGTCTGGACACATGCGCTCACGTGACAACGAGGGATGTTCGATGGCCCAAACATATTGTATACATTTCGATGTGTTATATACGTTATTATATATCTCAAAGGAGCGGTGAGTCATCAAAAAGAGCTAGCTCTTTTTAGTGAGTGAGCGGTTCCGATCCGATCCCTGAAAAGAGTCATTTTCCCCATCACTAGTTTGATTTTCTATTTTTCCGTTAGCCGGGCGCTATTTTGGACCAAAATCAAAATCGCCAATCTTAGAAAAAAATTATAATTTTTTTTTTAATGTTGATTCAATTGGAACCGGATGTTTAACTTTTGCAGGTTTTCCCGTCCGTTAGTATTTTTCAAAGCCGCAAGGCAATACGTTCCTATTATTGACATTAGGGAACGTGGCACAGATGTAGACTTAGGTTACAGGATTTCCGGCCGTTACAGTATACAATGTATACAACTCTTTTTTCTGGATGTTTACGTAAAAAATACACTTCTCATTTTCGGAATGAAAACAAAATTGGAGACATTTTGATTTTGGTTCAAAGTGGCGCCCGCATGGCTAAAGGAAAAGTACCAAATGGGTGCCATTTGCAAAACGAAATTCCAACTTTTTCCCTGAGTTAAACGAAACTTCCCTGAGTTTTCCCTTATTTTTCCAGAAAATGATTCTTCCCTGAGAAATCCCTGATTTCCCTGAATTCCCGGTTCTGTCGCCACCCTGAGTAAAGGAAAACATTAAATAACATCTAAGTTACATCTTAGCGAGAAACATCTTAGCACATCTTATTAGAGATGGGCGATCCGCTCAGGAGCTGACTCAAAGAGTCGACTCTCTTGACGGAGTGAGCGAGCGCTGATTCGTCAAAAAAGAGCTATAGCTCTTTTTTAACCAATCAGGGCTGAAGAGCGGTAACTCTTTTTTAACGAATCAGCGCTTCCACTCTCGAAGAGTCATTTCCGCATGCGATCACCAGCTCAGTGATTCTTTTGGGAGTTGATTCTTTGGGAGTTGATTCTTTTGAGAGTTGATTCTTTTCGGAGTTGATTCTTTACGAGAGTTGGCTCTTTCGAAGAATCATTTCCGCATTCGATCGTTTGCGCTCACTGATTCTTTTGGGAGTTGATTCTTTTGAGATTTAACTCTTAGGCTCTTTTCGATAACTATCGCTCTCGAAGAGTCAATTCCGCATTCGTTCTTTTGCGCTCCCTGGCTTTTTGTTACTTTTTTGAAGTTTCAAATTTTTAAATATCTATGTATTATCATAAATGTTTTTTTTTAAATTTAATTCAATTTTAGATTGAAAGGGTGTTTTTACGGCTTAAGTCATATCACGCCTTTTAGCACTAATTAAAACTAGTCTTAAGGTTGTTATTAAAACATATTCTAACAGTTATTATGTTATTCACTTAACATTAATATAATAATAACCTTGATTTCTCGGGAGTGATATCATTTTAATAAAGCTACACAAAATTAAATTAAACGTAACTCGTTTTTATTGCATTACCTTCACAAAACAAGGCATTTTGAAAATATTTTATTAAAAGACAGGGAGGGGACTTGGATTTTGAAAATCTTTGGGACAACGAGTATTCGAGGGTATTATATACCTATATCTTAAAATAAATAGTTAAAAATCTTAAGTACTTATAAATTATAATTATTTTAATTATTTGATTTTAAAATATCATTTAAATTATTAGGAAGTCTCATTTGGTAACTAAGTGGTTTTAGAAAGAAATCTTAATGTATCCAAACACGTCCAAGACACTTTTTTTAAATGTGGTATAGAAACATTTTAATGATATTTTTATGTTTTTTTAGCAATGGGCTATAAATATTAAAAGTATATATTAATAATTTTGTAAAAATATGATAATTATGTATGAAATTTTAAAGAAATGTGTCAAAAACTTCAAATGTGCTACATGAAAATCTATTCAACCAATTTGAAAAATGATGCTACCAAAATAAACTACATGCATATTTCTAGGGAATGAACTAGAATAAAAGGATATTTAAATAAACAACAATTTTACAAGTGATTGAAAAATGAATAGAAGATTTTTTATAGTTTTACAGTCCTACTTCTTAAATAAATAGTAATAATTTAGAAACTTTTGAACTCAGCATAATTATTCTAGTTCATTCACTTGACAACATTATAAATAACAAACTCTCAAAAGTTTACTAGAATCCAGTTATAAGTTTTTGTATTATAACATTTGAAGTGAAGAAATAATGCAAAAATATTAATTTAGAGTTAAAGGTAGTTTCAAGTGCATCGTTTGCTCCCTTGCGTTTGCTCTTTGTGTAAACAATTTTGTTTTTCCTTCTCTTTAAAAAAGTTCACTCCATTTCCAAAATAGAAACCATTTAAATATTTGAAAAAACTTTCTAAAATTATATTTGCAAAAAAAAAAGTCAGGTTTAAATTTAGATTTTGCCATGTTTTTGGCCTTTTAATGGCCATTTCCAGTGTTTTCCATTCTTACTTCTTGTTTTCCCGCCTTGATTAAAATCTTAATACTTCTTCAAGTAATTAACAGAGAAAAAATTAAATATGTTTTGGAAAGTCAAATAATACTCTATCCAATTTAATCGAAAACTTGTTTTAGAATTATTGGTCAAAAATGAGATTTTTAACGTGTTTGGATATTTTAATTGCTACTTCTGTAATCTCAACGGGTTCATGACGGGAATTACAAAAGTAGAAGTGTCCTCAAAGTAATTTATTCTTTATGGACAATTTCAAAGTTTTTGAATTGACGTGGTTTTGGGCCATCTTATGCCTTAGCAATTAAATTTTACAGCTTAGCAGCCCTATGCTGCAATGCCTATCGTCCTCGTGCCCCGTCTCCCTCCTTTAGTTGATTTTAGAGGTAAACTGCGCAATTGCTGGATGAGTGAGTGTTTCAAGTGTTGTGTGCGTGGGTGTTTCAAGCACGCTTGGCGCCCCTTCGTCTGGACACATGCGCTCACGTGACAACGAGGGATGTTCGACGGCCCAAACATATTGTATACATTTCGATGTGTTATATACATTATTATATATATCAAAGGAGCTGTGAGTCATCAAAAAGAGCTAGCTCTTTTTAGTGAGTGAGCGGTTCCGATCCGATCCCTGAAAAGAGTCATTTTCCCCATCACTACATCTTATCAGCGTGACATCTTAGCAGCTAACTCTGAAGAAGTAACTGATGTATAGAGGGCGCTTTAGGAGGGAACTCCTATTGGGCGAGAGAGGTTTAGGCGGAAACCAATCCTACAAGTCGGCCGTCCTGTAATGGTTGCGACCTCGCATGTTCAGAGCTGGCGCTCAAAATATGACACGACAATCAAGAAAATGAACACAAGAAAATATAACAACAAAATTACATCTTAAAGGAATCAATAATTATATAATAAAGATACACTTATATGCAAAACAACACTTAAATATTGCACACAGTTAATCAGATAAAACATGGTGAGACATCTGGATAATATCTAACTAAAATCCTGAAAACACACAAAAAAAAAATACAAGCAGAATCGATCACTCTGGAATGAAAAGTAAGAAATGGGGGAAAACACTCGAAAAGAAGATTAGGGTTGAATCTACAAAACGGGAAATCAAAACTAAACAAAGGAAATAATAAACAGGAAGTCATAATGTAAAAAGAATAAAACAAATCGGTATGCTTTAAAGATGGAAAAAAAATCATGAGCTTCAATAAAAATAAATAGAGAAATTAATATTAGAACTATGTTTCTGCGAAATAGTAATATGTACAGTAAAATAATGAATAGATGAAAAATGCACAAAGTAAAATTATATGACACAAATAAATGTTCCATCTGAAAAAAGAAAGTTAAATGTTTATCGCTGAAATAAAAAGAATTAGTTCAGGATATTAGTCCATGGCTTCATAAATTCAGCTACTATAGAAGTTCGATTAGGTCCATCAAAGGTCGAAAGTTTTTCTACATCGTAGGTATCATTTGGCTTAACTTTGGTAACACGGTAAGTAAGGTCCGATGAATTTGGGAAATAACTTCATACCAGGAGAGAGCATTCTTTTGATGGCAACTTGATCATCAATTTTATATTTCTGAGGTTTCTTTCGTCTTAAATTGTAGGTACGCAGGTTTTCATTTTGAACTTTATAAATTTGTTCTTTAGCCGCTTTGCGGAGATTTTCTCGTTGTTGGGTAAATTCAGTTTGAAAGTGTTCTTGTAGAAGTTGCTGGATGTTCTGATCAGATCTGGACTTCATTGTTACACCAAATAAGAGTTCAAATGGCGTCGAGTTTATACTACGCTGAATATCAAAAGGAGAAAGAAAAATGCGTTGCAAAAGTACTCACGATCGGATGAGTTGATAGGTATCCATCTTTTCGCAGACACGGAAATGGTTGAAAATTCAGTTTCGTTTCAGCGAAACGCACAAACAGTTCACTTCAATCCACAAAATCGATATACATAGTTGCTTTTGATCAGCACACATCTTCAGCTCTGCTAGGGGTTTAATTTAAGTAAACTATCTTAACTCATCAGAGGGGTAAAACGGAACCAGGAGGCTGAGACCCCATAACTGTAGAAATGTTCAAGCAGAACACTATATTAGATATTCATAAACGTTTATTAGTACATTGAGGACAGTTACACGGTTGGGACAAACATTTAAAGTAAAGGAAAACATTAAATAACATCTGAGTTACATCTTAGCGAGAAACATCTTAGCACATCTTATCATCGTGACATCTTAGCAGCTATCTCTGAAGAAGTAACTGATGTATAGAGGGCGCTTTAGGAGTGAACTCCTATTGGGCGAGAGAGGTTTAGGCGGAAACCAATCCTACACTATCTTGTATTTGAATATAGTATTCGAATTACAAAGTATTCATTTACAGTTTTTGAATTGTAAAGTATTCATTCACAGTATTTTAATACCAAAATATTCAGTCATAGTTTGGAAAGTGGTGTGCTAGCTCAGGTGTTAACTTCATCATCTGAACGTGGTTCAAAAGTATCAAGTGTTGTCCTTGGATCTTTAGCTTAAGGGTTGATCCCTGAAGGTCAACAATAGTCCGCTGTGTTACTGCAGTGAGACACTAATTCAATTACATCAACTCACCACATGTGCACTAGGAATACTGAGTGGTGACCGTATGGTGTTGACATGTATGGAATCTCAATCAAGGTACTATTGCCGATCTATTTAGCTCTCGTGAAACAAAACATAACAAAACAAGATATTATTGCTCTATTTTCAAAAATGTCGTGGTAATTAATGTTCTCGTTACTGCAATATGTTCATTTAGTGGGGAAGGCGAGACATTTTGCAATCCAGATATGCTAGGCAACAACACGATATCTAAAAAGATTCATTCAACATGTTGCCTAAGATTATCAATTCAACATGGTACCCAATACGATTAATTCAACATGGTGCCTATGAAGATTCATTCAACATGTTTCCTAAGAAGATCAATTCAACATGGTACCTAATAAGATTCATTCAACACGATGTCTAAGATTCATTCAACATGTTGCCCAAGAAAATCATTTCAACATGGTACCTAATAAGATTAATTCAACATAGTGCCTATGAAGATTCCTTCAACATGCTGCCTAAGAAGATCAATTCAACATGGTACCTAATAAGATTCATTCAACACGATGTCTAATAAGATTCATTCAACATGTTGTCTAAGAAGATTCATTCAACATGTTGCCTAAGAAGATTCATTCAACATGGTGCCTAAAGAGCCTCAACGTGTTGCGTTTCGTTACGATTCTACCTTCGTTTATCTTCGCCTTGAAAACTGCCTTGTAGTGTCTGTCCAGTCTCTGGTACAGAAACCCGTTCCAAACCTTTTCTATTTCTGGGAAAGGGGCACTTTGTTTTCCTTTCTTTGATCTTTATTTCCCTTGACGTAATAGGGCAGTTTTGTTACGAGATATCTCGTTATTAACACAATTGACCAGATCTTATGCGAGATACCTTGTCGAAACCACATGGAGGGTTAAAGAGTTATATGGTTGCGGGTGAGATGACTCGATATATCGATTAAAAAGTTCGAAAACGACATTCAAGGAAATCCTTTACTCATCTACGATTAGAATTTCGGTTTTGGCTGCAAACGTTTCCCGTAATTCTAACGACTGATAGGTCAACTTTTGTATTAGTAGTAAGATCATTATTACATCTTACTGGTCTGTTGGAATTTCTTTGCTTTTAAGTGTTCATCAACAAGGGGTCCATGCAGCATCAACTTGTCGCGCGTTTCGTTGCGATTCTACAGATGTGTTACTACTACTAACCCTCTGATTAGTTAATCTTCGAGTCGAACCCTCCCCCCTACAGTAACCAGGCTCGAATGCGAAAACTTGTTCCAAATTGTTACCAGTTCTACTTGGATCTTCATCTCTCTTGTAGTAATATAGCAGTTTTGTTTTGACGAGATATTTAGTCCTTTGCAATAATGACCTCTTGGACGAGGTATCTCGTCGAAACACTTGTAGGATTCAAATCACAACCCTTGTATTTTTACACATTATGAAGATTTATTCTTGAAATGAATTGAGTACAGTTCACAAAAGCTTTCAAAAGCATTTCCTTTGCTTTTTTATCCTGATTCATAAACTGCCCCTTGTCTAAGAAAAACAATTTAACAAGAGACAAAAGATTAGATAGTTGATCTTCAGGATTTCATTTCCTTAAATAAACGTCAATATCTAGCACATAATGCTTTGAAAATGACGTTCGGTTTTTATACATACTTTCATTGTATCTGATTGTTATATCCGATACATTAACGTATAACAGGTAACAGTCAGATACATCTCTCAGGTAACTTAGACTCAAAATAACATATTCGAAAATAGATAGCAAAAAAGAATAAAAATAATAGGGCTTTTATCTCATAATGACTCTGAATCATAGCATCGATAAAGGCTATAATAGAATACTGATAAAAACTTATTATTTTTCAATACAATTGCATAAATCCTGTTTCAAAATGTCACTGATATTAGTTGCTTGAGATAGATCAAATGTTATCTCACGTGGAGACCAAAGGTATATAAAAAGGCTCTTACCAGCACCTTTTTTTAACTTTCACGATATTTAAATTTAACTAAAAAAATCGTAGTAGTTTCATAACAGATTTATTTTATTTCACAATCGGAACGTAAAAAGTTCAATATGGTTTCGGAAGATAAACAAAAAATTTAGTAAATTGGAGAAATTAAAATGTTGCTTGAACAGATAATAAACGCGAGTATTATTTTCTTTATTTTAAACAAAGTAACGAAATTGTTTTAAATTAAAACTAGTTTGGGAAGACAAAAAGCATACAAATGAGGTTAATTAAGAGACAAAACAAAATACCTCATTAAAGCAAATCATTTATAATTCTTTATTATTTCAATTCAATACGAACCTCCCAGAAAGAATTATAAATTTTTCTTTGTAATAGTTGAGGATATTTTTCTATAGAGAAACAATTAACCTTCCAAATGGTTTCAACAAGATAAATCGTCCTTCAAGATTTATCAATTTTGCTAATGGCGAGATATCTCGTCATCAAGATATTGCCGACGTTTTGACGACAAGATCAAGATCTGCTCAGTTGTTATTTCTAATGACGAGATTTCTCGTCGACAGAACCACCAGAAGGGTTAAAGAAATAAAACAATTTGTTAGATTGTTTCGAGGACACAGACTGTAGTTTTGATGTGAATACTCGGACTTGATATTGGATTGTGGAAGCAGACAGGATATGTGAACGAATGCTTATCTCTTCTTCTCTACTATTATAAACTGAAGTTTCTGTGTGTGCGTGTTCGCAGTGTCCTGACGAATCTATGGCACATACAATAATGAAATTTGGCACACTGGTAGTCCGAATGTTTTACAATTTTATAGTCCAGCCCAAATTTTAAAATTTAATCTAGAACATTTTAAAATGAATTTAATGAAATTTTAATTATTATTGTTTTTTTTGGAATGGCAACAGCATAAGGATATTACAAATTCTAAATTTATTTTTTTTTCGTTTTCATTTTGCGCGGAGGAATGATTTTCATGCAGACGATATAAAAACAAAGTTTTAACTTTAGTTGTGTAGTTCTTTTTTCTATCTCCTAGACCGTTAAAGATAGAATAAAAATTTCAGCGTATTTGAAATTTGTGGAAAATTTCACATTACATCGACACCTAAAAATGGGATTTTCTATAATTAATAATTTTTTTTAATTGAATACCTTTTATACTATCGCAAGAGAATGTGCCGTCACGCTAACATTCAAGTTCCAAAAATAAACATATTACATTTCCGGCCCTCTTACGATTTCAGGGAAAGAAAGCGAAGAAAATAAAAAACATTTTGTCTGGCATTATCTAGTTTTTTATTTGCAACATCGGGTTGGTTAAAGATAGATTAAAAATTTCAACGGATTTGAAATCTGCAAAAAATTTTACACCAGACATAAACATACCTTATACGTTTGATTTTCTTTAAAAAAATAATTTTTCAATTGATTTTTTTTTGGTTTGCCAAGCAAACCACCACACGGGGCAATGTGAACTCCACGAAAAGAACCGTCACGGGCAAAGCCCATTTGGTTTGCGAAGCAAACCAACACCACGGGTAATGTGACTCCCACGAAAAGAACTGTTACGGGCAACGACCTTTTGTTTTGTGAAGCAAACTAACACCATGGGCAACTCCGTTATGGCTGCTATCCAATAGGCTACGAACTCCTATTTGGTTTGCGAAGCAAACCAATAACCTCACAAAAGCAACTGGAACGGGCAACGCCGGGCTAGCCACACACAGTGGCTAGTTGTGAATATTCAACAACTAATTTACAGTTTGAACGATTAAAGTTAAGTTATATTAATACTAGGATAAAAGCCCGTCATAAGACGGGTGAATAAAGTTTATTCAAAGTTTATTTCTTTTTGGCAAATCTTCATTTATATATTTTTAAAATACTAGGGGGCTCCGCCCCCTGCTCGCTTACGCTCGCCAACCCCCGGGGATTGCTGCGCAATCCCATTTGGTTTGTTTCGCAAACCAACACTCCTTTCACAGATGTCATTTGGTTTGCTTCGCAAACCAACATTCCTTTCACAGAGTGAAACTATCTGAATAATTCGTATTATGCTGATTTCACTTTCCGGTACATGACGTCACAGCGAGGGCTTCGCGCCCTGCTCGCTTACGCTCGCCGACCCCGGGGATTGCTACGCAATCCCGTTTGGTTTGCTTTCTCAAACCAATACTTCTTTCGCAATTGATTTCACTTTTTTTTGCTTTAACACTTTATGCACCCTAAACTAATAGCCGCCTCAGTAAAAAATCTTCTGTATCTTGTTCCCTGTACAATTTTAAGTAAACAGTGTTAATATCAAAACTTTACGATTGTACTTTGTCGGTAAACTGTCTTGAGAACAGAGGGAAAAAAGCGAGCCCTTTCCCTCGCCAAATAAAAAGAAATCGTTTTTATGGCAATTGTTGCTACGATAAATTTGATATCTGGCAAACCCGATAGTAGAAAATGCAACCCACTGCTGTTTGCGGAACCAGCTATGCGAACTGAAAAATACGAAATTTGTGTCACCAACTTTTGATTGCATCGAATTTATTTATGAACCAATTTTTAAAATAATTGTACCGTAAGAAAGAGTACATTGTGAGGTATACTGCAATATTTTTAAAATTAAAAACTAACAGTAATACTATATAGATATGACCATTTTAGTTTTGTATCGGAAGTTACGATCTGAAAGTTCCGAGAAAATTGTATGACCTACTTTTAATTGCATCGATTTTGTTTATTAACCAATTTGAAAAATAATTGTACCATAAGAAAGAGTGTAATGTAGTGTATTCAGTGATGTTCTCAAATTTAAAAAATAATGGTTTTTGCCGTAGACATAATGGTTTTAACAAAAAGTAGCGAAAATATCCGAAGATTCCGAATTTTGTATCACGAACATTTGATCGCATCCAATTTAATTATTAACCGATTTCAAAAATAATAGTACCGTAAGAAAGAGTATATTCTGAGGTATACAGCGATATTTTAAAAATTAAAAACTAATAGTAATTAGATATAGATACGGCAGTTTTAAAAAAAAGTAACAAAAATGTCCCGATTTTTCCCGAATTTCAAAAAAATATTATCAAGAACCAAATTTAAATTTCAAAAAAAACTCGACGAGCTGCAAAAATTTACGTTGAGAGGTACTCTTAAAAAAAAACTCACGACTAAAGACTGAAATTTTGAATGTGTTTTGCTCACTCGCGGAAGAAATTTCACTTCTTCAACTTTAACACTTAATAAAACCTAAACTAATAGCCGCATCGGAAAAAAATCTTAATAATTATCCAGGGAATACGATGAAGAACAAAGCATGTTAATTTCATATTTTTCCGATCAGTACTTTCTCGGGAAACCGTCTAAGAATGGAGCTAAACAACAAAAATTTCAATTCTTCGGCGGCGGCGGTAACTTTTTTTTAATATAGAGAGATTATAAAACGTGATGGTGCGTGATCACTGGCCGTTACCCAATTTGAAATAATGATCAAAAGAAGATTTTTGATATTTTCGTTTCGCGCGTGATATTACACTACCAAACAAAACAATGATTTTCGTATCTTGTTCGCTCGTAACATCACATCCAAACAAAACAATTAGAAACTCCGCCTACTCGTGACGTCATACAACCAATCAAACTTCAATAGCCACAGAAACGTAGCAGTTCTTAAAATTTTATATAATTCGATTGAAGGATAATTTTGATTAAAGGCTTGTGGGGTGGTAGAGTAGTTCAATGGATGACAGTTTGTATGTCCAAACTGTCACCACTTTGTGTGTATTTAGCTTAACTTCTCTACTTCTGGATTTTTCTTCCAGTTCTGAAATTCGAAGAGAAAACAGTTGCAACGCTTTTTGGAATGCTCAACTTTTCGTGCATGTCCCCAGTGTGTTCCGATTGTAACTTATTCACGTTAAAATATTTAAATAAGTTTGCATTATTACTATCGTTAAATTTTTTAAATGAATTGGAATTCCAAGGTATTTGAGACAAAACTTGTGTCAAATAGATAGGTTTTAAAAATAGCTGTAGTGGAAGCAGTGTTCTTTCCCCGAGCAGAATGAGAGATTGTTATTTTAGAGGATTTCAAGTGTGCATGATCGTCCACCAACCTATGCATGTGCCTCGATTAAAATAGGAAGAGTTTTTTTTTAACAAGAGAGGAATCGCTCTGTTGATCGTTTTGAGATGTGTAACGTTTTGTTTCAAGATTGTTAATAAATGATTGCTAAAAAAAATTGATTTTATTTACACTGTACTGATAATGGGATTTTTATCATTTTTTCCGTGATGAAGAAAGTAAAATTCAGTGTTCAAAAAGTTTATTCAACAAGTATATACATATATTAAAAACAACTTTGAACTAACTGGAGCATACATCATTGATATAAATCATTCTAGTTTTTTTTTTCCTACACTGCTGGCCACCCAAATTGCAACACCAAGAAAGGCAAGAGATATCACAACAAAATTTATTTTGTAGATAACATGTTGACCAAGTATCAAATGATTAAATTTACAGACTTCTGTGAAGTGTGGTCCCTGCCAAAATCAGTAGCCAGAGTAGCCGCCATTGTTGGAGATCCCCGCTGCCACACGTCTCGGCATTAATTCAAAGAGACTTTGGATGTGTTCTTGGGGTACAGCAGACCAAGCAGCTTCCACACGTTGCCAAAGTTGATCTGGTGTGGCAGCTGGGGATGTAATCTGGGTCAATCGTTGAGCAACCATGGACCACATGCTTTCTATCGGTGAAAGATCCGGAGAGCGAGCTGTCCAGGACAGCAATTCAGTCTGGCGATTGACGAAGAACCCTTGGACAATGCGTGCCACGTGTGGTCGCGCATTATCCTGTTGAAATATGGTTGTGGGCAAGCCCTGAAGGTAAGGAAGGACAACTGGCTCCAATACCTCGTAGATGTAGCGCTGGCTGTTTAAAGTACCGGCAATGCGTACTAGAGGAGTGCGAGAGTGATATCCAATACCGCCCCATACCATAATACCCGGTGCAGGACCAGTGTGGCGGTGCATAACGCAGCTGTTCAGCATCCTCTCTCCACGGTGTCTCCAGACTCTAATCCGACCATCGTGGTGTTGCAGACAGAAGCGTGACTCGTCAGTAAAGACAATTTCATTCCATTCTGCCGTCCACATCCTTCTTTCATCGCATCATTTTCGGCGGAAACGTCTGTGGTCCTGCGTCCAGGTTAGACGAAGCAATGGACGTCTTGCGGACAGACCACTCTGCTGTAAACGGCGTCGAATGGTACGCGCAGACACTGGATGAGGCGTTACAGACTGAATGTGCTGTGCTATGGTTCGTGATGTGGCTGAGTGATCCGTGACTGCCATACGCACAATATGCCTGTCATCACGTGAAGTGGTGCACTGAGGTGGATGCTATCGAACACGTCGGTCCGTCGTACCCTCCTGCATCCAACGATCACATATCCGCCTTACAGTAGTTTGGTTTCGTCCAACACGACTACCGATTTCCCTGAAAGATAATCCACAATCTCGGTAGGCCACTATCCTTCCTCTGTCGAACTCGGATACTTGATCAAAAGATGATCGCTGTTTTCTACGAGGCATAGTTGATCGTTTTTTTGAAAAAACCACAAGAAAAACACAATTGCCGTTTTTGAAATCGTAGAAATCTCCAAGCCTTAAATAGCGCTTTGAAGTGGCGCCACAGACGCGCGTGATGTGCGTCTGAGCTGTAATTCTAATCATTTGCATATCTCACCTCCGCTAATGCATGTTGTAAATTTCCTAATATTTGCATGCTTCCTTCAAGGTGTTGCATTTACGGTGGCCAGCAGTGCATCTATCTATCTATCTATATATATAAAATTCAAATACCACTCACTCACTGACTGACTGACTCATCACTGTATCTCAAGAACTACAAGTCCTAGGAAGCTGAAAATTTGCAGGGTGATTCTTCTTATACCGTAGGGGTGCACTAAGAAAGGATTTAGAAAATTCGAATCTTAAGAGACCTAAGGCCTAAGCCAAAAGCAATTTGAAATCGCCTTAGAAATAACATTGAGTATAAAACGATTGCTTTACCAGTGTTGATTGAAAAACTATTTTCTTAAAACAAATTAATTTATAATGTTCATGTTTGAACTGAATTTTTACTTCTTCCCATGATGAAAATAATATTTATCAATATTTGATTGATAAAGAAAGAATATATAGAACATTTAATTTCATATTTACTTAAATTTTATAATGGTGCACGAAAAGCCCAAACGATAAATTCATTGATCATAAAAACATAATTTTGTTACTCAGTATCTGGCAACCTGAGAATTAATGTTTAACTTTTATGTGATCTATAATTCTTTTTTGGGGTATTTGAGTTGAAAACGAGATGGTTGCGATCAAATTTGAGGATTCCCAAGTATTATAAATACGTGTTCTTTTTTGCTTATAAATCATTGTCTTCATCAATAATGTTCAAGTTTTTTGTCCAATTGTTTTACTTCAGAATATATTCAGGAAGTCGAAATTCAACACACTAGAACAGATATTTTTTTTTCAGAATTCTGCTTTCTTTAGGAACGGAATTTTGTTTCTGTTTGCATTATATGTTCCGGTATATTACCTATACCAGAATATTATTTAGGAGTTGGATTTTATTTATTTATTTCCTGCAAAATATCACTAGACATGCGTACTTTCGTGGTGGTATATATATATATATTTCCACCAACTTTCTTTAAATCTTTGGTTCAATACGTAATAGTGTGTTGATAAAAAAATAAAATTTACGAATCAAAATATTTTTTAAGTGTGTAATTTATTATTTTAAAATGACATGAAAAATTTCAAAAATAACTTTAAAACAAGATGGGTTACGTCAAATTAAAACTGGTAGTCATACTTTGTAGTTCAAAATATATTTCAAAATTTTGATATAGCTCTTCATTGAAAGACGATTAAAATAAATTACATTTAATTTGTTTTTCGTGTTTCATGTGTGTTATTGAAAGCTGTACTCCATAGTCAAGTAACTATAGATATCACTCTAAATAGATACGTTCTTTCCATTTAGAAACCAAATTTCTGATCTTAAAAAGTCCCATAAAGGTTCAATTTAAAACTGTACGTGCGTTGGAGAAAAGGGAATTTTTAACAAGACTTTGCTTATCTTGGAATAATATTACACTAAGTAATTTTGAAAAATCGAAATTTTATGTCTTAAGAGGCAGAAAGTCGAGGTTGCTTACTCTTTTCATTGAAGCTGTTCTTACGCAACTTAGATGCAAGTGAATCGTTCGTTGAAAGTGATTTTCTTTTTGTAAAAGCGCTGTAAAATCAACCTTCTGTTTATTAAAAATTGTTATCGATTGGGTTTAATATGTCTACTCCGATGACATGTATTCCTAATAAAAGCTCTGTTATTCCACATGCCACTAAATGGAATTTTCTGGAAAAAGTGCCGTTTACTTAAAATTTAATTAGTTACGAATGCCGTAAATTTTTAGCCCCCTTGGACAAATAGAACGCGGGTTAATATGTAGCCTATCATATCCGCAGGGTTCTAAAATAGAAGTGTAAAATGTGTGGATTGGTCAAAAGGTGGATTAGTGTAGAGAACAGACAAATGTCAACTCTGCTTTATATATCTAACAGAAGTTCCGTTATTCCACCTGCCGCGGAATTTTCAAGAAAAATTGCGTTTGCTTCAAACTAAATTAGTAACGAATGTTGTAACAATTTAATTTACCACATCTTCTCATATTAATGATGAAATTCGAAAATATCGCATACTAGGTGAAAGAATGGCACAATGAAAATATATTCATAGGAAAACTAAGTGCAAGACTATCCACCAAAAATTCGCCAGTTTTACTGAAATTGAATGCACAGGAATATTCGTAGTCACTCGAAAGCTTAAAATCAACTTCAGCAGAAGTGTTATGAATATGAAATGGATTATATGGTTGGATACAACATATATATATATATATATATGCATATTTGCGTCCGAAGTAAATTGTAGAAGCAATGGAGAAGTTAAATTGGTAGTAAATTTTTTCCCCGTACTCTTAAATGATGCAAAGATTGTTTTATGAAAAAGAATTGATGATGACTTTTCAATCAACATATTATTAATTCAACCCGAGCAAAGCCGGGTCTTTCTGCTAGTCTATTATAAAAAAAATTTGTCGGTCTTTTTCTAGTTTATTCGTTTTATGATTGGTAATGCGAATCACGTGATAGTGAGTCTTGTGGTTCAACGGGCTTATGAATTTGAAGCACGCGCAGACGCGATAAACACAGTTATATTTTTTAATTAATTCACTTATAAAATTTGAGAGCACGTGCTAGAGAATTAGCATTTTTTTCAGAAGAACCGATAAATTCGGTTGCCGTTTCCATAGCAACAGTCGAATATGAAAACATTAAGATGTACCATTACAACAAACAACACGTTGAAGGTAAAACATTTAAAATTATAATGAGATTTTCTTTGAATTTTAACATTATGTTGTGCTAAAATATTTCCTTTTTTATGTGGAAACGAGATGTTTTGTTCTTGACATTTTTGAAAACATTTTGTTTTTATTTACACTATATTTCCATGTATGAACCGAGAATGGTGGAGTGGTCGTTCACGGTAAGAAGGCGATTTGTCGCCAAATATGGTAACCTTCGCTTTTTGCGGATTTTCTTCACAGCTGCCGTTTTTGTTATGGCAACCCTATCTGCTGTTACGAAATTCGGCCGCCATCTTGATTTGGCGACAAAAATTAGCTGGCGACAAACGTCTTACCGTGAACGACCACTCCACCTCGATAATTTGTGGAACGTTTTCTAAAGCTAAAGTACGGGGGTCGGCTTATATACGGATCCACTTATCTCGCAAAAAAAAGTAAGCAATTTTCCGTTACTCGGGCGCATACGATAAATATCGCAATGGGAAGGGAACCTTCAATTAATGTCGTACTAGAGGTCAGGGATCAATTCAGCAGCGATCCATATGGGGATCGATCGTGAAGCAATCCCCTACCCCTCATTATTGAAAAGTAGCAAAGCGAACTAAATATGATTGCGTAGCAATCATCGGGGGTTGTCGAGCGATAGCCCCCTAGTAAGTAAAAATTTTTTTTCATTTATACATATTATGAATACAAGGTCCTTTCAGATTCGAAAATATATTGAAATGAATAAATGGTCGAGATGAACTAAGCTGTTCCTTATGAATAGGCTCTTAAACACATCGTTACAAATATGTGTATGAATGTATTAGTAATTGAGTGCGTATTTTGTTTTATAATATTTTCAATCAATCCAATTTAAGTATGGTTTTTCTAATAACATTAAGGCATTTCTATCTTGTGTATTTATTTCTAGGAATGAATAACAACAGAATGTTTTTGTGAAATAGTAGACGAATTCTATTTTACGATTTTTAACACATAATTTTGCGAAGTTTTAAAACTAAAATTTTTATCTCAGTTATGATCTAAATTTTATCTCTTTCCATTGAGAAATGCTTCAGGAGTCACTTGGAGGCGAGACGATTTCTGTGTTGTATACCAAATATTTTCTTTAGCTCTTTTCATTCTATTTATGTTTCATGGCACCCTGGTAATGATAAAACACATTCGTAGCGAATCTGCTCATTGAGATTATATTCTTAAAAATGTTGCAATTTAATTACTTAGTTGCCATTGAAGGAAAAATATATATAGAATCTTTACAAGGAAATATCATTCGAAATGACAGTCATGGAAATATTCTGCTGGCTCAACTGAATGTTTTATTGAGGAAAACTGAGGCAATGTAATTTTATGTAAAAAGTTCAGCTGAAAATCAAGGTTAGCGTTTCCTTGATTCAAGAACGTTCTTTATATGTTTTGAGAATCAATTAAGTACAAACCACTTTTAGTTACAAAGGCCGTTTGCATATCTAAAACCCTATTTACTCTACTTTTTACGCGTATTAAAGCAACCATTACGGTGTAGAAAAAAAAACCAGTGACAAGTATAGTAAAAATGGTTTTAATTGTAATATATATGTTGAATTTTTTTTAATACGATGTTATGTCAGTAAACATGACTGAACAGTTTATAGCCAGCAGCCATAAAAAAGCCAGTCGAAGAATAATGTGCTGGATGTTTTTTTCGGGAAAAATGAGGCAAAGGTTAGCTAAAAAAGCTAACCTTTGCCTCATTTTTAGCTCAAAGTTTCCTTTTCCTTGACCCAAAAATATATTTTACATGTTTTGAAAAAGTACAAACTAGTTTTTGATAGTAAGGCCATTTGTGTGTGACAAGCTAAAAGTAGTCTTTACGCTATTATTAAGCGTATTGAGGAAATCATTAAGTAAAACAGCTGTGACATACAAACTAGGTAAATTGTTGAATTAACGTCGCACTAGAGCAGTGGTTCCCAAAGTGGGTTCCACGAAAAAATTTAGGGGTTCCGCGTGACAAATTTGATTTCATTAAAAAAATAAGAATGGCGTCTTATTTCTTCACATTTTCCTTGGAAAGTATACAATCGACCACCGCATTAAATTTAAAAATTTTAAATAAGGCGACTGAAAAAAAATCACCCAATAAATAAAGGCAAAGATATTTCTTTTTTTAAGAAGAAAACTTGAAAGTCATAATAAAAGCAAGAGTTTTGTGATAAAAAATAATTCAAAACAGATAATCAAAAGATAACGGAAGCGTCGTATAAAGTATCTTGCCGTATTGCTCTAGCAGGCGAGGCACATGTTATTGGTGAATCACTTATTAAACCTTGCGTTCAAGATATCGTTTCGTGTGTATTCGGCGAAGGGTATAGTAAACAAATTTAAAGTTTGTCTCTTTCTAACAAGACTGTAAAAAGGCGTATTAACAATATTGCCGGTGACATTTAAATAGAACTTATTTCATGGTTACAGGCGTGTGACGCTTATGTATTACAACTAGATGAGTCCACAGACGTTGCTAGATTAGCAATTTTGCTTGTTTTCATTCGGTATGATTTTAATAAAAAAATTGAAGATTTGCTTTTATGTGATAGTGTGAACATTAACACCACGGGGGGAAATATATTTAACTGCATTGATAATTTTATGACAACGCATGAAATTAACTGGGAGAAATGTATTGAAGTATGCAGCGATGCGGCAAAAGCAATGACAGGAAAAGTGAGTGGTGCTGTAGCACGGATTAAAAATGTTGCAAAAAACTGTAACAATACTCATTGCATTCTTCACAGATATGCATTAGTAACAAAAAGGATTTAGGTGACATTTAAATCTGTTCTAGACGAAGTAGTGAAGATTATTAATTTTATCAAAAGTAAACCATTGCAATCACGTATTTTCAGACATTTGCGAAGATATGGGTAGTCTTCACACCACTTTACTTCTTCATACGGAAGTTAGATGGTTATCGCGTGGTAAAATGCTTGTGAGAATATTTGAATTGCGAAAGGAACTGATGGCGTATTATATTGGTCATAAATTTGAATTAACAGACAGATTAAATAATATCACTTGCTATCCACACTTGCATACCATGCTGACATATTTGGAAAATTGAACGAATTATGTTTGGCTCTGCAAGGAAGACAAGTCAACATATTCCACACAAAAGATAAAAAAGTTGCCTTTTCAAGGAAAATACAATATTGGATTTCAGCTGTGGAGCAAAACAACTTCGAGTGTTTCCAGACGAAGAATCTGAAGTGGATTTAGATATGGAAATACGCGATGGTATAAAAACATATCTGTCCAGTTTACAGCAATCACTCAGTGATTACTTTCCAAACCTAGAGAATCAAGATAATTACTGGGTACAAAATCCTTTCAAAATAAAAGAAAAACCAAAAGGATTTCATTCCATGGATTATGAAAAATTGATTGAATTGAATTCGGATACACCATTAGAAACCAAATTTAGAACAGTTTAGTTAACAATATTCTGGTCAGATGTATTCGATGAATATCCAAATTTATCAAAACAGGGTATTCGAATTCTATTGCCGTTTACTACGTTTTTATTTGTGTGAAGCTGGGTTTTAAAAATATATTGCGACAAAAACCAAGTATCGTAACAAACCTGATGCTGCACCAGATATACGAGTTCAGTTATCAAACATAAGGCCCAATTTTAAGAGAATCATGTAATCAAAGAAGCAGGTGCATTATTCACATCAAAGTTTTTTCATTTATTTTAGTTTATGTTTTGTATTTTTATTAAATATTTCTATAATGCTTTTTTTTTAGTTTTGTTTAATTCAATAAAATCCGAAATACCAAAATAATACTTGTTTCATTTAATATCAGATATTAAATTTTGAAAAGTCGTTGTATAAAAAATATTCAGGGTTCCGCGATCATTGGCAACAAATTTGGGGGTTCCACGACCAAAATAGTTTGGGAACCACTGCACTAGAGCAACACAAAATGAATCAACAAGCCTGAAATCATCGAGGGGAAAGATTCAAGAACAACACCTCTAATTGTTGAACCTTGGTCAGATGCCGAAATCAACCATTGCCTCCTAGAAGAGAGGAGGCAGTGGTTCATCCTTCTCTAGGAGGCAGTGGATCAACACCTGTGTGTGTGGGCTGGCACCCCTCCCCAAATTTACACAACATGCCGACGTGATGACATTTGAGGCCACGACATTTGCTGACTGGACTGGATGGCTTATGGGGGAAAATGAGGTTTTGAACAAAAGTTTTGTGAAAAGGATTACTGTATCCTTGACACAAAAATATACTTAAAGTGTTCTGAAAATTGATTAAGTTTAGATTAGTTTACGGTTACGAAGGCCATTTGCATAATTAAAAGCCTTATTTACGTAACTTTCAGGCGTTCCGAAGAAAGTATTAGGGATGAGTAAAATAACTGTAACGAGAACACGGTGCATGTTCAGAAATATCAACAAGCATTTTAAATTATTAAAAATGTAAACACTTACAATGGAAGATGTCATCCGAAAGTGTCATTGGAGACGACTCACACAAAGGAGTCGCTGACATTTTTAAGCACAGGACAAGGAAGCCACGTGTCAAAAATGTTTGACATACACTGACCAACTGGAATTTGAATAATGCATTTTCAAATATTAAAATTCAAAGAACGAATCGGAATTATTAATTATGGAGTACCTGGCAGATAGACTGGTAACCTCCACATCTTAATTAATAGAGTTTAGTAAATTGAAATTTTTTGGGGAGAATTTGTATGTTGAAGGAAGTGACAATGCATTTTGTAAAAGGAAAATAATTTAGATAGAAGATATAATTTAGTAATTGATGTAATTAGAAGAATCCAATTCACTTTCCGAAGTGGGCGGGGAGGAAATCAGTTCCTAGAAGACGACGGAGATAAAGCACGAGCTGTAGTATTTATGTAGGGAAAACAAAAGAAAACAAGAAATTTCAGTTCATAGTTCCATCAAGTTTGGAAAAGAAGAAGAATTCTGGCTCTAATACACTACAGGTAATCTGTTATTCATCCACGAGCTATGAAAACGATATTTGAGAAGTCACGTAAATAACCCAAGGTCAATTATAAATTACCCACTTAAAGATATGATACATAACATAAGGCAAATTTATTGATGAGATGTAAGTGGTGGTAATGTAGATTTCCTCTTTCTCTCTGTCTCTCCTATTTATGTTTTATTTTGCTAATGGAAGGTATTCAACGAAATGAAACGGCATGAAAACTGGCCTTCAACTTTAAATGTTTGACCCTGTACAAATGGAACGTTCCAATACGCATTGATACGGGATTTTCCAAGAGCTTCATGTGTATAATAGGATGAGCCTCTCAAATAGACGAAAAATTGATTTTTAGAATTTCCATTTACAATAGGGTAAAAGTTGCCTTGTGATAGGGAAACATTTTAAATTCTCTTGAAAGTTCATGTAGACAATAGGACACATTTAGATAACGCATAATGGGTCTTGAATGCTCTTTAAGAGCTTTTACATTCTAATCATAGTTGGTATTATGTTTCACTTTAGGATACCTAAAAAGAACTATTTGACACAGAACTTGCATAAATTTGAAACAATGTTTTTCAGCAAACAATTGGTATTCAAGGTTTTCACGTACATTCCCCCCCACCCCCACCCCCTGGGTGTGTTTCTCTCTTCTGTTTCAGTAACTTTCATTGTGTATGTTTGTTATTTGATATTGTATGTCGGGTCTGTTGAAGTATGGCCAAATCCAAAGCAAGGTTTTAACATATTTCAATTTATTTTTAAATACAACTTCGAATGCCTCACGAATATTGAAGTATTTGCCAGAATGTTGGTATTTTAGATAGTGTTTAACAAGCAATTAACATTTTGAAACGCCCTCGATTGCGTATAAAACAGAAGGTAGAAATTTACGTGGCACTTAATATTACTTAATATCGGCATTCTATTAGATGCCTCGAGTCACAGTTTGCAAAAACTAATTTTTAATTTAATAGTTCCCAAAATAAAAGTCACAGCTGTTGGCTCGTGTTCAATAAGTATTAACCTCAGAATTAACTTGTTAAAAGGTATTAGGACTGTTGATATAGGCGTATAAGCTGATGTGTGTTAGTTTGTCAAGTGTTTGCAGCTGAAAGAGTGATTCCTAGTGGATAAGTTGGAAACAGATCTTATCCACTAGGAACTTAGTCACTAATGTGCAGTAAACTGTGAAGTTCGAGCATTTAGACCTAGACTGGTCGAACATTTAGACTGATCTGGTAGCTTCCTGACGTTTGATATAAACATTGTGGGAACGAAAGACCCGGTTAACGTAGACAAAGTGTTATAGATGTTTTTTCATTCTGCAAAATATGTGTTCTACGGTCTCCCAGTTGGAAGAGAACCGGATTTGCAACCGGAGGTTTGCGAGTTAGTTGCTCGATCCAGCCAGAGAGAGTTGTGTATACGAGGGCTGGGGCACGTTAAATCTGTCGTCACCTCAAATGTCCTCACCTTTGCGTGACGTGGAAGTTTGGAGAGTGATTTGATAGCTCAGTTGTGACCTTTTCATCTGTCCGTGGCTCAAAAAATTACGTGTTGTTGTCCTTGGACAGTGAACGTAATAGCTGCATATTTTACTGAGCTTGTTTTTCATAGAATATGTTTTGAACTTTTTTTGACTACGTCTATAGAACTGCCGCGATTCTATAGACGCGTTGTACTTTTGAGGTACAACTGCGGTACTGGCCGTTGTCCAAATTCTTTGGCACGATCAAGGTACAACTGCTGTACCGGCCGTAGTCTAAATGTTAATCCTGCAGTGATAGGGTAGGTGTTATAAATATCGCCCATTCGGTGTTTGCAAGCTACTATACGCGAAATCTGAGTTTATGTAGTTACCTTAACGGTCAAGGGTTTTGCCACACGTAGCGCCACCGGCAAGTTTCCGATCACTTATATCAATAACACTATTGCATCTGAAGTATTTGAGGCTGTGATCAAACACACAACGAATTTTTTTTGTCTCCAAATCAATTCAGGGAATATACAGATAAGTGTTTCCAAATCATAATTTTGTTTCTATGACTCGTCATCTGAACATGGTTCAAAATTACGATGTAATTGTTAGGGGCAATGATGGTCCTCCCACTGGGTGCTCCTTCACAAGTGACCATCACTTCCGGCCTTGTAGTGGCCAATGACTTCGGTCAAATGTGCCCGCCATTAGGAAAAAAATAATAATATTTTGTTTCTATGACTTGAAAGTACATTAAATGTATTTTCTAAAGGAAGGTGTGTTTTCTCTACTATCAACTCGTTTTTAACAGTACCTCGTAATTTCGTCTTGCTGGACTAGTAACAGGGGTAGGCGATATTAGGAACCCACTCTTGAAAATTCTCTTGGGAAACGTTTGAAGTTTTACTAGTTAAAATTTAAATTGGCTTAAGTAAAGAAGGAAAATTATCTATGGAAACCAAAGGAGAATAGTTCCTAGTGATATTCATTTAGTTTCCAGCTCTCTTGATTTCTCAACCCAGGATTCAGAGAAATAGTTAGAATAAGCGATATTTGGAACACCTACGCTATTTTTTACTATTTTTGTTGAAATTTGTGCATTATATGTGTAGGGTGCTGGGGTTTTATTAAGTGAATACTTCTAGTTGAATTCGATTTATTATAGATAATATGTACAGAGAGTTTAAAAATGGCGCATCGCGATCACGTCCGTCAACATAACATCAATCGTCTCGTCTAACGTGATCCGATGCGCGCGCGATCAAAAAAGATCGCGCTTCTTTAAGTGAAAGTTGTACTTCTTTTCAGGTAAAAGTTGTAGTGCTTATCTTAGGATAGCCGTGGGGCTTAACCGTAACCATCGATAGTAGATGATATCGATGGTTACGGCTTAACCCTACATTCGGCCATCCTACCTGGTCATCTGCCCTCAGATGACAGCACTCACATAAACAAAAATTTTGAGAAATACAAATGTAAATACAATAAAAAGAAGCAATTAGATGAAATGAATAAGACACAATTATAAAGAAATCAAATATGCACAGTAAACAAAAACTATATCAATAATCCTGGTTCAAATTGTCCTTAGAAAAATAAGTTTAGGAAAGTTTATCAGTCCAGGGTTTCATATATTCAATGCAGGTGGTGGTTTTTATTGGTCCATCACAGAAACCACATTTTTCAACATTATATGTGTCATTGTTTTTAAGCTTAATTACTTTATAGGGTCCTAGGAATTTGCACTTAAGTTTCAGTCCAGGTCCAAATTGAGTGCGTTTGATTGCAACTAAATCATTAAGTTTGAATTTACGCGGTGGTCTACGTCGAAGATTGTAGGTCTTTCGGTTTTCTTCCTGTACTTTCAGTATTTGTCGCTTAGCTGCTCGTCTGAGGTCTTCACGGGATTGCAGAAAATCGGACTGAATTTCAGTATTCAGTAGGTCTGTAATCTGCACGTCATTCCTGGACTTCATTTTTGTACCAAATAGTAGTTCAAAAGGACTTGTATTAATGCTTCTTTGAAATGTGGAGTTGATTGCTTGTTGGACATCAACCACATGGGTGTACCACTTTGTTGGGTCGTCGATGGATAATTTGGACAAAACAGCAATAATGATGGAATTCAAGCGTTCAACTTGTCCATTGGCTCTGGGAAAGCCGGTAGTTATTTGGAGATGGCGAATACCTTCTTCGGAGCAGTAGGTTTTAAAGTCGTTTGAGGAAAATGCAGGGCCTCTGTCAGATATGATTTGTGTAGGGTTTCCAAATAGAGTTTTCTGAGTTTCTAATTTAGAGATGACCTCAGCACAGTCGGTGGATTTGGTTGGGTAGAGCCACACAAATTTTGTAAAAGCATCAATGACTGCAAATATGTGCTTATAATTTTTGTGTGTGCTGGCTAAAGGACCAAGATGATCAATATGGTACGTGTGGAGTGGAGTGTCATCCTTCTGTAAGGGGTGAAGCATACCTTCTTGTTTGCCACATTTGCGGTTAGTTAAGATGCATGGGACACAATTAGCAACACACTTGTCAATCTTTTCTTTGAGTTTCGGGATAAAAAATTGTTGCTTAAGAGTATCTTCAGTTTTCTTTGAAGCAAAATGACCTTTTTGATGAGCATTCCTTATGATTTCCGTTTGCATAGATTCTGGGACAACTAGTAGTTCATAGCCATCAACAAATTTATGGAGAATATCAGCTTTCAAGCAAAAGTCCTTATATGGCTTAGTTTGAAGTACTTCTTTGATAGCACTCACTTCGTCATCTTGATTTTGAGCATGTTTGATTTGCAAAAGAAGAGAGTCCTGGATGTTCAGCACAGCTGGGGATCTGCTGAGGGCGTCAACATGCATCATTCGGGAACCAGGTCGGTGTTCCATTTCGTAGTCGAAATCTTCTAATAGCAATGCCCACCGAGCAATTCTTGTACTCAACTGTTGCTTGCTCATCGTTAGTTTGAATGCGTTGCAATCAGTTACAAGTTTGAAGTGTTTGCCGAGTAAATAAACTCTAAATTTTTGCAATGCTTGCACTATTGCCAACACTTAAAGTTCATAGCTTGAGTATTTTCTTTCAGCTTCAGATGTACGTTTACTCATGTAGTACACAGGATGAAGGCAATTGTCTGAAATGGAGGTTTGCATCAAAATACCACCATAACCATGAATAGCATCAGTATGGAGTTCTGTATGGCTGTGTTGATTATAAATATCAAGCACAGGTTTATCACATAAACATTGCTTTAAGAGGGTAAAAGCATGGTTTTCTTCATCACCAAAACTAAATTCTTGATTCTTTTTTAAAAGATCTGTTAAAGGGTAAGCAATAACAGAAAAGTTGGGTATAAACTTACGAAAGTACCCAGCAAGGCCAAGGAAACTCTGCAATTCCTTGTGACATGTTGGTTGGGGATAGTTCATAACAGCTGCAGTTTTCAGAGGTGATGGGAATAACTGTCCATTTTCTATCACGTGGCCAAGGAATTCAATTCTTCTAGTTAGGAAGTAGCACTTTTTAAAATTGATTACTACTTTTCTAGTTTTGTCCTGGATTTTAATCACGTTTTAGTTAAAACGTTTCCCAGTCGTAACATTATTTGCGCTTTCATTTGTGCTACAAAACGAACCCCGAAAAGACGGATAGGCTGGAGACCGAAAGTTATGATCAAAACTGACAAAAAATCCATATAATTAAGTGTTCTTTGTAGTGTTATATTAAGTTGTCTCATATAAATTTTTTAAATTATACATATTTATTGAAAATTTGCTGTATATTATATAGGTACTGCAGATTGAATAGAAATTAGCTGTAGATCGAAAAAAACAATAAAATAACAAAAACAAAGTGCGCCGCCATAGCTTATTTGGAAGAGTAATGGATTAGCATCAAGAGGGGAAAATTACGAAACTAGGTCTAGCCAAAGACCGTCGAAGGTTGGTGCACGTTAAATCTGTCGTGACCTCAAAATGTCTTCACGTTGGAGTGTGGGGTGCCTGCTCAGGTGTGACCTCTTCATCTGACTGTGGTTCAAAAGTACGTGGTGGTGCCCTTGGATATTTTCCTTCCGATTTTATCCCGGACAATCGCCAATAGCAGTTGTGTTGCTTGAATGCGACGTTAATTAACTACTTACCAAATACAAAGAGGTATTTTAATTGACATCGAACTGGAGCAACACAGTGGTTACCAAAAACAAAGGAAGAAGTTCCAGAAAGGTTGTTCCCAGTACCTGATACCCTATCTACCAATAAGTATTTGGACATCTGTGATAGAAAAGAAAAACAAAATTTATTCATATTCAATAGTTGGCAGAGCCTCAACGAGAGGCAATTACCGCCTCAACCCCCCGGGGCATACTTTCCACAAGTCCTTGTATGATGGCTTGTGGTATTTTCTTTCACTCGGCTTGGAGAAGACATGCAAATTCCTTCACTGGTTTTGGACGGTTGTTTCACCCCTTAATTCGGCGATCCAACTAGTCCCAGAGTTTCTCGATGGGGTTCAGGTCTAAGCTCTGGGCAGTCCAGTCCATTCGGTTAACCCTGATGTCGCCACCATACCTATCCATGGTGGACATCACAACATTACAGCTGGCGTTGTCGTCCTGAAAGTAACATGGGTCCAACCCGTAAAACTGCCACAACGTAGGAAGCACACTGCCAACAAAACAGTGCAGTAGGCTTCGGCGTTGAGTGTACCATGAATTTGTACCAAGGGTCTCAGTCCATACAAGGAGAAACACCTAAAACCATAATTACACCTCCGACGAACTTTACTGTGGGTACAATGTATTCTAGCAAGAGGAGTTCTCCAGACAGAGGCTATTTGACAGAGGCTTTTCGGCCATGACAGATTTAAGGTGCATCAGCCGCCTCTACACCACACGCTTACAAACCATGCCCGGACCCGAACCAGGAACCTTCCGATCTAGAGGCTAACACCTTAACCCCCATACCGGTTGGTCGGCCAATCTTAAACAGGTGAATGTATTAAAGTTCAGTTGAGTTCAGCAATCTCAGTTTCTTCAAAGGTGAAATTCAATGAGAATCAGTCAGAAAAGTTCACTAATTTAGGTAGGTAGGAAATTAATTGACGTCGCAATGCAGCAACACGACGGGCTAATGGCGCCTTCCGTGATCAATACGGACGGGAAAAATCCGAGGACATTGCCTTGTCATTTTGAACCTCCAATGATGAGGGAAACAACACCTGAGGTGGGACTCCACCTCTACAAACTTCCATACAACACCAACGTGCGGACGGCCACGACAGATTTAATGTGCACCAACCACCGTGTGCACAACGGTCTTTGGCTGAACCGAGTTTCGAATTCCCATCCCTCCGGTTACTATTCCGTTGCTTTTCCAACTGGAGTGCCGACAAACCGGTATAGTGGTTAAGTGTGGATAGTGTTAGCCTCTAGATCGTAAGGTTCCTGATTCGAATCCTGGTTCGAGCATGGATGTTTGTAAGCGTATGGTGTAGAGGCGGCTGGTGCACCTCGTGTTGCGGTTCTTTCCCTTCATGACTTGATCCCAGTCCTGTCGCCAACAGCTCCTGAGCGACGTTAAGGAAAAAATACTAACTAACAAAAAATACCCGGAATTACTAATTAAAAATATCTACCAACCTACCAATTGCACTAATGTGCCCTTCACTGAATATTTCATTAAATGTATACGTTCTAATCCACACCTGGTATAGGGGAGAATTGGGCTAGTGTGGACAAGGGGCTTGTGTGAACAACTTGATTAATTCTCCTATTTGTAAGTCAAAATCTCTCTACAAGTTTTTGCAGAATAGCAATACTGATATAAACTTCCATGTGTAGTTAGTTGCATGATCACACACTTGATAGTTCAGTAGCAATTTATGAAACTAGGTTTTCATGGTGGAAAAGAAAGTTCTTGATTTGTCTTTCAATTACAAGATTAGACTATTAAAATTCAATATTAAAAAAAAGCCACAGTATGTTATAAATGAATATATTAATTAGCTATATTGACATTCACTTTTGCTCTACATGTTTTAAATTAACCAGAAGTAGGCCTAAATTAACAAATGCCTCCATGGGGCTAGTGTGGACACATGGTGGTGGGGCAACTGTGGACATGTCTACACCAGCCCCATTTAGCTTTCAGTCGTAAAAACATGAGCTAAATATTACATTTTAGGCTATTTATTTATTGAATAAGATTGTTTATGTAAAAAAATTCATTACAAATAATTCTATTTTTTAATTTTGAGGCTTTTTGGTTTTAAATTATAAATTGACTAGTCGGGCTACGCCGGCTAGCGCTCGGCGGTGTGTAATAGTGCTTTTTAAACTTTTTTACACACCGTAATTAAACATGTTTTGATTTGTATATTTTATTTATTTTTGTGAAACAATTCTTTAAATCATTGCGTATTCAATCAAATATTCAAGGAAAGTTGGTCGAAATGTACATATACCGCTACAAAATTACCCATGTCTAGAGATATTTTGCAGGAAATAGACATATCATTAAAATCTAACTCCTAAATAATATTACTGCAATATGTAATATACCGGAACACATAATGCAAACAAAAATAAGATTCCAATCCTTGAAAAAATGCTAAATTCTGAAAAAAAAAACACGTACGTATCTATTCAAATGTGTTGAATTTCGACTTCCTGATTATATTTATTGTGAAATAGAATAATGCGACAAAAGACTTTTCAACGATATTGACAAAGACAATAATGATTTATTAACAAAAATAACACATTTATAATACTTGGGAATCCTCAAATATGTCCGCAACATCTCGCAGTCAACTCAAATACCCAAACACGGAATTCTAAATCAAATTAAAAAAGTAAACATTAATTCTGACGTGGCCAGATACCGGGTAGTAAATTTACGTTTAAATTACTTTTACATCAAAGGAAGAAATAAAAAGTAAGTTCAAACATAAATATTACAATTTAATTCCTTATTTTTCATAGAAATTGACCTCGGCTATTTGAAAACAGCAAGAATTCAAAATATCTGGGTTATTTTATATACGTTGATTGTTGCCACTCGACGATACACAAATAACGTCGATTTCGGGTCCACGTACGTTAGTGTTTTATATATATTGATTGTTGTGAAATGGTAAATTAAATTGCAAGGAATTGTATCGTTTTTGCACAGAAAGCAGCTTTCTAATAAGCAACGTGAATACTTCTTTTTTCCAGGTGTGAAGGACATTCCTAAATCTCAAGAAATGAAATTGTAGATAAATTACCATCACCAGATGTTGCCGGTAGCACAATTCGCACTGCATCTCAGTTGACATTTAATGTTAATTAATCTAACTACATTGCAAAAAGAAGCATTATTCGATTTTTAAATTAAAATAATTTTCCCACGAAATACAATTTAAAAAGAGCATTTTTATTGTGTTAATTTGTCTTTTTTTGCCAAATTTATAAAAATTGTCTACACTAGCCCCCTTCTCCCCTATAAATTTTATAGATCAACTGTTATTCTGATAGCAGTTTGAATAACGCTACAAATGCTAAATAACATTTACCAACTGTTATTGAAAACGTTAGCAATTTCCCATAGACATTACTGGGATAAGAGTAAGCAATCTAAAAATATTTTAGCTAAAAAATGAAATTCATAAAAGAAATTATAAAAATAAAACGTTCTTTAATTAGTAATATATTTCAATTAAGTTAAATTTAAAATTTATTTAATGATTAATTTTAAAATCTTAAATCAACCATGTGTGTGTGTGAATGTCAATTTCTTTTTGCATTAAATATCTTTAAATTTGGTTTCTAACTGTTAGCGTCAGTCGCGAAGTGCTGACGAAACTGTCAATATTAACTGTTATCGAAAATGAGTTGTACTATTAGTTATCAATAAGCTTTGCCCATCTAAATTCTTTGTTTATTAATTCACTAACCAAATTAGTTTCCCACTTCCACACAGCGGATTAGAATACAGTGTTTGTATCAGAAACGATAAGACCACCTTATCTGATTAAATCAAAGTCCAAGTCTGATCAACGTATCCATCAAAGCGCAGTTTCTAAACTCCCTCTCGATGTTTTGGCAGGACTGAAGACTTAACGAATAATTTTGCAGTCGTAAACATTCGATTACCAATGGTTGGCCGATACCTGCTTGTGGGTTTTACCCACATTGTATGCACTGCGCTGATTTTAAAAATCCTAGGCTTGATCCTGCCCTGCTATATACTATGCCAGTATACCTGTGCTGCCAATTTTATTATGCTCTTAATAGTGGCGAAGCTTACGTTTGGATTTACGAAAAAGAATTTCTTGAATGAAAAACTGCAACCTGATAACAGAGCCGTGCTTATTACAGGTAATAATAAATTCCCTAAAGTTTTATACTTTTAACTAGCCGGGCTGCGCCGGCTAGCGCTCGGCGGTGTGTAATAGTGCTTTTTTTTAAACTTTTTTACGCACCGTAATCAAGCATGTTTTGATTTGTATATTTTATTTATTTTTATGAAACAATTCTTCAAATCATTGCGAGCGTATTCAATCAAATATTTAAGGAAAGTTGGTCGAAATATACATATACCGCTACAAAATTATACATGTCTAGTGATAGTTTGCAGGAAATAGACATATCATTAAAATCTAACTCCTAAATAATATTTCTACAATAGGTAATATACCAGAACACATAATGCAAACAAAAATAAAATTCCAATCCTTGAAAAAATGCAAAATTCCGAAGAAAAAAAATACGTACGTATCTATTCAAACGTGTTGAATTTCGATTTCCTGAATATATTGTGAAATAGAATAATGCGACAAAAGACTTTTCAACGATATTGACAAAGACAATAATGATTTATTAACCAAAAAAAAATACATATTTATAATACTTGGGAATCCTCAAATATGTCCACAACATCTCGCAGTCAACTCAAATACGCAAACACGGAATTCTAAATCAAATTAAAAAAGCAAACATTAATTCTGAAGTGGCCAGATACCGGGTAGCAAAATTACGTTTAAATTACTTTTACATCAAAGGAAGAAATAAGAAGTCAGTTCAAACATAAATTTTTACAATTTAATTCCTTACTTTGCATAGAAATTGACCTCGGCTATTTAAAAACAGCAAGAATTCAAAATATCTGGGTTATTTTATTTACGTTGATTGTTGCCATTCGACGATACACAAATAACGTCGATTTCGGGTCCACGTACGTTAGTGTTTTATATATATAGATTGCACTGTTGATCTAAGCTTTATTTGTTACTAGCCACTGCGTGGCTAGCCCGGCGTTGCCCGTGATGTAAGGTATTAATTTGGTGTAAAATTTTCTGCAGATTTCAAATCCGTTGAAGATATATTTAATTTAAAAATTATTTATTTAAAGAAAATCATATTTTTCAGTAACAATCACAACTGAAATTTTCCGCAGATTTCGAATCCGTTGAAATTTTTACTCTATATTTAACGGTCTAGGAGATAGAAAAAAGAAGTGTGACTATAGTTAAAAGATTTATCGTCTGGCTGGATAAACATTTCTCCGCGAAAAATCAAAGCGGAAAAGAAAAAAAATAATTTTTTCCGCTTGCAAAATGAAAGCGGAAACGTAAAAAATAATTTTCTGAGCGTTCTCCGAAGCGATGAAAAAATTTGGCATGGTTCCAAGGTCACGTCTGTAGGAAAGTCAAGGTTAGGGCTATTCTTCTTTCGTCCGGACGAAGAACCAGTTAGAGAATAAAACTATTTAAAAATGTTCTAGATTAAATTTTAAAATTTCGCCGCGACCCAAAAATTGCAAAAGATTCGGACAACCTGTGTGCCAAATCTCATTGCTGTAAGTGTCATAGAATCATCAGGATTTTGCTCCCGCGAAAAAAACATACAAACAAACAGACAAACACTTCCTTTTATAATATTAAGAGATGTCATTATTCATTGTGCGAATTTCAGTATATGTAAGTCATGTGATTTTTATATAAAATGTCACGTTGGGTTGGTGTGGAAGTTTAGAGTGGGTTGACAGCTCAGAATTTTGCTTCGTCATCTGACCTTGGTTCAAAATTACGAGGTGTTGTCCTCGAATATTTCCCTTGAGGGACTGATCCCGGACCGTCGTCAATAGCCTGTTGTGTTGCTCTAGTACGACGTTAACTAAAATTACCATTACCATTCTATATAAAATGAGGAAGAGGTGATTTGAATGCTATGAAAGCCAGCGTAACTCAGTGGGTTGGCTCACTGTGCTAACCTGGTGCACCGTAAATCTGTCGGGGCAGAAAGTCCTCACGTTGGGTTCGTGTGGACGTTTGAAGAGTGAGGTGCCAGCTCAGGTGTTGCCTCGTCATCTGACCGTTGTTCAAAATTACGTGGTGGTGTCCTCGCATCTTTTCCTTAGGTGATTGATCCCGGACAGTCGTCAATAGCCCGTTGTGTTACTCTAGTACGACGTTCATTAAAAATTACCATTAACACTGTGCTAACAACCTGGTGATGCAGGCTCGATTCCTTTAAATTACCCTGGTGTATTTCTCTATAGGTAAATATTTCCTTCTGTGTTTATTCCTGATTTTTGCAATTCCTATCTGGGTGTATTTCTGTCTTCTGTGCCAGAAAAACTAATGAGTATATTCATTACTTGGGGTTGTCGGCCTTCTGTTTGGCATTGCATGGCCAAATGTGACTCTTGCACCACAAAACAATCAATCAACCAACCTTTTGTGTCTTACTTGACGGCGTTTGTCTTGTGTTTGGTCAAATATGGCTTTCTCCATAAAACCATCATAAAATCAATTTCAAGAGTTTCTGGCTAGAGCTGAAAATATAATTGACATCGCAAAATTTCAGTCTTCTTTATGTCATTTAATCACAATTTATTTTGTGCTAGATTAAGAAATGGTTTATTTTGGATTGAGATAGATATTAGCTTTCCTATATACAAGTTCTTTTTCGGCTTTTTATACGCCATTTCTTTTTTGAACTTTCGAACTACCTATTGTTTGATCAGAGACTGTTTTTGTTGTTTGCATGGTATGGAAGTTTGGAGAGTGGGGTGCCTGCTCAGGTGTGACCTCGTAATCTGACCGTGGTTTAAAATTACGTGGTGTTCTCGGGTCTATCCCTTCAGGTTTGATCCCGGACCGTCGCCAATTGAATTGGCTTGCACTGTTTCACCTGAGCGGCTTTCAGTTGTATAGTCCGCCCTTCGGAGGAGATTTAGGGATAAGGAGTACCAAGAAATCCACCATGCTTATAAAACATTTTAGAGAGTACACAGAAAAACAAAAGACAAGTGAAGGGCAAAACACGTACGCATAAAAATACAAAATGAAGAAAGAAAAGGATCACATAATTTGAAAATTCACAAAGAACAAAATGAAACAAAAAACTTACAATAAACAAAAATAATGGACAAAAAACAGGAAAACGTATTTATAATAATAAAAAAATATAGAACAATTCATAACTCAAAACATTTAAAAGACAACCAAAAAGTCATAATAGTTTCAAAAGAAAAGAAAAGTTTATTCGAGAACTTTCATTTTAGCTCTGAAGTAATCAATGTTGGAGCTGAGAATTTCCATCACTTTAAGGATTTTGTGGTAGCAGTGTCTTTTCCTGGCACAAATGAGAATAGTTTTGAAGAGATGGTTTCTCCAAATACCACGGACTTTTCAGATCACAGCCAAAACGGTAGTGGATGGGATTACCTCAGACCGTCGCCAATAGTCTATTCTGTTGCTCCAGTGCGATGTTTATTAAAATACCTACCTCGAGGCTGTCTTGTATCTGGCTCAGCATTTCCAAATATGACCCCCTTGCATCATAAAACCCCCCCAAAACAACCAACCTACCTTTCTACTTCGAGACAACCACCAAGAAGGTTAAACTGAATTTTTTTTAAAATTTAAGTTGTGTTATTAGAAAGATAGTAAACAAGGAAATAAGTAGGTATTGTAACAGAGCGTGTTGCAAAGCTAATCACGTTGAATAGCACTGTGTTATTGGTATGTGTAGTTAGGTGGTGAATTAACGTCGCACTGGAGTATTATAACGGGATATTGGTGACGGCCAGTATCGAAGATTCGATGACAACACCTCGCAATTTTGAACCACTTAATTGGATTAAGATAATTGTGACTTAATTAGTCTGAATCATATTGGACAGTCATTATTGATCATATGAATCGATATTAGACAAGAATCGTGAAATTAACCTTTCATCTTTCACTATCCAAACGTGCAAAAGGAGGGAATAAAAGTTCACAAATCAATTATGAAACCATGGAATCAATTAATAATTCTCTACTTTGGTGAAAAATTACCAAAGTCCGATTTGTAACAGCTGATTTAGTATTTTTCATCAGTTTATTTTTAATAGTGTACACAAAACATTTTCTAGTATTCTGACTCAATGTATTGAAAGGAAATTGGTTCCTTTATTTCTTGCTTTCGTTATTTTGATGTGGTTTGTAGACATAACTCAAAATTAGCGTATTTAGACGTTGACCCTTTTACTACCAAGGTTGAAGTATAATACAACCTTCCAATACACAAACCACCTGGGTGTTTAATTTTAAGAAAAACTATTCCTAAATTCAACTAATTTATAAGGTGTCAGATTATTTAACATGACAAAATTTATTTTAAATATTTTCAAGAAGCCGGTAAATAATTTACAGTTCCAAGTTTGATCTAACTATCCAATCCGTCACTGTTCTTAGTATTTCGGAAGTCACTGGTTTATAACTAGCCCTCGTTTGGTAAACAGAGAAACAAACCAAACTTACATGAACAGAAACAGAAGAAATTTCCTTACATGAAACTTGCTCCACACAATTAACCTTTTGACTACGGCTATAGATATAACAAGCTCGATGTTTTCTTGGCGCGATTCTTACAACTTTCAAGGTACAACAGACTGTAACGGCCGTAGTTTAAATTATTTCTTGGCGCGATTCTTATAATTTTCAAGGTACAACTGGCTGTAACGGCAGTAGTCTAAATTATTTCTTGGAGCGATTCTTTTAATTTTCAAGGTACAACTGGCTGTAACGGCCGTAGTCTAAATTATTTCTTGGCGCGATTCTTATAATTTTCAAGGTACAACTGGCTGTAACGGCCGTAGTCTAAATTATTTCTTGGAACGATTCTTATAACTTTCAAGGTACAACTGATGCACTGGCTGTCTAATTGTCTAAATTCTTTCTTGGAGCTATATCAGGATACAACTGCTGTACCGTCCGTAGTCTAAAGATTAATATGCGGAGTATCAATGCTGCAATTTACTGTCTTTAATTTTAATCTAGTTAGAGTCTTGTGCAACTTAACTATCATAACCAATGACTTTGAAACTAGAGTCACTTAAATATAGGCAACTCCAGAATACCTCTGGAAACCTAGTTATGTAGACTGACACATCAAGCTATGAACTGCTAATTGAGCCTTTTAACAGATTAATATTACAGTCACGGAAAAAACCCCTCTTCATTTGAGCAATTTTAACAGTTGAGAATATTCCAAGATCTCGTTTGGCTGGAACTAACGTCTTCTATAAATTCAAATTCCTAAAATTTGCATAAGAGGCCGTTTTCACATTAAATGGAACACCAACTTCGTAATTTCCAGTAGGAACCCTATTTTGACACGAATTAAAATATTGGAATTAAATTTCGAATTTATATGAAAATTTAAGTTTAGATACCGAATTTCATAACATTAGGTCACACCATTTCGAAGTTATGAGTACAAAAAGATTGAAGCTTCTAATGAATCTGTTTCTTATACATTTTTATACCTACCTAAATAATATAGTTGGATGCCAGCTCAGGTATTGCCTTGTCAACTGACCGTGGTTAAAAACTACCTGGTGTTGTCCTCGAATCTTTCCCTTTGGGATTGATCCCGGACCGTCGTCAACAGTCCGTTGTGTTGCTTTTGTTCGACGTTAATTAAAAATACCAAATACCAAATCCTAAATAATATATCTATAGTCCTGATATTTTGTACCATGTTACTGTTGAACAACCCAAACAAAATTCATCTAATATTTTATTTTAGGAATAGTTTTTAGTGTAATAACAATTATAAAATTAATGTTTGAAAAATTATTAAATGGAACTTTAATTATATTTTGATATAAATCAATTCAGAAGTACTTCTAATATGGCCATGCAAAATTTCAGCTAATTCCGATGATTAGTCTTTGCGTTACATTAATTTTTCCTAATCTTTTCGATTTTAGGTGGTAACCAAAAGTTTAAAAAACGTTTGACTAATCTCGGATAGTTGTTCTCGTATTGTTTGAACTTGCATAGTAAATATAAAATGTATTTCTCAAATCGTGTGCAATTGCGTAATAAATATAATAATTCCGGGATCGCTGAAAAATACTCTTGAAATAGTGTTCAAACTTGAAATTTAGGTAGCTATAAATGCAATTATTCTAGATCTACAAATAAAGAATTTCTTTGTCGAGATGATCCCTGAAATGGATCCATTTAGGATTTAATATCTCGGTATATAAAGGTAGCAAAGTTAATATTTAGACTAATTTAACGATGTAGAATCTTGTAGCATCAAAACACGATGTTTCAATTAGAAATTTCGTTGCTTGAACAAAATTTGACATGAAAAACGTACCCGTATGCAATTTTGTTAAATTTAAATTTGGAGAGGACGTTATTCCCTATTGAATCATACCTTTGAATTTGCTCTAGAATAAATAGTGTTCGAAATAAAGAAGGTCGTTCGGTATTTCTCCGTGTCTGTGCATCACAATTCCCATATTCAGCTATTAAAGTCATGAAATATGTGCCTAAATGATCATGTAATAATTACTGCGTTGCCTTACTTCTACTCCTTACTACATTTATTCAAGTTACTACATTTTAACACAGTATAATTTTCAGGATGCGATACCGGATTCGGGAATGCACTTGCCAAGAAATTAGATTCTAAGGGGTTCCACGTGTTTGCTAGCTGCTACAATGAAGAAGGACAAGGAGCTCAAGAACTCAAGAAGGACTGTTCGAAACGATTGCAGGTTTTGGGTCTCGACGTAACTACTGACGAAAGCGTGAAGAAAGCTGTAGAATTCGTGAGGCAAAACCTAGGCACTTCAGGTATGCATCATACTCCTTACTCAAATTATAAAATACCATTGTAGGTAAACTTCTGAGGTCTACACAAAGGTAAAGTTTTCGAATAAAGCAGATGAGAGACCTCTTGCACATGACTGGTGTCAAATACATGTACTGCAATGACGAAAGTCACCGGACACCTGGAGTAGAAATTAAACATAGCATTTTTTTTTAGGTCTGACTGTAAATTTAAAATTTTAATTTCAGAGTTTATTCTCATGGTTCCATCATCATGAGCACAAGTTTATGAATGGGCACCAGCACAGTTCAGTCCTCTAAGACTTGTGCTTATGATGGAACCTATTTAACATTCTAAATATGGACTTTTAGAGATAATAAAGTGACTTCCACTTCAAAGTTCAGATTTTAAAACGAAACCTAAGCACATTTCTATAGAACATTCCTTAAATTTCAGCCTAGACTTAAGGGTGGGCCGAAAAAGGTTTTTTTTTATATCACATTCTAATAGTGCGGAAAAGTTGGCTCATGCTGTAAAACTAATGCGTAAAAAGTTTCCTCCCAATTTATTGATATCTTTTGCCTTCCCAAGGGGTTCAAACCTCAAAATTAGGGCGTTTTTTATAAAAAATAAAAATGTTTACACAATTACGTTCTAATAGTGCGCAATCAGTACATATAGAACATTCCTTAAATTTCAGCCTAGACTTTAGGGTGGGCCGAAAAAGGTTTTTTTTATATCACATTCTAATAGAGTGGAAAAGTTGGCTCATGCTGTAAAACTAATGCGTAAAAAGTTTCCTCCCAATTTATTGATATCTTTTGCCTTCCCAAGGGGTTCAAACCTCAAAATTAGGGCGTTTTTTATAAAAAATAAAAATGTTTACAATTACGTTCTAATAGTGCGCAAAAGTAAGCTAATACATTCAATATTAACGGTGAAAAAATTGTTCAGATCAGTACATATCTTCTGCTTTCCCAACGGGGGCCAAATAGCAGAATAAAAAGAAAAAATGACATTTTTGCAAAATATCGACTTTTGCAATTACGGTAAAAACTGGTGATCAGTTTTTTTTCTGCTATTTGGCCCCCGTTTGGAGGCAGAAGACATGTACTGATCTAAACAATTTTTTTACCGTTTTTATTGAATGTATTAGCTTACTTTTGCGCACTATTAGAACGTAATTGCAAACATTTTTATTTTTTATAAAAAAAACGCCCTAACTTTGATCTTTTTGGAGGGTTTGAATGAAATTTTACTACACATTAGTTTTATTGCATGAACTAACTTTTCCGCACTTTTAGAATGTGATGCAAAAAAAAACCCTTTTTTTTGGCCCACCCTACTATATTTACAAGTAGTTAGTTCTGCAGTTAGCCATGTGGATGTGGACACTGAAAGTGAAAATTTAAATTTATAGTCAACCCCCCCCCCCAAAAAAAAAAATGCTGTTTTGTTTTTACTCCAGTGACTTTTGTAGTCCCAGTTCAACCTCGAGTTCTCCTGTGATAGGGTGGATCAGATCGCCTTTTCAAGGTTCAAAAGCTGACATTTAAGGCCCGTGAAGTTTGTACGGATGGTAACGAATTTTCCACTTTGCACCATGTTCGTGTCTTCATCTGAGCACCATCCTTCCAGTATCGGAGTCGCCAAGGAGGATTTCTTAAAAAAAACTGGTGCTGGCTCTTTATGAACCTCGAGCTAACGGTCTTTTGAACCTAATTTAGCTCACACTATACAAAATAGCGTAGGTAAGGAGATCAAATACCATGTGCGTCATGTGGAATAGGGATATGTATTAAATATTCTATGTACAAATATCATACATTTTAAATATACAGCAACCAGTAAAACCATATGCTTCGTGGTACTACTGGGAACTAAAGATACGGGGGAATGCTTAGGTGAGCGCAGTATGGGTTTTAGTTGAAAAAAAAACCACTTTGTGTGTTAAATAAACCTAGAAAGAAATGTGCTGGACTCTGACCCTAATTCAGGCCTCGTAACATGCAGATATGCTTTCTTCCCTTACGGAATACATCTTAAACGTAATACTTTTTCCAGTTATTCATATCTTAATTTTGCCTCAGAAACTTTAAAAGGTTTAGTGTTCATTATTGATTGTTTCCACGTTCTTATAAAAAAAATTATGATCCCCGAGAAAATAAATAATAGACTGTTTTATCCTGACTGCGAATGGGGTCGACACGAGGATTACTTGTTTGTATATATTGTTTGCTGACCCATAGGTACCTATGGATCAACTCACTATCAATTACCCCGAGTGGTTTCGACAATATATCGTTCTCAAGATATTGCCGATTTTTTAAAACAAATACAAATATTGACGACCAGCTACAGGCTCAAGCCCAACAAAGCTGGTCCTTTGTTTATGAATTTCCCAATTCCCACTGACTATACAATTGTAACTTAAATTCGTACACTCCCTTTGAATTAACTATATTTTCTGGCAACGCGTTCCATTTGTCTACCCTATTAAAGTAGTAGCTTTTCCTTAAATCCCGATTAAAATGTGTTCTTATTCAATTGATACCCATGGCCCCTTGTTCTGTTATCCCTATTAAAATTTAAGCCCTCTGTGTCCCCTTGTTTTACCAACTTGAAAAGTTGAATCAAATCCCCCCTCCTTCTTCTTTCCAGTGTATACGTTTAGCTTACTTAAACGTTCATTATAGTCTAGATTTGCTATCCCCTTTATCATTTTTTAGCTCTGTGCTGAACCCTTTCAATTAATTCTATATACTTTCTCACATATGGAGTCCAGATTTGTACAGCATATTCTAGATGTGGTCTTACTAAGCCCTTACATAACGGCAAGATTATATTCTCATCCCTTGAAGTTACAGTCTTTTTAATATACCCCAATAACCTATTAGCCTTTTTACCCGCAGCTGAACATTGGTGACCTATTTTAAAATCCCTGTGAATTATCACCCCAAGATCCTTGACTGTTTCTTCCTCCTTTGCCTTTACTCCCTGCAGACAGTACTCGGCTCCACTGTTCCAGTAGCCCATATGCAGAACTTGACATTTCCCTATATTAAATGACATACCCCATTTTACAGCCCATTCGGATATCTTATCAAAATACCCTTGTAAATTCTCTATCTGTAACTTGGTATTCACTGTCCCCCATATTTTTAAGTCATCTGCAAATATACTGATTACATTCTTAATCCACTGACCTATATCATCTATGAAAATTATAAATAAAATTGTTCCCAAAACTGATCACTGAGGCACCCCACTTATAACTTCTGTCCACTGTGAATAATTTCCTTTTACCTGCACTCTCTGCTTTCTACCCAATAGCCAATTCTTTATCCATATCAATGTTTTCCCCTGAATCCCCAGCCTTTCCAATTTAAACAGTAATGCCTCATGAGGTACTTTATCAAAAGCCTTTTGAAAATCTATGTACATGATATCTACATTGCTCATATTATCCAGCTCCTCAGTAATTTTTTCGTAGAACTTCAAAAGGTTTGTAGAGCAGGATCTGCCCTTCCTAAACCTATACTGATTATCTAATAACTGTCCCCCCTCCTCCAAGTATAACATTATATGCTTTTTTTTAACAAAGATTCGAATATTTTGCAAATTACTGATGTTAGACTTACTGGTCTATAGTTGCCCGGATCACTTTGTATTCCCTTTTGGAAAATTGGAGTTATGTTGGCCAACTTAAAATCCATTGGTGCACAATCAGTGCTATAAATAGAATTCATGCGAATTACGTCCCCCAATTCTTCCGCGTATTCCACTAGTACTCTCGGATAAATATCGTCTGGACCTGGTGCTTTAGATGGCTTAATTCTTTTCAACTGATGTACTATTTCTTCCCTGTTAAATTTGCATTCTTTGATTATACTCCCTGCAAGGGCTCCATCCTTGGTATCCTTTTTAAATTTATAGTTACCATTGAAAACCCCCAGAAAAAAGTCATTTAATACGTTTGCCATTCCCACCACGTTTTAAATTAATTCACCACCACTTCCCTCCAACGGGCCCAGTGTAGTACTAAATTTATTTTTAATACTTGCATATGCAAAAAATTCTTTTGGGTTTATACTTATTTCCCTTGCTGGTTTTTCCTCCAAGGACACCTTTTTCTTACGACTAATATTTTAAAACTCCTTTCTGGCTTTCAGATACGTCTTATTGACCCTGTCGTTACCAGTGCTTTTATGTACCCTGTATGTTCTTTGTTTTAATTTTAAAGCTTTGTGTGTTTCCACTGAAAACCACGTAGGGAGCAAGTTTCTAGATTTTCCTTTTTTCCTGAACGTTACATGTTTTTTTATCACCCTGTCTAACTTAGTCTTGAATTCCTCCCATTGTTCAGAATGATGCGGTGCTATTAATGCCTCTTTGAATGTCCCCTTTAACTCTTCCCTTATCGTATGAAAATTTACCTTTCTGAAATTTGGAATTATCCTACTATTGATTGTGTATGCTGACTGAAAATTTATACTTAAGCTTGTACTTCTATGATCACTTTCTCCCAGTGGCTCACCTATAACCAAATCCTGCACCCTATCCTCATCACTGCTGAAAATAAAATCCAATATTGCATTGTCCCTAGTATCCTCACTCACCATCTGGTACAAAAAACAATCCTGCACCACTTCCAAAAATTCTGCCCCTTTCCCATTTGTAGCTAGATTGTTTGTCCAGTCAATATTTGGATAATTATAGTCCCCCATTAAAATTAATTCTCCTTTTTGATATGCTTCGTTTATCAGATTGCACATACCCTTTTCCTGCTCTTCACTACAAACAGGAGGTCTATATATATTACCCAGAATTAGTCCTTTGCCTTTGTATTCAGTTTCACCCAGACGGATTCTATACCCTCAGTTTTACTATTCAACTTTATTTCCGTACAGTTTAGGAATTCTCTCACATAAATCAAAACCCCACCCCCTTTCTTATTTACTCTATCCTCCCTAAACATTGTGAATCCAATCAATTCTAAAATTTGTGCATCTTCACTGCTTGCCAAAACTTTCTGTTATCCCAATGATATCTATGTCCTCTGCTTGTGCAATTCCCCTGAGCTCATCCATTTTATTTCTCACACTGCGAGCATTACAATAAAATACTTTTAGCTTATTTTTCACCCTTACATTGCACTTTCCCTTTGTAGTATTAGTCTTTGTATTGTTTTTCACCCTTATATTGCACTTTCCCCTTGTATTATTTGTCTTGGTATTGTTTTTCTCCCTTACATTGCACTTTCTCTTTGTATTGTTTGTCTCCTGTAATTTAGATCCTGTTAGTTTTCCTAAGCAAATATTGTGTACTGTCAACCCTCTATGTACTACCCATCCCTGCTTGTATTCTAGTTTTTTGACTCCAGAATATTCAAAGCCCGCTTGTCAACCTCCCTATTACCTTTCAGGCTTAAATAAAAATTGTCCCTGCTTATCCAATCCCTCATACACTCCTTCCGAACATCTAAAAATCTAACCTCCCCCCTCTCACATAAATCCCTTAACAACCCGTTCATCTTATTGGCCCTTGATTTAACCACCATGATCAAGATCTGGTCAGTTTTTCTAATGACGAGACGTCTCGTCCATCAAATCTGGTCAGTTTTGAAAGTGACGAGATGCCTTAAGATAATCAGGAGGGTTAAAACAACGACAGAATCTTTTTTAACTATCACATTGAATGCAGTTGTTGAAATACTGGGCAATGTTGAATAGAGGGTATCAATATTCATACACGTCCAGAAAATAAGGATAATACAATCCGAGAGGATTCTTTTACAAAGTACCTGCGCCTAAATACCTAGAATAACAAAATATTGTTCCAGGAGATATGTGGCATAAAATAAGAACACCCACATGATTCGTAGTGCTACTTGGGAACTAAAGGAACGGGATAAGGCCCAGTGCACACATCCGGTTTTTCAACGTGTGGCGCCGCAACGCAAGTGCGGTCTGAGATACATCAGAACCAATAGAGTAGTGCACACATGACTCTGGCGCCGCTGCTGCGCCGCACGTCCAACCTGCGTGTAATTTGTACCGCAGTTCCCAATGCTCGCCGCACACGCTTCTCCGGTCTGATGTACCTTGTTTTCATAAATAAATGGAATATAAATAATAATTAATAAATGGTTGTATCCAGTAACGTCTATTTTGTGATTCAAAATATACTTTTTTTACACCAAGTAGGCGAAATAAACACGTTTTCTTCGATAGAATATTTATCGCAAATCGCGCGAAATGAGTACTTGCGTCATTTACGGTTATGTGTGCATAGTTAGCAATTGGCGCCGCAGAGGCGCCGCACGTTGAAAAATCGGATGTGTGCACCTTGCCTAAAAAGGCTTAAAGGTGAACGATTTTTGGTTTTAGTTATTGCAAAAAAAAAAAAATCTTTGCTGTTTCAAAAGCTAGTGAATTTGCTGGACTATGACCCTAATGCCTTTTATCGAGCAGATATGCTTTTCTTCTGTAGAAATCTATAAATATTTCTTTAGAATGTGGTCTATAGAATCAATAGAATTATAGTCCGTTTCCTTATAAGCTCTATGGTGTATCTTGTACTCTTTTGGACTTTGCACCATAAAAACCAATTCTATTAACTCTATAAAGTAATCTCTATAGAAACATCTAGAAATCTATACAAGCTTATTTCTTGTTTCACGACTTTACTTTTCTATAGTACCTATTATAGAATTTTATAAAATACATTTCTATAGAATCGGCTTGTTTTCTTTATAGAAATCTGAAATTCTATTGAAACGAAATTTCGTTTCTCTACTGGAATCTATAGAATTCTATGGAACTATTTTTCGTAAGGGTTTCCTGAAAATTATCTAAGAGTTTCCGAGGCAAAGAGTCCCATTCGTGCTCTAGAGTGCGTATTTGCTTTTGTATGATCCTTGCAGGTGGTGTGTAGGTTAAAATTCGACGTGCAAGAGAAAATTATCATATTACTTCCTGTTACTTAAAACAATATTGGTTCATAGCAATCACCATGAACCAAATTAAACGTGCATGTAACAAGAACTTTGAGATTCGTAACAATTTTTATTATCTTCCAGAGTTTTGGGCTGTCGTTAACAATGCCGGAGTTTATAAAGGATTTTCAGCTGAGCTTACAAGTGTTGAAGAATTCAAGGAAAGCATGGAAGTGAACGCATTTGGAATTGTGCGAGTAACTAAAGCGTTCTTGCCCCTGCTTAGACAGTCACGAGGCAGAGTGGTCAATTTAACAAGCATAGCAGGTAAGTTTTAAATCATTTGAATGAGATGTTATTTCAATGTTGGATAGGGTAATGAACTCAGCCGCTTCTGCAAAAATTAACTTACAATGCAGCATTACATATAGCAGTGTAACGTATATCCACCACTGTCACATATATTAAGAAATATTTTTTGTCTTATTTCTTTTAGATTGTAGGAAGGTAGTATAGTATAGTATGGTTAGACAATTGGGATTGTGATAACTTAGGATGAGTTGAAGTGGTTCCTTACTTACTAAAGTATTAGCAAGAGGACTTCAATAGCAATAACCCTAGGTTTCCCATTAAATGATTAAGGTGACTTCTTCAACAAAAGATCAAGAGATAAAATAAGATTTCGATACGACCTGTGGTTCTTAAGATGACATTATCTGAAATTCTTCCAATTTTTGAGGAGAGTCTTTTTCTGATGAGGAAACCGGATTCGAACTTGAAGACATATGAGGGTAGCTCCCTTGAAGTGTATTGGAAATGCAATGGGGACAATGGAAACGACGGCCACTTCCCAACTTTAGTTATGGGGAGAAATAATAGGATTTGGCATTACTTCAGATAAAAATGGTAGGTTTTTCCTGATGAAGAGACTGACCGGAGTATTACTATTTTTAGATGACACAGAAACAAAAATAGATAATTGAGAGTGGAAACATTTCTTTTATTCCAATACGAAGAGGATTTTCTGTTACTTCCGCTTCACATCGGCGAGGGTTCATACGTTCATCCTTTGTCGTGGTTTGAAGGGGTAGGTGCGTTGCTCAAACAAGGAAATCTCTTATATAGAAATTCCTGTCGGAGTAGAGCCTCAGAGAAAAAATACACGGAAAAAAATGAAGAAGAAACCGCACCGGGACGGTATTCCCAGAGGCCTCCACTCCTCGAAGAAATTGAAAAAAGGTTGGAGGTAACTGCAGGATCAATACAAAGAATTGTTGAAGAAAGCGAAATGTTGAACAACAGGAGCGACCAGCCAGGAAGATTAGATGGTTGAAAGGGATGTTCCACGGGAGTTGATTCAGTTCCTTCGTTCAAACACTTCCCTTCGATTCCACGATCCACATAATTACCCCGAACAATCCAGACAGCTAAAAATTACGTCCTTTGACGTTGGTGAAAAGTGAGAGTCTTAGGAAAATCACGCCAACACCTGTATTTATGGGATGAATCAAAACTGCGATTTTGTCGCCAATTATGTTGCCAAAATTCCATTTTTGATGGTTTATCTCCATCCGAAATCCAGCCAGAAACCGCCAAGTGGCAACCCCACTTTGCGTCCTCCCTGGGTCTGAATGAATGAAATTGAATAAAGTGGATTATAAAATCAATCCTTCATCATATCGACTAGAAACAACTATCAAAATGACCACAAGGTCTTAAAGCACATTTTGACAGATGTTCAGAAGCCGTACGATCAAAATTGATGAAGTTAATTACCCTTTTGATAATTGGATCTATGAAGGAAAGATGGTAAGGGGTTGACCCCTAAATTTGCCAATTTTTTCTCGGAATCGGCCGTCTCTTCGACCGTTGTGGTTAGAAGGAATGCAAGGGGATTCCAGCTTGTAGCGTTGTACTTTTCCGTTGGGAGAACGAGTGAGTTTCAGAAAGTGTTCGTTTCGGTGAGTTTAGGGGGTGAATCCATGAAAATTGGTGTTGTCTGTGTAATTTTTAGGTTCGGTGTAGGTGCGGTGATGATTATGAATGTAGCGTTTTCAACGTTACAACCACGAAGTATGGGTCGCGGTAGCACGGCTGGAAGAATAACGGATTAACAACCGGAGGGTTGCGAGTTTAAAAGTGCACCTGACAAATATCAGATAGCACTCGCATCAATAGTAACGCACTTTGATGGAAGGTCTACGGCGTACGCTTGATTTGCCAATGTGATACCAATCACTTCCAACAACTGTCTGAACTCCTGTGATTTCACACACTGCTTTTGTTCCTATCACGGCTTCACTTTTGGTTACCACTCTAGCCTTATCCTCACTCGTTTATTGAAAGGCATCACAAGACAGTCAAAGGTTCGTAGTCATCCATTATGCGTGTTTTACGAGACTCTCCTTGGATCAAATTATTCAATCGTTCTCTACAAAAATACACTTTATTTGATCTGACTCCATACACAGAGATATTTACACGGCTGCCTTATTATACATTCTTTTTGGAATTAACGCGTAGATCAGAAGCTGTGCGATTTCTGTCATACTGTTGCCATTCTTATCAAACGAAAGTACACGAAAATGTAATTGTAACTAGTATGCAAACGATAATACGAAATTATAACAGTAATTAATTAGTGTACAAACGATAATACGAAAATATAACAGCAACTAATGTGCAAACGATAATCTGAACTACTTTTAACAATATGACCACGCATAAAGAGGTACAACCATAACCGTAAGAGCTTCCAAGGTCTTATGCAATTGGTAATATGTTGACTAGTGGCTCTGGGTTCGTAGTGCTTGGAATAACAACAATGATAAATAGCTTCTTTAAAATGATTTGATGTAGCAAAAGGACTTATATAAGAGAAGTTTCCATTTCATGGTGGACAACAGACACATCATATTAGATACAAACGAGAGTTCAGAGTGTCTCAGAAAATAATTGATGGTTTGTTTTGCATTTTTGTAGTCAAACGTTTGCATTGAAAACTGCGATTTGGTTCCTTTAAAAATAAAATATTCAATTTATAAATTATAAAAAAAAAACACGTAATAAAAAAAATTAGGCTTTCTAAAAGCTATCCATTTCTTAGCTTTAGAATAAAACATTAAAGTGCTTTGTACAATAATCCAAACTTATGAGTTGTATACCAGGTTTAAATTCATTGTTTTAATCTAAGAAAAACAAATGTTTTGGAAAATTCAAAACGTATTTCATTATTTCCTGCTGTTTTTTAAAGTCGAAACATAAACCTTGGCAATATTATAATAAGAAAATTTACAAAATGATAACATCAGTAGTCTACACTTAAGTTTGAATCGTTTTACTATCATGGAAACTTATAAAAACTTCAGGTGCGAATTTTCCTTTATTGGTTCTAACCGTTGACGAATTTTATTTTTTTGCAGGAAGAATCGCCATGTCGCACATGGGAGCTTATGCTATGAGCAAATTCGCTGCCGTTGCATTCACTGATTGCTTAAGAAAAGAAATGGAGGTTTGGGGAGTAAAGGTGATTTCCGTGGAGCCGGAATTCTTTCAGTAAGCATGAATTTATTTACTAGTATGTTATTATAAAGATGATTAAATACAGAACTAGTTTCATATCCTCTTTAAGCGGCACGAGATTTCCAATTAGTATGAGAGGTATTTCCGGTCAAGCAAAATATAGGTGGCGGTTGTGTTTCTGCGTCGATACGCGTTTCCTGTATGTATTCTGAACGTGACGTCACGTGGGCTTGTTTTTCAAATACGATTTAATCACTTCGTCAATAACGATTCAAAAGAATAATTACTCCCTTACTTATTTCTAATTTACCTTTATTTGACTAAATATATTCTTAAAATATTTTATTAATTTTACTGGGTCAAATTTCGTTTTGTGTCTGGCGTAGCTTGTCCACTATTGGTCCTTGCGCCATTAAACCCAAAACCAACCAACTAACCAAAGAATAACTACCGAATTAATATTGAATTGTCTCATCCCCTTTGGGACCTGAAATTCCACCTGACGAACTGACCATCGATGCATAAATTCTCCCGAATTGAAGCATCTGGAGAGTTTGCGACAGAATTTAATTGAGGAAGGTCCAGCAATCCTCTTTTTGGTAACACCCTCTTCGTCAATGAGTTACTGGAGGAGCCGTGACCTTTATATCTGAACCCTCGGCAGAGAGATCAGTTGAAGTTTTGGAAGTGAATGGACGCAGACTCCTTTCACTACGATACAATATCTAGCTGATTGGTTTACACCAATTGGATAAACGCCAAACTTCTCCAAAACGGCTACAAATTACATTTTAAGGTAAACCCAGTATGTCTCGTGCGAGAGAATTTGGGCAGCAAAAGTAAAATCTTCTCGGACCATCTATCGGTTGAACGGATCCTAGAAAGGATTATTGGTCAAGAAGTCTGAAACTGGTTAGAAGTTAAATATTTCAAATTAAATTTATGAAACAGTGCTATCGGTAATATTCTCGGCCAGGCTTTTGAAACTTGCATTATTTATCATTTCAAGGCCTTTGTTGATTTTCGAAAATGTTCGTCAAGTGACCTAGAATTCCCTACGATGAGGTGGCTGCTGTCGAATTCTATTCGTAGCCATCCGACCTCCCTACCAAATGTGGGCGCAGTTTCTTATTTACGGATACTGGCATATAATCTGCAGAACTTGAGTAATTGTTTAAAACGGGATGGAATCTTCCATTCCATACACAAGCTGTCAAAAGGGAAGTATAGTTTGGGAAAAGAAATCCTCATCAATAGAGCAAAAACCCACAATGACTGTTGGATAGGTATGAATAAAATAAATTATTCCATAAACATCTACGCGCAAAGGTATCATCCATGAATTTCCATAAGTTGTTCTATTAGTAGAATTAAGTCGTGTTTTCTGCAGCATCCAAATGGGACGAGACTTTCTTTTGTAAAATAAAATTATCCTGCTGCCCCTTGTAACATCGTGAGATAAATTTGAAACGTGGCATATGGGTTAGGCAATTGAAAACAGCACATTTGAGGCGTGTAACTGCAAAAGGGCCTAGATCCATTTTCGGTTAGTAATGAGTTGAACGGTGTTTTAACAGTTGTGAAGCTTCGATGCCTTTGCTGGTAAAATCTTGATGCGTCAAAGAGGGTTATATTATGAGTTGGTATGAATAATTCACGCACGCGCGCACACACACGGCCCTTCGAAGTGACACACCCTTATTTAATTAGCTAAAAATGTTCAGCAAATTCAAGGTTAAAAAATTAAGAAAATTTCGAGGCTAAGTGAATTATGCACAAAAGGGTTTAATTCCACGGTTTCATTGGAGCACACCAGCTCTGCATCTGTTCTCGTCCAAAAGTCCAATGGTTTTCCCGGTCGAGAGGCTAGAAATCAACCACTCCTCCAGTACCTCTTTAAAGAAGTAGGACGGTTCGAAAACGAGGGGATGCATAACAATTCTTTATTCCATCTCGTCTTAAATTTGCCAGTCTCTTCTCTTAGGCAGGATTCGTCATCTACTGTGAATTGAGTATTAAAAATGGTAAACGATGTAAGTGGCAACAAATAAAATTCAAACATCGTTTTTCACGTTAAAGTGTCCAGTGAACAATGCTTCATTATGGAGTAAACGTGAAATGTTCCTGGTAATCCTCTAAGTTGTTCAAACTAACTAACTAATACTAACACACACTCCCGTGCCTAGTGTTGTGACACACTGTACCAGTTTAAAATGAGTTGTTCAAAAGAGCGTGTAGAGAGGTCACTAGTATAAACGTCCCTGTGGGCTGCAAAAACAGTTTTTTAAGATTTTCCAACATTTTTGCCTTTTTGACACATTACTTTTACCAGTTTTAGTCCTCAATTCACGTTAGAGGAATTTCAAGCCCTGAAAAAGGGAAACTATGACGCTGTAATTCTGGAGAAGAAACAAACAGAAACCATTTGTTTCGATGTAGATCCCTTCACTGACTTTCTGTGGTGTCTAAGTATTGAAGGCGGGAACTTTCGGGCAATGATTTCGGTCTTTTAATGCTTTGTTTATTTCTCGATGTGTTTTATTAATTGGCGTTTCATCTTTTCACTGTAAACATTGTTTGTCTTTGTGTGGTTTACTTAATCTTTCACTTGTATTACGATTAACTATTGGAATGGAATTTTAAACAACTAACCCTCCTGGTGGTTGTTTTCACGACGTATCTTATCATCACAAAACTAATCAGATCTTGATTTCTTCTTCAACAAATCAACAATAACTTGGTCTTATCTCGTCATTAGTAATATTGTTCATATCTTGATTTTACCAGATAGCTCACAGAACCACCTGGAGGGTTAAGGCATGTACATATAAAACATCTTATCTTTTGCAGGACACCGATGACTAGTACAGATTCAATTGTATCGAGCCTGGATAAAACATTTGCATCGATAAGTGACGAGGTGAAAGAAGATTATGGAGAGAAGTACTTAAAGAACGTCAAGATATATCTGGAGTATAATTCAAACATAATGTCACCAAAGGTCTATAAAGTTCTAAATGCACTGGAGCTGGCCATTAGTTTAGAGTACCCTAATACTGTATACAGGCCTTCCAGAAATATCGTCTTTAGAATGCTCTACTCTCTATACATAATGCTACCCGATGTATTAAAAGACTTAATCCCCGCTCTTTATACCTACATCGCTGGATTCCCGAAACCTAAGGAAGCAGATAATAATTTATAAAATAGACTGCTTAGTTAACAAAATTGTAATGAAATACTCTTTTTAATTGAAAATTCTAAGTGCGATCATATACCCTCTGTATGGAAGCGTTATTGTTTTTCGGTTCACCCAAGGATATTTTTGGTTATTTTTCTGTTCTGTTAATTAAAAATGTATTATTTTATAGAAATTGGTTGTGTTTGGTATTAGTCTTGTATTTCCTCTGAACATATCTATATACAGGGTATTTTTAAGACCTTTGAGTACAAACTTTACAGGGAGGTATAAAATACAAAATTAAACAGTATGAAAAATAAAAATGCATGTCCTCAATCGAAGGTTGGGAATTTAATAGCGACACTGCATATAATTGCTATTATACATACAAAACAAAATCCATCAATATGAATACCAGCTTTGTTAAACACAGTGCAATGATGAGGAAACTGTAGAATGCTGTTGACAGGGCATGTTTGGTTAATCGTTTGTATAGAGCCGTCTACTGAGGGAAAAATGACAGGTGAATGCTGCGAAGTGTTTTGCATTTTAGGGAGTCGAAGACAGGAATCAAAAGCTGGTTTTAGGTTTTATGGCTCAAGGATCATATTTGCCCAAGCAGCGCAAAACACAAGATAATGTCGAGCATTTCTGAATAGAAACAATGCAGATGAGAAAGTATAAATATGAAGTAGAAACTACCAGAGAGGTTTAATTTTTGGTGATTGTCATATATATACACTCATTGCCATAAAAATTTGCGCACCAAGAAAAAGTCGTCAAAATGAAACGAAATGTTACACATGTAAGTACTACTTTGATATAAGTGATTAGAAAATCAAAGAAAAGGGATTATTGCAGAAAAAAGTACAAATGAACGGAAGTTTAAGTACACTGTTGGACCCCGCAATGCGCAATCACGCTGCATTTCTAATCATTTGCATATCTGGCCGACATGTACCTTCATGCCAAGTTTCGTTACTACCCCACAATTATTTCTTGGTGCGCAAATTTTTCGTACAGCAGCACTTATTGCAGCGCGTGGTGGCTACACCAAATACTGATTTCGGACACTTAATATTGTTTTTTGCTATGAAAATTTATTCATTTATTTGTACTAATACAAGCCGTTTGTGTATTAAATGTCATTTAATTCTGATGACTCCTTCATTTTTTACAAACAGCAGTATATATATACACAGTCCAGTCACATTAATGTGACCACCACCTACTTTCGACGTCAACGTGAAATAACCAATCACAAAAGGCAGTTGACAGCACATTGCAGTGGATTGTATTTAAAGGATGTCCTAGGGCATCGGAAAGGATTTCAATCGTTGGCGTAATGCAGAAACGTAGCGATTTATCCGACGTCCAAAAGGGCATGATTATTGGTTTTAGGGCCAAGGGTGGAAGTATTTCGGAAACGGCTAATTTTGTGAACTGTTCGCGTGCCGCCGTGGTAAAAGTATACCGTGCATGGCAAAATGGCACTATCCAAAATCAGCGGATTGGCACATGTGGTGCACCACGGGCTATAGATGACAGAGGCGAACGAAGGCTACGCAGATGCGTTCGGCCGAATAGACGTGCAACTGTTGAGCAACTGACCGCCCAGATGAACCAAGGGGCTAACAAGAGTGTATCCTCAACAACGGTTCAGCGAACGTTGCTGCGCATGGGTCTCCGCAGCAGACGCCTGGTTAATGCACCTATGCTGACTGCTGTTCATCGGCGACGAAGGCTGGAATTTGCACGCCAGTACCGCAACTGGACGTCCACAGAGTGGCGACAGGTGGCTTTTTCCGATGAATCACGTTTTATGATCCATCGGACAGATGGACGTTGGCGTATACGGCGTCGTCTGAAAGCAAACACCCTGCAACAATTGCCGAAAGGATTCAGGCTGGAGGAGGGAGCATTATGGTTTGGGGAATGTTTTCCTGGCATTCACTGGGTGTACTCATCATTGTGGAAGGCACGGTGGATCAGCACAAGTACGCATCTGTCCTTGCGGACCATGTCCACCCCTACTTGCGAATTATTTTCTCTCAGAATGATGGCATCTACCAGCAGGACAATGCAAAGTGTAATACAGCTCGCAGTGTATGTTCGTGGTTCGAAGAGCACCAGGATGATATATATATATATATATATATATATATATATATATATATATATATATGTATGTGTATATATATATATATATCTATATATATATATATATGTATGTGTATATATATATATATATATATATGTATGTGTATATATATATATATATATATATGTATATATATATATATATATATATATATATATATATATATATATATATATATATATATATATATATATATATGTATGTATATATATATATATATATATATATATATATATATATCCATTTCCGCCCAGACGCGTGTTAATCTACCCGAAACAAGTGCAGTGATAGTGGATGCGATATGTTGTTGCAACTCCGATAGATCAACAAGGAGAGGAGGGTTAAATATGTTATCCTTTACGTAGCCCCAAAGAATTAAGTCAGATTAAGTATAAATTTTCAGTCAGCATACACAATCAACAGTAGAATAATTCCAAATTTCAGAAAGGTAAATTTTCATAAGATAAGGGAAGAGTTAAAGGAAACATTCAAAGGGGGATTATTAGCACCGCATCATTCTGAACAATGGGAGGAATTCAAGAATAAGTTAGACAGGATGTTAAAAAAACATGTAAACGTTCAGGAAAAAGGAAAATCTAGAAAATTGCTCCCTATGTGGTTTTCAGGGGAAACACACAAAGCTTTAAAATTAAAATTAAAACAAAGAACATACAGGGTATATAAAAGCACTGGTAACGACAGGGACAAGGAGGCATATCAGAAAGCCAGAAAGGAGTTTAAAACTATTAGTCGGAAGCAAAAGGTGTCCTTGGAGGAAAAATTAGCAAGGGAAATAAATATAAACCCAAAAGAATTTTTTGCATATGCAAGTGGTAAAAATAAATTTAGTACTACGCTGGGCCCGTTAGAGGGGAAGGGAGGTGAATTAATTCAAGACGAGGTGGGAATGGCAAACGTGTTAAATGACTATTTTCTGGGGGTTTTCAATGGTAACTATAGTTTAAAAAAGGATCCCAAGGATGGAGCCTTTGCAGGGGGTATAATTAAAGAATGCAAATTCAACAGGGAAGAAGTAGTACATCAGTTGAAAAGAATTAAGCCATCTAAAGCATCAGGGCCAGACGATATTTATCCGAGAGTACTAGTGGAATGCGCGGAAGAACTGGGGGAGGTATAATTCACACGATATTTAATTCAACATATAGCACAGGTTGGGTGCCAATGGATTGGAAGTTGGCCAACATAACTCCAATTTTCAAAAAGGGAATACAAAGTGATCCGGGCAACTATAGACCAGTAAGTCTAACATCAGTAATTTGCAAAATATTTGAATCTCTGTTAAAAAAGCATATAATGTTATACTTGGAGGAGGGGGGACTGTTATCAGAGAATCTGTATGGGTTTAGGAAGGGCAGATCCTGCTCTACAAATCTTTTGAAGTTCTACGAAAAAATTACTGAGGAGCTGGATAATAAGAGCATTGTGGATATCATGTACATAGATTTTCAAAAGGCTTTTGATAAAGTACCTCATGAGGCATTACTGTTTAAATTGGAAAGGCTGGGGATTCAGGGAAAAACATTAATATGGATAAAAAATTCGTTATTGGGTAGAAAGCAGAGAGTGCAGGTAAAAGGAAATTATTCACAGTGGACAGAAGTTATAAGTTGGGTGCCTCAGGGATCAGTTTTGGGACCAATTTTATTTATAATTTTCATAGATGATATAGGTCAGGGGATCAAGAATAGAATCAGTATATTTGCAGATGACTTAAAAATATGGGGGACAGTGGATACCAAGTTACAGATAGAAAATTTACAAGGAGATTTTGATAAGATATCCGAATGGGCTGTAAAATGGGGTATGTCATTTAATATAGGGAAATGTCAAGTTCTGCATATGGGTTACAGGAACAGTGGAGCCGAGTACTGTCTGCAGGGAGTAAAGGTAAAGGAGGGAGAAACAGTCAAGGATCTTGGGGTGATAATTCACAGGGATTTTAAAATGGGTCACCAATGTTCGGTAAGAGCTGCGGGTAAAAAGGCTAATAGGTTATTGGGGTATATTAAAAAGACTGTAACTTCAAGGGATAAGAATATAATCTTGCCATTATATAAGGGTTTAGTAAGACCACATCTAGAATATGCTGTACAATTTTGGGCTCCATATATGAGAAAGGACATAGAATCAATTGAAAGGGTTCAGCACAGAGTTACAAAAATAATAAAGGGGCTATCAAATTTCGACTATAATAAACGTTTAAGTAAGCTAAACATGTATACACTGGAAAGAAGAAGAAGGAGGGGGGATTTGATTCAGCTTTTCAAGTTTGTAAAACAAGGGGACACAGAGGGCTTAAATTTCAATAGGCATAACAGAACAAGGGGCCATGGGTATAAATTGAATAAGACACATTTTAATCGGGATTTAAGGAAAAACTACTACTTTAATAGGGTAATAGACAGTTGGAACGCGTTGCCAGAAAATATAGTTAATTCAAAGGGAGTGTACGAATTTAAGACACAGTTGGATAGTCAGTGGGAATTGGAGAATTCATAAACAAAGGACCAGCCTTGTTGGGCTTGAGCCTGTAGCTGGTCGTCAATATTTGTATTTGTATTTGTATTTGTATGGTATTACGTCAGGGCATCTGGGTGGCCATTGGGTTAGTGGCAGGTTGCAGTCGGCGCTTCGTCGAATCCATCGGTGTCGATGATAATAGAGGTAATTTCGCATATCACCTGACCAGTGTGCTGGTGCACGAGCCAATTAGAGAATAAAGTTTTTCGAGTTTCTTGTCTAATTGGATGAATAAAGTTTCTGACAATACCTGCCAATATACTTGGTCGTCCTGGCTATGGAACTTTGCACAAACAGCCCGTAATTTCAAATTTTTAAAACCAATCGTAAATGAATTTTCTGGATGGAGGTTCTTTTCCGAATCGCGTTCAAAGTTGCCGTTACACAACGCTGACAAATTGCGTTTTGCACAATTCAAGAACACATAACGCTTTCCCACCGCAAACGCAGCCATTTTCACTGACTAGTCACGTGATACGCTCGCTATCACCTACGCCACTTCGCTTGGGAGGGAGACACAAACTTTGGGTATACCTAGATAATAGTTAGCATTTGAGGACCGCGTCTTAAACTGTTCCTGTTTTACAGCATCTGTAAACTGTATACGTACTTATGAATCACCCTGCTTATACACAAAGGCATATAGTTTGGGCATCTAGGTTCGTGATCCCCGTGTTAACTAGAGATAGTAATCCCCATAAGAAAAATAAATAGATCACTAGGGTATATGAAACCCGTGTACTACTGAAGATGTGCCTCTGAGGAGAGGAAGAAAAGTATTCTTTCTTTCATGTGCAGGATTCCTGTTTTACAGCATCTGGAAACTGTATACGTACTTATGAATCACCCTGCATATACACAAAGGCATATAGTTTGGGCATCTAGGTTCGTGTGATCCCCGTGTTAACTAAGATAGTAATCCCCATAAGAGAAATAAATAGATCACTAGGGTATATGAAACCCGTGTACAACTGAAGATGTGCCTCTGAGGAGAGGAAGAAAAGTATTATTTCTTTCATGTGCAGGATGAGTCATGAAATTACTGGTGCTTGCAGAACAGGTCTAAGCTCTCAAATGGACCACCGATTCGCATCATTTGCAACTTTCTTTGAAACCTCTTCATAAAACATGGCGAGTAGGTTCTACAGGGTGTTTCAAACTTTGTACAAACGTTAACGAGAGGTAGACAACACAAAATGAACCCGACTTCTTAAAGAAATTGTGACCGTAAGCGCCACTTGGATCTGTTTGAGGGTACACTAAGATGCAGAAATGAAAGACAGCTAGTATGTCGCAACATTTTTATAAACTGATTTTACAATTTCACAGTGCCTGTACTCTTAGTTTCGCGGTGGGTGCTCAAAGTTATGACCACCTAAAGGAAGGAATGCATGACTAGAATACTTTTCGCAATTTTTCCAGTCTACTCCCGAGGTTCTCCAGTTTCTTTGACTTTTATGTACATTTTCCTTAATACAGTGCTCTTTCGATGAGATATTGAACGAACATTTTAAACAATGCTGGGATTGATATCTTAAACTAAACAATGTACTACAGGCGGAGCAATAAGAATAACAAAATAGTAACATCGATGGAACGTTTATGTTTTGCCATTCGACATTTTACAATACCGACCAACCGGTTTAGTGGTTAAGGTGTTAGCTTCTGGATCGGAAGGTTCCTGGTTCGAATCCGGGGTCAGGGCATGGATGTAAAATTGTGCTGTCCTTTGTTAGGGGCAATGATGGTCCTCCCATTGGGGGAACCTTTCGCAAGTGACCATCACATCCGGTCTTGTAGTGGCCAAGGACAAGTTCTTAGTGCCCGCAATTGGAAGTAGTCGACCATCACTTCAGGCCTTGTAGTGGCAAAGAATAGAGTCCAGTGCCCGCTATTGGAAAAAAAAGAAAAACATTTTTAAAATTAATGAACTAAAGTGAACGTTCTTATTCTTGTATCCAAACACGGCATGAAGCCAAACTGCGTGCACTGTCCTGAAGTTTTATTAATTGCCGTGCAGCTCAAGCTGACCTCTAGTAGTTCTATCACCTACGTTCCGACACCTACAACTCCACGGATAGTATGAGGCGATTCGCGGTAGACAGCCTGACAAAATTAGGTCCCCAATTGAAATAGTTATATCGTTAATATATTACGTGCCGAACAGTAATGGCGTTGGAATATTCGTAAACAGCACGATAATTTTGTAATTTTTAATTAACGTCGTATTAGAGCAACAAAGCCGGCTATTGACGACGGTCAGGGATCAACCCCTAAGATCCGATGACAACACCACGTAATTTTAAACCACGTTCAGATAACGAGGCAACATCTGAGATGGCATCCCACTCTCCAAACTTCCACAGATACCCAACGTGAGTATTTTCGGTCACGACAGATTTACGGTGCAACAGCCGACTCCACCATACGCTTACAAACATCCTTGCACTGACCCGGATTCTAATCAGGAAGCTAACACCTTAAGGCTAAGGATCTTGAGGCTAACACCTTAACCACCAGATCGGTTCGTCGTCGTGTGAACAGCAGAGTCCAATTGGAAGAGTACGCAGCCCGGTTAGAAGAGTAACGGATTAACAACCGGAGGGTTGTGAGTTCGAATCCAATCAAAGACCATCGTGTGCAAAGGAAGTGATACACTGTAAATCTATCGGGTCCTCAATGTCCTCAAGTTAGCGTACTGTGGAAATTTGGAGAGCGAGGTGCTTGCTTAGGTGTTGCAGCATTAAGTGACTTTGATTCAAAATTACGTGGTGTTGTTATCGGATCTTTCCCTTCGGATTTGATCTCAGACCCTCGCCAATTTACGTTGTGTTGCTCCAGTGTGACGTTAATTAACATACCTACCCACCGTAACGAAGTACTCTGATTGACAAAGTCGTGCTAACTTTATCACGTCGATAAATGGTGACCAGGAAGTGATTATGAACTCACGCATTTACCTATTAATCCGCATACAATGCAATGCGCGAGAAGGTCCCCTTCTTCCTTGTGGGCAGAAGTGATGAAATATATCTGGGTGTGGTGTCTGCTTTGACTATCTCGGCAACTGTGAGCGCGACATGGCTATACATGCTATCGTTTTAAGGTTCACGACGCAATCTATTTCAATATGCGAATAATATTCCACAGTTGACTTGAACTGAGCATTAAAAAGCTTCTCCTTGTGAAACGAGGAATACTTTTATAACAAATTAAATAAATGCTTTGAAACAATACTTGACTCGCTCATTTGAACTCTCCGGTCAGAAAATCATTGTCCTACGCTCCAAACTGGTACCCTCAATCCGAATTGTTTCTTTTTAAATAATGAATAAATGCCATTATTCTATATATATCAGAGTGCCCATGACATGTTTAATGAACTTCGATCTTTTAAATATGAGTTATGATAAAAAATTTTATATTTTAAATCACCAACATTCGAAGCTGTGAAAATCGGGAAACTATGCGCGGTGTTAAAATTTACCTCTACATGAAAGAGACGAAAAAGGCAGTCAAAAAGAAGACGCATTATCAAATACAACCGTCTAGCGCGTCGGGTGTTTAAGAGATCTTATACTGTGATATTTTTCCTAAGGAAAAACTGTTGTCTTTGACAACAAAAAATGCTCGTTTGCTTCGAATGCTTGTCTTTAAGGGAAACCATGTGTGTTTAAATTTCAAAGATTAGCGAACTGAACTCGGACGGAAAAAAGCAGCATGCATTTCGATTTTTTCCTGTGCACGCGTATATTTTTCATTATGCATTCAAGGTACTTATCCACTGCAACTGTTCATTTGGTCGGCACGTTATTTGTTTTTTGGATACTGAGCTATTTCACTTTGCCTTACTATATTGTAACGTGTTGCTTCGGTTCGTTTGTGGGTGGTGTAACATTGTTGATCGTAGCAAATTTGTCGTTACACGAAAAAAAGATACGTCAATGGCGGAATACATCCGCAAGGAAAAGCTGTGCTTATTACTGGTAAGTTATTTTCTGTTCTATCATATACTGTTCCTTTGGTAGGCACACTATTTGCTTTTTGGATACCGAGCCTATTTCACCTTGCATTTGCAACATTACTACGCACGCGTTCGTGCGGGATCTACATTATATTCTTTACCATTGCAAATGTGACAATTCGTTGCACGAGAAAATAACAGTCAAATGGTGGAATGCAGTTACAAGAAACAAAGCTGTTTCTATTACAAGTGATTTTTATTTGAGTGAAATTTTATTATGTAAAACGTTCCATCACTCATACCAAATAGTACATTATATTTTAACCAATCTAGTACAAATAACCATTATTTTGCTTCAATTTACAAAACAATATTAATTACCTATTCTTTATTTTGTGAAAGCGGCTTTCAAAATATCTTTTTGAAATAATTTAGTTAGGGCCTTATTTTAATGTAAAATTTTTCCAGCTACAAAGCCATGATTCTCTCAATAAACATTTTTTATTCGGTGCCATCCCGAGTGATATAAAAACAAGTTATTAAGGTATTGTCAGCAGCATCTATGTCCTTTATTCCAGATTCTTCTGATTTATTTTCTGTAATCCGGATTCTTTATCCGAATTTAATTCGGAACAGAACCATCAGATTCAGTTTCTGATTGTTCTCGCATCAGATTTCCAATGCCTCAGTTACTTTTCTGGGTGTTAATGTTTTTGTGTCTGATAAGTCAAAAAATTTCTCGGTTAAAATTGTAAGAATTGATAACGATGCAGTACATGTGACTTAATGATTGATCCTGACTCATTTTCACGATTGAATATTCATATATTAAGGACTAAATAAATTAATAAAAAAAAAGCAATTTTAAATAAATAGTGGTTAGATATCTGCTTGGTTTTGCTATCAGATCATATATCGGTCATTCTTTGCTGAGAAAAAGATTTTTAGACGGGGAAATGAGCTTATAAAATTAAAAGTCACCACTGTAAAATTTTTTGTGTATTTGATAATCTGCTCTCGATTCTCAAGTTTCTTTGACTTTGAAACATTATTTTCATCAATACAAATGTCTTTTTCGATGTAATATTGAATGTTATTTTAAAAAACGCTGGATTTTTAAAAATCTAAATTTTTAAACAAAATGAAAATGGAAGTAAAAAATATCAAAATAATTTAATTTTAAATAATTAATAAACTTTGTGCGATATTTTAAAATTATTTGCTACTGTTGTGACTTCTTTATTTTTATCACTCTTTGTATCTGATAGCAATCAACTGCACGCAGTCTTGGCAATATATTATTAATTATTGTGCACCATAGGCTGAGGCCCAAGGTGTGTTCACCAGAGGTAGTTCCGGCCTATAAATTCGATTTACATGATATTAAATTGAAATATGAGTTCGTCGTATTAACGGCGATTTGGCAATGACTTCGATGAATCAGCGAAGCAATATACATAAAATGAACATTAGATAAAACCCAGTAAGAAATAAGATGGATCATTTTCTGTAAGAGAATTATAAAATATATACTCTGGTGCAGTCGAACAAAATATTCATCAACGTCTCTTCCTCGTAAAGGCAAGCAAATAAGGCACTTTTGGAGCCAACCAGGTGGAAAACGATTCAAGTAGGCCCAAATTACAATGTGGACTATTTTGACTTTAGCAAGAAAAATGGCAACTACTCTTTAATTTTTTTTGAAGTAATGGAAATCATTACGCTTATTCTTGAAGTTAGAAAGATGATTATTCATTCCAGTATTCCCTCCATAAAGTACAACAAAGTGATCAGGCCTCTCTCCTTATTATTCGATTTGATTATTGCAGAAATATTTTCGATTATGCTGAATTACTACTATATGCATTCACAATCTAAATGAATCGCTACTACCCTATACGCATCTTGATCGTTTTCATTGTTCTAGAAGGCTTAGAATTTTCTGCGCTTCGATGCTTTTAAAGTTAGAGAAAGAAATTTGCTTCATTGGAGCTGAAAGTATAAAAACTGAAGTATAAATATATACATCCTCATACATGTTGACTCAGTTTAATAAGAAACTTATATTTACCTTTTCATCCCAGCTGGTACATCGACTAAGTGTACTCGAGTAATTTATTTGAAGCTTTTCGTTAGATTCGTTAAGTCCGATAATTTCACTTTTTAGCTCTTTGTCTCATTCGTGCGTCATTTACAACTTCACAGATGAGTACTGGCATCTAATGGATCATTTTACCTTCTAAAATTACGACCTATTGGTAAGAATAGCCTAAAATTAAGTTGGTGTGACTCCAGAGACGGGAATAGCAAGATATGTTTGGATTTGGATACATTTTTGATCGGCCGTACCAATATCATATTCTAGCCATAGAGGAAATATAAAGTAGAGTGAGCAATTGTAACCTTTTTATGTGCTCAGACTCATATGATCAAAACTAATTGTAACTTAGACTACTTTCGTGGGTGGAAACGAATATTTATCATCTGATTGTTCCACGAGACGGAAGTGGACACTATTCCATTGATTCGTCTTTTGATTGGTTCACGGCACGGTAGACAGCGCCCTTCCATTGATTCTTCATCTGATTAGTCCACTCGACTTCGTAGTAGACTGGCAATTTCACCATTTTTGTCCCAACTCTATAGAAATGGGTATTCACACATCTACCCTATCACTATGTTTTACAGGGTGTACCAAAAAGATCAGTACAACTTCAAAAAGTTATATAAAAAAAAAGAATAGGCCTACAGCAAAACTCTTTACAACAATAGATAGAGTCTCAAAATTCTTTTTTCTATAGTATATTTCTGATCATTCCCACAGCGTTGGATTGGCAAGGATGGCCTCATAGCATGGTCGTCTCTCGGTCTCCTGACATTACTCCACTAGACTTTTTCTATTGGGGTTATGTAAAAGATGCTGTGTACCGAACAAAAGTTAACAGCGTCGTGGAATTGAAACAAAAAAAGATCCAAACAGCTGTAGCTACTGTTGATGTTAGCATGCTGAAACGTTCGTGGATTGAGTTGGAATATCGTCTTGATATTCTTCGCGCTACGAAGGAATCTCATGTGAAACTTTAAAGTAGAATAAAAAGTAAGTAGAAAAAAAAAAGCTTTTTGAGTTATTCTATCTATTGTTGTAACTAGTTTTGCTATAGACCTATTCTTTTTTAAAGTAAATTTTTGAAGATCTTTTTGGGACACCCTGTATATCATCAAACAGAATAATAGGATACCCAATTAGCCAATCAAGTCAATTTTTCACAGAGCAGTCACATGACAAGTAGTCGACATGTTGGTCACACTTTTTGAAGCTTCTCATAAAAGCAATGCTCAGTCTACTTATATTTCACATCTATGATTCTATGCTTTCTCTTTGACAAAGAGAAAATGCATCTACTTATGGCACTTTTTTCTTCTAGGATGTGATTATGGATTCGGACACAGGCTTGCCGTGGAACTGGATTCCAAAGGTTTCCGCGTGTTTGCCTGTTGTCTCTTCCCGACAGGAGATGGTGCTAACGAGCTGAAGAAATTTTGCTCAGAGCGGCTTGAAATACTCGAGCTCGATGTTACGAAAGATAACAGCGTAGCAAAGGCGAAAGATTATGTTTCAAAAAATTTGGGAGATGACGGTACGTTTGATTATTGTTTGACTTGAAAGTTTAAGGCAACATTACCTTTTTAATAATGGATAAACCAATTAAATTTATGAATTTAATTTCTTAAAACGAGGAAAATTTCAAGCCTGAAAAATTTATTATTATGTTGTTCGAAGCCCTTTGACGATAAAACATCAATTAAAACAAAAGTTTCTCAATTTCTAATTTATTCGTTAAGTTATTTACAATATTTCGTCTTTGGATATAAATTATCTTAAAGGTTTTCATTATCGTCACATATCGTTTCATTACAGTCACATATATCTTACAATGGTTTTAGGTCTAGCGAAAAACTGTTTAATTCACGATATGTTTAGTGAACATAGTTTTAATTTTATATATACTCTCCAGTTTTAACTTCATACGAAGAAATTGTACTGTATATTTGTTTGGAGTACCTCGTTCCATTTTCTCTGATGCGTTCAGATATCGAAAATTGTTTGATTTTGGTCGATGGTTGAAAAGTAGGGAAGCATTTAATTTCTCCCCAAACTGAGAAAACCGTGCAGTACCTATGCATACCATTTTACAAGTGGTATGTTTAGATACAGTACGGTATAGTTATATGCACATTTAAAATTTGTCTAAAGGGCCGTCTTCATATAAAAATTGGGTGCTTTCTCCGATAATTTCAAAACGAACCCCCATCTTTTATCACAAATTTGCATTCTACACACAATTTCAGGCGGATTTGATGAAACAATTATGTAAAATGGCGCGCGCGTAAAATTAACCGAGAAAATTCATAAAAACCATTGAGGGCTGCGTGTAAATATTCGGAGTTAAATCACATAATAAATATTAATAAAAACGTTTAGTGGCAGTCGCATGTTTGTGTTGCAGGCGCTTTGGTATGGAATCTATTAAGATGGTTACTAAGTCAGAATCCATTCTGATTGAATCCCAGGATCTGATGGCAGAAATTTATGTTTTCACATTGTGAACAATCCACAATAATGATAATAATCATCGAATTTTGCAAACAGTCTCACTGCGCTACTAATTATGCACGTAATGAGCTGGAAATTGGAATTCCTATGTTTCAGTAACAGTTAAATCACATAATGTCAAAATTTGTTCATATTTTTATTCATATTTTTTATGAATAATAATTTTATAATTAATAATTTTATAATTAATAATTTTATAATTAATAAAAATTAGTAAATTTAGTTTGATAATTAAAGTGTTTATAGATTGTGTTTGGGTTTTTGGGTAGCAAAGGACGAAAAAACAATTTCCAAAAAACATTAATGTTTGTAGCAAATATAACAAAAATCGTGTTGCACCAATAAAACATTAGTAGATCTAATATTCAAACACTTACAAATCGGTGAGAAATCCAATAAAATTGATTAACTTTTTTTCTTTCTGCCTGAAATTGCGTGTAGAATCCAAATTTGTGATAAAAATGGGGGTTCGTATTGAAATTATCGGAGAAAGCACTCAATTTTATATGACGACGGCCCCTCAGACAAATTTTAAATATTGATATTTGTAGAAAACATTCATCCCCATCAATTGCTACCTTCCGTTTTGTTCTGCGATGTGAATTGTGCAATTGCGATCGGGTGAGTCGTTGTTTTTTTTTTTTTGACGGGTATACAATAGGCGTGAGGATAAAAGAATTGAATGGACAAGACTTTACAAAAGACATGCTAACATTCAAGGCCATAAAAAAATATTGTAAAACCTTCTCATCGACTAAATTGTTCGGAATTTTTTTTTGTCACGGAGCTTACCCCAATATCCTCTCTAAAGCTGAAATATGACTGATTTTAGCTTCACTTAGTTTTATGTCGATTTCTCTGTTTTCTTCTCGTTTAAGGAATTCGTAAATTGTCAGGGTCATAGATGAGAAGTTAGATGTTATTGTTCCGTACACATTATTATCCAGTTGTCCTTGAGGTTTTCATCCTTATTATTATTATACTTACAACTATGATTGAGCTAAGTTAGATTTCATTCTTCAAATTTTGCCTTCAGATTTTGAATGTTACCTTAAGAGTTAAGATTTCGTTAAAGACGAACAATTCCAACTTCTAGGGAACTTTTGTACGGGAGTTATGTAATCTGACAATTAATCGTAATAAAATGTATCGTCCTGAAAGGTGCCTCGATGGCGTCATTAGCATAACTGACCAGATTGTGATGGACGAAAAATCTCGTCATTAGAAAAAAACTGATCATATCTTGACATTTTCATCATTAAACAGTCGATAGCGTCATAAGCGAAATTTGTCAGATTTTGATGGACGAGATATCTCATCAAAACGAGATCATCATCAAAAAAAGATGGTAATAATAAAAAAAAAAGTGTGCTTTAATAAATCAAGGTAAATAACGTTAAAATAATAAATTACGATAAAAGCATAAATCTAAACTACATATCGCTTATAGATTTATACAAAAATCATGATATGCTTTTGAATTCTGAACGTCTATAAACAATTCATTAGAACTGTCAACATTTATGAACCGAATATAATATTAGACATTGCTTGTTGAAAGAAAGCATCTGAAATTCTTTGAAGGAAATTTTATCCAATTTAAACCTTGGAGCGTCAGGAAATTTTTTAGTAGTGTAGAAGTATTTCCTTTACCCCAACACATTCCAATTAAATGTTCACGTTGTCGCATTGGTAACGGACTAGTACCTTACAGAAAAGTATAGAAATGGTCGGACAGATTCGAATGAATACCAGTCTATCCGATTCTGACTGTACGAGTACTTTAAGAGTACCGACTTCCTTAATAGCACAAATCGATTACATCAAAACGCTTTCAAATAGATCAACTTAGTGTAGGACTAGCATATCCTGGGAAAAGGTTCGACTCGATATGAACCGATGCCGATCCGGATTTAACGGAATATTTGCAGAGATATTCACCAAAATGCATCGATCCACTGTATGTGAATCTATGCATTTATTATACCGTTACTCGATATCGTATTTTAGATCGATCCACAATATGTGGATCGATTCAAAATATATGGATCTATCCAAAATATGTGGATCGATCCAAAATAACGGGTATCGAGGGATAAAAGTATTAATACCTCAAGTATCGATCCACTTTTTACGGATCGCTCCTAAGTAACTGGGCAGCGAGATGAAAGTATCGATCCAAAATAACGGGTATCGAGAGATTGAAAGTATAGATAAAAATAGTAAAGCCCGTCTCTTGTTACAAATGGTCGGTGGATAGATGACAATTCGTGACAGCGTGCTTTAAAATGAAATACTTATTTGGCCCCATCGATTGTTTTTAGTGACTGTACGTATTTTGAATAAATAACTGATATACTAGCTTTTGTGTTTTCTTTTAACAGAATTGTGGGCAATTGTTAATAATGCTGGTATACTGAAAGGGCTCTCAGTTGATTTTTCTGACATTCAAGACTACCAAGATTGCATGCAAATGAATGCAATCGGCACTGTGAGAGTAACTAAAGCCTTTTTACCGTTTTTAAAGAAATCCAGAGGCAGAATTATCAATCTAACAAGCTTAGTGGGTAAGTTCCTCCGTTAAAGTTATTTTGTACTATTTTTATACCAATACGTACACTCTATAACAACAAAAAAAATCAACGCACTAAGAAGGAGTTGTGCCGGGCTCTATCAACTTGGAACGGCGCTGACTGAACATGTATAGTCTTTACTGACGAGTCCAGTTTCCAACTGTGTCCTGACGACAACTGCAGATTTGTCCAGAGACATCGAGGGCAGCGTGGGGATCCTTCCCTTACTATCGCACGTCACACATGCCCTGAGCAGGGCGTTATGGTCTGGGGTGCCATCCCCTTTGATAGCCCTTTGGTAGTCATTTTTGGTACACTTACAGCACAGAAGTACGTGGACGACATTTTACGACCGGTTGTGCTACCGTTCCTTTTGTGACCCCCCTAGACTTACTTTTCAACAAGATAATGCCCTGCCGCACACGGCAGATGTTGATATGAATTGCCTTCTAGCTTTCTTAACACTTCTTTGGCCAGCTAAGTCTCCTGATCTCTCTCCCATAGAGCATTTGAGACGGTACGAGAAGGCGATTGCAACCATCCCAGGATGTTGACCATTAGCCCGACAGTTGCAGACAATTTGGCAAGCAATTCCGCAGAACACCATCCGGGAACGTTTTCAGTCTATGCCCCGCCGGGTGACAACTTGCATCCAGGCCAGAGGTGGACCAACGCATTATTGACTTCCTCCCTTTGTAACGGTCAAACTCTGAAATAAATTATTCAATTGTTCTGAAATTTTGATCCTTTGTTGTTCTATGTATGTTCTTCACATCCACCAATTTTTATAGCAATCGGACAACTCTTTCTTGGTGCCTCGATTATTTTTTTATTATAGAGTGTATTTGTATCTAAACTAATGAATTGAAGTTAATAATATTATATCGATTTAAGCATTCTTTCTATTAAATATTACATTATTAAATGAACGAATAAAATGAAATTTAGCCTGAAAACGCTTAATTTATTCCACAAGTAGAGGATGTGTGTGTGATTAGTGGTTTGATGTATCTTAGATTTTCATCATTTTGAGATGATTGAGAAAAACCATTAACCAAATATTTCATACATTAATGGGGCAGTGGTAACCCAGTTGGAAGAGAGTTAGCAACTAGAGGGTTGCGAGTTCGAATCCAACCAAAGATTGTCCAGTTCGTGGGACACCATAATTCTGACGTGACCTGAACGTCATCACGTTTGCGTGGTGTGGAAGTTTAGAGTGGGGCTGCCGGTTCAGATGTGACCTCGTCATCTGACCGTGGTTCAAAATTACGTGGTGTTGCAATTGGATCTTTCCCTTCGTGTTTAATCCCGGATCGTCTCCAATAGCCCGTTGATATGCTCCAGCGTGATGTTAATTAAAACTACCTCACACATTAATTGGGCATTTGTCTTTCCAATTTTCGATACGCATGTTTGTATTGTTTCATGTTAGCTTATATAGGTTTAACTATTTCTTAAATAGATCCAAGGTTACCTTTGTAATGCAGTTTTAATAAAATATTTGTTTAATGTCTCGATTTTTCTGACTCACATTTGTCTCCTCATAGGACGGACAACCCATCCTTTTATGTCGCCCTACATCATGAGTAAATTTGCAGCTGTAGCATTCACTGAGTGCTTAAGACAAGAACTAGATATTTGGGGAATCCGCGTTATATCAGTGGAACCAGAGTCCTACCGGTAAGTATAGAACTATTTATTTGATTTATTTCCCAAGATGCTTAAATATTATAGTTTTACTAGAGTGCCGATGTTAGTTAAAATACCTACCTAAATATAATAAATTTAACTTAACTACTTAAATGAGTGCAAAGTTTAATTCGAAAATGACAAATCTTTTACGTTTATTGCTATAAATAAAGAGATCTCCACAATGTCACACATGCATAGGAATCGACAAAGGTTAGCTTTGGAAGGTGTGCACATTAGAGACCGACTTCCCCCTTCAGTGCAATAGTTGACATCACTTGATCTCAAAACCCGAAGAGTTAGAGGGCGACAGTATCTAATAATGGACATACACAAACAAGGAAAGTTTTTACTGACACAGAAGAGAATTGAATGGAGCCTACTCCACCATAAACTCACAGAAAATAACCATAGAGAGACAAACCATTCCAAACCAAACTAGGAGACGTCGTTGCTCAGTGGGTAGCTTTTTGTGATAGCAGCATGCGAGTTGTAGGTGGCACTCAGTTCATTCCTCCATAGGTGCATTTCTCTCTTATGGGTCAATAAAACTTTTCTTGTTTATGTATGTACTTGGACGTTGACAATCTTGTGTTTGGCACAGCTTGGCCGGATATGGCGCTTGCGCCATAAAACCGAGTCAACCCAACTCCAAACCACACAAATACACTCTGTTATTCCGATTAATTTTTGAGAATTTATGAAATCCTCTTGTACTTAAATACTGTTAATACTTATGCCTTGAGTTTCAAACTTTGGTGAGCACATACTAAAAGGATTTCCTCGCAAAATGTATACATCCTTCATTGCAGCCTTCATTGCATGTATACATTCTGAATCCAGCAACAGTTTCCCTTCTTGGAGCATCGTAGATCACAAAAAAAATGGGTTCAATGAGCACAGCCCAATTCTCATTTCTAGACAACCACCAGCCCTCTGTTTTAAAGTCTTTCTTTAGTTTCATTGATGTTATTACGGTTAGGATGTTATATGGTTTTGACGAGGAATCTTGTCCATCATTATCTGGACAATTTTGCTAACTATTTCATCATTAAGGAAGGTATTGGCAATTTTTCTATGATTACAAGATCAAGATCTGATCAGTTTTCTTCTCCTGATGAGATATCTAGTTCATGAAGATCTGGTTAGTTTTCTTCTCCTGATGAAATATCTAGTTCATGAAGATCTGGTCAGTTTTGCTAATACCGAGATACCTCAACGAGATAAACCACCAAGAGGATTAACCTTGTTACCAAGGTTAACCTTGACGAATGAAAGGTTACCAAGGTTAACTTTGAAGAATGAAAGGTTACAGGTCTTGAGGATCTTTGGATGACCAAACCACTTTTTTTTATAAGAAAGCTTGCTTTTTCATTTCCAGAGATGCCCCAATGTGCGGGTACCCTCTTAAAAGTCCTATCTGTTGATTAAAATTACTTATTTATGTTTGAACATTTACATTATCATACAATTTGTAGGTATGTTTAAAGTTCGGAACGTATAGAAATAATCGTAAGTCTTTCTTTTATAAACTACACAATTATATGCTAATATTAAATATCTTTTACAGGGCACCCATTGCCGACTTAGAGTTACTCAGCAACTATGTAGACCAGTTATTCTCTTCACTGCCAGAAGATATAAGGGACGACTACGGAGAATTGTATTTCGACAAACTTAAAAAAATAATTTTATGGTACGGAGATAAGGCTTCACTTAAAGTTCATAATGTTGTTACGGCTATAGAATCGGCAGTGAGCTTGAAAGATCCTGACGACGAATACCATCCCTGTAGGAGTGTATATTTCGGCATTTTACTTTACATTTACGTCAGAATGCCTAGAGTCGTACGAGATTCCTTTTTAAAATTTTTACTTTATTACGTCTGTTCTCTTATACCAGAAAAAGTTCAAGGTTCCTTATATTTTAATGTAGGATATTGAAGGCAAATCGAAAGATATTTCTCGAAAAATTTAAAGGTAAAGAGTAAAAGTTAGATTGTGAACTGGTCAGCGGATAATGTAATTTTAATTTAACTTAAAAAGCATTTATATCAAAGGATTCTACAATTTTTCAAATTTGTTGAATGTGTTTAAGTTCAATAAAAGTAAAAACAAATTTAATGCAGTGTTTGTGCTTTCTGTGACTTTGCTATATGTGACTGAGTTATCTAAAAGAATATTTCAAATTCTCATAGGGTTCTATAACAACAATTTGTGAGACACAAGTACGGAAATAACTTGTGTTCTAACTACACTCATAAACCTAATGATCCTTTTTCCTAAGTTGTCTCTTTTAGTCTTATGTTAAATCCAAATAGGAAGCTCAAGGCACAAAGCGACACTCTCAGACCAATCAAAAATGCCTGCGCGAGCGGTGAAATAGCTTTGATTGGTCTTCGTGATTGATCTTTTGATAAAACAGCTCAAAATAAATAGCAAGGCGCTAAACGACACGCGCAGGTCAACCAGGGTGTTTTCACCGCGCCGCCGGTATTGATTGGTCTGCGATAGCCGCTTTACTTATTAAGATAAAAGAGAAATCCTATGCAAGTTTTTAATTCTGAATTTTCTTATGACCTGATCAAAGTAATAGAAACAAGGAATAAGGAATTTTCTTTCAAAAGTAGATTCAGTCAAATCCAACCCCATGATAAAAGTTCCGGAATGCCTTTATTCACATCCTCGGAATCGCATATTCAAACCAAAAGTGTCATTAGACTAATAATGCCTACTATAAATAAATATGAGCTTCTATTTACATAAGGGTTCGTCTTCATAAATATTTAGATAAAAATGTTAAAAAAATCCAAAAAGAAAACTCACTTTAACATTAAAATATTCAACTCATTTTTTTTATGAAAATATAAAATGCTGTACAGAATGGATCATAATTACCTGATATATTAACGAAAAACGATTCGAGATTCGTCCTAATACGTAGAATCTTAAAGGTAAAAAACACGCATAGTGAATATATGAGCATATTTAATAATATGCTTTTTTGACATTCAAGTCTTATTAACATCGATAAAACTGCCTGTTTCGATGCAGTATTGAACGCAATTTGAAGAAATTTCTGGAGTGACATCATCTTAATTTCGAAGTAGTTTTGACAAGATGTCTAGTCAATAAAGATTTGACCAATTTTGCTGTTTACAAGATATATCGTCATCAGGATATTGGCGATTTTTTGTGACAAAAAATTATTGCACGAAGGTATGGTGATAAATATAGCAAAAATGCAAGTCTTATTACCCTCAGTTTGGTTGTGCGACTCCAAACACGGATGAAATAAAAAAAGAGTGTGTTCGGACTCTTTTTTGACCGAATAACACGGTGAAAGCAAAACCTGAACAACATGTTATTAACTGTAACAGAGTAATTCATGTCTTAAATAAAAGTATTGCACAAAATAAATATTTGTATAAATTTATAAATAGTAAGATAAATTCATGATAAAAAGATAAACACATACAAGTCTCAAGATGCAGTTTAATATTTCGATGAAATAAAAGTGACAATTTTTAATACGTAACTGTTAGTATGAAAAATTTATATTTCTTCATAATCAATTTTTAAAAAGCTCTCTTTTTTATTTTCTTTACCTAATGAAAAGTTTCAGAGAAATTCTAACTCAACGAAAACGTACAATTCACCTTTTGTCAGATTATTTCGTCATTGATTGAAATTATAATTAAACCAAAATAAGAGTACTCGACGAGGATGGGATTCGAACCCACGCGGGCAGAGCCCAATGGATTAGCAGTCCATCGCCTTAACCACTCGGCCACCTCGTCACATTTTCCACTGCCATTGTTATAGCTCATAAATGTTTAAAAGCTTACATTAAAATATGTTTATATAGCTGCAGGGTATTAGGATGAGTTTGATTTGAACGAGGGGGGAAATATAGACTTTCTTTTCTTCGTTCCTGTTGTTTACATACAAGACCTAGTTGCAAGGTTCTTAAAGCAAGACTACCACTGATTTCCACTAATTCAGGGTCGAATGCAATATGCTAATTTGCGGACGCGGAAGTTGATCTTTTGTGGCGAAAAATCACTGGTCGTAGCAACACACATAAGAAATAAAAACGCCATGATTGCCTTATCATAATTAACATATTTTGGAATCACGTGACGGCGCAAGATTGCAAAAATATGATAGCAGCTGAAGAGGATGTTTGTTGATTTTTGTTATGCTATGTTAGCAATAGTGAGAGAGAGAGACACAATAACACTAAGAACACATCTCGATTATTTATCCCTGGAAGAATTAATTATAGGGAAATTGGAAGAAGAACGATCCACGCGAGTAGTAGCCAATCAGTTCGGAATGGGCCAAAGCGTAGTCACAAGGCTGCGAAAACAATTTTCTGAGAGTGAAACTGGTGTCAGACGGTACTACAATGGCCGACCACCCTAACCAATCCAAACTAACCATCGTTATGTGACAGTAACGGTCAAAAGATGTCGCCTCATAACTGTTGTTTAGCACGAGAGCTTCAGGAAAGCACGGGGACAATAATATCGCGGCAAACCATGTCCACGAAATTATATGGTGTTGGTTTGTATGCCCGGAAACCAGAAACTGAGTTCTCATGACAACATCACATAGGTTTCGATGGTATCGTGAACACGCCAACGGTCCTGACAAGCAATGGACCAATATCTTCATGGACGAAAATGAATTTTGTTTCTCGTCCGATTCGAGGAGCGCCAATAGATCAAGAGTGAAACCCGCACTGCATATTCTTTCAACTTCCTGGAAGTATATCATTACAGAGGTGGCGGAGTGATGGTCGGGGTCGGTATCACACATTATGAATGGGAGTACTGAGCTTTGCGTGTTGTAAAGTGGAACTGTGAATGGTCACTAATATTGTCAGAATGTAATTATTCCCTGTACACAATTTTCGTGGTGGTGGTGGAAATTCCTTCATCTTTACAGATGATAACGCCCGTTTTAATCATTCGGTCTGTGTTCGTGACTTGCTAAACACCCAACTAATAGACCCAATTGAGTGGCCTGCGTACTCTCCTGTCCTCAATAGCATAGAACATGGGTGTTCTTGGAGAACACATGGCAGAATGAAATCCCCCACTGTATAGAAAAAAAGCCTGTTTGTTGTGCTGAAGCAGGAATGGTAAATCGTACCACAAGTTTTATTGTACAAATTTGTGAAGAGCATGCGCAACTGATGCCATTCGTATATTGCAATGAAAGGTCGACATATAATCTATTAAACTTTGACAGGGGACAGTATTCAAAAAGTTATGGACATTTTGCTTTAGCTTCTCAAAAGATAAGAAATGGTGGTATGTTTTTTTCCATTTAGCATGTATTAGAGGCACATTCAAGTAAGTTTGTTAGCGCAGTGAAGAAACCTAATGAGACAACAACCTGAGAATCGTAGGCAGCAAAGGTTTGATTCCTCTCTGTATGTATTTATCTCCTGTGTCAGTAAAATTTTCATTGTGCGCGTCCATTGCTTGAAGTTGTTGGTCTTAGGTTGCCACCAAGATTCCTTCAGCCCCTCCAGGGAGCGGTAGCATCCATTTTGCGAAATTATGTTTTAGAGTGGCGATTTAACCCTTCAAGTAGCTTAGACGAGATATATCGTCTATTAAGATCTGACCAATTTTGCCAATGACGATTAATCTCATCAAGATATTACAGATATTTTGATGAGGACGAGATCAAGATCTGGTCAGTTTTCAAATATCTTAATGGACAAGATATCTGGCCCATAAAGATCTGGTTAAATTTCCTGGTCAAATACAGTTCCCCCAGCAAGTGGTTTCGACGAGATATCTCGTGCATCAAGATCTGACTGATTTTGCTAATGACGAGATATTGCCGATTTTTTTTTAATGATGAGATCTGGTCTGTTTTCTTCTAACGTCGAGATCAGGTCCATCAAGAACAGGTCAGTTTTGCTAAAAACAAGATACCTCGTAGAAACAGCCACCAGGAGGGTTAAATTGTGAACCAGAGATATGAGAAATGATGGGCTAATTACAAATGTAAACTAAAAACGGGACTTTCGAAAAATGTGTGCAATATAGTCAGTTGTGCAGTCTTTTCCTCAGGTAGGATAGGATGTTCCAGCTTTTCGATTGTCGTGTCTCTCTGGAGTATCTTTCAATTCCGTCTCTTGCGTACTGGGTGCAAGAACCTGACCGTTTTGCTATGAGGAAGAAAAGGAAAGAAAAAGGACTGTAAGGAACATTATGAATGTAGTGTATAAATATGAAAGTGACTATTGAAGATTATTTAACCCTCCAAATGGTTTCAACGAGGTATCTCGTCCATCAAAATCTGACCAATTCTACTAATGACAAGATATCTCGCCATTGAAATTGCCTTTTTGTTTATTATGATAAGATCAATAACTGACCAGTTTTGCTTTTATGACGAGATATCTCGTTCATTAAGATAAGGTCAGTTTTCTATGGCAAAAGAAGATTCGATTGAAAGGCTTCGGGCAACATATCGATAAGCTCATATTCAAATCAATTTTGCCAATGACGAGATATCTCGTCAACAAGATACTGCCGAATTTTGATGATGACGAAATTCAAATTTGGCCAATTTTCTTCTAATGGCGAGATATCTCGTCATCAAGATATTGCAGATTATTTTTTATGATGACGAGATCAAGACCTGATCAGTTTTGCTTTTATGACGAGATATCTCGTTCATCAAGATAAGGTCAGTTTTGTATGGCAAAAGAAGATTTGATTGAAAGGCTTCGGGCAACATATCGATAAGCTCATATTCAAATCAATTTTGCCAATGACGAGATATCTCGTCAACAAGATACTGCCGAATTTTGATGATGACGAAATTAAAATTTGATCAATTTTCTTCTAATGGCGAGATATCTCGTCATTAAGATATTGCAGATTATTTTTTATGATGACGAGATCAAGACCTGATCAGTTTTCTTCGGATCATGACAAGATATCTCGCAAATCAAGATCTGTCAGTTTTCGTTTAATGACGAGATATCGCGCAAATCAAGATCTGGTCAGTTTTCTTTTAATGATACCTAGTCAAGACAACCACTAGGAGGGTTAAAGTTATAAAGTAGAGTTCATGTTTTGGTTAGAGACTCATAGATGGGTATGATGGAAATTTTCAAAGTTTTTTTCGACTGTAAACTTTGATGTTTATTTTGTAATATTACCTAAACAGATTATCGCTCTGAAAGGAAGGGATGATAATACGCTCAAGTAGTCGAATACAAGAATATTATAGATTACACTCTATCGACAATCAGAATAGAAGATTACACTCTCAATAATAACAATAGAAGAATACACTCAAGTAAGAAGAATTCATGTGAAGAATATAAAATTGCAGATTGAATGTATTCAATTGATTGATTCTGAATACATTCAAAATTCAAACAATTATATTAAGATGGATTTTACACAAAAAAATGTAAGCATTCTTGTGATTGCATATTATATAATTTTTATACAAAAAAATTATTGCTGTCTATATTATCCAATGCTTTGTTATTAAAAGTGGTGTAAAATAAAAGTTAGCAATGTTAATATTTTTGCCTCGTATTGTATAAATTTGCCTGTTTCATTGCGAAACAAATTAGTTTGCTCTCACCTTTTCTTTTGCCGTATCTCGTGATTTGAGATTAATTAATTAGATTCTAAAATTAGAGTTAAAATTTGTTTCATTCTAAAAAACCCGAGGATTCCGTGAAAAAATTCGTTAAACTTTCAAATTATGTTTTTCACGGTAGTGATATGTTTTACGAATACTCTGAACTTGGGAAAAACAAGTCAAGTAAATGCATGAAATGATTGTAAATGCAGAGAAAGAATAGATTTTTAAACATTAAAATTTTGGCTACCATTGTTTCTGCTACACACGTGGATATTAAAAATAAATAAATAATAAAAAAAAAATAAAAAAAACACCGTAAGAGCCCAAAAACGTCGAACAATTTTTTTTTTGTGTCTACAAAAAAGTCTTTCGGAATTGGATTAGCTAGAAAAAAAATTTACAGCATATATTTGTTTCTGCATAATGAGAAAATATTGACTTTTCAAAAAATTAGTTTCTATTAAAAAACGAGGATTTTTTAAAGAAATTATTTCATTTTCTATGAAATAAGCAGATGCTTAAAAAAATCATGCTAGATCCGCTGAATAAGCTGCTTAGATCACACGATCACGATCAATTAATGACATTATTTATGTACAAATTAGATGTAGACTTCGCATACGTTGGGGTCAAAATGATATGCTACATAGCATCATTCAGTTGTAGCAGCGAATGCAAGTAAAATTCTCAAAAGTGTGACTCAAAAATATATTTTATATGAAAAAAAAATCTTCCATGGATGTATGTACTTGTTGCTATCAATACACATATTGGTAACACTCCTCCCATTCTATAAAAGGGGTTTCATGTAAAGCTAAAGGCATACGTCAGTAATTTGGAATAATTTCCTTTTCCTTCGGAACTCCGTCTCGTTATCAGATCGAGTTCAGACTGTCGAGATTTCCTCGGATCTTTCACTTTGTGATTGAGCTCTCATATCTTTCCCTTGGAGATTGATCCCTCAGATCTTTTCCTTGGGGATTGATCCTGGACCGTCGCCAATACCACCTTCCTTGTGTTGCTCTAGTGCGAAGTTAATTCAACTACCTACCACCCATATGGACACTTATTTTCTTTATGGAATGTGCTTTTAGCTTGTCACATATGGAATTGAAAGTTTTCAATTCGCATGGTATTCTTTTGATGAAACTGAAAGCTTGACCAGGGAAGTAAATAGTATTTCCACACTAATATTCAGTGTCCCTTGCTAGGGTAGTAAATAAAATTAGTTCGAATTAGTCTTTCTTCGTCTTCCGGTAATTTGCTTGTGCTTTATTAAAAAACTCTTATTTAAGTCGTCTTTTCTGTCGTGCAAAATGTAGGTGGCGATAGTGGTGAAAGTTGTTATGACATTACTTGACCTGTTTATCAAATGCGATTTCAGTACGGATTTTCCTGATTTCGGCAGTAGAATTTATCATTCTCTCTCTCATTCTAAAACTTTTTTATAAAAAAAAATGCTTATTCTTGAACAACATAAATATGGGGAAAATAATTCGAACATGATGGGAAAAGATAACGATTAAGGGTATAAAAATAATTCACGGTGAAAATACCAAAGAACGAATTCCCAATTGACATATCGTATGTAATTGATAGGTCAACGCCAATTAGATACTGTGCGCAAATTCATAGGTATATGATAGGTCAACGCAAATTAGATTAATCGTCAGACGTTGTCCAATCGAGGATAACCCACATTCGAGAGTATCCCTATAAGTATGTGAGAGCAATTAGGGGACAGGATGTGAAAATTTCCATCTTCGGTCTGGTTCGTATGTTTCTACACTAAAAATCTCTTTTATGCAAAAGTATTTTTTTCTGGCAAAATTCTTTAAAATTAACTGGGTGCATTTGGGCATTTTTTAATTTCAAAATTGGGCACTTTTTGTGTCTTCGATTCTGAAAAATTTGAACTATAGAAAAGAATTTTCACAGGTGGCTTAACCCTCCTGTTGGTTCACCTTCGCATCGGAAACAGCTCTATAGTGGCCAGACTGGTGCAAAACCCTGTTCCAAAATGTCACCAGTTCAGGTACGAGATTATTTATCTTTCCTATTTGGATCAATATTGTTCTTTGAATAATATGGCAATTTGTCTCGACGAGGTATCTCGTTATTAATAAAATCAACCAGATCAAGATGGATGAGATAGCTCGGAATTATCGAAATCTACCAGATCTAGATGGACGATATAACTCGTAATAAGCACAAATGATAAGATACAGAAGATCATTATTTCGTCATTAGCAAAATTGACCAGATCTATATGGACGAGATTCGTCGTTATTAGCAAAAATGAACAGATCTGGATGGACGAGATTCCTCGTAATCAGCACAAATGACACATTCTTGAAGAGCGATATCTAGTCATAAGCAAAATTGACCAGATCTATATGGACGAGATTCGTCGTTATCAGCAAAATTGAATAGATTTGGATGGACGAAATACCTCGTCATCAGAACAAATGACAAGATCTAGAAGAGCGATATTGTCATTAGCAAAATTGACTAGATCTATATGGACGGGATTCCTCGTCATCAGCACAAATGACAAATTCTAGAAGAGCGATATATCGTCATTAGCAAAATTGACCAGATCTATATGAACGGGAGTCCTCGTTATTAGCAAAAATGAACACACCTGGATGGACGAGATTCCTCGTAATCAGCACAAATGACAAATTCTAGAAGAGCGATATATCGTCATTAGCAAAATTGACCAGATCTATATGAACGGGAATCCTCGTTATTAGCAAAATTGAATAGATTTGGATGGACGAAATATCTCGTCATCAGTACAAATGACAAGATCTAGAAGAGCGATATCTCGCCATTTGCAAAATTGACCAGATCGATCTATATGGACGAGATTCGTCGTTATCAGTAAAATGAACAGATCTGGATGGACGAGATACCTTGTCATCAGCACAAATGACAAAATCTAGAAGAGCGATATCTCGCCATAGCAAAATTGACCAGGTCTATATGGACGAGATTCGTCGTTATCAGCAAAACTGATTTGGATGGACGAGATACCTCGTCATCAGCACAGATGACAAGACCTAGAAGAGCGATATCTCGTCATCAGCAAAATCGACCCGGTATAGATGGACGAGATATGTCGTCGAAACACTTGGAGCGTTAAAAAAGTTCGTTATACTTACAAAGGCATTCTTGTTGATTGTGGGTCTGTGTATCCTGAGAGGTGCTTGCGCGTAGTTTCGGGCAGCGGTGGGTCGAACTTTATTCTTCTTGAAAAGACAGCGGAAAGTTATGCGGAATGCCTTCCGAAAACTCTCATTGCACACACCGTAGATAATTGGGTTGATGGCACTTTGAGCATATGTTAGGACGTGGGCTGGGAAGTACACTTTTCTGTACCAAGGAGGAAGCTGCGAAAGTATACAAAGAATATCAATTCAACTGACATAAAATTGAAGGAGAAATAGTAAAACGAGAGTTCAAGAATAACACAAATATATTTTGTTGTGCCTATTTGATTTTGTAAGTGAATACCTATTCCCATCCTTATTATTGTGCCACGCTCAGTTTAAGCTAAGCGCTTTACATTACACCTAATTCTGTTTTTGCATGAACTTTTCTTACACGTATCTATCGTGTAAAAACAGAATTAGGTGTACATAGTTCCCGAAACTTTTTTGAGCTGAATTCTCCCTTTTCAAAGACAATTTGCTTCGGCTCAACCATCAGGAAGACTTCATTTTTTATAATAAACTGCTAGTGTAAGGACTTAAAGCTAGTTTGCAAATAAAATAATTTGGAACTAAAATAAGTCATTTATTAAAATGAACTAACAAAAATTAATTGCACATGAATACCTTTTGATATATTTTGTATTTGGTACAACTTGGCCTAACATTGTCTATGCGCCATAAGACCCCTAACTAATCAATCATAAACACGCTAGATGGATAGTTTTTTTTGTAATTAATTTCAATCAAATCAATACAATTAAAAATAATCACCAATAAAAATAATGAGCCTGGTAATGTGTGACCAATTGGTTTACATCAGTCGATTTTCACCAAACAGCATCTTATAACATCCGAGGTCAACTATTTGCAGTCGATTGATTTTTTAGTTAAAAGACAAACAAACTTGTTACCATTCTAAATCTATTTTCTCTCAACTAAATAGGATGACAGAAATACAAGGTGATTCATAAGTAAGTATACAATTTCAACGCACTATTTTACAGTGACAAGGTAAGATATTTTATGTTACCTGTAATAGAAGTGTAGGTAAAAGTTTAAAGCTTTTTTTAGACAGTCGCAGATGTTCTATGTGTGCACCTTAGTCACGTTACACACATTGAACCGGTGACCCATTTCTGCCCATACGCGCGTTAGGATATCTGAAGCAAGTACAGAGATAGTGGTTGCGATAGACTGTTTCAACTCCGTTAGATCAACAGGAAGAGGAGGGTTAAATACGTTATCCTTTATATAGCCCAAAAGAAAAAAGTCACATGGTTTTAAATCAGGGCATGCGGGTGACCATTGGGTTGGTGACATGATGTAGTCGGCGCTTCGTCGAATCCGTCGGTGAAGAAGATGTTAATAGAAGTAATTTTGTACGTCACCTGTCCAGTTTGGTGGTGCACAATCCAATTGGAGAATAAAGTTTTTCGAGTTTATTGTCTAATTGGATGAATAAAGTTTTTGACGTCAACTACCGAAACACTCGATCGTCCTGGCTTTGGAACTGTGCACAAACAGCCCGTAGTTTCAAATTTTTAAAACCAATCGTAAATGAATTTTCTGGAAGGAGGTTCTTTTCCAAGTCGTGTTCAAAATTGCCGTTACACAACGCTGACAAATTGCGTTTTGCTCAATTCAAGAACACAAAACGCTTCCCCACTGCAAACGCAGCCATTTCCACTGACTAGTCACGTGATACGCTCACTATCAACTACGTCACTTCGCTTGGGAGGGAGACACAAACTTTGAGTATACCTAGCTAACAGTTAGCATTTGAGGACCGTGTCTTAAACTGTTCTTGTTTTACAGCATCTGGAAACTGTATACATACTTATGAATCACACTGTACAATCGAAAATTTCTTGCCTCAGACACTCTAAGATAAAGTGTGGTATCTGCTTTTGCAACCAGAGTTTCTGATACCCGCTTTTGAATTTCAATTTAAACTCTTCCTTTGTTATTTTAAGTACAATATATTGCTCTTAAACATCCTTTATTTCTCAATCATTGTTTTTCCCCAGATTCTCTCATTTCCCACTTTGGGGAACAAAGGCTTAGTAGGTGTACTATCAGTTTTAGCTTAAAACCAAGAAAACAAGTTAGCTGCAGAATTGGATAACAACGATTTAATGAGTTCAAGAAAATAATAAATCCTTGCTATCGGATCGAAAGATTAAATAAGTTGAGATGCAAATATTCATTAGAGTTTTAAATTTTCCTAAAACCAATAATTCTTCGGCTTACAAGTGAAACACTAAGTAAAAATATTTAATATTTCATTTGTAAACCGATTGAGAAAACGAAGAGGACACATTTCTAATCACTAATCTAAACCCACTAAGTGTGTGTCCCATGAAGAAATCTAACCTTCATGCAAAGAAAACATAACTTAGTGCACTTCACCAGTCTAGGGATCACGACATTATTGTCTAGAAAACTTAAAAAAACAATATATCTTGAAATATTGCACTTAGTTCGCTACAGTTGTAAGTCAAAGAGGAATTTCAAGTGACCTGTGGATCTTTGTGCTAACGGAGATGGAAGTGAATACAATGAAATCGATATATGGTAACTGATGTACAATGTACTGAAAGTACAGTCTATTATGTTCAAAAGCTTGTTAGATTTCTAAAAAGACAGATAATATAAATTTTGAAACAAATTCAAATAAAATAGAAGCACACAAGTAAAACTCAATGACAGTACATACCTCTTGCTGAGGTGGCTTAAAATAGCGATAGAGGACGACAACTTGGAATAGCACCCAAAAAGCAAGATAATTTAAAACATACATGAAAAGCACCTTGATTACCTGAAAAATAATAACAAACTGATTTTAGAAATATGTACTTCTTCGTAATTTAAAAAAAATATTAGGTAAAAACTTTTCAAATTATATAGCATCTGTATTCCACAGACTGTATCAACCTATGAATAACTTCGTTGCAGGAAACCTACAGATAAACGAATACAATTTACCTCCTCATGAAATGTAGCTTCCTTTTTTTAAAATCTGATTTCAAGTTCTGATTGCAATGAGACAGTTTCAATTCTAAAGAAATTTATTTATTTAGTTAGGGAAAAGAGTAATATTTTTAATGATGTCTTTGGGTTCATATCCGTCATTCTAGATTGAAAAGAGAGTATGTAAAGAGAAAGCAGCAAACAAAATCATTCATAAGGATTTTGCCATTCGATAAAATTGATGGTGAATTTGCCCACCAGATGACGCGAACTATCTGAACTCGTGCAATGTACTCAAGGACAGTAAATCTATTCAACGCTATGAGTAAACTCGTATAGTGTGCCCCTGACGAAAAGACAGTCGACCTCGGATGAATAGATTACTGAATAGGGGTGAAAGCTTTTTAGAATAAGACATAACAAAGACATGAATGGCAATCATCTTGGTTGGTTTTCCCTCTTGTCAATTCGTTTTCACTTCTGGCGCTTTCGGGAGTGAGCGATAGACTCAGAGCTAAAATCCACGCCAAAGAGGCCAATTGTGGAAGTACTTTGCATACGCTCCAACCTAGCACCTAATTTAAAGAATAAACTCGTTCAAACGGATGTAACTCGACTGATATCTAGATCGCCAATCAGACTACATCTTGATCGCCAATTGTCTGGTATTTGTCAACATGATAATTCTCATTCCTTTTTTATCAGCATTATCCCACTTATGAAAATAAAGATGCCGTTTTGCATGCATTGTGTTACTGCATGGTTTGGGCAGAATCATCCACTCTTTTACCATTCCATTTTTTCTTAGTACATTTGTACCTGAGATAGACTATATAAAGTTATAAATTCAGGAACGCTTACATTGGTCTCTTAAGTTTTTATAGTCGATGTTAGTTTGCTTAGTTCTCACTAACAAACAAAATGTTGGTCACAATTTTCTTAATCTTCCAAGATAAAATAAATGTAAAATTTTTTTTTATAGATCTTATCCTTATACCAGAAAACATAACGAGAATACACAAAAAAATACCATTATTATCAAGGAATAATTTATTGTAAGCTGAAGATTTAATCTTTCGTAAGCCTGTCTAATCACAAAGTCCTTACTTTGATTACAAAAATTAGCAACTGACTTTTAATTAAATTTGTTACTCCTCCCTTTTATTACTATTCCTATTTATTACTCCTCAAAAGTCCACAATAAATGCATGTTAATATTGCCATTAGTGCTGAAACTCAGTCAGTAATAGTTTTGGAATTAGTTAAAAGTCCACAGCATGCTTTGATATTTTACTTAGAAATAGTTTGAAGGAACACATACAAAAATCCTCTTTCAAATACAAGTCGACTAATAATATAATTTGACTTAATTTATCATAAGTTCGCATTCCTTGATGTAGAAATACCTTAAGGGTCTATTAGCAGTGTGTACTGACAGTCTCCGACAGTAACTAGGTGATGGTGGTCGCTATAGAAACTGGGCTCATTCATTTTCAGTAGGGATTACTCTCACGGATGACTTACTTTAATTTTATTTTTAGAGATATTGAAGAAGAAGTAGCTTACTAGTATTGATCTTATCATCAACAAGTAAAAACCTGAACAAATATATTTCCGGTTTGTCACCAAGTACACCAATGTGACAAACAACTCTTCAAGTGGTTTCGACGAGATATCGCGTCCGTCAAGTCAGTTTTTATAATGACGAGATAACTCGTCGATACAAACGCCAGGAGGGTTAAATACGTTTCTTCAAGCATTCCCAATGGAAAATAGGATAAGGTCCATTTCTGTGGAAACAGGTTTTGTGTCTAGAGCAGTTTTGGAAGATAGACAGTTAATGATTCGGCACCAGGCTTTCTACAAGAATCGTCCAGAGAGTCAATGTTTGTAGATGAACTTTTAATAATATATCTGTAGTAGTTAATTTATACAAATAATTATGTTTAAAACACTTAAACATTTTAGACTAATAATTGTTTAAATGTCTAAAGTGTATTTTATGTAGTGCGGAAAAGTTTTCTAAAATATACCTTCTTTCTATATTTCATCTTCAGAGGATGTTCCCTGAGAAAGAGTTGATGTTCATACTTATCCAATTGCAGTATGATTGCAGTATAGGCTACAGCCATGACCGTTAATGGCAAATAAACCAAAAGAATGAGTATCATCAACCAATAGTACTTTAGAATGAATCCATTTTCATTGCACCAAACCTGGAAAGTAAAGAATTAAAAACTATAAATGAGATATATTATATAAGAATATACTGGAATTGTGGTAAAGTCAGTTATTCGCGAATTATACTTCACCATGCCCGTAGTGTGGGTCAGTATTATTAGTGATGAGTCATTTCTGCTTTTATCCGGCGCCAGAACGTGCTTTCTATACAAATTCCGTACGTGGTTTCATAAAAGCCCTGATCTGAATCCTATAGATCACTTGTGGAATGAACGTTTTTTGAGAGCCAGGCCTCACCGCCTACATCGGTGTCAGAATTAACCACATCTCTTTTGCAAGAATAGAGTGCCATTCCAGCTGAAACACCAACAATTAGCGGACATCCTTTCTAATAAAGCCACCACTGTTACTAAAGAAAAAGGTGGATCAAATCATTATAAATTTTGGATTTAACTGCCCAAGAACTAAACTTTACTGGTGTCCGGATAGTTTTGCCCATACAGTCGGTTATATGACAGTCAATTGGTCAATGCCAATTCGATTAAACACCAAAATTCGCCATAACGGAGATAAATTACATTTTCGGGAACTTCCGATATGCTTCATGTAAGAGCACTTGTATAGCGGAAGTGAAATCTCCACTTTCCATCAGGTTGGTTAACACCGAAAAATATCTCTCACAGAAATACAACACATATAAGTAATAACCAGTCTACTATACCTCTTCATAGTCATGCCAATCTCGCGTTTGCAACCACCTCCATATAGCTGTTGGAGAAGCACACATCATAGCAGCAACCCAAGTAGCAATCACAATGACCCATGCTTGACCATGGCTGAGTCGACGAGAAAAAGGAAATACGATTCCAAGTAGCCGATCTCCTGAGATTATGATGAGAGAAAATACGCTGGCCAGTAGAAAAGTTACTGAAATAGTATGGTAAAAATACATGAGAGTGATCTGATAACTACCGTAGTGTTACTTATCTCACTTTGAATAAGTAAATAGTATCACAAATTGAATCGATTGTTTGAGAATCCCCATAAGTCACTTTTGGTCTAAATCGAGTTTTCGGTAAAAATCTATTCTTCAGAGGTAGATGTGACTTATATATGACTTAGAAAAAGTGACTTTTGGAGTAAAGTGACTTATAGGGCAAAGGATGAGAAATTTCCCAAAAATTGTCCTCACCTGACTTATGGGGTTTCTCAAATAACCGATTCAATTATTACAAGCCCTTGAGATTTAATGCCCTTAGAACCAAATCAGGATGGCTCCAGCCGAGACAGGAGATGATGTATTCGGGCGAAACCTCAGCTGAATTGCATTTAGAGCACAGAAAATGCGAGCAACCCAATTCGATTTTCATTGGCTTCAAAATGTCTACTGTGAAGTCTGGAGAGTCTGATCTTTTCTACAGTCTATTGTTCCCAGGAATGCACCGGGCTGTATGCATACCAATCATGAGTACGAAGAGTTCTCTTAATTATGTTTATACTCACTTTAATTTTGAAAGCGATATCTTCATGATACAGCCCTTTTAGGACGAAATGTCAATCTTCCGTGAGATAGAAAGCATCTAGATTTTATTAGGTACGATATTAATCAGATCGAATCTACGATAAACTTTTCCCAGAATGTTATTTAGATATACAGACATCCAATGCAATTATATTCAAATAGCAGCACAGAATACTTTAGATGTTAAAGCCACATATTAATCATCATTTCAATCATTACTACGCTGGTATGTGGATTCCAGATTAACTTATAACCTTAGGCTAAACTAGTGAAGCTAAGATCACATTAAAAAAGTTGATATAAGATAATTAAAATATTAAACTTCGAACGTAACACACAATAAAAAACAGATATTGCATCTTACCGTGAAAGAAGCCATCTAATCTACAATAAACTTTCCCCAGAACGAAGTTTTGATATGCATCCACTACTATTATAGTCCAAGAGCAGCACAGAATAGTCATGAGGTCTGCCAATGCCATATTGCATATAAAAATGTTTGTACACGTTCTCATTCCCTGAAACATAACAAAAATTTAAGTTTGAAGTTAACTAATCAAATATTATTCACCTGGTTAAGAAATTGAATGGGGTGAATTCTATAACAAGTAATAAAACCAGTTAATTACCTAACGTTAGCTCACTGTGTTTCACCCTTAGCCACATTTTGCTTCACGTATTCATATACATTTTTAAACTTACCGAACAAGCGCAATTTGACTTAAGATTTCAACGCTATCTGGTATTCGAAATTGTCAAATATTGACGAGTAAGTGAGAAAATAAATACATCATCGGCTTAGAACAAGAGCTCATTAGCTGACATTTTCCTGATGATACTAAATGCTTCTATTCATGATGACGAGAAATATATGTAGAATTAAGTTTAATATATTAAAGATATATAACATTATCAACATTAAAGCACACAGACAAACAACCCGATTCCTAAGTGGACACCTCAGAACTATGACCTTCTCAGATGGCTTGAGAACTTTCGACACATGCACCAAGTGTTCCTCTGAGCAGACTTCTCCATCCCACATCCTGGAGTGCCTGGGACTTGACCATCAAGATCTCCTTGGAAATCCATTGCTGGTCCTGGACTTCCTCAGGGTGTTTGGATTCATGGACCTAGTCTAGCCCCGCTGGACTTTGGGGATTGGCAACAACAACAACACAACGCTTGCAAATTTTTAATTTATCGATATACTTACAGACGAAATAAAGAAAATATTGATAGGTCAAACTCCTATTGGTTGATTCAATGATATGGAATTTTTTCTATGGAGCCATATGCTCCATAGAGAAAAGTTCAACTGTAAAAAGTATTATGTTGAATGTAAGAAATATTTGTGGAGAGTATTTTTAGAATGCTATTATGTATTAAAATATATTATTTGTGAAAACCGTTTGATTACACATTACTAAATTAAGTTAAGAATAAATATTAAAAACCAAAATCACTGATTGCTCTATGCTTTTAGGGAAGGCAGTAACTATATGCATGAATTGTATCATCTCTCTCTCCTTTCTTAAGATTAGTTTTCAAAGATTTCTAAAAGTAACACATATATATTAAGCCGTTCTCTGTCTCTATGCAAAATTTGAGGTTTACATGGTGTTTTATTCCTTTTCCTTGACGTGCGTCATTATATGAGTTACTTTGTGCGTCATTATTATCTCGTGTCTTCTAATCTTGACTACTACCTGAATTTCAAATCTTATCTGTCTTTAAAGAGGAGAGAAAAAATTATAAACTTAATATTTCAAGTGGAAAAACTTAAATTCTGTAGCTGTCTGTTATTCAAATAACCCATACTTTAATTGGGAACAAAACTTAGATCTCTGCGATGTCGAAGATTTCAGACTTTTACAAAAATTACTAATCAATACAGAACCAGATATCTGATAAATGAGGACGTTTATGGACCACTTACCTAATTTTCAAGTCTTACCTATCACATTCATTTAATTCCATAAGTCTCTATTTTTCTCTTTAACATGTCACGCGCTTGACTCTACAACATGTACACAAGTCTTCAACATATGTCGAATGTTGAAAAACTGCTCACATACTCAACGTTGAAGATTCAACTAGTCTCAAAAGTTTATCCAAAGTTTGGTGATTAACTAATTCTGCACTGCGGTTCAACTTTCTATCAATGTTTATAAAATGTCAGCTGCAAACCAATTCTAAACCTTTCTTCAACAAATATCCAACGTTGAAAAACTGTTTCAAATTCAACGTTGAAGATTTGACAATTGTAAGTTTATATTCAACGTTTCAGTATATACTTATTTTCCACGTCAAATGTTCAACTTGCCATCAATTTTTATTAAGTCATCTAACCAAACAATTTTAAACGCTTTTTCAACAAACGTTTAACACCGAAATTTTTTTTTGTATCTTTAATGCTGAAGAATTTAACATGTATCCTTTTATAACTGTTTTTGCAACATTCTAAATCTGCTATGCTCCACTTGGGATATCTGTAAAGAAACCTCTTTAACCATACCAGCGATTTCGACTAGATATCTCGTTCAAGATCTGGTCAATTTTCTAATGACGAGATACCTCGTAGAGACAAAACTGTCCTTACTCCAAGGGAATGAAGATCCAAATAGCCGAAACAAATAGTTCAGAGGCTGGTCACTACAGTGCATCTTTCGACGTGAAGATAAACCACTAGGAGGGTTTATAAAATATAGTTTTGACAGGAGAGACATCAGATTTAAAAGACTATTTTGTGACACAGGGTGATCTAATTATCGCAATAGACTGGGTAAAATATGCCCGAAGAAATACATACATATGATTCCAGGCCCAATCAATACATTGAAAGCAAACAGACATACCTTGACCCGAATCATGACGACAATGATGGCCACATTGCCGAAGACTCCAAGAATCATGATGGGCAGCAGCGCCAGTGCTTTCAAGGCGATCTCGTGTGTTGGCAATCGTATCCATAAGTTCGTGTGGTTAGAAAAATCCCGATTGCTCACATTGAAATCCGCGATCTGCGCTTCGTGATGGAAAGGAATCAGAAGTGCCATAGCAATTCTGCTCTTACCGAAGACAGATTCAGGTACAAAGTCATATCAGATCTTTCGTAGGTAGCAAATGACAATATTCAAAGACGAGATTCAATTTTCTGTCAGTCAACAATGCTCGCTAAGCAGGAACTACAGGGCATCGTAATCTGCTTGCACAGTTCATCACCTAGTAGAGACAGAAGGCCTGTGGAGTACCTGAAAGTAAAACAGCAAAAAAACGTTGCGATACCTTATCTTGTGGCTGTAATGATAAAGGAAATCACATGTTACGTAAGCTGCCGTGAATTCAGTAGATTGCGATTATTGGTTCAAACGAAAGAAAGAAAATGTGATACAAGCCTGACAGGTTAAATAGTTCGGATTTAGTTGGTAGTTGAAATCATGTCGCACTGGAGCATCACAGCGGGCTATTGGCTATATTCCGAAGCGAAAGATCCGAAGATAACACCTCCTAAATATGAACTTAGTCAAGATGGTCATAGTCAAGATCAAGAGACATAGTCAACATCTCAGATGGCACCCAAATCTCCAAACTTCCATAAAACGCCATGCATTTACCGTGAACTAGCCCCAACCTACACTAGTTTGGTTGGACCTAGTCCAAGCAACCATCCGGTTCCTAATATGGGACTCGACCAACTGGGCATCCGCGACTTCCTTAACTGTTAAATGGAGAAATGACAGCTGAAACATTGTATTTGAATTTTTATGCAGCAAGAGAGAGCAAAACACAACAACGGCTTACGTGCGGAGTAGCTAGGAACTAGTTCAATCCTTCAACGCTGAATATAAGTGGAAATGGCAGTCTTTTCTAGAGAACGGGGAATGTACGAATATTTGAAACTCTGATACACAGGGAAATTCCGTGACAAATTTTCATGTACCGTGTACAAGATTTCATTTTTGAATCCCTTAAATTGTTTTTAAAAGTGGTGATAATGCTAAAAAAATGCCGATATGTTATTGACAAATGCCTGTTGTTTTGCCGGTAGACCATATGCTCTCCAATATTTTTCGTACTGCAATTAAGAACTACTACTGCAGGGCACTTGTCCAAGTGTTCACCGGACATAGGCTGTCCTAGGTCGCACAAATTACAGCCTGGGGATTATTAGAAATTACAGCAAGTCCTATTCGGTGTTGATGTTCCTGGGACAGTCGTTGTACAGAAAGTATTCAGAACTTGGTAACTGCTTCCTGTCTAGAAGAGCCTGGAACGACTGAAATGCTATTGGCAGAGCAAAAGCAAAACTCATTTGAAATATATGAGATCATTCAAATGTAATTCAATATTGAATTAATTGACAAAGTTAACTGCAATCGTAATAACTGATAACGTTAATGATACTGTACATTCAAGTGACATGATCCTAAAATAGCATCCTTGCTATAGCTTAAAAGTCGTATTTAAAATTTCTTGATAGGTAAGGTAAGGGAATTTTAATTAACGTCGTACTATAGAGCAACACAACGGGCTATTGACGACGCTCCGGAATAAATTCACTAAGAATCGAGGACAACACCGCGTAATTTTGAGCCACGGTCAGATCACAGATAACGAGGCAACACCCGAGCTGGCTGAATTATTTAATTTACCAAAGCTTCGTTCCTTCCGTTTTGACATTTGTTTTTAGTATAAATAATTTTTACTGTGCATTTCATCGTTTTACGAGTTTTTGCATCAATAGGGGGTTCCGCCCCCTGCACACCAACCCCGGTGATTGCTACGCAATCCCATTTGGTTTGCTTCACAAACCAACTCTCCTGTCGCAAGTGATTTCACCTTTTTTTTTTTACTTTAAACTTCTGGCAGCCTAAACTAATAGCCGCATCAGTAAAAAACAATCTCCATCTTGTTCCCTGTACAATATTGAATAAACCATATTAAAATCTCGTAACATTCTGATCTGTATTTAATAGACAAACCGTCTGAGAATCGAGCGAAAAAAGGAGCATGACGTCACTGCGAGTTTCAAGGGCATCTGGCAAACCCTTTCGTCAGAAAATGTAACCTTAATTTTCCGTGAAGAAAATTAACGCTGTCGCTCCCTGATCTAAAATTTTCAATTTTCACACTTAATGAACCCGAAACTAATAGCCGCATCGGAAAAAAAATCTTCAAAATTCTCTAGGGAACACGATGAAAAACAAACCCTGTTAATTTCGTAATTTTCTGATCTGTACTTTCTCGGGAAACCGCCTAAGAATCGAACGAAAAAACCTAGTTTTCAATCCTGCGACAGCAGTAAATTTTTTTACTTTAGAGATTTAAAGACGAAGCATTTTCAGTGGGAGGTTCAACACAGTGATGTTTATATCGGTAATGAATGCATTCTAAAATGTAATGAAAGTACAAAAAAATTATGATTGAATGTTTGATTTTTAAAGTGTAATTTGTTTAAAACAAATTGGTTATCTCTGGATTTCCTTGTCAGACTGTTTCCAAAACAAATATAAACGTTACTCGTTTGAATATTTGTTGTAATGGGATATCTCAGCTCCTCTACTCTACAAAAAATTATTTTGACACTGCGTTAATAAAATTTTGAAATCTTCTCCCTTCTGTTAATAAAAGAGTACCCTTTTCCATTTAAACCAGTACTAATGAGCTCTCAGCACAACAGTGAGATAAATATATTCAAAAAGATTTGTGTTATAAGTGGAGTCCTTTCCAATTCTGTGACTCGCAAGGTAAGAAATATATCATTCTTTTGAATTTTTTTTATTCACTAGTGGGCTTCGCCAACCTACTCGCCAAACATGACGAGCTGCAAAAATTCACGTTTAGAGGTACTCTAGAAAATAAACTAACGGGTGTAGACTGAAAATTTGTACGTCTTTTGCTCACTCGCGTTAGAAATTTCGCTTTTTCGACTTTGACACTTAATAAACCCTAAACTACACTCATACCTATAAATTAAGAATAATTCAGAATCACACGTAAATCGAACTCTAAAGTAAAAATTTCACCTGTAGAATTATCGCACACCATCTTCAAGAACTATATCCAAATTAGAGGAAGCCATCAGATGACGTCGATAGTACATCACAATGACAAGAGTGTAAGAGAGGTGTATATATAAGGAATGGTAGGCAAATAATTAAAATTGTTCTCAAGCGTTCTGTACGCTGCTCAGTGCTACAACCGAATAGTTATGGCACAGAGGACGCATGTCGATGATTTTTTACGTGGTAGAATTATCGGCCGCCTGGAATGTGGGCGTACTCAGACGGAAGTTTCAGTGGAACTTGGAATCGCCCAAAGTGTCATCTCTATGCTTTAGCAACGATTCCAAAATGAAGGAAATGTCAGTAGACGTTACAGTACAGGTCGACTCCGAGTTACAGCGCCGAATGACAACTGGTATTTGGCAGTAACTGCAAAAAGAAGCAGAGCATCCGACCTTTCTCGTCAGCTATCTTCAGCCACGGGTACGACAGTTTCAAGGCAAACCGTTTACAGACGTTTGGGACATGTTGGTCTAAATGCTCGCAGACCTGTCAGATGTGTTCCGCTCACGGGAACTCACTGTCGCCAGCGGTTAGCCTGGAGTAGAGAAGATGCAATGTGGACATCGTCACAGCGGGCTTGTGTGATGTTTTCCGAAGAGTCCAGGTTTAGCTTGCAGTCCTATTCACGACGGACGTTCATATGGAGAACACCAGTTTGCTCGTTTGGGGAAGAATTATAATGGGTTCCAGAACAGATCTACATGTTCAAATCGGAACCATGAGAGGCCAAATTTATCGGGACATCATTCTGGAACAACATGTACTTATGTTTAGGGGTGCCATGGGCGCAGAATTTGTGTTTATGGATGACAACGCCCGTCCTCACCATGCAAACGAATGCCTTGAATCTGAGGATATCACCCGTATTGAATGGCCAGCATTCTCACCTGACATGAATCCGATAGAGCATAAGTGGGACATGCTTAGTCGACGAGTTGCAGCCCGTAAACCACCTTCTACATGTGTACCGGAACTTCGGAGAGCATTGCTTGCTGAGTGGAGTGATCTACCCCAAGATCAGCTCGATAATTTGATCCTTAGTATGCCTAGGCGTTGTATGGACTGTATTTCATCGTCTGGGAGACATTCAATGTATTAACCATCATACCAACAATGTCATGTTAAGTTTTTGTAAGGTCGATATTTTTTGGAATTGCTCCAGTGAGCAAAAATTGGTAGTTTTTATGAATTGTATTATACATACACTATCTTTTGTGGTTCTTTCTTTTGTTTAATAAATGGGCTTTATGAATAAGTCACGTTTTTGTTTCTGAGCCTTTATTTGCCGGAGCTGGCATTATCCTTAATTTATGGACTTGAGTGAAATAGGCGCATCGGAATATAATATTTTCCTGTCTTCTTAATTATAGAATTTTGAACAAACCATGTCAATTCCGTTTATTTCTGACAACCGAGCGTAAAAAGCGAGTTTTCAATCCTGCGGCGGCGGTAACTTTTTTTTAATATAGATACTAATTAGGAAACGGCTGACTTAAACGACATGAAATATGGCATTCAAGGATACATTTTTATAAAAATTCTATATTTTACAAAAAAATTGAGTGTATATATATATGCAATTTTATATGAAAACGACAATCTCTTAACAAATGTAAATTTATAGAAATGATGGAAAACATTATCTTCAGCAAAAGAAAATAGTTAACTTTAGATTTGAGTGTTATAAACATAAATTAATTAGGATGTTACAATAGATTTAGAAAAAATAATTAATTCTTTGATTACCAATGTTTTCTTTGAATATTTCAGTACCTGCAAATGCAAGGAAATTGTCTTTTTACACATTTGAGAAAATTTTTTTCAACTAACCAATGTTTTAGTTTTAAGTAATTTAAGAGACTTTAAACAACTTTAACAGAATAAATAGGAGTTCCCATTATTTATTTTATAGTTAAAATTCAATAATTTGCATTTAATATTAGAAGTAAATTATCAAGTATTCTAATGCATATCTTTTGATCTTAATGTTCGATTGTATATAATTGAAAAAGTTAATTTTATCAAATAAAATCTAGATACATATTTTGATCTGCAAAAATCTGTTATGAGCTTCTAAGTTACTTGCATTAGTATATTGAGAGCAAAAAGTGTCTTTAGAGAAAAATTACGGGCTTAATACAAAAAACGACTCATTGGCTGAACAAAAATGTATAATTCAGTTTAAATTGTAGGTATTGCTTTTGATTAAAATTTTTGTTGTTGATATTTCAGTTATTCTGGATGAAAAGAAATTTTCGGCCTCAAACTGGGTTCTCGGGTTTAATAAGCCACAATGCTCTTGATTCAGCTGTCTATCTAGTTTACTAAATTTGTTACAAAAGAATTTAAAAACACAAGAGCATCCCTTTGCAACAAGTGGCTAAGAGGTACTTTACACTCAGCTAATCAGACATAGTCACAGTTTAAAATCGCAGATATTCTGCAGTAGCAATTAGAACTGTTGCTGTGAAATCACTATTTGTAACTTAACTACTCGTCAAGTCGAAAAAGACCGATTTTCATATATGTATCACCTGTTCATCGAATCGATCGACGATTCGTTTATTGCGTATCAAGGGTTGCCATTCAAGCATTTACCAAATCATCGCCATTGCTGTACTTGTAAGCAGTTTTATCGCTGATTAGGTGCGAAAAAAGTCAGAAATTTTTAAATATTATCATTTGAAAACTGAATTTTGATTTCAAAGGAAAATAAGCACTTTCTAAGGGCAATTGACAAAAACTAAGAACTTCTAAGGGATTTTAGAAAGGGGAGGTCAAAATAAGCACTTTTTAGAAAGTGGGAACCCAGTTTTAGTTTAGAAAAGACAGATGAATTAAAAATTGACTAAAGAAATAATTACAGAAATTGTAGAAAATGGAGGAGAGGTACAGAAAGAAAATTCATTTCTCAGTAACCAAGTGTTTTTTATTGAACTTTTCTTCAATTTCAGCAAATCAAAAGTGTTTTAAAGAACCCCGGAGAGCACAAATTAAAAAGGAAAGGTATTTTTGTTGTTTATGTGAATTTAAATGTGTTTCTAAAGTAAATAAATAAACAAAATTAAACTAGTGGAGATTATTTAGAATGCAGTTACGTGCCTTACTTCATAGTTGAAAAAAATATTGATTCTGGAATATATAGTTGAATATTGAATTACACAGAATAATTCACAATGGTGTAAAATGTGCCAAAAATAGAAATTGTAAAACGTATTTTTTTGCCTTATTACTTTAACAAACAATTTAAAGTAAAGAAATGGGCAAACAATATTCCACTACTTACATTACACTAATTGGAATTGGGGAAACATGAGGTAGTCAGGGGAAAATTTAGAAAAACAATCATTGAAAATTCCTTCAGAAATATACCAAAGCAACAAAGACTTTATTTATCATTTTATAAGCAAAAGGCTAAAAACATGGCTGCACCAGTCAGCCGAGTGATGGCAGTACCATTCCAGATGATAACTAGAAAAAACATTTTGTGAATTTGTAAATACATAACAAAGTCTACAATACGGTGGTTATAAAATACTATACAGAGCTTAGATCATACGAAAAACCACAGGGATATTTAATACAAAACATTAACAGAACTTTGGAAGACAATCAGGAACAACATCTATTTCCGATCAGATTTTGAAATCCTTGTTAGCATTACGCAAGGCTACGTAAGGTACTCCGAGTTCAAATCTGCAAATTAAAAAAAATACTTAATCACATAGAAGTTCAAGAAATGAAATATATACACACATCATGCAACATAGTCTGCTTACAAATAAAATACACAAAGTAAAAATTAAAAAAAAAAAAAATTCTGAGAATAAAGGAGGGAAAATTAAACTCACTAAGAATTTCTAAGTTTAACTTTCAAGAAAAGAAAAATAACTTGGTGGACTTCACCAGTCTAATATTTTTCACATAATGGTTTAGAAAAACTATATATATACCCTTGTCAGTCTCAATAATATGTATAATTTATTTTGGTTTGTGCATAAATATCATTGGCTTACAAGTGAAACACTAAGTAAAAATATTTTCAAGATAAGAGATATTTTGCTTTTCTAAACCACAATGTGATCTTTAGATAAGCCATGAGTTTGTTGAGTCATTTATTTTCTTTGAATAAAGGTCAGATTTCTTGAAAAATATATATATGGGTAGAATATACCTTTGTTTTCTCAGAACTGTTTTTCGATTTAGTGTTTCAGGTACTTAATTTGTAAGCCAACGATATATATATTCTCCATACTTTTAAAATCCACATTTTTATAAATTGACTTATAGGTGTGAGTAGAGAATATTCTCAAACAAATATTCTCCAAATACTGAAATTTGGATAATAATAAAGAATTTTCTATTTAGAACCTAATTATTCAGAAAATTGTAATCAGTTTCATTTTATTGACTGCAGAAATGAATATGAAGCTTATTTAATGTATCATTCACAAGATACTATTCATTCACAGTATATGATGATAAATTAGTTATAGGCATATAAGCACTGTGTTATAGAAATTAGTTATAACTATTATTTTTTCTTGATTAACATGCAAAATTTTTCTATCTCTACTATTATAAAAGGAAGTGTTTGTCTATGTGTGGACTGTCCTGACAAATCTCTGGCACTTACAGTAATGGGATTTGGCACTCAGGTAATCCGTATTTTTTGCAATAATTGTGCGAGCGCGAATTTTAAAATTTTATTAGAACATAGAAAAATTAATTTATTGGAATTTAATTATTATTGTTTTCTTTAGAATGACAGCACTATAGAGAGATGACAGATTATAAATTTATTTATTCAGTTTCATTTTCCAAGTAACAATTTTTCAGCGAACAAAAAAAAAAAAACATTTTAACTGGAGTTTTGTAGTTTGTCTAAAGACGAAAGATGGAGGAACACTTTTAACAGATTTGAAATTTGCGGAAATTTTCTCATTAGATCAACACCTAAAAATATGATTTTTTTTTTAATAAATAATTTTTGAATTGTAACTTGTACGTTTTTTCCAATATGAATTTTGCCACCGCAAAAAATTCGACCTTTGTGGTTAAAGAGATCAGATTAATTCATTTTGATTTCCTGAGCCTGGAAAATTTCACATAAGATGCAAACTTTAACAATTGATTTTCTTTCAAAAAATAACTTTTCAATTGGATATCTTTTATATTTTTGCAAGAGATTGTGATGTCAAGCCTACTAATGTGCCTATTAATGCAATTAAATGGGAATGCATAGCAATCACCAGTGTTGGGCACGCAGTGGCTAGTTTTACTGTAAAACGAAAATCTGCAATTTATATTACACGGATAAAAAGGAAATGTTAACGTGCAATGTAACATTATAACACTAATTTATCATACCTAATGTAATTTTTTATGCTCTCTGATCACATTATACCAATAATTAGGTATAGTAATTCTTCCTTATGAATTAAGTTACTAATATTACATAAACTAATAGTATTAATTTTGATTATTAATGACTATTTAAACATTTAGAGAGATTTTTCAATTTTAGGTAGAATATATTTAACATTAGATTTGTAACAGTTTATAAAGGTATATAGTAAAAGCAAGAATCTAGCAATTTTTCACCCAAAAATAGGGTTTTTCTAGCCGATAAACATTAAATAAAATGTTCACATTTAAATATTCTGTGAAAAAAATCAAATTATAATATTTTTCTACACAATAGTTTTTACAAAAATCAGATATATAGTAGTTTTGGTTCTAAAATGTGTTTAATTAGGGGGGATTTCAAGGTTTTTCAGTATTCTAAGTTGGCAATACTGCTAAAAGTTAAAAAATAATAATACATTTAAAAAAATAATAATAATAAAAAAACAATATCTTGCTAAACCTATAAATAATATGCCAGCAATTTTTTATGACTTTTACTTGAATGAGCATAAATAACTAGATTTTTGAATGCAAATAAAGTATGCAGTGTTCTAAAACTAAGGCTTTAAAAAAAGTTTTTCTTTCAGCAAATATAAAGATTTTTAAGGGCCTTTAAAGCTAAAACGAAAGTCAGGCTTTCTTACTGCTTTTTGAGGCCTATGGAACCTGGGAATGTTGGGTAAAATTGTACACATTCTAAATAAATCAAAATTTTTGATATGAGCACTTTACATTTTAGAAAAGATTACTTGTTATTTTATACTGAGAAAAATTTAATTGTAATTTTGACCACAAGTACTGTTGTTTACCCACTCCTGATTTGGACAGATGTTATATTTCATAGCAAAGTTTGTTTAACTGCTCTTATTGAAATTATTAACAGCAATTGCTGCTTTCAGATGCAACTGTATCACATCCTATAATGTCTGTAATGGAACTTCTGGATATTAGTGTGCAAAATACACATAATACTAATTACATGATAGTTTATGTTTGCTCATAATTGAATTTCACAATGAACTGAATTCATGTAGTTACAAACTAAATAAAATAAATTGAAATTATACAAAACATATAGCCCATAAAAGATAATTTTATTCCAAAAACCAAAACTCAATAAGCCAAAAAGTGAAAAACATGTTAAATGCAATGTAAATTAAAATCTATCTAATGAAACTGTCCAAATATCAACTGTGAAAATCTTATTTAAGATCAAGAAAAATTAACTACCTGTCAGAAGGCCAAAATCTCATTACAGGAAGCTGATCAGGAACTGTATCACATGCATCAAAATAAGCAAACAAAACACAAGCACTGTAAGCAGTTATGGCAATCAGAATGTGCCATGCACCATGTAGGTAAGGGAAGTTCAGTTTCGACCAAATCTCGCAAAACAGGCGGTCATTTATCCAGCATACCAGGGCAGCTGCCCATATATAACCACACCTCTTTCCTAAATGCACAACTCTTTTATTTCTACACCTAAACAAAGAAAGTAAATCAGGGTTGTAATAACACTTGAATACCAAAAAGTAAAATTATAGCTAAGAAATAAAGTTTTAGACTAACTTTCGAAAACAAATACAAAGTAGATCACACAATAGGATGTAAATAATCTCTCAGCTAAAAATTATGATTGCAAAAATTCACAAGAAATTTATTTGCAACAACATATATGCCATACTAAACCCTCTTGGTTGTCTCAACGAGGTATCTAGCCATTAGCAAAACTGACCAGATCATTATTTCAACATCATCAAAAAACTGCAATATCTTGATGAAATATTTCACTGTAGCAAAATGAAAGAAATTAGTTTTGCACTCATGGAATACAGAAATGATGGGTTCACTCCATGTATCAACAAATAGCTTATCACCAAACTCCTTATACGAGTCATGGATAGATACTATTTTGACACAATACACAGGGTGGTCCCGAATTCATGGTACAAACTTTAATGGTAGGTACAGGACATTGTAACAATGATTTATTGTATAGGAATGTATAGTCGCAAGTGACGCGGTGAGGCGTAAACAGGGGAAATAAAAGGAAAGAGAAATGGAGTGATCGGTTGGTATCATTGCCGGTAGAGGGCAGTAGATGTCTAGCCGCTGTTGAACATGATGCATCGCAGTAGGGAAAAGCGCCATTCACAATTGTGCTGCCGTAGACGATGGGTGACTTTACGTATGCAGAAAAAGCAGACATGCATTACATGTACGGCCGTGCAAATGGTAACGGCAGAGCTACGTTACGAATGTATCGCGCGGAGTATCCTGATCGACGAATGCCGGATCATAGAATTTTTCAACGGTTACATCGTCAACTTTGTGAAACAGGTGCGTTCGATGTCAACAGACATGGCGCTGGTCGAGTAAGAGCTGTACGCACTCCAAGGCTGGAAGAAAGCATCTTGAACATTGTGGCTGATAGACCCGAGTCAAGCACAAGAACTGTTGCGCGTGACGTAGGTGTGAGTCATCAGACTGTATGCAGAGTGTTAAACGAAAATCGCTTACACCCCTTCCATTTTCAGAAAGTACAAGCATTGAATCCGGCAGATTATCCTCGCCGCGTGAACTTCTGCCTGTGGGTGATGCAGCAATGTGCGTTGCAGCCGGATTTCGTAGATTATGTGCTATTTACAGACGAAGCGACATTTTCACGCGAGGGTGTCTTTAATGCGCACGATTCCCATGTGTGGGCAACCGATAATCCACATGCAACGCGTCGACATGCGTTTCAACAACGTTTCAGTATTAATGTGTGGGCTGGTATTGTGAACGACTTTTTGATTGGCCCATACTTACTACGCACGCGGCTCACTGGCGGAAGCTATCTTATTTTTCTGAAAGAAGTGTTACCACAACTGCTGCATGATGTTCCGATCGCCATTCGTAACCGCATGTGGTTTCAGCACGATGGGGCGCCAGCACACTTCAGCATTGATGTACGGAATTACCTGAATGCCACGTTTGGTACTCGATGGATTGGGCGTGGTGGACCAGTCCCTTGGCCACCCCGATCTCCCGATTTATCGAGCCTCGATTACTTTTTATGGGGACATCTAAAGCATCTTGTTTATGAGACTCCAGTTGACTCAGATGAGGATCTCGTCGCTCGCTTATCTGTAGCTGCTGCAGGTGTGCATGAAATACCAGGCATCTTTGAACGTGTACGCCAATCGCTCCACCGACGCTGTCAAGCATGTATCGATACTGGTGGACGCAATTTTGAACAATTACTGTAAACATGACACTTGTCAACAACGCTTTCAATAAAATCTTTGTTTTTCCTTTCGGCCGTTATTTCCCCTGTTTTCGCCTCACTGCGTCACTTGCGACTATACATTCCTATACAATAAATCATTGTTACAATGTCCTGTACCTACCATTAAAGTTTGTACCATGAATTCGGGACCACCCTGTATAGAGGGTTATTGAAAGGAGCATGGGGAAGTATTTGTCGTTTGGATTTGATATTCCGATTGAGCCTTATTTGGGAATGGAAGTGACAGTTATTGCTGAAAAATATTCAATGTATATATTTTATAAAGAGGGATTTCAGCTGGTTAACAAAGAAAAAAAAATGTATCACATATATTTACAACAAAACATAGATTTCCTTAACAAGCTAAACTAGAATAAGAACTCACTTTAATAATATTTGAATACATCACGGTTCCCACTCTTTGATGGGAAAAATTTCAAATACTTTCTTTGCAAGACCATGAAGTTTTTCAAGGACTAAAGTAAAAGGGCTGAAATTCCTTCTGTTCCCCCCCCTCCCATTTTAGTAGACAACGTTTCTGAAGAACCTATCCTATAATGTAACTTCTTCATTACCATTCACATACTTAACAATTCCAAACATATTTCTAGTCAATATTCAAGCATGTCATGGGAAAAAATTATTAAAAAGAGAAAGTAAAGTAGCTAAGTAATTATACTTATAGGGTTCTATATGTTCGAACTGACACAGAATCCCACTGACCTTCAGCAAAGAAAATAAACACATGCCTTGATGAACAAGCATATTTGGCGTATTCTTCGGAACCGGAATAAAACCAAGCCTTCTAAGCGCGCTGTAAGCCGATTCATACGAGAAAATTAAAAATGTTCCAAATAAATTTAAGGACTTTCAAGTACTTTGCACCAAATTCAAGTACTTTCCGGGATACTTGAAAAAAAAATGAAATTCAAGTACTTTCCGGGGCACTTGAAAAAAATAAATTAAAATCAAGTACTTTTCAAGGTTTGTGAGAACCCAGTACATGCTTACAAATAACTGCGTATGAACTATGACTAACAAATGATTTCCTTAGACTCTATTGTTAGTATAAGGTTGCATTCATTAATTGAATATTCAAGTCACAATTCCATTGACTAGATCGAACCAAGTCCAAAATGCAACTGACATGTAACCCCATGGGTGGTCACACTATTCGGTGAGTCACCATCTGGGAGTGAGGTGAGGGTGGCATTACAATGGAACTTTAGAACAAACATTTGAAACAGGAATGAGATACAGCACGAGTAACCAAATATTAATTTGAATTGTAACACTAATTAGATAATTTCAAATGCCAAACATATTAAAATATACTAAAGGTATGAAACAATAGTTTTCAATTTACCCAAAATGAATGAGGCACAAATAAACTGAAACATTACACTTTAAATAGGAAATTTTAAACTACCTGGAATAAAAATGTGCCAGTACATTTGTACAAGTTACAGCGTACAAGCTGTGCCCCAGCATTAAAAGAATTCTAAATCAACATTTATAGCCAGAACAGGATTAAAACTGTAATGCAATAATAACCACTTGTACATAGAGTCAACTGTAATTTGTGTTCCAATTCAATTTTAAAATATTTCATCAGACTGTCTGTAATGAATCATTTTAAAATTAATTTAGCACTATAAGTGGTTCCCCAAGATATGTCAAACACAATCTGGTCAATCACAAGGTACCTCGTCGACATATACTGTCCTAATTTGACGAGCACATAGAACCAGAAGGTTTCACTGCAGGACTTGTCATTTCATCCCCCTCAAGAAAGAAATAACAAACGTTATACACTAATAAGTTTTACAAGTGCCTCATTTATGACGCCCCTTCCCTGAGCAGTTGAATGACAGGTTTGAGATGCTTGATTGAGCAAGCATAAAGTTATTTTGAAAGACTTAAAAACACCTTTGCTGTGCCTTCTCACGTTTCTGAGCATTTTTGCATGTTGTTCTAACATATTTTGAGAATGGTTTCCTAGAAAGTTCAAAATAAGGTACACAAATAATGTTGTATCTTAGATTTTTTTAAATCATCCTACAAGCAAACAGCATTCAGGATTGAACTGGTTTCAGTCTACTGAACAGAACATCAAGTCTGTCAAGTGACCTTCTTGAAGTACGAATCAACAATTGTAAATTCAAAACTTCAATTATTTCTAAGTGTAAAGGATGAGTTGTTCACTGAGTTGAAATATGGAGGGAAGAGGATCTACAAAACAATTGGAGAAGGGACAGAATGAAATTGTGATTTACTATATTCTATGCTTTGTTAACTACAATGGGGAATGAATATAAAAATGGGGAAAACAACTCGTGCCTTGCACAGAACTGTTGTCTATATGGAACAGGTTTTGTAACAGACACGGTCACTACAGAGCAGTTTTTGACATGAAGATATACAAACAGGAGGTTCAACGAGTAAAAATTATTCCCTGGTGTGACTGTTATCATCTCAACTCATAAATAATTTTTAAATGATTAAGCTTTCAAACTAAACAAGATTATTAATTACAATAATTACACAATATAACTATTTAAATGCATAATTTAGTCCTTTAGACCAAGGGTCGGCAAACTTTTTTTTGTTATATGCCAAACCTTAAAATTTTAGGCTTGGAGGGCCAGGTAGCAAAATCGAAGATATTTTTACATTGATAATTCTACTCAGAGCAACAAAAAAACAGGGTCGAACTGATTCCAATGCAAATTTTACTGTGTCAGTGTTTTCTCGACTAACTTGAATATATCTTTGCTAGTAGTTGTTCCATGCAAACTATTCATAGAAGCGAATTCTTCAGTTCCATCAAAGTATTGATATATCCTATAAACAGCAGCAATTGGGCAGTATCAGTAATATCTGTTGACTCATCAAGAGCCAACGAAAACCACTTGAAATTTTTTTGCATCATCTTTTAATAGACTTTTGATGTGGTTCCTGGTGTACTCAACTCTTCTAAAAGTCTTTCTCACTGAAAGATTGACAGATCAAAATCTATTTTCTCTGGGCACATTTCTTCAGCTGCCACAAACCAATATGACTCAATTAATTCATTATCGGCAAATGATTTCCCTTTCATGGCTAATAACTGAGAGAACTGGCAACACTTGTTCTATGGCAAAATCAGACAATAGAATGTGAACGTGTGACAACAGTAGCACCATGTGCAGTCATTATAACAATAAATATATAAACATAAATCATATAAATATTATAAAAATAAAATAGTAATCAACCTAAACAGAGAGCAAAGGAACGTTCATATTCTTTAAGTAAGTACTAGACCATATGGCCTTTCGAAATTGGTTGCCACTATTTTCAACTCACAAATATAGCAATGATTTATGTGCCATGTGAGCCTGAAGGAAATGGATAGTAAAAAAAAAGAGTAATTTATATGAGATTTTAGTGTATTAAAAATAAATGCAATTTTAGGGAATTGGTAAAAGCAACTTTTTTCATTTTTACTGCAATAAAAAAGTTGCCCTAGTGCTGTGTAGCAAGAAGCAATCGCTACATAGGTTGCGATTCAATGGCCAACGAAATATAGTGATTACACAATGCATTGTAGGATAAAACAATATTCAGGTAAACCTGATACATGCTGTTTTTTGTGTTGACAAGTAAAAGGAATGCCCAAAATCAAAAGATTTAAAATCTAAAATATAGAACATTTATTTATAAGTGTATTAAGATTATAATGAATTTTACAATAATTATATGGTCACGGACATAACTAATTTACAAAAATCAACAGCGCGACACATAATTTGATCTACCTTAAATTTATAATATTATATTTTAATGTTCCTATAAGAGGAAGCAGGAACGAAAGAGATTGAAGAAAGAGATAGAAGGGATAAAAAAAAATGGCTCTGGGTGCAGAGTTACCATGTACTAGAAAGCATTTTGTCAGCTTTTTGGAATTCCAGCAAAAGGCCCCTTTAGCAGACCGCCACGGAGAACGTCCAAAATCGCACGTTCCAAGGAGAAAAAAAGCCAAGAGAGACGCTTTCTCGTTGTGTCCCCTTTTTATACCATCACTCTCCTGTTGCCACCATCCTTCCAGAAGTTTTGGGTAGGATCCCGTCTTGGCAAGCAAATTTTGTCATTGGCCCCGGGATGCTGATCGCTTCTACATTTCTACATCTGGCCGGAGTCCACCCGCAATTTGGGGGGGTCGGGGTGGGGCGCAGACCGCTGTCGGACGATGAACTTCAGCGTTGACCCTACCGAATTCCTTCAGAGAGGGGGAATAGTTTTATGGGTCTGCTGCAAAGGGGTGTTGGGAGGAACGAAAAAAGCTTCGTTTCGAGAAAGGGACAATGGCTGACTGAAGACAGGACACCTTCATAGCAATGCACTTGGAATCATTTGAGCCGAAAAAGAACCAGAGGAAGCCTCTGGTTAAAAACATATCCCACAGGAAAGTAAAGCAAACAGTGGATAGAAAAACACAATATAATACTTAAATGAAAGCTTAATACTTTTTAAGGGTTTTACAGGCCAAGCATCTCTTCCGTACTTCCAAATATTTAAAAGTATACATTTACACTACAAATATACAAAAGGGGATGTAATGAAACCCTTTATAAGAGAAGAACTCCAAAGTTAAATTACTGGAAATAAAAAACTTATTGCAACACAACACTAGTGATGACTGAATGGCTAAATTTTAAAGTTTTTGAATAACATCACAATTTGTTAGCTAAAAATTTATCAGATTCTTACAACAGTGGAGCAATAAAACATAATATATTCATTGTTTTTTATATACCTTCTAAAGAATACTTTAATATTGTGTTGGTAAAATGATACTGTGCTAATAAACCTATGATGCATTATTTATGACTAACTTATGAATAATACACGACTCATTATTATTTACCTGCGAATTTCAATAATCAACAATACAGTAGCTGGAATTCCAAGACCCATAAGAGCAAATGCATTCAAAACAGGGTGAATAACTGCTAACAGTGTTGCTGCACAGCATACAATAATCATCGAAAATTGAAAATGTTTTCTGTAAAAGAAACAAAGGATTAAAATCTCAATTTAATGAGTACAGTAATGATTGAGCTTGATGATACTATTATGCTTCAGTTTAAAGTAATATTAGCAGGATTTACTAATACAGAAGAGCCTGATGTGAAAGATTAATGCAGCATTCCTTGGGAATCTGTTGGTTGGAGATATTTGAGGGTAAATTTTAAAGAAATTATATAAATATAAAATTTATTCAAAACTCATAAGCAAGGAATGTATATACATCGGATAATGATGATGGATAGATTAATGCATATTAAATTTGCTACAACACTACAGAGCAACATTTTTAAGTTATCCTCAAAAGGATAGGACCAGTGGATCCAAAAGTATACACTTTGATGCCATTAATGTTGTAATTTTGGCACATGAAGTGAAAGAGCCTTTTGATTTTAATATAGTTAAACTAATAACTTTACATAAAGTATTGGCTGTTTATTTTAATTCCAAACTCTAGTCATAACTATATACTATCTAGTCAGAAAGTTTCCTAACTTTAATTTGCCATCACTAATCCTTAATTTGAAGCATTGTTTAAAATGGAGAGGGTAAATAAAAGTATTACCCGTATTTTCGCTATAACATCTTTATGTTTGTCATACTACCTTCTGCGCATACATGACTTATTGTGGGGCCGACTCTAAAGAGTATCAGCACTGTGACCAGTAGTCTTATCGTAGTGAATTCTGCACATACATTGCTTAGAGTTAGAACTACTGTGGCCATTTTACTGAAGTTTGACTTTGATTGCTTAGTTTCTTTTACTTCTGTTACAATGTAATAAAGACAAAAATTAATGGTCGCCACCGACCGACTGAATATTTAAAAGTGGAAAATGAAAAAGTTTGCTACGGTCAACACTTTCTTAAAAACATTAGTTTATATGGTGGAATCTCTGATTTTACATTTTCTTTCTGTGGACTGTAAAAGAAAATTAAAAAAGTAAAGAAAAGCACAGGAACATAAACATGGAAAATAGTAATTGGAATTCATGGGGGGGAAAAAAAAGCAAAGCAATCTAGGGAAAGAAGGCTGAAGATTACTACTTTTGTATACTGTAGCATCATGAGAGCGTCCCCTTATCCAGAATCCTGAGAGCTCACAACCAATGTGAGTAGTGTTGCAGAGAAGGTATTTCGTAGGGTGAGAAAATCTATTTTTGATAAATATGTATATAAAGTGTGTGTATTCTGAAAAACACGAATGCTCGAAAGTGGCCACTGAATGACTTAAGTTCAGTAGACACTACAGGGTGGCAACAAAATCCTTGAAAAAAAGTTCCCTGATATTTCCATGATTTCCCTGATAGTCTCACAAAAATTTCCCTGATTTTCCAATTCCCTTAAGAAATGTTGTGATCCGTGATTGGTATCGATATACAGTATCCACACAACACTATTTTAAATATTTACGGTCAGAGGGTGTAAAAGGATAATTCTCCACAAATATTTTGTATTTTTTCTCTACTGATATTTTAATTGTTATTGTAAGGGTTGGAAACCTTAATGGAACTCTAAAATTGCAATTGAAAAAACTGGCTGGAGAAAAAATTCAAAATACTATGATTGTGAACTTTTTACACCTGACCCTACATTGTCACACTATTCATCGAAAACAAATGCAAACATACAAAAATGTAAATGTAAACAAAAATAATTAATTTAATACACAAAAAACATAATTTGTTACACAAATTTCAAATTGTATCACACAAGTTGAATCGCTAGCCTCACGGCGACCAAAATGCTGCAGCCACGAAAAAAATGGCGGCGGCGGTTTTCGCGGTGTTAAAAAATTACGACGTTAAGGTTCTTTATTCTAATTACAATTTAGGCGAATACAATTTATTCTATTCTCAAAAGTACTCGTAATCGTACATCTCTAAATAGGACAAACCACAATGGTAGCCGTATAAATTGTCAAAAATTCCCTGATTTGTTGTAAAATTTAGAAATTTTCCCTGATTTTTCCAGAAATAAAAAATTCCCTGATTTCCCGGTTCTGTTACCACCCTGCACTAATTCAGTGACCACTTACAAAATTTCTTAATTTTGACCTTTACTGTGTAAACATGGTTGCTCTGCTAGCAGTGTGCACCAAGAAGGAATAAAGAGCAGAGATTTGATTTCTATGGTCAGAAGGTGTGCCAAGGCTGAAATTTATCAGAGGCTTACAACACAATAAAAGAACATTGTTCTACCATGTAGATTGTAGAAGTGTGTATGAGTGGATCTAGAAGCTTACAAAAGACAGGAGACATGCCTGTTTGATTTTATTACCGCAAGAGTGCCACGAACAGTTTTAATTTTTGAAGAGATCCGTGATTGCATTAAGTTTTTTTATGGCGCATATTTTCCAAGCTGTACCAAACACAATATAAACATCAATCAATGGACAAACACACACAATTAGTTTTCCCAACACAAAATATAAATATATATCCAGGAAGAAATTGAACCATGCTGTCCACAACTCGCAGGTTGCATTGGACAAACCCAGTGTGACACGGAGACCACACGTATCTGTAGACTGCAAAATATGGAAACCACTGGGAGTAACAGCACAGAACATAATTCAATTATGCTTTAGAGTTAAAAAATATAATAATAAATTGAAATTCATAATAAGGAAATTTTGAACAGTTTAAATTCAAAGTAAAACAAAAAAATACAGTACAACTAACATATCAAGCATTTCAATCATATTATATAGGCTTACCTTTCTTTGAAACCATATGAAAAATAACGCCTAGGCAACCACATAGCAAAAGATGCCATTAGCAGCCAAAGTATAGCCACCTCATCCAATAGCTGTCCCACAAGACTGAGTGTAGCATGAAAATAAGCAGACGTCAAACCAATCACTAGCAGCAAGCCCCAAATGAAATATATTCCTCGGTTAACACATTGAGCATATTCTCTGAACAAGCCAGTCAATAAAGGTGGGTAGATAAAGAACAAAACATTGCTAATCTGTAAAAGTCCACAAAAATAAAAATTAGAAATGTGGAAAACAGTTCATATTGCATTCACTGAAATTTACACATTTGGTAAGCAAAAACTTACCATAAGACCTTCAGAAATGCCACTTAATATTGAATAATACATGTTTGCATCATTGTTTTACAGTTCATATTGCTTTCAGTGAAATATCCAGTCACATACAACATGCAAAACCTTTTTGTAAGACCCTCAGAAATGTAGCCTGATATTCTACACTACATGTGTTCGCATTGTTAGTTATTATATTTGCAGATGAACTAACAAAACAATTCACACTCTCTAAATTAAAAAAGAATTATATCAGCTTTCAACTTTTATAAAATATTTTCATTTGCATTTATGGTTTAAAATTTAAAACAAATTTATTAATAATATTATGTTAAATCCCAGTAGTTAACAAATAGCCTCTTTCACTCACAAATAGTCTCATTAAATATTTTTCAGTTAAAAATATGCTCCTCACATTTGAAATGATAAGTTGTTGCATTCAAACAATAAACACTTGGAATAAAAATAAGAATATTCCAGAGCTTATTGATTGGCGACATATTGTATCTTTTCAAAAAGATTTAGTATAACCTTAATTGTTAACATTTAAAAGGCTATATTCTTTTCATTGCTTCATATGGATAACCACAAATCCTCACCTTAGTTATGTTATTCAAAATGGTGTTCACAACATTATTACTGTGGGTACTAAAATCACTACAAAAAAATGATTTATTTTAAAATCATAGAACACAAGTATGTAAATAATAAATTATAATGTATTGTTAAAAAAATACTTTTACTTGGAACTATAAATATAAATGAAATTTCTATTGTTTCATTCATTTTTTCTTTCTTTCTTTAATTTTAATGTAAAATACATTGCAACTCTAATCTTACAATCTAATGTTAGGAAATTTGTGTTTGAATATCATAAAAGTAGAAGAATTTTAAGGGAATCTTGTATGAAAATAAAAACAATCAGAGGAAAATATTAGTAAAACAGAAATTAGCACCAATACATGAAACTATTTCAATACTTCAAGTAAACAGGAATTGGAGGTACTTCAAAAATATTCATTAATTAGAAATCTTTCAACATAAATTATTAGCTAATTGGAGACCACAACATATGTGTGACAAATCTTCATGGTTCGTTTCTTATAAACCTAAAGTAAAGGTTTAAAATTAAAAAATATTTTTATTCAAAAATCAACTTACTGTGTTGACAAACTCAGCTATAACAGGTGAAATAAGGTAGTTTCCTTCACACCAATCAACAGGCGAGGTGCCTCGATGTAGAGGCTCCGGTAGATACTGCATCTTTCTTCTTAACACATTCAAGTTGTAATTAATTGCTATAAAAATTAAGGAATGATGAGCATTGTATACATTATTTTTCAGCAATTAAATACTGTACTTACATTGCAAACAATTTATAAAAGAATCTAAAATGAGATACAGAATTATATAGTTGTAGATCATTAACTAAACAGTTTTATTTTCTAACTTAAACAATAAAAAACCTTTTCTTGGCTCAACAGACTACTCTTACTGGGTGATAATATTCTCACAGAATAACACAATTTACTGATAAACTGTTCACTAGATAAAAGACAATATTTGACAATCCCAATAATCTCTTTATCTGAAAACATGTTCGAAGAAATACCTTGATAGCACAAGAGATAAATACATGAATGCACATCCATGTGAAATTCAGCACAATTATCTACCAAATATTAACTGATTAACAGGGTAAAAATCAAATATATATTTTTAAATAGGATTTTTATGATTAAAAATAAATTGCTACCCTAATATCTTCAAATATGTTTCACATGGTACATGTAAATTACAGATGGACCAATCATTCTTAAAAATTTGTTGTGGTCCAAAATTATGAGGTGTTGTCCTCAATAAATTTTTTTTATTTAATTCAGTATTTTATTAGGATAAAATATTTATGATTTTAATTTATTTGTTGCTCTTGTGTATTTAAACTTGTCATAAAACATGTAAATCAGTGGTTTCTAGATAGCAGTTATTTATCTTAAACATATCTGAGGGCATAGAAATTGCTGATTGAAGAACTGATCTTAATTCAATCAATCAATGATTGAATTGATTGCTATCAGAAATAACACATTCAAGTTTGAAAGACTGTCCAACCTTTCTATGGGAAGAGTGTCAAAAACTAAAAACACTTTGTACAAGTCAAAAAAAAAAAAAATGGGTTGTTTCCTGTAACCCGGCTGACTCTAAAAAATCAATACAAAAATTCCAACCCTTATTTTATTTTAGCCTTTTTAAAATTTTAATTTAATTCCAAAAACATGTCTGTTAAAATGAATAATTGTTTACGATGTCACAGCCATCGTAATCGATTAATATATTATGAAACATGATATTGACCCCAAAAATAAATATACCCAGATACTTTACATCACTGACCAATTTTAAATCTAACAATAATACTCAGATAATACATATTTCCTTTTGCATATTTGCTAAAAAAATTTAGTAAAAAAAAAAACCTTTTCCTACTTATTGACCCTAATATTTTTGCTCATGTTACAGGAAACAAACTTTTTTTGTGTCCTAATGTATGAACTGGTCTCATGCATAAAACTCAGAATCTGCCGATAAATAGATTTACGAGTGACACTTTTTCAAGTAAGCAAAGAGAAATATTTGCTGGTCCATTGCAGTTGTCATCCCAGCAAGAGTGCTAACATCTAGGGTCTCAATTCCTTTTGTTCCCCACACTTGAGAGGTAAATATTTCTAATGAGAAACACAATTTGTTTAGAAACTTAACACCAAGTATGTCCAACCCTTAGAATCCATAAAAAAATTTTAGTAAGGCCCAGGATCCCTAACATAAAGCATATGAAAAATAACATGAGTTTAACCAAATATGCAGAGTTGTTTGATTTGTTTTAGGTTGCTTATCAGAAGGATTGCAAAGTTTTAGAAACCTGGAACTCTTTGGGTTCTAATATTTCTATGGTTGGGGCCAAGCCCTTTCTCCAACATGAAACAATGTTAAAATTTTCCTCTGATATTGATAATTAGGTACAGCTACATTCTACGTTTATGAGTGATGGCAACGGCTTGGCGATTTTTTTGGCGCACTTTTAGTAGTGAGTTACGATAAATTAAGGCAACCCATCTTTCGTTGCTGTTGTTGTGGTTTTCACGGCAACCTCGGCAAACGGAAACTTTTAATTTCCATTCTGAATATTCTAGAAAGTTCTTCCAAAATCCGTTAAAATCGTTTAATTTCATTGATTCGTTTGAAATTTTTTCTTTCCTCCCATTGGTTATTTTGTTTTTAAAATATCATTTTATTGCATTGGTCCTTTTAAATCGTTTTCTGGGATACCATTGGTCTATTTATTTGTATTTTGACAGTTGTGGAATTTTTCTTTTGATATAATAGTTTTCACGACAGGATTAAGAGTTTTGTTTTTTTGACCATTTTCGTTTTCATTATTTTTTTACGAGAGAATTCTGACGTTATCAGGTATTATTTCTTGTTTTTTTTTTCTTTTGTAAATCTTTTTCTTTTTCAACATGCTCACTGTATTTAGTGTAATTGATAAGTTTCAGGGTATTCTTACCATTCGTAGCTTAGTTTCTCTGCTGGTTCACAAATGTGTTTTGATATGTGATTAAGCTTTCTTCTTTTTGTGAAATTTTTTTTTAAATATACTTTTTAAAACGTTCTGAAATGTGCTTAAAAAGTGTGTTGTAAAAAGAAAAAAAATTGTGACAGGAAAAGAGTTAAGAAATAATTCTTTCCTTGGCGACTTTAGAAGTGCGCCAAAAAGAATCGCCAAGCCGTTGCCATCAGTCATAAACGTAGAGTGTAGCTGTACCGATAATTATTCAGGCAAATAAAATAAAGACTTTCAAAATATGAAAATGGAAAGTAAATAATTTTTTCAAGTTGATGCCACTGCAACCTAGTAATCCCAATACTTTATTTTAATATCCTCAAAGTAGGGATGCCAGCATTCTTGTAGTGTTAATAGTGAGTAGAAGCAAATTTTTAAACTTATTTGTGCAATGTATTCTGTCTCAGGCTATTTCATTTCCATTTATTATTGAATTTCAGAAAAGATGCAAATATTTAAAATAATTTAAATCATGATTTTTCAAATAAAATTCACTTGATTTGAATCAGCATAATGCTGAACAATATTTTTGTATATTTTATATGGTATATTTTTGTATATGTTATATATTTGTATGTGTTATATGGTATATTTTTGATAATGTTATCTGGTAGATATGACAATATTTTTGGAGAAAAGTTTTTAACTTGAAACACAATATGAAAGCATGGTTACACAATGCAAAAATTTAAAATGAAATTAAACATGTTGAAGCATTTTAGCCATACTGTACAGTGAAAAATTTAAACTTTAAGAAAATTATCGTCACACTGACACCACTATAAGTATTTATTTCAGTGTTCTTCCACTAATGTAAAAATATATTAAATATGTTTTGATGCTTGTATAATTCTTCTAAGAATATGAAATGTATAATCCACACAAATTTAATTTGAATTTATAGTGGGAAGGATTTTTTTAAAATGATCACTATAATTGGTCAAATCGGTTTCAATTTCTTCTTGCACATGTGGAAAAGATTAATATTTAATCTAAAAAGATTACAAACACAAATTATGATTACCATAAAGATGATCCAGTTTCAATGCCTGGATGATTCATAGATATTTTTATTGCATTGTATATATTTGTAACATTTTCAATTCTAAAAAATTGGATCAAAACGAAAAAACAATTGTATAAAAAACTTCTTAATTTGAATAGGATATCTAAACCTTTTATAGAATTGAAACGTTTTCCATTCGAGAAACATTGAGGTCGCTTTCGAAATATGAAAAATATCTTAAAATTGCAAACCAAGCACAAAAACGGAACTGAAATAGACATACGGTATGATGAAAAAAAATCGAACAATTTTTTGCTTTATTGTTAAGAGACATGACAATCGATTCGAGACAACTCTTAAAAGCATCAGCTGTTACGATGACAAGAATCGCTCTTTGTGTGAACAAGAATTCAACAGATGGTAAAACAGTTTGGGACAATAGATAATACATAACACACACTTACTTTTCAAAGTCCCTCAGCAGAATTTGGAAAAAATATATAGTATTTTTAAGTCAGAAAACAGAGTTGTCTCTTTAAAACATGTAAAACAAATTTGACATTTTGAATCCGAGTCGCACGAGCTGAAGCAATGGAAAAACTGAAAACAATAACAATGTTGTGTTGAGAAGAGAAGACGCACAGAATATGGTTAACTAATGTACCAATGCCATTTGACTTTTTGCTCAATCTATCTCTCATTGGAGGAAACCCAAAGAAAAAGCGCCAGAGTTTAATGGTAGGTGACTGAACGGATGATATAAAAAATCAATGGGTTTGAGGGTAACAAAAGTCAATTGGTCATAGTAAATGCTATATAGCTATGTTTCCCTTTAAAGTAACGGTGGTTGTGTTTTCATCCTCGTTTTTTATAATGTAACACCTTCATATTCATTACCATTTCCATCGTATGATTTTATGGGAGACAGCATTATTTTCAATAAAGATTTCATAATATTTTTTAATGGAACAGTATTGGAGAGACAGGTATTTCAATAAATATTGTACTGTTACAACGGGCAATTAACAATGGTCCGAGATCAAATCTGAAAGGAAATAAGAGGACAGCACCACGTAATATTAAACTACGGTTGACAAGGTCACGCATAGTCCTTCGTGTTGCTCTAGTACGACGTTTATTAAAATATACCAACTATTCCAAATTTCTACACCACGCTTACGTGAGGGAATAGTTTTGGCAAACTACAGATATGCTGGTCTTTTACCTGTAACCTATTGGCTAAGCTTTCTTTTTTAACGACATCTCTGTACAGTCATAGATGTTCAAATGAAATGAACACAGCATATGTGGAGGGTAAGTAGGTATTTAATTAACGTCACACTGAAGCAACACAATGGGCTATTGATGACGGTCCGGGATTGACCCCTGGAGAGAAAGATCCGAGAACAATACGACGTAATTTTAAACCACGTTCAGATGACGTGGTCACACCTGAGCTGACACCCTACTCTCTAAACTTCCACACCAAGGTGAGGACATTTGAGGCAATTATAGATTTAACGTGCACCAACCCCACTACAGTCTTTGGTTGGATTCGAACTCTCAACCCTCCGGTTGCTAGTCCGTTACTCTTCCAAGAGCTGTAAGATCACGATAAATACAAGGGTAGAAGGGTAAGTCACGTTGGCATTCGAATCTACTTAGAACAATTGGCTAACACAATGCATATTAGCTTTTTAATAACGCTGGGTAATCGTGATTTTACCCACAACCACAAGAGATCTTCGAAACAAGCGTTCGGCAGAAACATGAAGCTGGGCGCGCATGCACCGTCTTTTCCTCCATTTAAAGATCGATGTCAATTATCTGATCTGTTAAATTATTCACATTTCTCGACGTAGATTGGCGATTCCTAACACCACCTTAGAGCATGTTATGTTGCTTCAGTTAATTAAAAAAATATCGATACTTATACATAACACCACCTAGATTCTTAAAATCACAAACTGCGCTTACTTTGGAAGTGTCCAGTTTTAAATCAGTCGAACCTCCTCCAGCTCCAAGAATGATATCATTTTCATCACTGTTTGTTTGATATATAATTTAACAACTGTCACGAATGTCTCCAACAGAGAAGTAGATAGTTGAATTTACGTCATTCTGGAGAAACACTACTGTTGGAGACGGTCCGGCATCAACCTCAATCGGATGAAAGATCCAGGGATAGCATCACGTAATTATGAATTACTGTCGGATGATCAGATCAACTAAATAGGATGACAAATAGGCACCACTGCTCTCCAAACTCCACACCATTCCAACCAGAGGAAATATGAAAGTAGAACGAGAAATGGATCATCCCTTTTTATGTGATGAGGATCATGTGACCAAAACTAGTATTAACGTGACCCTTAAGTTAACAGCACAATATGCAACATAGGATGGATGGCACGCATCGGATTAATTAAGTGCAATGACCACACTGCTTAGGCATTTTACTAAAAAATGATAGAAAATGCCAGCCATGTCGTAATTCCTATGAATAGTGTAGGCCCAGTTTTCATTCCGTGTCCTCATTTTGGTTACTCACCTAATTTCAAAATTTTTATACATAAAATTCAAATACCACTCACTCTCTGACTGACTCATCACTGTATCTCAAAAACTACAAGTTTTAGGAAGCTGAAATTTTGCAGGATGATTCTTCTTATACCGTATGAGTGCACTAAGAAAGAATTTTGAAAAATTTGAATCTTAAGAGGCCTAAAATTGACCTAAGGCCTAAGCCAAAAGCAATTTGAAATCGCCATAGAAATAACATAGAGTATAAGACGATTGCTGTGCGCATCTCAGATTGTTTTACCAGTGTTGATCGAAAAAAATTTTTCTTAAAACAAATTAAACTATAATGTTCTTGTTTGAACTGAATTTTTACTTCTTCCCATGATGAAAATAATATTTATAAATATTTGATGGACGAAGAAAGAATATTTAGAACATTTAATTTTATATTTACTTAAATTTTATAATGGAGCACGAAAAGCCCAAACGATAAACTCATTGATCATAAAAGCGTAATTTTGCTACTCGGTATATGACGACGCCAGAATTAATGTTTAATTTTTTATTTTGATTTATAATTATTTTTTTTGGGTATTTGAGTTGAAAATGAGATGGTTGCGGTTATATTTCAGGATTCCCAAGTATTACAAATTTGTGTTCTTTTTTGCTTATAAATTATTGTCTTTATCAATATTGTTATAGTTTTTTTATCGAATTATTATACTTCAGAATATATATTCAGGAAGTCGAAATTCAACATGCTAGAACGGATATTTTTTTTCTGAATTCTGCCTTTTTCAAGGATTGAAATTTGTTTCTGTTTACATTTATGTGTTTCGGTATATTACCTATTCCAGAAACATTATTTAGGAGTTGGATTTAATCTATTTATTTCCTGCAAAATATCACTAGACATGGGTACTTTTGTTTTGATATATGTATATTTCCACCAACTTTCTTTAAATCTTTGGTTGAATACGTAATAGTGTGTAGATAAAAAAAATGTACAAATCAAAATATTTTTTGAGTGTGTAATTTGTTACTTTAAAATGACATGAAAATTTTCAAAAATAACTTTAAAATGAGATGGGTTACGTTAAATTAAAACTGGTAGTCCTACTTTGTAGTTTAAAATATATTTCATAATTTTAATATAGCTTTTCATTGAAAAACGATTAAAAAAAATTTAAATTTAATTTGTTTTTCGTGTTTTATGGGTGTTATTGAAAGCTGGGTGGAGTTGTCGTTCACGGTAAGACGTTTGTAGCCTACTAATTTTTGTCACCAAATCAAGATGGCGGTCGAATTCCGTTTCAGCAAAATCGGAGAAAAAAAAGAGAAATTTTGCTGATAGAATTGCCATACCAAAAACGCTAAATGTGAAGAAAAAACGCAAAAGGTGAAGGTTACCATATTTGGCGACAAATCGCCTTCTTACCGTTAACGACAGTTCCACCCAAAGCTGTACTCCATAGCCAAGTAACTACATCTATCATTATAAATAAATACGTGCTTTCCATTTAGAAACCTAATTTCTGATCTTAAAAGGTACCATAAGGGTTGAATTTAAAACTGTATGTGTGTTGGAGAAAAGGGAATTTTTAACAAGACTGTTGATCTTGGAATAATATCACACTAAGTAATTTTGAAAAATTGAAATTTTATATCTTAAGAGACAGAAAGTCGAGGTTGCTTACTCTTAAATGCATGAGAATCGTTCGTTGAAAGTGAATTTATTTTTGTAAACGCTGTTATTGATTGAATTTAATTTGTTTACTCTGATACCAAGTATTTCTAACAAAAGCTCTGTTATTCCACATGCCACTGAATGGAATTATCTGGAAAAAGTGCGTTTGCTTCAAATTAAATTAGTCACGAAAGCCTTAAATTCTTAACCCCCTTGGACAAATAGAACGCGGGTTTATATGTAGCCTATCATAACCTCAGAATTCTAAAATATAAGTGTACCAAATGTGTGGATTGGTAAAAAGGTGGATTAGTGTAAAGAACAGACAAACGTCAACTCTGCTTTATATATCTAACAGAAGTTCCGTTATTCCACCTGCAGCTGAATGGAATTTTCAAGAAAAATTGCGTTTGCTTCAAACTAAATTAGTAACGAATGCTGTAACAATTTAACTTACCATCTTCTCATAGTGATGATGAAATTCTAAAATATCGCATACTAGGTGAAAGAATAGCTCAATAAAAACATATTGATAGGAAAACTAAGTGCAAAACTATCCACCGAAAATTCGCAATTTTTACTGAAATTGAATGCACGGGAATATTCGTAGTCACTCGAAAACGTAAAATCAACTTTAGCAGAAGTGTGACGAATATGAAATGGATTATATGGTTGGATACAACATATATGCATATTTGCGTCCGAAGTAAATTGTAGAAGCGACGGAGAAGTTAAATTGGTATTAAATTTTTCCCCCCGTACACTTAAATGATGAGTGTTTATAAATGATGAGTGTTAAATCTCTTTAGTCATTTGAGTGCGGTTCTGTCACGAATCGATTTCGACTATATCGATCGATACCGCCGGTGATGCGAGGAAGAAATCAGTTGAGGAACTTCAAAAGAGTCACCAAAAATCTAGTTCTGAATTTTCGAGTTTCCAATTCGCGACTGTCCGGTTTCTAATCCACGACTCTACCAACTGGCCTATCGTGGCACCAAGAAAAAAAATAGAAAATGCGCAATTTGTTAGAAAAATCTTACTGCAACAACGTTTTACGTTAATGGTTGCTGAAATAGACTGAGTCAAATGAGATGACTCACTCATAAATATTGCATACTTTTTCCTGCCCAATGGGGAGTATCGCATACCTTATGTAAATGCATTATGAGAATTAACTCTATGCTGTTTATGAATATGCTGACGCGTTTATTATTTTTCTCGTATTTTAATAATATAACAATTTCATTTGACAGAAATTTTTGTCACTTAATAAACCCTCTAAATAAGGCAGTCGTTCCATACTATGCGCGGAGTTAGATGTAGTCCGATGTTAAAAAAATTGGTATGTTATGTCGAAAACGCAAACAGCAATTTTACGTGAATTCTATTCCTGTTACTGGATTGTGAAATGAATGAAGGATACATAGGAAGTTTCAAGAATTGTTCATTGCGAATATTCAACAACTGATTTACATTTTGGACGATCATAGTGCAGTCTGATATTAATTGTTGTTTCCAATATTGATTTAAGCATAGTTCGACGGCTTTCGAATAACACTATTTACGAAATCCTCACTTCACGTTATCCAAAGTCACAATGACCCAAAGCCCGCCCAGCTCCATAGAATTTCGACATATTACGGATCCCCTCCCCGCGCTCAGTGCACCTCTGCACTCAGAGCGAACATCATGTCAAGTACGGACATCATTTGTCTACACGACGCTATACTTATACACATGAGAGTTCTAATTCTTAAATCGTTTTAAGTGTCATATTATTTATAGTTATTTAAATGGTGCTCGCTTTTTACTAAATACTCCGTGTGCACGTTTTTTGTCCAAAAATAATTGTTGTGTAGTTAATCAGATTTCTAATGACGCCACACACAGTTCTTATTCCACGCAATCCTAAGTTACACTGACCCAAAGCTCGCTCAATACCGTAGAATTTCGACATTTTGCAAACCCTTCTCAGCTATCAGTGTACTCAGGCTCTCTCAGTGCATACTCGATACGAAAGTCATTTCAGAAACAGACATTTTCTTATCTACACGACGCTATATTTATCTTCTGAGTTCTGAAATCATAAGATAAAACAGTTACAACGTTTTTTTGTATCACTAGACTAGTGCCGTTTTAAAGACGTATTCGCCTTTAAAAGTCAATAAAAAACGTTAGTTTTTGAAGTCAAACTACAAGCTTACGTTCTTGAACAAAGTTCATCGAAGACTGAAAGATGATGGAAAAACTGGCAGTTGCTCTTCTTAGATTTGGACAGAGACCAACGATAATTAAATATTCCATTAAAATAATCACTCATTTATTACCTAGTACAAAAAATTATACAAAAATACATTTGAACCTATTGAAAATGAAATAACACTTTTCAGATGCAAAAATAATGAATAAGCTACGAAACAACTTAAAAGTATAATTCTTTGATTTAGCTGTGTCGCGCAAAAATAATTTTGTTTATAAAATAAATTAAAAATAATAATTAGCAATAATACTAAAATTGAAAATTAATCTTTCTACATAAACCCGAAAACAATGTTTGCAAATTAAAAACAATATTGCATTTCCATTATTTTGTATTAATTTACAAGATGAGAACAGAAGGATTAATTTTAATAGATAATTTCAATTAACGCAAATTTAAATTTTTTTAAATTTAACATTAAAGCCTTTTGTTACATTTTTAAAAATGCGATACCCTTCTTTTGTAATCTGTAAAAATTAAATTACCTGTCGTAAGATTAAGTTGCAAACCTCCATATTTTTCACTATTTGAATTCGGTCTCCAGAGATTAATTTTTTCCTTATCAGCCAATTGCGTTTTCTATATTAAAATATTTATTTCCAGAATATGTAATCTAATGAAATTATTTTACGGAATTAATTTAAGCAAATATAAATACAAATATATGTGAATATTTCTATAAGTAACCGCCATTTTCGATATACATTTACTCGGATGTGTATTAAATGGTAGAACATGAAATAACCTTCTTTTATGAAATAATAATCAAAGGTTTCAAACACAGGTTTTTTAAATAAAATTCTCGGTATCCCGTCCTCAATATGAGCAAAACTTAATCGGGAACAGAAAATTTAAAATTGTTTCGTTGAGGAAAGTGTTTTGTTTTAAGATATAACTATTTATCGGACTACAATATTTAAATTTTCTGAAACAACTCAAAGAAATTAACTTGTTTTATTTAAATCGGACATAAGAAAATATCGTTGACATGCAAGTAAAACTTGTAAACCGACGAAACTTGTTACTAGTACAACTAACTCAGGTATGTAGGTAGCTTAATTTACGTCGCACTGGAGCAATACAATGGACTGTTGGCTGCGGTCGTGAATCCATTCCGAAAAAAAAATATCCGAGGACAAAACCTCGTAATTTTGAAAGACGGTCATATGACTAGATGCATACATAAGCTTGCAATCTACTCTCAAATCTTCCAAAAACCAACGTAAGGACATTTGAGGCCTCAATAGATTTAACTTGAGCCAGCCCCAACGTACAATACAGCCTTGAGTCGGACCGAATTTAGAACTCCTAACCCTAATGTTGTAAATACGTTACTACACCAACCGCGCTACCTCGGTCCCTAAAATTAACTCAGAAAACAGTTATGAGAAAACAAAGGAAGAAAAAAACACCGTTAAGCAACATATCTTGAAAATTTTGACTCGATGTATTTCACTTCTAATCTTAACTCTAAAAGACAGATTTAATTTATTAAAATTGGTTCCCGATACGAAGGTTATTTCAACATCATTCAAGACATAGCTATGTTATAAAGTTTCGGACACCTGAGTTTCTATTTTGCCTTCAGCTACTTATGGTTATCCCATGAAAGAGTATCAATTATACTTTTTTGAATTAGCCATTGAGACGTCACAAACAATTTGTTTAGGTTTATTCGTTTACACATTAGTTATTTTTACTTTGATATTTTATTTTCTTTTTGAGACGCTTACAATGGGAAGCTACGGAGTTTCAAGTTTGTTTGGCGTTATTGTTTGAGTGATATTTAAGTTTGTAATATACTTGAAGACTAAATGGGAAAGCCGATTCACAGTGACTTTCGCTAGTTGAAATTTGAAATTTATCGGTGTTGAGATGAATGACCTATTGAGAGATGTTTAGGTGAACGAACCGCAATTCGTTTTAACGGTATTTTGTATTGATTTAGGTGTTCTTGGAGTTAAATATCAATTTAAGCATCAATTGTTTGGTTTAGTTGTGCAGTTTCTTCTCACATCTTCAAAGAGTTCCAAAGTTGTAAATTATTTTCTTTAAAATTCTAACATTTTGTATATTATTTAATATTAAAATTTTTAGAAATATTCTCCGAGAAAAATAGCTATAGTAGTTGACATTTTCTTTATAAAATCAATAAATATACAATTTTTGCTGTATGCAAGACTGTTGCTAGTAATTCTATAATAAGAACGTCAAAAGGTTTTTTTGAAAGTTATCATATAAAATAGAGGAGGTAGTTAGGAATAAAATAAGAAAAGAATAAAAATGGTTCTATTTATGTACAACAAAACAGATATTAAAATCTGAATTTGATGAAAATTATAATTTCGTTATACTTATTTATTCAAAGGGGTCATGCTTTGTTTTCTGTACTATGTACAAACGTTTTGTTTTTAAAATTCAAAGAATAAATTCACTTAAAATATAAGCCGAATTCCACAAACATCTGAAACAAATAAAAGAAACTGAGCATTTAAATTATTTTCCCTATATTTTATCTAAACACAGAAAATAAAAGCCTGAATATTTCAAAGCTGAATCTTAATACAGATCAAACCAGATAAGTTATTTTTACTCTTATTCAGAACTGGGAAATAACTGATTTCTCTGAATTAATTTTTATTTATTGATCAATAAACTGAGCTTTATCAGTACATTATGAACTTCAAAAGGTCTTTCTTAACATAAAAAAGGATATTATATTTTACCTCTTTCTCATTAGCACAATATCCATTATCGGGAATCTTCTAAACATGTTCAGCTTTAGTGACAACAGTTTTTTTTTCTGTTGAACGCTTATCTTTTAAAAGTACAACTTTTTTCTTATATGATTATTTCTCGGGCGAAAGGTAAGTTTTTTTTATAATAATCATTTCCATTGCTATTATTTTTGTTTACATTTTTGTTTTGTAAACATTTATTTGCGCTCTTCTGTTTTTACCGGAAAAAGTTGATCTTATCCTCATCAATCATAGTCATCAATTTTCTTATCATTCCAAACATATTTATTATTCTTCCATCATTTTTCTTATCCCGCAATCATATTCACTAACTTTCTGATAATTTTTCTTATTCTCACAATCGTATTCATCAATTTTCATCAGTCTATTTATAATCACCATGATATTTATCAACTCTTCCATCATTTTCCTTATCATCACTATCATATCCATCATCTTCTTTATCCTCACAATCATATTCATTAGTTTTTCTATCATATTTTTCTTATTAAAACTATAATTATTGCTTTATATGAATCTGTGATCATAAAAATTGTTAGATTTTTTTGCAAGATTGCAGTTTTTGGAAGGGATTATTTATGTTGGTGTTTCTTAAGAAATAACTCGAATTTAAGTACAACTCAAATTATCGAAATATTTCTATTATATTTTGTAAGTTGTAGAGAAAGATATCAAGAGCTAATTTAAGCAATGTGTTAGATTTGTATACTATTATTTGTACACGTTTTCCCACGAATACATTCTATCATAAAATTAGAATTACATTATGCCAATCATTCTATTTGGGGTTACAAAAAGAAAGTATTTACTATTTGTATTATTGGTATTTATAGTTATATTTTTTTATTATTTATTTTCCCAAAAGGATCTTAGACCTTAATTAGTGTTTGATCACTCTATTTTTTTTTGAGTTATTGAGACAGAAAATTGTATTACATAAGTTTTTGCATGAATGATATAAACGTTATTGACATAAGTTATTAAATTAATTAAAATAAGATTTTTTTTTTGTCACAGCAATGTGGTCAAATTTGTACTCCCTCTCCCCTTTATTTGTTCAAGATGCGTTGCATGCTATAATGCCATGTAAACTGCGTCATTGCTTCGACGGTAACTAAATAATTACACTAAACGCTTCTTATTAAGAACCTCGAGAACCAAATATTTTGTCATAAGGAAACTCACTGATCTTACGTTGACGTCATCGGCTGATGCAATTGCAACGCAAAGTTGAGTCACGAAAATGCGTACCGCCGCTCACATAATTTAGTCTATCTCCGCCTCCTTTGTATTACCACTATGTTTGAGCTATCATTTGTTTAGTCTCTTTGCGCTTTATTAAAAATATTGGAATAAAAAGTAGATCCTGAAAAGATAATGAAATAAAAAAATAAAACCTAATTATTTAATAAGTGTTTAGATATAGGATTTCAGAAAATCGCAAAATTTTCAAAATGTTCAAATATACGCATAATAAACACCAGAAGAATAAAAAAAACGTCAACAGGAAGAAAGATCGAAAGATGGGGGAACAAATCCAAGAAGATCAGGACATCCGATGCTGAGTGTCAACGGTCTCGGAGGCAATTCTTGAAAATATAAGCGTCGCACCTTCAAGGTGAACAAATGCCAAATTCAAACATACGAGAGCAACCTCCACCAATCAATTCGACTCAAATAGTAAAAACGTTTTAAAAACCGAATAATGTTTAATCCATAGAGGTCGTAGCCACAAACCTTCAACCTCATCAGCGAGTGAACCAAAAATGAACCGGACGCCAGCATGGTGTTCCTGGGGCCTTTGCATGGTGTTCCTGGTAATTTGAACTTCGACGTCTATATGAACATTTTGGACAATCAGGTTCTTCCTACGCTCTGGCAATTTTATGGAATGGACGTATGTTATTTCCAGGATGACAACGCTCCATGTCATGTCACCGCCTCTGTTAAGCAGTGGTATCAAAATGTGGACGTAAAACGTTTTCCGTGGCCTACTCAGAGTCCCGACCTAAGCCACATAGAACATTAGTGGGACGTATAAGAGCAACGCTTACGGACCAGGGAACAACATCCGAAATCTACAGCTGATATGGCGACATTGTTGCAGCAGGAATTCTTGCAGCATTCTTGAATGGACACAAATACTCATAGCTGTGTATCAAAACCTTGTTGAAAGTATGCCCAGAAGGGTTGCTAGTGTAACTGCAGCACGTGGGGACCATCCCCTATTAAAGCATGTATTATTTCCCTTATACCATCACATCTTGTACCATTATTGTAGGGTTGTGTATATGCGGAGCGATAAACATTTGATGTCTGCAATTTAAGCAGTCTAGTACTAATTTATGTCACTCTCATTCACCATATGGCCTCACTGACGTATTCTACGCTGTAAACCTACCATTAGAATATCATTCATAGTTAAGGAAATACAAGTCCGACAATTCTTGTCATTATGAACCAGAGTTTTCATAGCCTCCTTGTAACGCCTACAACAGCTCGGTATCAGAGGTCAACACCACTGAATTTCGGCCGAAAATTCCCTAAACATCTACAGCGGTGAGCTTCGATGGTGGCCTAATTGCTAAAAGATGGATTTTAGGGTTGCCTGACGCCGCCCCCTTCCTGTTATTGAGATTTTCCCAGGGAAATCTGGCGACACCAAACGATCAATTATTGGGCTTTTTTTGGGCATTTGGTTATTACTCTTCAGTTTCAGTAAACAATGTTTGATAAATTAATACGTTATTCACTGTATTTTTTTATTTTTAAAGTCTAAAACTGTATGCACATATTATTTCTTAAACTATTACTTTTTAATCCCACTCTTGACATTTTTATTTCAGATAATATCAAATAAATATAAAGGTGTTTTGTAGCCCTAGGCATTGAACCTAAATATGTCTTTTATTGTAATTTACTAGTTTAACTTAAAATCTAGTTTAATGTAATTAATTTACTCTGATTGATGCTGGTTCAATGATAACTCCATAATAGAGCTTCCGACCATTCAGAGCACAGTATTTCAATGAATTTTATTAAGTAAAACTGATAATTCCTTTGATCTTGAGATTTTCCTTTGGCCTTTAACACCGAATTTTTGAAGTCCAGTGTAACTTATAAAACGGTTATAAACTACCCTACGGAGTTAACTTAGTAAAATATGCGTATCAAAGTGTGGAATGCGGCGACAGCTCTTTTTTTTTTACTTTTATGCTTTTTACAACCTTTGACAACGTACATTTGAAACTTATAGACAATCATCACACTCGGAAATTACTCATTTTGCATAAGAACGACCCAAAATGGGTAAATAACTAAAAATAGGATGAAAATATACAATGTACATGTAAGTACCTCTACCTCATTCTTATTTATATAGCTTCATATATTGTAGGTGCAGCGGTTTGTTATGTAAACCAACCTTTTTATTTATATTGCTGTGTTTAAATTTTGTTATTAGATTTGGTCCATTTCGTAAAATTGGAACATCATAACTTAAAAGTCTCATAGGAAGCCATTTTAAAAGCAGTTAATGTCAACTATATTTAGTTGTGGTAACTGAACAAAAGAATACTCGATCGATAAAGCATGGTGTGAAGAAACGGTTTCGAACCTTCAGCAATGCGTAGCCAAAACGCTTCCTAGAGCAGAACGAACTATGATAATCTCGGGTATTTTTATCACAAGGGCACTGAAAAAGGAAGTCAGAAGTGAAAGTGGAGATGATGCTTAATATATTTTCATTCTTTTAATTTTGGCTTCATTTCATAAACGCGACCTTTTCTGATATGAAAGTTAAATTTCTTTGATTGAAAATGCATCTATGGCTTTAACAGAAAGTGATATTAACACACACATTTTTGAATTTCTGTATTTATATGTATAATAATGTTATGATGGGGAGTAAAAATAGTGACTAACCTTTTTGTCGTAAGAAGGTTAACCTAAAACCTTCTAATTCTTATTCCCGATTTAATCACAATTGAGAGATGAGGGTTAATTTGCCAGGTTTGTAGTCTGCTAAATGCGTTATTGAGTTCTGTTTTCATTTGCCCATAAGCTACGTGTACATCAAAATAATTTTCAACTTTCTTGCATTGGATTTGGTTGGTGTTGGTTTTTTCAAGAGATTGACCTCCATAAACACATACGCACAAACGAAAGCACACACACATACACAGATAATGCTTTCAATCATATACGAGCTGTTATTTTATCTAAAATAAAACTGATAAATGACCGAAACTTTATTTTATCTTTTTTAGTGTGTAATGTGCATTTGAAACTTGTTTCGAAACTTGTATAATCGAAGTTGTCACTAGGTCAAAGGTTTATAAAAGTTTGTACTTAGTCTGTAAAGAAAATCTATCCCAATGAATCTGTCCTTTAGAGGTCATTGTAATCAACTAATGTACAATTTTAGCATATTTAGAACACTTTTTGCTTCTATTTTTGTTATTTTATTTTCCAGGAAAAAGACATTTTTAGGTGAAATTACCTAATATTTCGTTTTTTTTTACCCCTGCTGTGAAAACTTTCCTCTTTAAACCCTCCTAGTGGTTGTCTCGAAGAAATATCCTGCCATTTAGGAAATTGACCAGATCTTGATGGACGATATTTCTCACCATTAGAAAAAACTAATTTTATATGGATCTCGTTATCATTAAAAATGTCAATATCTTCATCACTTAGAATTCAATCGGCAATCTTCCACTAAATATTTTGTCATTGCTAAATTGGGCAGATATTAATGGATGAGATACCTCTTCAAATCTCCTTGGAGGGTTAATGAAATTTCAGATTTTAAAGAAGACAGTGGTAAAATTTGTAAATGGGCCTGGAACCTAAAAATTAAAAAAAAAAATAATAATAATTTTTGAGATTTTTACTGTTATGAAAACTTGAATTGCCCTTTTTATAACGATTACCTCTTTTATAGAAATACGTTAATTGGAAGTAGATACACTATTACCGCGGCGTACGTCCTCCCGAAGTTTAAAGCCTTATTTCTCAGAACATATTTTTTTCATGTTTGGGTGGCACATTACTCAAAAACTTCTTGAGGTACATTCTTGAAACTTTTTATGATTGTTTATGAAACACTTTTAAACACTTTAACTCTACGAATAAGACATAAAATGCATACTTTAAAAAAAAAATATTTTACCTAAAAAATTTGTAATTCTTTTTTTGTCATTAAAAAATTATAACTTTGTGAATTAAAAAAAATGTAACATGGGTGTCTATGGAGGTGCCGAACCCCCTTAAAGGTCTCTGTAGTTTCACCTGAAGTGAAAAGGAAGGCGACCTTAGGCCGTTCAACCGGTTTACTACCCTGTCTAGAAGGAAAAGCGAACCCAGGTCACTCCGCTCACCTCACCTCGTGTGTCACTCACCTAAGAAAACGGTTGGTTGGCGAGGTAAATCGCGACTGAGTAGTCGTTAACTGTCGAAACGCGACTTAATGAGCAGCTCGATTTCGTATGATAGGGAAGTAAAAATTTGTTAAACCAACAGATAGAGCGACTTGGGTCGTGCTGTTTAAAACTTGTCGTGTGTTAACAACATAAAAATTGTGCTCTGCAAGAGACAGGGAAATTAGTTATTTAATGGTCAGGAAATAAAAAGGTCACTCATTGCCACCTAGTGATGAAGGATGCTAGAATTTTCTGAACAGTACTTGTGTTTCAATTGTGCTCTAATTCTAGACATAAAATACAACGAAAAATTCAAACGTTCGATTTGACACAGAGACTGTCAGAAAAAAAAAATAGTATTAGCATTTTTCTTGTTTTCCTTACATGCCATTTTTTTAGTAACAAAATGAAGTCTTGCATTTTTATAGTGTAAAACGGTTGGGAGTAGGTAGTAAGTGAGATTGTGTTTTTTCGAGTACTTCCTTGTCTTAAAAGAAATTTTTTATTTTGTTTTTCTTGTTTCATAAATTCTTTTTTCATACAAAATGTAATTTTGTTCCTTGCATTTTTTATTGTTTTGATATTTTATAATGTTTTGGTTTGTTTCTGGATTATAAATGTAATTTGTATTGGACATTTTTTAGTAATTATTGGAAGGTCGCATTCCTAGTTATTTCTGTACAGAACACTAACCACCTCATGTTTAACAATAACCATGCTGTAATTCAAATTATATTTACCGCATTCGGCTGTCTTGTTCAGACTATTCATAAGTATTGCTCTGGAGAAAATTAAAATAAACACCACCATCATACATGGTGTTTTGGTCCTACGATAGCTCGATTTGACACTTCAAGAATTAAATACAATTCATCACAACAAAACTCTAAACAAAAAAGTGGACTGTATACTTTTCTCACATATTTATTATCTCTTCTCTGAGCTGCGCTCTCACAACACACATTTTCTTTGTTCGACGCTCGGAGATCAGGAATGCCACCGCACCCACGCTCCAGACGTCACGTGGTTACAACCGCGCTAGCGACAGCAGCGCCCTTTCAAACGGTGGTCAGGCGTTTCACTCAACATACCGCCCGCCTTGACAAATTTAAAAAATTTTCAACACAAAATATCAAACAAGTTACAAGTACCTCTTCACAATATTCTGGCAACCATAGTACACAATGAAATAACAATAATAAGAAGGTACTCATAATTAAATATTTTTCAAAAACAATACACTAAAATTAGAAAACAATACGAATAAATTGCAGCACAAACACATATAAATCAAAATCACATACTTCAATTAGATTCAAAAGGTAATTTAACAATTTTATTGACGGGTCGTTTATAGATACCTTTACTTGTTTTTAATGTAACTACTCTGGTTACATTATCCTTTCCTGGATGAACCTTAATTATTTTGGCCAGATTCCAGCTCAGTAATTTTGAATTATCATCACCTTTAACCAAAACTACTTCATTTTCCTTAAACTCTTTGTCTCCTTTATACCACTTAGGTCGCGCTTGAAGGCGATTTAAATAGTCTGAAGTCCATTTACTCCAAAATGTTTGAGACAATTTCTGTACTAATTCCCACCTACTGAGCCTATTCATTGGAATCTCCACAAAATCTGGTTCAGGCAAGGATGTTAACGATGAGCCAACTAAAAAATGGGCTGGAGTAAGAGCTAAATAATCATTGGGATCCTCCGAGAGAGGGCAAAGAGGTCGTGAGTTTAACACTGCTTCCACTTGTGTAACCAGTGTAAAAAATTCTTCATGAGTAAGGATCGTATTTCCCACAACCCTTTTAAGATGACCTTTCAAAGATTTGACCCCAGCCTCCCACAAACCTCCAAAGTGAGGTGTGGCAGGAGGATTAAAATGCCATTTAATGCCCTCAGAAGAAAGAAAATCCTCAAATTGTTTTGTACTTTCCTTTTTAAATAGCCCCTTTAAATTTTTACGAAACTCATTGTTGGCTCCAACAAAGTTAGTTCCGTTGTCACTAAAAATATCACTAGGCCTACCTCTACGAGAAACAAATCTTTTCAATGCCCCAATAAAGGCCTCAGTACTTAAACTATTTACAATTTCTAAGTGTATGGCCTTAACAACAAAACATACAAAAATACAAATATAACATTTATACACTCTTTTCACTCTACCTGGGATTAATTTTATACTAAAGGGACCACAAAAATCCAGTCCTACTTTAGTAAATACTCTTGAAATGCTAACTCTGACACTAGGCAGATCTGCCATCATTTGGTTTTGACCTTTAGCACTTACCTTAAGGCATTTTAAACATTTCTTAATTACTCTTTTTACTGTGGATCTACCATTTACAATCCAAAATTGGGTACGGATGTTAGCTAAAGTAGCATCAGTTCCTGTATGAAGATAAAGCACATGATAATGATTAATGATCAATTCACAAATAGGATGGTTGTTAGGGATTAACATAGGATGTTTTTGTTCTGCAGGTATGTTAGAATGTCTCAGTCTTCCTCCAACACGAAGTATGTTCTTCTCGTCTAAGAATGGAGACAAATTTAATAAGTTACTAGAATTAGGTAACTGTTGTCCCCTTTCAATACACTGAATTTCCTTTGCAAAATATACAGATTGCACACATTTCGCACTAAACAAAATAACGATGCGGATAATTCAGTTGTGGTTAAACTGCCAATGGTTGTCGGTAATAGATTTCTTGCATTTTCCTTGAAACGCACACACCATGCAATGATTCTTTGCAGTTTCACGAACGAAGAACACTTATTAATGATGGGTAGTAACTCATTATTTTTCACCAAGAGACACACTGAATCCCCTTGATTATCCTTTAGCTCTCGTTGGAATAATTCAGCATTATGGATGTCATTGCAATCACCAGGAAAATTCACTACGCGTTCGTTTAGAAAGGATGGACCAAACCACCACATATCACTTAGTTGAATTTTCTCTGGATCAAGTCCTCTCGAAATGATGTCTGCAGGATTTTGTTCCGACGGTACATGATGCCACTGATTGATCTCTGTTAACTCTTGGATAATCACCACTCGATTGGCAACAAAGGTCTTCAAATCTCTTGATTCCTTTTTCATCCACGATAGCACTATAGTAGAATCAGTCCAATAGAAGATTGATGTAATATCCATTTTTAATGCATTTTGCACTTTATGCATTAATTTGGCGAGTAGGACTGCACTGCATAACTCTAAGCGAGGTATGGTTACCTGCTTAATCGGCGACACACGAGATTTACTGGCGACCAGCTTCACTTTCACCTCTCCATCTGAAGTGGTCGATCTGGCGTATATTGTAGCACCATATGCCTTTTCGGACGCGTCACAGAAGCCATGAAGCTCAGTTACTTCAGCGCTTTGTATCACTATGCACCGTTCAATGTTGATGTCGTTTAAAATCACCAAGGACCGCACAAACTCTTGCCATTCACAAGCTTCTTTGAAAGGAAGCCTTTCAGTCCAATCAATTTTCAGCAACCATAATTGCTGCATGAAAATTTTAGCCTTAGTGATCACTGGACCAAGCAATCCAAGTGGATCGAAGAGTCTGGCGATAATTGACAAAACCGACCTTTTAGTAGGATGAGCATTTTGCTCCACTTCTACTTTGAAGGCAAAACAGTCAGTTCTAGCCTTCCAGGCAACACCTAAAGTTTTAATTTCATCCGTAGATGAAAATTCATACACCTTTTCCGTGGTTGGGGTAAGCTCGGAAGTGTTCCCACACCATTTGTGTAATGACATCTGCGCAGTTTTTAGAATGTCACTTAGTTGGTGTTGCAAAGTTTTTGCAGCCTCCAATGTGTTTGCTCCACTTAAAACATCATCCATGTAAAAGTCATCACACAGGACTGATGCAGCCATAGGAAAGTTTTCCCCTTCGTCAATGGAAATCTGTTTTAGAGTTCGCATTGCAAGATACGGAGCACTGACCGTTCCGTACGTAACGGTATTGAGTTGATACACTTTCACAGGCTCATTAACGTCCTCCTTCCACAAAATTCTTTGAAGCTTTCTTTGACTCTCCTCTATATTTATCATGCGGTACATTTTACGAATATCTGCCGTAAATGCAAAGATGTGCTTCCGGAATCTCACTAATATGGAAAAAAGGTCGTCTTGTATGACTCCACCGTTGTATTGAATGGAGTTCAGCGATTTTCCACTCGTAGTCAAAGTGGACGCATTGAACACAGTTCGCAATTTTGTAGAACTTTTTTGTGGCCTATAGATGCCATGGTGAGGCATATAATACGTCACCTCAGGTTCTACACTCTCCTTGATTTCAGTCATGTGACCTAACTCTTCATATTCTCTTAGAAAGTCACGATACAATTTTAGGTATTCCTGGTCTCTAGACAAGCGAGTCCATAGCGATTCGAGTCGCTTTTGAGCAATGTCCCTCGAATTCCCTAAACACGACCAATGCTCTTTAAAAGGCATAGTCACAATATATTTCCCTGTCTCATCTCTCATGTGCGTCCGCGCATAATGTTCCTCACAAATGGAATTTTCTTTATCTTTAGATAATTCGTTTCCTATCTCCTCTATCTCCCAAAATTTTCTCAAACTCGAATTTAATTCCTCTGCCCCACATATTAAACCGCAATATTTGGAATTTAATTTATCTGGGCTCGAACTGCTACCTCCAACAATATAACCAAATACAGAGTCCTGTAACATCAGGCTCGCATTTTTAGCCTTTATTTTTCCCGGCTTTATAATGTCGTAAAAGTACTCCGCACCAATTAAAATATCAATTTTTCCCGGAACATTAAAATTAGGATCCGCAAGTTTAACTGATTCGGGAATCTGCAAACGCGTATCGATCATTTGATTTGGTATTAAATCAGTTATTTTTTGCACAACTAACATAGAAATATTTCTTTCAAAACTTTTATTCTTATTCGCAAGAGTTGTCGTCACTCTTCGATTAACAACCAGCGAGGCATTATTAATGCAAGATATCGACTGATTTATTTTTTCACTTCTCAGTTGTAATCGTTGTAAACACTCATTACTCATCAAGCATATTTGCGATCCCACATCCAATAAGCACCTCACTTCCTGCCACTGCTCATATCTGTCTCTTATTAAACATCGTACCGTTGACAGAATAACATTCTTGTTATTTTCAACTAAATTAGTTGCAACGAAAGGTGGACTCCACTCGGTTGGAGGAACAGAAAAAATGTGCTCATTGTTTCTTCCCTCTGACTGTGAATTACTCGTATTTACGCCTTCCGTGGCTCTCGGCATACCAATTTCTATTTCTCTCGGGAAATGGATTAATTTGTTATGGGCTTTGCCACAGAAACAATTCCTAAACGAACATTTTTTAACGCTGCAGTTGGGCGATAAGCATTTAAAACAAACTTTTTTATTTTTTACGACCTCAACTCGCTCTTGAACCGAAAGTTTCTTAAACTGAGGGCAAGCGTATAGTGGATGGTTTTCATTTCTCAGACATAAATCACAATTTTTATTTTTCACCTCATTGAAAAATACTTTTGAAGCGGTTTTAAATTTGTTACTATAAAATTTTTGCTCCTTTTTCGTCTCATTTATGAGCTTACCTCTCGAAGTAAAATATAAATCGCACTCTTTACCTAATTCTACAGGTTTAAACCATTTTTCTGCTTGTCTAACATTAATATGAGCGGCTGTTTCTCTATCTAAAGTCTGAAACAATTTATCAGACACAATCAGTTGTTTTAAGGTTTCAAAGTCCGTAACTCCTCTCAATTTTAAATAATACTCGAAGCTCGTAGTTAAGCGCGAAGCAAATTGCACATGTGTTTCGCTTTCTTTGGATGCATTTTTAAAATTCTCTAATACTGCTTGAGCTGTTGGTTCGAATTCTCTCAAAACAATTGATTTAATTTCCTCATAATTATTTAAATCCTTCTCGTCAATATAAGTTAGAATATTAGAAGCTCTTTCCCCTAATAAATTCAACAGAATCTCTGCTTTAAACTTCTCAGGTACCTTTTTAGTACTATATGCTCTCTCTAACGAAGTAAAAAAGAACCCCCATCCTTCCGATTTACTCGGCACTTTAATTGTTAATGTTCTAACGCTTTTTATTAAAACATCAATGGACTCCTCAGTTTCGTTTTTACGACCGTGATCATAAGTCTCGGTATCATTTCCATCCGCCCTTAACTGCGCTAATTGTAATTCCGCCTTAATCCTCTCCAATTTAAGTCTTTCTAGCTCGATTTGACAGTCCTGATCGGATTTTTGGTTTTTCTTCTGCTCTAACACTTGATCCATAACGTTTTTTACGAATTCTTCGTCCTTTTTAAACACCTCACTCTCCTCAATCAAACGTCTTAAATCAATATGTTTAGCACCTTTTGGTACTGATAAACCAATCTCCTCAGCAACGAGTTTTAACTCATCTTTCTTTAATTTTGCTATTCCCGACATTTTTAACTTGCAAACCGACACTAATTCAAGAAAAAATAATACACTAATTCAAGTACAATACACTAATTAAAGAAAAAACAATACGCCCATTCAAGAAAACAATATTAACACACAAACAAATTTTGCTTTAAACTCCTCAAAACGAAAATAACTTCAACTCGGGAAATCAATTAGTTTTTTACTCAAAAAGGAAAGAGGACAGTATTAATTTATACAAAATTTGCTTTTAACTCATCGACAACGAAATTAACTTCAACTCGGGAAATTAATCAGTTTTTTACTCAAGAAGACAATATTGCTCTTACCTCAATGCTAGGACTGCTGTCACACGAGACCAGGAACCCATTACACGAAAAATCACACACACTCTATTCATCATAAAACTTGGATATCACAAAAACCAACATCCAAAGGATTGCATAGCCGATTTCTCCGGTTGATTCGGACCATGTTTTGGTCCTACGATAGCTCGATTTGACACTTCAAGAATTAAATACAATTCATCACAACAAAACTCTAAACAAAAAAGTGGACTGTATACTTTTCTCACATATTTATTATCTCTTCTCTGAGCTGCGCTCTCACAACACACATTTTCTTTGTTCGACGCTCGGAGATCAGGAATGCCACCGCACCCACGCTCCAGACGTCACGTGGTTACAACCGCGCTAGCGACAGCAGCGCCCTTTCAAACGGTGGTCAGGCGTTTCACTCAACACATGGCACATAAAATACTAGTACCTAGAAGTATCATAATTTAAAACCTCTTTTCAAATACTATTGCAGGATCAAACTTTCAAGTGGTTTTGACGAGATATCTCGTCCATCAACAATAGATCAATTTTGTCACTGATGAGATATTTCATCATCATCATATTGTTCATTTTTGATGATGACGAAATCAAGATCCGGTCAATTTTCATCTAGTGACGAGATATCTCGTCGAGACAATCACCAAGAGGGTTAAGAACACTCTTGTACTCTTGTAATGAGCATATATATATATATACACTACCCTACAATAATGGACCTGACGCTAGCGGATTTGCATAAAATCCGACTGCTTGTTTGGGGGTGTTTTTCGTGGTATGGCCTGGGACCTTTGCATGGTGTTCCTGGTAAATTGAACGCCGATGCCTACATGAACGTTTTGGACAATCAGGTTCTTCCTACGCTCTGGCAATTTTATGGAATGGACAAATAATAATTTGCAGCCTCTATCAAGCAGTATTATCAAGATATGGATGTAAAATGTCTTCCCTGGCCTGCTCAGAATGCCGACCTAAACGCCATAGAACATTTGTAAGACGAGTTAGAGCTACGCTTAAGGACCAGAGAGTCACGTCCGAAATCTACAGCTGATCTGGCGACATTCTTGCAGCAGAAATGGACACAAATACATATAGCTGTGTATCAAAACCTTGTTGAAAGTATGCCCAGAAGGGTTGCTAGTGTAATTACAGTACGTGGAGGACCTTCCCCCTATTAAAGCATGTATTATTTCCCTTGCTTGCTATCATCTACTGTCTACAGGAATGTTCTAGAAGATCCTACTCAAATAGGAAAATCTACATATTCAGTGACAGTCAAGCAGCCTTAAAGGCAATAAACTCATTCCAAATAAGCTCCAAACTTGTTTGGGAATGTAGGAACCTTCTACATGACTTGGGGACCCATAATAGGATCTTTCTTACTTGGGTACCAGCGCATACTGGTGTAGAAGGAAACGAAAATGCAGATAAGTTAGCCAAACTGGGGACTGCAGACCTACCTTTAAGCCCTGAGCCTTTTGTGGGATCTCTAAGACTACCGCAAAAAGGGTGATAGGAGAAAGAATGCTTAAAGAAACTACAAAAAAGTGGAAGCAAACCACCGATCAAAAACATGCAAGGCTTATGATTCAAGAACCTTCTATGAAAACATCTTCTCAGATCCTTCGTCTTAGCAGGGGTAAGATGAGGGTGATAGTTGGATTTCTCACAGGCCACTATCACCTAAGAAAACACCTTCATAGGATGGGAATCTTTAAAGAAGAACCTCTATGCAGAAAATGCAATATGGTGGAGGAAACTGCCCACCACATACTTTTTGAATGCGAAGCTCTGCTTCACATAAGGCACTCAAGTCTAGGTCTTGGAACAGAACTTGATACAATTCACGAATAACCTGTCAAAAGCCTTTTGGCCTTTCTCAAGGAATCTGGCTTTCTCTGACAGGAATATCGAAAAACAATGGGGTTTGGTGCAATATTCCCTAGTGGAATCAGCACCTAGGGCTTTCCTGACCTCCCCACTCTATATGACTATGACTATGACTATAACAGTTGAATCGCACGAAGTCAAAATTTGCCCATTGTTCTAATCATAATTTTTGTGAATATTAATTTCATAATTAATAAAAAGTAGTAAAATTTAGTTTGATGATTAACTAAATTGTTTATAGATTATGCTTGTATTTTTGGGTAGCAAAAAAGTAGAAAATCAATTTCCTAGAAAATTAATGTGTGTGTGTGTGTGTGTGTGTGTTTTTAGCAAATTTAACAAAAAACTTGAAACAATAATTTAACATTAGATTTAATTTTCAAACAGAAATCGGTGAAAAAAACAATAAAATTGATGAACTATTTTTCATTTCCGCTTGAAATTGTGTGTAGAATCCAAGTTTGTGATAAAAGATGGGGATTCCTATTGAAGTCATCGGCTAGCTAGCACCCAATTTAATATGAAGACGGCCCCTTAGACAAATTTTAAATATTGATATTTGTAGAAACCATTTATCCCTATCGATTGCTACCTTCCGTTTTGTTCTGCGATCTAAATTGTGCAATTGCGATCGAGTGAGTCTTTTTTTTTACGCGTATACTTATTGAAGTAACATTGTATTTTAAAGTTTTCTATGAAAAATAGAGAATTTATGTAATTTTGAGTAAACAACATTACTTTCATTGTGATTCAGAAGAAGAAAGTTTAAGCTAGATATAAGAACGGAAAGAATTATCGTAAAAAAATATAATTCATTCAAAATAACTGTATATAACAAAGAGTTTGAGAAGAAGTTTGTAAATAAGAGTACTCCTACAGTTTCAAAAACAAGTTTAATATACAACTATCAACACTATATACCGTGAACACATTTTTAGCTACAAACTATATAGAAAACAGATTTGAATGCAATACTTTTGCCATAAATAGAACATTTCACGATAATGGAAAACGAAAAATACCAATATTAAGTTCTTAAAGTTGATATGCATCGTGGGAACAGATACAGCGAACAGATGAATTCCACATTTAGCTGCAGGCTTATTGAATATTCAACATTTTGATATTACTTGGATACCAAAGCTCATACAACGAGCAGATGCAACAGCTTGAGACTGCATTTTTCATTAGTACCAAACGAAACATGTTAAGCAGGATTGACAAAGCTTTTGATTTGTTATGGACTAGTAAATATATACGATGACTGCTATTATTAGAAATGTATCATTCATACACAAGGGATACGTTTCAATTGGATAGTTTATCTCATGCAATGGCCAATGAGCTCGAGCCCCATAGCTCAGACGCCATTTTCAGGTTGCGTTTTCGAAAAAAATTCATTCTTTAACGAATAAAATTTCACGAATCCATAGCATTCTAATCGTTTGAGAAATAGAGAATGTATGTATTGTAATATATATGATGAATGCATCGTGAAGCAGTTATATTCAAATATTTCTTAAGACGTCACATTTTTACATTTTATTATTGTGCAGTTTATATCTTCCTCTTTCACTCAGTAATTCATCGTTATTTAATCTAAAAGTTGCAATAGGCTCAGGGTTAGAGACGTTATTTGCTTGAATCAAAATTATGAATTAATTTTTGGTACAAGCGTTGTGAAAAGTATACAGTTAATTCTCTATGTGATCATAAATAGAATTACAAATAACTTTCTTGTTATCCAAACAAGCATCGTTGTTCACTATCCGGAAATTCTTACAAGAACGTGTATTTTTGGGCTTAAAAGAAATTACTTTTAGATTATACTTCGATAATTCAGACTTAAACAATTTTAGAAGGGTGTCTATGGTATATTAATACAAAGACAAGAACGTTAACCTTGGAAAAACAAATCTGTGATTGCAACAATCGATAATTCCAGAACTCTTGTTGATTCTAGCTCATGAAACAAAAACAATTCAGCTATACCATACTATTGCTTATAATAAATTATTTTAAAAGTGCTTAAGCAACACAAAATACACTATATATAGTATCTTTCAATATCGAAAACATGTGGGTATGAAATAACAACGCAACTGTAAAATGTGGGTGAATCTGCATGAAAGGTATCAGTTAAAAGTAGTATAATATGCTATCAATAACCCCACTTTCATCACCATCAAAGTTTTTCACATGTTGTAATTAATATCACTCATGAATCTTGTTCTTAGTTTTCTTTTTCTGAGTAAATTTATGAATCCCACTTACGGAGGGAGTAATTGTTATTCGGGAACAGCGATATATCATTACTCTATTATTCTATTGTTTTGCCATGGGTGATTCATAAATGTGTCTTTCTAGTTTACATAATTTACGTTCATAGATAAAACACTGAAGAGAAAAGTGAGTACACACCTTGAGGTACCCTTGAATTATAACGTTTTTGTAAATAAAACAAAATAATAAAAATAGAAAACGCATTTTTTATCCGATTAATTAAATTTAATGCTATATTTCAGGGATGGGAAAATTCGTTAAGATAAGTGCGCTCCCATTGAAAATTTAAATCTTTTTTTTTATTATTTTAGAACTTTTTTACTAAATTTGTTAATTTAAATTATCTACACTAAAGAAAGCTGCTTGGCCGTCTATTTAAATTTTTGGTACAACGTATTGCTGTGTTTCTTTGTACTCCACAATAAAGTTCGTGAAGTCGAAATATCCTTCACAGTTGACCAATCAGCATCTCACATACCTGCTGGGGCTGGGTTTAATAAATTCTACGCTCAATTTCAAAGATTTGACCAAAGGTTTAAGTTAAATGTTATACTCTTTGCATTTTTATTATGTTTTAATTTTGTTATCAAAATTTTCAAAAAATAATTTTGTATTTTCTTTTTTTTAATATATTTTCCTATATGTGTTCTTTACATAACACTTGAGACTTGTTTGGAATACGAAACGATATTAATTTTATTTTATTGAATTTGAATTTATGTATTCAATATTATGTAACTATGGATTGGCTCTTTATAATATGTGAAAAATCGGTATGTGTTTCTCATTGTCCTCATTGTACACTTGCTATATTCTATTTAAAAATTGCATTATTAAAATAATTTTAATGCGGGTGATTTAAAAAAAAATTCAACTTCGTTATTGAAAAAATGAAAAAAAAAAGTTATAAATATGCTTGTATTTAATCCTCTGTTAAAAGTTTTTATACGTTTTCTTGAAAGGGAAACGAACATTATCGCACCAGACATGCAGATGGAATAGAAACTAATAAAGCTGTCCAAAAGATTATTTTTTCTTCCTTCTGTAGTCAGTGATTCATACGGCAGACAGCACGTTTCTTGCACGTGTATCCTTAAGATTAAAGGAAGTGTACAATATCTTGGCATGCTGTTGAGTGGTAATAAATCGTTCCTGTCATCTATGAATTGTTTTTGTCAAGCATTAAAAAAAGTTCCGCGAAAGTAGATCATGTGGAATTTTATATAGAGGTTGGTGATTAAAAATATCCGAGAACAGAAGAGTTAGGAGCGAGTAGACAGATCAATGCTATTATAATCATTTCAAGAGCATCATTTTCCCTGTAAATCAGCGCTTAATTATGAGTTGTTCGATATACTATAATAATCATGTCTAATAAATTCCGAAAAATATTTTCCTTCTATATACACTTTCCTCTTATTTTGTGTGCCGTGCCCCAATCATAAAAATATTGGGTGGGGCAAAGGGTTCAATAGCTTCTGAAAAAAACGCACTTCATAGAGGTTTTTTTTTATCAGATAAATGTAGGTGTTGGTTTTGAGGTAAAGCATGTTTTCTGTACATATTCCAGCCGTGACGTCACTTGGCCTATTTATCGAATACGATTTCAGCACGTCAACGAAAGAAATTCCAAAGAATGAATTCCGAATTGACATGACTGTTAATTGGTCAACAACTGCTAGATTAATCGCCAAACGTTGGAAATAAAAGGCAAAAAACTAGATTTTGATTGAACCCTTGATTTGCATCAAGGAAGAGGATTTGAATAACAAGAAACAAAATCAACATCTTCCATCTGGTCTGTTTTTTATACTGAGAATCCCTCGCTTAAGTTCGCCAAAAAAAGGTGACAATTTAAAAAGTGAAATTCAGGTAAAAAATTAGATAACATAGTTATTTTTAAAAATTTCATTTTGTGTATAGTTTAAAATTCCCTCTAGCATCTTGGTTCTTTTAAAATTCCCTCTAGTATCTTCCTAGCATCTTGGATGCAAGTTAAACCACGGACATGGATTCAACGTCGAAAGTTAATCTGAATGAACGGAAAGGAATTAAAACTCGTAAGCAATTTTAAAACAAACACTTTTTCATCTTATATGAGGTAAGAATAGTAATGAAATTAATTCAGCGGTACTTTAACTTTTAATGTTTATTTTTCGTTGTTTAGAATAATATCGGATCACTTTTATCCAGAATATTATTCTTTAAATGTTCCAAACATTATCATTGTTTCTCTCCCTCACATAAACAATACCAATGATGAGGTAAAAAACTTTGCAAATTGTACATTATTAAAATTGAACGTGTAAAGTATACCATTCGCAAATATAAAATAATTATGACATCTTCAACACTGAGCCTATCAATTGTTTTGTTCACTTAAAGAAGGCAGGTTTTACAGATTTTATTAGCTTTGCTTTTCTTTTCTTGGAGATCATATTTGAGGTACATAAACTTCAGCATATAGTTAATGTCCTGATGTATGTGTAGTGCGATGTAAAATGTTTGCATATGGGTATGTACTGTGAGAATGAGTTTTTAATTGGAGTTTATGAATTCGAATTACCCAACATTGAATAATCAACAAAATGACACGCAACGAAAACATCAATTATGGAGATAAAAAAAATCCTCTTTCAGTGAGACAACGTGTCTACAAGGAAATATTATAAATACTCATGACCAATTTAAATTCTACATGTGTGAGCCGTCGCTTCCTCAACATCCTTTGTATGATTAATCCACAATATGAGTCCTTTCAGTTCACATGGTTTTTCAACAATGTCCTCGTATAGGTGACCTCTCTTTGCTTTGCACATCACACTTTATGTGAGGAGGGCTTATCCTGTGGGCCTTGAAGGTTATTGTTGTCTTCAGGGTTATGGCTTTCAGATATGTATTCTCATTTCGAGTGGAATTTCCAGATCCCAGATCTCCAAGTAAGCATGTGATCATAAACAGGAAAGCAATCTGAAAAAGAAAACATGCAAATAAAGATACATATAAAATAACTGGGTTGAGTATGGAGTTTGATTTCATTTGTACAACTAAAGATAACATTGTTATCGGCATTCTACTTATAATAAGGGCTGTAGTGGAGGGTATACTGCGTTACACACCATATACCCTCTTTTTTTAGCACTTCTTTTTTTATACCCTCTGGTTTTTCCAGCTGATTCCGTATACCCTCTGCTTTTTCTTAAAAACTACGTACACACGCTTTTCCAAGAAAACATCGCGCGAAACATCACATGAAACGCAGATAGCTGTAGAAGCAAAAGAAAAGTTTCTACTTCAAGATATTCTATATCAAGTAAATATAACCTTAGTACAAATTTCCAAAATCGTACCTATTAATCGAAAGCAATTTATTCAAAGTATGGTCGATAAAATGAAATTGAGACTTTGTTCTGATGTTAATGAAGAAAATTGTCAACTTTTGAAGGATATATCCATGTTTGATCCAGAAAATATAACTACAGGGAATATTTGCCTTGGAGAGACGGAGGTGAAAAGGATATGTCGAAGTTTTAGTATAGATGAAATGTGCACTATTCAGCGCTTGAGGGGCCAATCAAAACGCTCAAGTTGTTCCAGAAAAATTAAAACCTATTTTAAGAACGATTGAAATATTATCATATTCCACAGTCAAGTAAGTGCGAGCCCAGGTTTAGTTTAATGAATAACATAGTGTTACAGATTCGAGATCCTATTTATTGATTTCAAACGTCTCCTACCAAAATATTTATCCACGCAAATGGACCTCCTATAAAACACTTTCAACCGGAAGAAAATTTTAAATTCTTGGTTGGCCAAACCAGGGCTCGAAATACCCGGGTGCACAGGTGCACTGTGCACATGAAAATAAAATTGTGCACCTAATTTTTTCCAGTTAGGCACAACTGTGCACCTAATTTAAAAACTTAGGTGCACAAGGTGCACCTGTATTAAAAAATGTATTTCGAGGCCTGGGCCAAACATCGCTCTTCAGCGGACAATAGATCAAAATATGCGCTACAAAAAGAAACACAGCTACGAATTTCTCGCGTCAAGCAGTTTGGAAAATATATTGCAATGAAAATAATATAGGTAGACCGTAAAGTTAAATTAAAAAAAATTACGCCCTACTTTATATGAGTTTAAATATTTTTCTGTTAACATTTCCTGTAATTATTTTATATCACAGTTAAATATTAATATAGCGATATTTTCAAATTTGAATATCACTCAATGCTAGTCTGAATATTTTGCTTTACATAAATACAGTAAACTCTCAATAACTCGAACCTTGTGAACACAAATTTCTGCTTAAGTCGAATTTTCTTTATAAAGTTCCACAATTCCTTTCCTGAAATATAAAATTAATATAGGCTTTTTCTCTCGATAATTTAAATTCGATTAATTCGAATGATGGGCGCCCGGAGGAGGGGGGGGCGGTCAACCCCCTGGCTATACATGTATATGCGTGTGTGTATATGTTTTTTTGCTCCCCCCTCTGGAAAGTGTAAGTAATAAGTACATGTTTCGCCTCCTCACGGAAAAAATTCGGCTGGCGCCCATGGTACACCCTCTGTTCTTTTTACGACTACAGCACTGCTTATTATATAGTTTACTGGCTGAATAACCCTGCGTTGATCGGGCTTCAACTATGAACGCGACAGCTAAAATACATGTACGCGACATTTCCCTGTGTTAACTCAAATACACAAACCCCATTACGTGTTTCCTACCGCGACGGTTAAAATATGACCACTACAGTGTTAACTCATACACAAACCCCGTAGAACGTGTTTCCTTATCCATGTCCCATTATTGCAGAAAAACCAACTTTAGATTTTAAAATTGGGGCTTCGAGGGGCACTTGTAGGACTACCAGTGTGCCAATTTTCGTGACTACACATTGGTCTGGAGACAGGAAAGAAATAGTCTATGTTTTTCGCAGTGTTCTAAAGTATAAGTGTACCAAATTTGGTATGGATTGGTCAAATGGTGTAGTATCGTAACTCAACGTGCAATTGGCCACGGGACATTTGAATTCACGGCATATTTAACGTGCACCAATTCTTTTTGCACACGACACTCTTTGTTTGGGTTCGAATGCGTTTGTTGTTGTTGTTGTTTCTAATGCCTACACAGGCAGACCAGAGGAGTGCCAGGCCCGTCGAAGACGGCAAGAGGCGAGGGGGTGCGCCTTCCATGTTATTGAGCCCCATTGGGAGGAAGTCCGACTTTGCTCAACATACATGACACATCCGTTTTACAGGAAGGTCCCTTTCATACATCCATTCACTCACACATATCGTAATTTAGATACCAATCAGAGGCCGATAACCCTCTGATCAGATACCCCCAGAGGTATTGATTTGGTATGGGAACATGGGGGACTTTGTGACCACGACCTATTTAACGTGCCCCAGTCACCATTAGTGAACACGACGGTCTTTAGCCAGGTCGAAGCGCCGATTACGCAATCATCAGAATTGCAGGCTCCGCCGAGGACAGAACCCACAACCCTTCTGATGCGAGCCCGACGCTCTACTCACTGAGCTACCGCGGCTCTCGAATGGGTTTACGAGCGATAGCGAGCAGGAGGCGGAGCCCCCTAGTAGTTTTTAAATTGAAATTTAATAGATAATATAAAAAATTGAACCTGTAGACACTAGTTTTACAGTGACTACTCCAAATCTCAAAATAAATAAATAATTACATTGATGATGATTTACTCCTCTATAATGAATTTACTAACGTACGTGGCGGGCCATGGTGCAGCGGATTAGCAACAGGAGGATTGTGAGTTCAAAACTAGATCCAATCAAAGATCGTCATGAGTTTGATGGCTGGTGCACATTAAATATGCCGTGGCCTCAAACGCCCTCAGGTTGGTGTGCTGCGGAAGTTTGGAGAGTGGAGTGCCATCTCAGGTGTGAACTAGTCTTCAGACTGGTTCTAAATTACGAGGTGTTTTCCTCGGATCTTTCCCTTCGAGATTGATCACGGACCATCACCAATAGTCCCTTGTGTTGCTCCATTATGACGTTAATCCATTTACCTACCTTCCAATGTACGTAGCGCAGAAATTGATAGTATTTGTGGACGATAGTATTGTAATCGTCAGTATTTGTAACCGAATGGTAACAAATATGTATAAATAATATAAAATCAACCACATTGTTGGATTTTCCGCTTAGTTTGAATAGGAGATTTGATCCACAAGAGCTGCACGATACTGCTAAACTCTACAGAACTCATTGCTATAATGAAATTCTCCAGCAGTCTGAATAAAGAAGGTGATGAGAAATCTGAAAGATAGAAATCATTGCAGGAGAGAAAACTAAAGCGAACATGAAAGTAAGTTTAGTTGTTAGATACTGATTCAACACGAATTCTAGGAAGAGAGTGAGCACTCTCTAGATTATATCCTTATAACAAAGAGGATACAATTCTGGGACAAATTAGGAAACACAATTTTTTAATGAGGTTATTGAAGTAATAGTCAAATTTCGAGTACAAGTTGCATGTTATATTCTTGTTTGTAAATATGTTTCTCTGAACACAATAACAAAAGTTCAAATAGAATGAAATAAATGAAGAAAAATATCAACAGGAACTGGATTATTTTTGTTCGCAGTTCCAGTTGTAATTTTTGAGAATTACAGAATTTTAAATATTTATAAAGAGAGTACAATCTGTCTTAAAGTAAAATTTTAGTGTAGTCATTTTTGCCAAATGCGAATTTAAAAAAAATCGAAAAATTATTTAAATTCTGTATGCAAATTAAAGTTGTGTGCAATTAGAAATTTTCTCTAAACAAAATAACTAAAGTTCATATAGAATAATAAAAAAAATATATCAACTGGAACTGGATTATTTTTGTTCGCAGTAGCAGTTGTAATTATTAGAGAATTACAGAATTTTAAATATTTATAAGGCGAGTAGTATCTGTCTCATTGTAAAATTTTAGTGTGATCATTTTTCCAAATGCGGATTTAAAAAAAAAAGCGAAAAGTTATTTAAATTCTGTATGAAAATCAAAGTTGTGTCCAATTAGAAATTTAATATTGGTTTAAAAAATAAACATCGAACTTTCTACAAATTAGCAGAAGCTTTTTTTTACCACTCAGAAGCATGAGATATTTTTATAAAATGTTAATTTATCGGAGAATACAAGCCTTGAACTCATTTACAAATCTATTTGCACACATGTTCACATGCTCTTTGTTTCAGGCCCTCTACACTTGCACTTCGTGCTCCAGTATTAACCCTCCAAGTAGTTTAAATTAGACATCTTATCATCAAGATCTAACTGATTTTGAAAATTACAAGTTATCGACACACAGATACTGCCTATTTTTTTATGAAGACAATATTGATGACTTATCTGGTCATGTTTCACTTGTTTTGTTAGTTTGCTAATGACGAAATGATTCTTAGAGACAACCATCTAAACAGTTAAATATTTTCTAGGTAGTACAAGGTTAAAATGGAACACCTCATAACATTCCAATAGGTAACCCTATTACTTATTGTTTAATGTTCACAAATGTGCATTGAGCACTTTACACGGCTTTTAGTAAAATATCTATATATATAATTCTCTTACGTGGCACGCAAAAAAGACGTTATTTGTTATCGCGTTTTGGCAACATTGTACGATTATTTGTTTTTCACGAAGCCTCGCGCTTGAATTGAATTTATAACGTTATCGGATGAAATTTTATTGAAAAAAAAAAAAAAAATTTTAATCGAGCTGTTGCAGTTAATAATAGAAATCAAAGAAAGCGGAGGATCTTTTCAGGGCCATTTAAAAAAAGGTCCTTTTCAGGGCCAACAATTATAGTTCAACAAGACGCTTACACTACAACTTTCGACAACTAACTCAATGAAAATGCGTGGGTGGTTCGAGTGCAGGGGTAAATATACACTCAAACAACATGCTGGATATTCAATTTCCAAATCAGCCGTCACATTTCGAGTCAAAATTTTCATTTGAATTTAGATTCCATCGGTACTGTATATATCTTTTCTGTAAAATAGCAAAAAAATTTAGGTTTGAAAAATATTTTTTTGGAATATCATATTTGTAAACAATCCCTTCTGCTAGGACACATGTCTTCATTAATGCGAGCGAAGCGAGCATAGGTTCGCGCAGCGAACCAATGAGGTTTGCGAAGAAATCCTCCGGGGGTTGGCGAGCGTTTGAGAGCACGGGGCGGGCCTCCTAGTATTGAATATTTATCTTCGAAAAGTTTTCAGAGCGAAAACTTTCCACATTTCCTGAATCTTTTCTCACCCTCGGGGCCAGTAAAATGGCATTCGCAAATTTCGCCCTCTCTGGCTGAGGCCATGCTTTATAAAACCTTCAATTTAGATAATTGGGTGTTTAAAACGGTTTAGTTGCTATTATATACAGTAGATGGCGCCACAATATATATAAATATATCTGAAGCTAATTCAAAGCAAGACTTCAATCAATAATAATTTCATTAAAAAACAAATCTTGCACATTTTTAAAATTTACGCTAATAGGATACATATTTAACATGAGGGAACAGCCCTCAGTTTTGAACGATCCTGTGATGAAGAAATAAACTACATTTAGTTGTACAATGTATACGCATCGTTAATTTGGATGAATCAACCGTTTGGATTTGGGCGTTCTAAATACTCCATGAAGAAGTGAATAAAATGTTTGATATAGTTAGAAAGCCGAAAATTACATTTTTGACGAAAGAATTAAGCTAAATTTCCTGAAGCGTAGAACACATTAAGAGCAGGATCAAGTTGTCTTGTAGTTATTTTACACACGAGATGGCGCCACGTTACAAATCCGAATTACTGATAACTCCCGATATTGAAACAAAAACAAACAAACAAAAGTTTATTTCAAATAAAAATTATTAAATTTCAAGGAGGCAAATGGAAGAGAAATGAGCAGAGGTGCTATTTTGAAGTAAAACAAAGAACAATCAGTCCAAACTTTTGTTTCAAGCTTTCTAGCTGAAGAAGTTGAGGTTTCTTCTCAGTCAAGCTGATTCTAAGAACTTATGCAATAATGAATTATTCTAATCACTGAAATAGTTATCTGTGTGCAATAGTTATATTGTAACAAATGAATAAATTTTCGGCTCCTTTGCAAAAACGAAATTTTGCGGAGTTACAAAAGGCTATTTGACATTCGTTGTGCTCTTCTTTATTGCTGATACGTTACTTTAAAAAATGAGTAAGAAATAGAAAATGAGTTTTGAAATGAGTTTTGAAATAGATGAAAATGGAAATATATCTTCCATAGAAAGCTCAAATATTAATTCTTTATTCTTTAGCACATGTTTATATAAACTTTTTAAAACTATACTTGTCATTTTATATAAAAATAAAACAAAATTTTTTGTACTTTCGATGCCGAAAGCGATATTACTGATAACGAGTTGGAAGGGGAACATCCACGGCAATTGTCATTCATGCTTTTGCGAGTGGCGGCTTTCTTTGTGTGTGTCAACCTTTCTTGTGTGTTCACACCTATTCAAAAATCAACTGGCCCAAGGTCGACTGCCTTCTCCCTGGAAGTACCAGGTTGTTTTCGGTAACGATAATTCCAAAGCATCTCCACAATTGGTAAAAACCGGCAATTCACCACAGGTTATGACCCAGACAGATGTTGAGAGTTATTTAACAGCGGATCTAATATCTATTTATTATTTATAATTATTTTTATTCTAAAGATCGTCAAAATGCCGAGTGCTATTGTGCTACTCTGTTAGTTAAATGCTTATAAAATTCATCGAAATTCAAAGGCGGTTCGGCAATTTTTAACGCTTATTTTCGGCGCAGATTTCTTTTTAAGTCTCTCAAAACTTTCTGTAATCAGACTGCTCAAGAATTTAATGGAAGAGGTAGTTATAGCAGTATTGTGCAGCTCAAATCAAGCATGTATAAAGTGGAAAAATTGGCGAATGAATCCCAAAACGGTCGACTTAATATAGTAGAGATGTTGCCATTCGACAATAAATACATAGCGTCGATTTCTGTGCTACTTACGTTAGTCAAATGTATATAGATATTGCCCAATTATAATTCACGAATATTAGCAATTAATGAGCTGCACTCTATTTGTCTGATGTATTCACTCTTGAGAAATCAACGAGATTGTGACTAATGTGTCCTGTTTTCATAAAGAGATCGTCTCATGTATACCAAACTGCTCTCATTATTACCTCTGAATGCAATACTTAAACGTACGCCATATATTAACAAAATCTACAGCGCATAATTGTTTGATATGTTTCACGATCCAAATTGATTTACTTGGTATAAAGTTAAATAAAAAATCTTAAATTACAATTTATGATCCACTTGTTAACGGCGTGTCGCAAATAAAATGAGATCGCGGTAGCCCGGATGAAAGAGTAACGGATAATCCGGAGGTTTGGAAATTCGAATCCAACCAAAGACCGTCGTGTGCAAAAAGGATTGGTGCACGTTAAATATGCCGTGACTTCAAATGTTCCGTTACCAATTGCACGTTGCGTTACACTAACGCGACGGGAATGGGCACAGGTAATTAACTACCTTCCCACATCTATGAGATGAAAGATTCCCAGAAAAAATTTTCTTTTGGTCTAAAAATTCACATCTGCTTAGAAGTCATGCTGGGAAGACTTCAGGTTGAAGAACGGATAGACACTACCTTATAATAATAGACCGGACGCCAGCGGATTTGCATAATATCCCACTACTTGTTTGTGTGTTTAAAGGTATGGTCTGGGACCTTTGCATGTTGTTCCTGGTAAATTGAACGCCAACGCCTACATGAACATTTTGGACAGTCAGGTTCTATCTACGCTCTGGCAATTTTATGGAATGGACGAATGGTATTTACAGGACGACAACGCTCCATGTCATGTTGCAGTCTCTGTCAAGAAGTGGTATCAAGATATGGATGTAAAATGTCTTCTCTGGCATGCTCAGAGTTTTGACCTAAACCCCATAGAACATTTGTGGGGCGAGTTAGAGCGACGCTTACGGACCAGGGAACCACGTCCGAGATCAACAGCTGACTGGCGACATTCTTGCAACCAGAATGAACATAAATACCCATAGCTGTGTACCTAAACCTTGCTGAAAGTATGCTCAGAAGGATCGCTAGTGTAATTGCAGCACGTGGGGGACCCCCTTTTAAAACATGTATTCTTTCCATTATACCATCACATCTTGCTGTCAGGTCCATTATTGTAGGGCAGTGTATGCTTGTAAATTCTTAAGTGGGTTAAGATTTGAAAATTGAATTTAGATGTGGTACGTATTTTACTCAACGTCGGACTGGAGCAATATAATGGGCTTTTGGCGAAGGTCTGCGGTCTAATCCGAAGGGAAAGATCTGAGGAAAGCACCACGTAATTTTTCAGATAACGAGATCGCATCTCAGCTTGTACCCCACCTTCCAAATTTCCACACCACGCCAACGTGAGGACATTTGAGGCCACGACAGATTTAACATGCTCCAGCCGCCTCTCCGGTTGCGGATCCATTACTCTTCCAACCGTGCTACCTTGGCCCCTAATTTAGATGAGCAAAAAGAGGAAATGTTCTAGAACCTCCAATTGCTATATGAGTTGTCCCCAATAGCCCGTCCTGTTTCTCTAGTGCGACCTAAATTCCATTTGCTATTTATTCTGCGTAGGATATGTTGCTGTACATTAATCTTCTGTAAACCTCGGGGACAACGAGTCGAGTTATAGGTTAAATATATTATTCTCCCCTTCAGACATCCGTCAAAATGCAATTGCAGCCTTCTTATGAATGATGAACGAGTTGAATTGCAAATGGAAAGAAAAATAATACCTCACGAGTCAATTTATAATAGATTGATCATCATGTACTACATTAAGTATTCTGAGGGAAATTGATTGTTCTATCATCAATCCATTATATCCGTTTGCGATTAAGTTCCCAATGTCCTGCAACTGATTTTGGTTGAAGCCATATAAGCAAATAGATCTAATCATATACGTGAACGAACCTGTATCACATCGAATCCATTGTAATCCTTATGCTATAATTTTTTAGGCGGATGGATTTCTATCTTCTGTGCTAATAAAACTTTCATTCTGTGTAGATTGCATAAAAGCCTATAGTGATCAGTTTCCGTACTGTGCTGAGCTGATTACTCCTTTTTTAGACAGTTAAATTAACATTTATTAGTACACCGACATTACAACACATGGGTTAAATTTTAGGAAAACGAGGTAAGCATCATGAATGCTTAATTATGAAAAACATCTAGTTGTGCTACTGAGACGTCTGATCAAGACGGAGTCCGAAAGCTAACTAACTGTGGTTTCACACGTAGGCGTACACTTGAGAGACAGGGAACTTGTGAGATCCACTTTACCCAGACACCTGGCGATTCATAAATACGTATACAGAAACGGTCCCCAGATGGAAACTGTTAGCTAGGTATACTCATAAAGTCTGTCTAAAGACTTCCCGAGCAAAGTGATGAAGGCGATAGTGTGACTAGTCAGTGGAATTGGCTGCGTTTGCAGTGGAGAAGGCATTTCGTGTTCTTGATTTGACCAAAACGGAATCTGTCACCGTTGTGCAACGGCAATCAGAAAATTTATTTACGTTTGGACTAAAAAATTTGAAATTACGAGCTGTTTGTGTACAGTTCCAAATCCAGAACGACCGAGTGTGTGTATCGGCAGGTGTCGTCAAAAACTTTAGTTAATCCATTTGGATAATAAAGTCAAAAACTCAATTGGAATGTGCACCTACACACTAGTCAGGTGACATGAGAAATTACTTCTATTAAGGGCACTGGGAAGTCACAATTCTTCAAAAAATCGAATTTCTTATTTCAATTGCATTCAATAGAGGGCACCAACACGAATCAATTGATGTATCACTTACTATGTAAAATGCATTTTAAGTTACTAAAATTTAATTTTGAAATTATCCTTTTTGGTTTCGGTTTCAGGTTTGAAGTTTCGGTTTGACCGACGATGGATTATATTTTTTATAATATTTTACATTTATAGTATATTTTTGTATAAATATACATTTTAATCGATTGGCAACAGGTTTAACTGTGACTGTTATTATATTTAACCGCGAATTTTGTTTACTTGTGCTTTGGAAAGTTCTTATCAATAAGGTGAAGAGATGATTTTTTGTAGTTTATTGCCGTTTTCTCAAAATGGTAAATTTTCATCTTCAGTTGCGCTCTGTGAAAAAACTATTAAAGCTATCAGTCTGAAATTTTGCATACACATGCATATCTATAAGGCAATTATGTTAAATATAAACTATTGAGGAAGTATGAAAATAAATTTTTTAATTGGTAATTAGTAAGTTTAAAATCACAACAATTTCATAACCTGATTTAAATTGTGTCTAAAATTTTTTTTTCCTGGTTATTTTCAACAAATAATATTTTAATGTATTCAAGAAACATTTATAGTGATAGGGAAAAAGTTGCTACTCAATATATATTAAAGTTTTTTTACAGAGCGCACCCAAAGTGAATTGAATTTTTTTTCGCCGAGTTCTATATAAATGCTCTCTACAAAATATTTTGACTTTTAAAATTTTTATTTTTAGCTTGAGTTAGTTTTTAAATGCATTACAAACATATGTGTAAAAATTTATATTGGTTCTTATAAGAGCTTAAATTTTATATGCATTCGAATATTGGTCACATTTTCATGTTTTCTGGCCTTTGATAACTTCCCGATGCCCTTAACATCTTCTTCAACGATGGATCGGACGAAGCACCGACTACAGCATGCTACTAACCCAATGGCCAATCAGATGCCCTGATTTAACACCATGTGACTTTTTTCTTTGGGGCTACATAAAGGATAACGTATTTAACCCTCCTCTTTCTGTTGATCTAGTGCAGTTGAAAAAGCTCATCACAACCACTATCACTGCACTTGCTTCAGATACCCTAACACGCGTCTGGGAAGAAATAGGTTAACGGTTCGATGTGTGTAGTGTGACTAAGGGTGCACACATAAAACATCTGTGACTGTCTCTAAAAAAGCTTGAAACATTCAGCTACATTTCTGTTACAGGTAATATAAAATATAGAACATTGTCACTGTTATATAGTGCGTTGAAATTGTATACTTACTTATGAATCACCCTGTACTTTACAGTATTAAGACATGCGTAAAAATTAATCGAGTTATCTCCCATATTATTGCAATACGAATCGTTAAAAGTTGGAAAGTTTTATCGATAAGAGTTTTATTTACAGTTATTTAATCAGGTTTTCAATTCGATGAGAAAACTGATGTTAGAAATTCAGTTTACTTGCGGACTGAAGATTTGGTGTAAAATTGATAATGACAAACTCTCGGCACTTTCCTCTTGAACAACTTTATCATTTCTTTTTGTAAAATTGACTAAAAATTGGGAATATTATATAAGTTTATCATACTGTGAAAACTAAAGAATAAAGAGCAATAATCGGGCCTAATCATATAAAAATAATTATTTGAATCGGTTAACAAATATATATTTAATCTTAAAATTAACTTATGTAAATGAATTAATTAAAAGGAATTTGTGTAAGCTAATTAATTAAAATTAACTTATGTGAATTCATTTTTGTGTAGCGGTGTGTACGTTTACCTCAATACTCCCCCTCCAGAATTTAGAGTAGCTGATTTCGATCGATGTTACCATTAGTTGATAGATTTCCAGTGAAGGGAGACCGTGAGAGAGCTGTATTAAGATCACGAGTGTATTTCCGTATGCGGGTTCATGTATGTAATAGATGATCCTGACCTTTTGACTGCCATGCGTTGCTTTTAGCATACAATAGAACATACTACAATGTAGTCCATCTCCCCATGAAGTATTTCTAGGACGAAGATGGCATTGTCGTTGATATGACTTGCTAAAGAGTAAATATGCTGCATCGCTACAGGTTTTTTATTTTTATCTTGAAGTAATCAAACGCAAATCCACTCACAGGGAATTGTGAATGCTTCGGAAATTTTATTCGCCTCTTGAAGACCAAGTTGCACGAATTAAAAATTATGTTTAGAAAAATAAATAGTTTTTGCAGTGAGCTTGAAGTTTCTGCTGAATTGACTTTGAAAGTTGAAAAATGCAGTTACGCATTTAAGTACATACGGTGGTTTGGCATGGCTTTGATAAATCTGGACCTTGCGCATAAAAATCCAACGAACAGGAAGTGGCACATTGGTAACAAGCCCAGAGCGTTTTCCACCTTTATAGATTAATTAAGAAATAGAATTGTGAATGCTGCGTGAATATGACATTGGTCCGACGTGTTCGATCGAACTTTAAAGTGACATGTGTCACTTCCAATGACGTATTGAATACGTAAAGAACAGTTAACATTTTCCAATGGTTGGGAAATGGAAGCCGAATGTTTCAGTGGAAGCGGCAAATGAATTTTAAAGAATATCGAATAAAGAAAATTATGATGCAGTGGGTTTAAAATTTGAGAAGTATTTGGCATTTCTAGACATTGAGTGGAAGCAATTTAGTTCAAGCAATTAATTGGTATCAGAAATAAATTAAAAATATTCGAAGAATAATTCCTTTTGGGATATTATTATGGTTAAAATTATTGTGATGTGTGTGACTTATTCCACCCGGTCTATCCACCAGCTAGACTAGATCCAAGAGATCAAAAATTACGATGAAGTCAAAAACAAGCAAAGGGCAGCCATAGATAACTTCCTTGGCAAGCAATTTAAAAGATGGTCAGGAGAGGCTTCCACAGAACTGCTTTTGGAGCAGATAGGATATGATTTTGCCCCTGGATGAAAGTAAGACACTTTAAGTGTCCACTAGCAAATCTGCAAATGGTGGTCAGCATCCCTCTGTCGCCTTTGACAGTAAGTGCATCACCAGGAGATTTTCTGTCGCACCAGGCGTGTAAAGGCGGGGTCTTCCATAAATGGTGGTTTAAAATTTTCCTTCTTGAGTAGTTTTCAAGGTAGGTCAAAGTATTGCATAAAGTAAGAGGAAGAGAGGCTTCTTCCTTGGCCAGAACATCAGCGGTCTTATTTCCAGAAAGCCCTATATGGAACGGCAACCATTATAAGTAAACCTCATGTTGGGAAAGATCCTGCAGGATCTCCAGTATCGAAAGTAAAGCTCTATCACCGATTCTTGTCCAGTTGCTCAGTTACTGGATGACACTGCGGCTGTCTGTCAAGATACAAACATCATGGTACGAGGTTTCAGTTTTAATAGTTTTTAATCCCTCTTCGATTCCATTAAGTTTAGATCTGAAAACTGAGAAGTCTGTATTCCTAATTTTGAATTGTTTTGAGAAAGTAGGGGCTTTGATAAAGACACCACTATCGCAGGCGTTATGTTCATCTTTTCTGCCATCGGTATAAATCTGAATAGAAGTATGAGAGATTTTATTAATGATTTCAAGAGCAAGTTGATGTAGGTATTCTGGTAAATCATATTTCTTCAAGACGTGAGTTCGGTTTGAAAATGAACTGTACGCAAACCTTCCAGAGGGTTTAAAGGAGTGCCTCTAAACATTTTGGTCCAAAAAATCAAGTCTATCTGAGAAAAGGTCTATTTCTCTTTAATCAACCTCTAAAGAATGTAGATGTTCGGTTACGGGTGTGTGCGATCATCATAACTGTAAAGTTTGTTGAAGTATTTAACAAGACCTGTGCTTCTTCTTCAACTCAAATTATTGTGATACATATTTATATCTATAAGAAAAGTTTTCGGAATAAGAATAACTATTTATTTTACCTTTTACAGTCGGTCAAAAAGTATCCGAACACTTATTCGCGTCCCTGGTGTTACACAATCAAACGAAAATGTATTTTGACTTGAAACATAATGACTACTATAACTATAAATATATCTGAATTTTATTTGCATTAGGGTTGGTATTAATTTTAAATTTTGAGTCAACTCAATAGTTTTTAAAGACTAACCCCTATTTTTGATTTTGATTTTCTGGATAAAAAAAGCTAGAACTCATAATACATTTATTTTGATCAAATCTATGATGAACTTTGAGTGGTCGAAATTCCAAGCTTTTAATGTTGGATGAGTGTTTTAATCTTTTTCTTATACCTTGCATAAATATTATCAGTTGATAATATCAACATAAATATTATCAGTTGATCAAATAATTATTATATGAATTAAAAAAGGAATTTAGATGTTGAGTACATTCGAGTCAATGCGTTTTCATACGTAGGTGAGAAAAAATGTTTAGTTCATTCATTTTGGTATTTTTTGAGATCTTCTCTTTTTTCAAAACTAGTTGAATATACCGGCGTTGCTCGGGTTTCAAATATGACAGCAACATTTCACTGTGTTAACTCAAATACACAAACTCTGTAGAACGTGTTTCCTACCGCTACAGCTAAAGTACGACCGCCACATTTCCCTGTGTTAACTCATACACAAACTCTGTAGAACGTGTTTCCTTGTCCATGTCCATTTATTGAAGACAAAAAAAACTTTAGATTTTAAAATTGGGGCTTCGAGGGGCACTTTTAGGAGAACCTGTGTGCCAATTTTCATGGCTTCAGATTGGTCTGAAGACAGAAAAGGAATAGCCTATGTTTTCCACAGTGTTCTAAAATATAAGGAGTGATCAAAAAGTTTCAGTTCAAAGACTGTACAGTCCCGATTTGGTATGCCAGTCATGCAAAAGCGCCTTGAGCATTTAGGCAATCATCCCACTGCTTCACCTGCTGCTTGAAGAAGTCTGAAACTATTTGCTGCACTTCTACGTCCGACAAGAACCGTCGACATTTTAAGGACTTTTTTAAGGGACTGAAGGCGTGAAAATTGCATGGAGAAGAAATCTTTATATATATATATATATATATATATATATATATATAATACTTTCTACAAGTTCTCCGTAAGTCTGAGCAGGATTAGCTCGCTATGCCTCTTGCAAGGCTGTGAAAATAGATTGTTGTGAAGGTGGGCATGCGTGGCGGTGTCGTACTCGTCTCTCCAGTTTGTCCCACAAGTGCTTGATCGGATAGAGATAGGGGCTCTGAACAGGACAATCAAGCAAATCCTCATTTTCAGGAAACCAGTCCAGCACACGTTTTGCAGTACAACATGGAGCTCGATCCTGTTGGAAGAAACAACCATCATCGCCGTCGTATTGCCATAGTGTAGACAAGACCGAATGATCCAGAACGTCGAGGTAGACGTCAGCGTTCATGGTACCAGGTACATAAAGCAATGGGCCGAGTCCTAACCACGAATTCCTAACTCCGAATTTATGCAGCGTCCAAATACTTTTTTACATATAGTGTACATCTAAAAACAACGTACAGTTCAATAAACATTATTCGTGTCATTTGGGGCAATTTCAGTGTAAACGAACGGATCTTACGGTTCGTGAAGATTTTACTGCGCTGTTCAAATGCAATTGAATGATACAATTAGGGGTTACCTTAATGTTGTTTATCGCCATTTTGTCGCCTTTTAATCTAATTGATGCCGACGAATCAACTATCATATATCAATTCGGAATTTAATTTACTGGCGAACTGATGAAATCGTAATCGCGAAAGAAGCCAAGTGACGTCACGTTCGGAATATGTGGAGGAAGCACGAATATCCGTAGACACTCTATCGCCACCTACATTAGCTAGGCAGAAATTATCTATCATAGGAAGGTTTGGGTTCATTCTAAACGAAGCATACAATTGCACTTACTGCTTTTGGCCTATGAAATAGTGAATTCTAACATAAATAAAATTGACTTATAATATAATTTTATATGCTAGTTTTCACCCATATAATTTAAAAAGAATGCAGTACTTTTAGAATTCTTATAATGCAATAGCTTAAAAATGGATTTAATAATAGTAAAATCTCATAGTATCCTCTTAAAATATAGAAAAAATAAACTCGGCATTGAAGTAAAGAAAGGGCCGACATATTAAAATAATTGGGAAAAATGAAATGAAAACTGCAAATTTTACGAAAAAAATTATATTTTGAAAATTTACTTATCTGTTTTTAACACGTACATGCCTTATTAGGAGAATAAAAGAAACATACGAATTTAAAGGTATTACAACTTAATCTATGTAATAACTTTAAAAGCATAAAGGATTTTCAAGTTGCACAGAATTGAAAATTTATATACCTAGGAAAGACTCTGAGTGGTGGATTATACAAATTCTTGGAAAAGGAAGATTTATTGACTTACGTTAAGAACGCATATGAAATCATAAATTATACGTCTCCCATCGCTTTAATTAAGCTTATCAAAAGACTTTGAAGAGAAATATTGAGTGAATGAAACAGTGCTAATTAGATGCTTCAGCTAGGACGTATCAGTTTCTTGAAAATGCATTTTAAAAGCATCTCTAATTTAGAATTCACAGATGTGGACCAAGAATTACCTCTGTTCTACGTAATATAACAGAGGTAATGAATAAAAAAATATCATTAACTTATAAATCTTGAACAAAATTATTTTATGAGTTGTTGATAGTGAATATGCAATTAATTCATGCACATGATTAATCATATAAGATCATTAATGGAACGATTGTTCATCACCTTATCGAGAACTGTATTATATGAGTGTCTTAGGTAGGTAGGTAATTAACGTCACACTGGAACAACACAACGGTATATTGGTGATAGTACGGGATTGATCCCTAAGTGAAAGATACAAGGACAAAGCCTCGTAATTTTGAACCACGGTCAGATGACAAAGACAACACTTGAGTTGGCATCCCATTCCCCAAACTTCCACACCACTCCAACGCGAGGGCAATTGTGACCACGTCAGATTTGGCATGCACTAGCTCCCGCGTATACTACGGTATTTGGATATACCGAGTTCTTAACTCTCCGATTGATAATACGTCGCCCTTCAAACTCTGTTACCACGGTAGTGTCTGAATGAAAGTAGATTCCTATGACCATATTTTACAGAATGCTTTTTTGTGAACATTCTGATCGTTTTCATACATTTATAAATAAATATTTTCAAAATAATATTTTTGTGCATACCCTTGTATAAAAATGACACAGATCCATTTTATTTCACATAAGTAACAGCAAGTAGCCCATTAAAAAGTTGAAAATCAGTAAAACCCAAATGGAATAAGTAGCAAATTGCTGGAACAAAACAGAGAGTAAAAAATATTTTTTATCGGTCAGTGAGGGACAGATGGTGTATCTCTAGTATTATAAAAAGAAGTGTTTGTGTTTGTGTTTTTTTTTTTTTTTTTTTTTTTTTTTTTTTGCGGGCGCAAAATCCTGACGATTCTATGGCACTTACAGCAATGAGATTTGGCACACAGGTGGTCCAAATTTTTTGCAATTTTTGGGTCGCAGAGAAATTTTAAAATTCAATCTAGAAGATTTTTAAATGAATTTCATAGTTTTATTCTCCATCGGTTTTTAAAACGCGGAGAACTTTTTATACTCATGCGACCTTGCAGTCAGGGTTTGGAATCATGGCAAGTTTTTTTCATCCAAAAACGCGGATAAATTTTTTTTAGTTTCCGCTATGATTTTGCGCGATTGATATCCCAGCTAGACGATAAATCTTTTAACGGAAGTCAAAGTTTTTTTTCTATCTCCTAGACGGTTAAAGATAGATTAAAAATTTCAACGGATTTGAAATCTGCGGAAAATTTCAGTTTAGATTGATACCTAAAAATACGATTTTCTTTAAATAAATAATTTTTTAATTGAATACATCTTCAACGAATTTGAAATTGCGGAAAATTTTACACCAGCTTAATACCTTACATCACGGGCACGGGCAACGCCGGGCTAGCCACACAGTGGCTTGTTTGTAAGAAAATAGGATCCTGTGAATTCAGGAGCCAATTTCGATGTATCCCAAACTGATTCGGTGATTTTTTTTTCAATTCAAAAGTATGTTATTTCATTATTGAAACATGTTAGTGAAGACAGTAAAATCAGACTAACAGTTAAAAAACTTTGAACATGAATTTATTCTACCTTAAGGTTGGTATGCAAGTAGCTGAATTTAATTCGAACTATAACAATATAATGGGCTATTGGTGATGTTGTCGGGGATCTTTTCCAAAGGGAAAAATACAATGACAACACCTTGCAATTGTGAACTAAGGTCAGATAACGAGGTCAACATTTGAGCTGACAATCCACTCACCAAACTTCAACATCACCCCAACTTGAGAAAATTTGAGGACACAATAGATTCTACATGCACCAGCCCCCTCCCCCCGTACTACATGACAGTCCATGGTTGGAGAATTTCGAACTCGCAACAATCCGGTTGCTTATACGTGATTCTACTAACTGGGATCTCGCAACCACCTTGAGGATGGAAGCAAGATCTCGTACTTTTGGAAACTCATTCTATGATATAGTCATTACGACTCCCTCATCCATTTGATAACGACAACCGCAATATGGTCGATATTACACAAGTTTATTTTTCTTACTCACGTTTCCTTGTTTGGTTCACGTGGGCTTGTTTGCTACCTCAACTGTAGCAAACAACTGAAATAAAGTCTACATATATTTTAAATATATGTTCTAAAATTATAAGATGGCCCTTTTTTTGAACTTAGAATTCTTTATACGATTTTACTTGATCTGTATTGGCAGCTATAAAACCCTTGTTTGACAAATCACAAAACCATTTAACTTTAAACGATGATATTTTGTGATTTAAATAAGAACACGACACAACTTTCATATCTAAGGCCAGGTGCACACATCCGGTTTTTCAACGTGCGGCGCCGCTGCCGCAAAGCAAGTGATCTGTATTGGCAGCTATAAAACCCTTGTTTGACAAATCACAAAACCATTTAACTTTAAACGATGATATTTTGTGATTTAAATAAGAACACGACACAACTTTCATATCTAAGGCCAGGTGCACACATCCGGTTTTTCAACGTGTGGCGCCGCTGCCGCAAAGCAAGTGATCTGTATTGGCAGCTATAAAACCCTTGTTTGACAAATCACAAAACCATTTAACTTTAAACGATGATATTTTGTGATTTAAATAAGAACACGACACAACTTTCATATCTAAGGCCAGGTGCACACATCCGGTTTTTCAACGTGCGGCGCCGCTGCCGCAAAGCAAGTGATCTGTATTGGCAGCTATAAAACCCTTGTTTGACAAATCACAAAACCATTTAACTTTAAACGATGATATTTTGTGATTTAAATAAGAACACGACACAACTTTCATATCTAAGGCCAGGTGCACACATCCGGTTTTTCAACGTGTGGCGCCGCTGCCGCAAAGCAAGTGATCTGTATTGGCAGCTATAAAACCCTTGTTTGACAAATCACAAAACCATTTAACTTTAAACGATGATATTTTGTGATTTAAATAAGAACACGACACAACTTTCATATCTAAGGCCAGGTGCACACATCCGGTTTTTCAACGTGTGGCGCCGCTGCCGCAAAGCAAGTGCGGTCAGAGATACATTAAATCCAATCGAGCAGTGCACACATGCCTCCAGCGCCGCTGGGGCATGTGTCCATCACGCACGTCCAACTTGCGTGCAATTTGTACCGCAGTTTCCCACGGCGCCGCACATGAGACTCCGTTCTAAAGTACCTTGTTTACATAAACAAATGGAATATAAATAATAATTAATAAATGGTTGTATCCAGTAAAGTCTATTTTGTTTCAAAATATACTTTTTTTTTGCACCAAGTAAACGAAATAAACACGCTTGCTTCGATAGAATATTTATCGCAAATGGCGCGAAAAGAGTTCGTGCGTCATTTCAAGGTTATGTGTGCATAGACCGGCTTCGGTGCCGCAGTGGCGCCGCACATTGAAAAACCGGATGTGTGCATCGAGCCTAAATCTTCTGAAACTACTAAATATAAAGAAAGAACTTCAACGACTGCTCGTGCCTCAGAGTAATAGATATTATGTCATCTTTCCAATATCGCTATGTCCCTCATCTATCTATACATACCAAGTAGTAAAGGAGGTAGGTAGTTAATCAACGTAGCACTGGTGAAACACAACGGATTATTGGCGACAGTCTGGGATCAATCCCTGAGGGAAGATTCAAGGACAACGATTTTAAACCATGGTCAGATGTCGAGAACAACGCCTGAACCCCTCTCTCCAAACTTCCACACCACTCCAACGCGAGGGCAGTTGAGGCTACGACAGATTTAAGATTCACCAACCTTCGCGTATATAACGGTCTTTGAGTGAACCGAGATTCGAACTCGCGATTCCAAGTTGCTCATCCGTTTCTCTTTGTAATGGGTTACCGCGGCCTGAAGTAGTACAGAAAAACAACTAAAGTTAAACTATGCCCATATACTAAATTTTATAACGATGACAGAGACTTATAGATCAGAATAACAGAAACTATGGTCTTTTTAAAAGCACACTTTATGGTATAATAATTTACTATCAGCACAGTGCAATAGTTTATAATCAGCACATTATTTCTTTCCTATAATGAGGATTGTTTGTTTTTTTTTTAAATTTTTATTATATAGAAAATCAAAAAATCTGATGAAAGTATCTTTCTTTTATTCTTATATAGCACGAAAAGGTAAAAAAATAATAAAAAAAAAATTAAAGTTCGCACTATTTACTTCATTTTAAAAACGCTATTTTTTCTACAAGCTTCTTGTGACGTCACTATGCGCTATCCATCGACCTTAAAACCATCGACCTTTCATTTTAAGGTCGATGGCGCTATGACGGTTTATTTAATTTTATAGCGATGTTGAAATAGCAAGAAAAAAAATTTAAAATTGACTGTTTAAAAATTAAAAGAGCAAGCAATATGAAATTTCAATGCGCTAGACAAACGTAAACATTACATCGTGGTGCACAATGACGTCACGTACGTTGGAGGGACGTTGAGGTCCTGTGCTTTTGCCGTACTTTTCGGTTATTTAAAACTTGAAATTTTAATTAATTAAGTCCATTTTGTGGGTTTTAACTGTCGTTTTTGAACATTTTGACGATCAATCTATTGATAAAACTCAGATATGAGCATTTTCCACACTGGCGCAAGTTTCTCATTGCTTTGTGCTTAGATAAATTTTCTTATTGAAATACACAAAATACACTAAAATGTTCATCGCTGAGGAATAACGAACCATTGGAGAGAGAGCTTGCTTTTCTCTAATGTTTGGAAAGCAGTTTTGAAATGTTCTTTTAACTTCCCTAATCGATTTTTCTTTGTTTTATTTCCCATACTAAAAATAGGTAGCTAGCCAAGTTTTAAAAAACGTTAAAGGTTTTTCTATAAAACAGAAGTGGAGTGATGATCAATCTTTGACATCGGCTTCAAGAGATGGCAAGCTTAAAAGGCATTATTGTTTTTCACGGCCCAATTTATCATTCTATCAAACAGTTTTGAAGCACTTTCCTCTTGGGAAGGAACAAAACGTATTTTTCATATCATCAAAGTCGCGCGCGCGCGCGCGCGCGTCAATGGGAAGTCAAAAAGTCTTATAAAAACCTTAAACAGATGTTTTGAAGAATGTTAACAGTTTAATTACCCTTCGAATTAGCAATGTATGAAGATAATGATATGATAGATAATCTCTAATTTGTTTCTTTAAATTCTTATATACAATGTTAATGCATACCTGAAGTCATTAGTTACCGAAACAAACTTAAATCATTAGAACAATTTTAATTTGACACTAGCGACGTTAGAAATGAAATATTGACGTAAAAATCTTAAGTGAAGCAAATGACAATACATTCGGCAATCTGGTCTATGCTATCCAATATTTAAATATACATTTAAGTTTTTATATTCAATGTTCCTTAACTTAAAAATAAATTGATGGAAAGAAAAGGGCAATGGGCCAAGGGGTTTGGAAAGTACATCTTCAAAATCTTCCATGAATGTTTTAGAGAAAATAGCCGGCGGAAAAAAAAATGCTCTTTCAGTACGATATTAAAAACGGGACTGAAAGGTTTGTAAAAGTCGTTACATGGTCTAAAGAAAATGCATTTGGCATTATTCGGGTCATATTTATGTCTAACTTGTTGAAGAGATTTATTACATCAGCAATTGTTTGCTTTTAGGTACAGATTTACATATTTTTATTTTATAATAGTCCTTTAGAAATTAGATTTCCCAAGAGGAAGTCGATGATAAGCCATTGGATAAACCGTTCCCAGAAGGCAAGTCCTGAAGCGAGGGAATCATATCAATAATCTGAAGATACATTTGAAATGAGAACCAACACGATACTTACATTTTGTATATTAGACAACTGGATTCACTAGTGATTGGACCCAATGTTTACCCTACCCATTAAGTGCAACTATCACCATACTGTAATAGGACGTACCGTGAACAAATATGAAATCTAAGAATGCACGTCGTAATGTCACGCGTTCCAAAATAGCTGAAATTACGTAACTGTGCCTATAAGAAGTCGGGAGAGGTCAAACAGCCACAATTGACTCGGAATGAATGATTTGCTGGCATTGGTCAGCTTACTGTATATGAAGCTGGTTGTTTTGAAAGTGTATGCGACAAGAGGAGAGTGTTGGAATATGCAAGGTGGCTTCGAAACTCATGGGCAAAAATTTAAGGGGTGATAACAATCATCTAAACAAACAATTTTTCACCATAAAAATGCATGGGCGGAGAGCAAGCGGTGAACCGCTAGACGGCGCTGTAGTGGAAAGCATAAAGCGCGAGTTTTCTTACACATCGTCATTTCTACCGTGGATATCAGAAGGCATGGCGACGTACGGTAATCAGGAAAAGATGGACATGCATTTTATGTATGGTCTTGCGAATGGGAATGCTCTGGAAGCCGAAAGACTGTACAAGCAGCGAGAAGACACGTGCCAGACCGAAAAATGTTCAAGCGATTGCATTGTTGCCTGTGCGAAACGGGATCCTTTGTCACCTGCTTGCATGATACAGGGCGTGGCAGGATTGTGTAGACGCGACAAGTTGTCGAGGACATTCTGCAAAGAGTGGAAGATCGTCCGGATATTAGCACGCGAAAGATTTCCCGTGCCGTAAATGTACCCCACTCGATTGTTTGGCGAGTGCTACGGGACAAATGATTACACCCCTACCATGCACAGAAAGTGCAAGCCTTGATACCTGAAGCTTATGCGCCACGTGTCGAGTTTGCACGTTGGTTTTTGCAACAGCTAGCAGCCTGATTCTAGTGCACATGTGTTATTCATGGACGAATGCACCTCTACACGTGAAGGTATTTCTAAAACGCACACCATTCATGTTTTAGCATCTAACAATCCGTACGACACATGTTCTCATGCGTATCAGAAGCGTTTCAGCGTAAATGTTTGGGCTGGAATTGTGGGTGACCATTTAATCGGCCATTACCTTCTGCCATTTCAACTGGACTGCAGAACATACCTCACAATTTTACAACAGGTATTGCCAAACGTACTTCAACCTATTGCAGCCAACATACATGCACTTATGTGGTTCCAGCATGACGGAGCACCTCCCCTTTCAGCTTGGATGAGCGGAGCGCTTTAGACGATAAATTCCAAGGGCGATGCATTGGTTGGGGTGGGCCCACACCTTGGCCGGCACGCTCACCCGATCTCAACTGTCTGGACTTTTTCCTGTGTGGCCATTTGAAAGTCTGGTCTGCGAAAGTCCCATCGACTCCAACGAGGACCTAGTTGCCAGGATTTATGTTGCTGCAGGTGCCGTACAGACATGCCGGGTGTGTTTGAAAAAGTGCGCCGTTCGCTTCGTCGCAGATGTAACACCTGCATTATGGCAGGCGGTTGCTCTTTTGAGGAGTTCCTGTAATTTTACCACTGTTGCTGTTAATAAAATTGTTTAGTACCTGCTCTATCTGTTTGGTGTTTTGTTCTTTTATGTGACAGTAACGGCTGAAACCACCTAGCGGTTCACCACCTGCTCTCCGCCCATACATTGTATGGTGTAAATTGCTTGTTTAGATGTTTTCTATCACCACTTACAATTTTGCCCCTGAGTTTCGAAACACCCTGTATAGTGAGAATATTCAAAAGAACTGTCCTCGTACATCCGAGACCTTCGAAACCTCTTGGAATCAATTCATCATTGAACCCGCACAAGACATATCAACATCCAGGACATTCACAAACTATACTCTTCATGGCATTTAATATGAACTATTGTTGCACTGAGTACTTCAGTGATCCCAGTATCGAATTCTACTGAATAGAGTCCTATTATATAAGAGATTTTCTTTAATGTTAGTGAAAACTTCAATAATAAGCACATAAATTTCAAATTAATAAATGAAAATTAACCTTCAACTATTCACACCTTTGTAACAGCTACTAAAACATTGATAAATTGGTAACTGACCTACCGGGTATGATATTTAACTCTGTTGGTGGTTGTACCTACGATGTATCTTATTATAATCAAAACCGACCAGATATTAAGGACGAAATATCTCGTCCTTATGGTTAATGAAACTGACCAGATCTTAATGGACCAAATATATCGCTCTTAGGGTTAATGAAACGGATCAGATCTTAATGGACAAAATATATCGCCCTTAGGGTTAATGAAACTGACCAGATCTTAATGGACGAAATATCTCGCTCTTAGGGTTAATGAAACGGATCAGATCTTAATGGACAAAATATATCGCCCTTAGGGTTAATGAAACTGACCAGATCTTAATGGACCAAATATCTCGCTCTTAGGGTTAATGAAACGGATCAGATCTAAATGGACAAAATATATCGCCCTTAGGGTTAATGAAACTGACCAGATCTTAATGGACGAAATATCTCGCTCTTAGGGTTAATGAAGCGGATCAGATCTTAATGGACAAAATATATCGCCCTTAGGGTTAATGAAACTGATCAGATCTTAATGGACGAAATATCTCGCCCTTAGGGTTAATTAAACTGACCAAATCTTAATGGACAAAATAACTCGCTCTTAGGGAAGAAAAACAGAACAGATCTTGATCTCTTCGTCATAAAAAGTTGGCAGTATTTTGATGACCAGATATCTCGGCTTATGCAAAATCGGTCAGAAATTTATTAACGAGATATCTTGCCGAAACCCTTCTGGAGGGTTAAAAGTAAATTAAGATTCGTCCGGGTCATCCATTTATTTCAGCAAAGATAAAATTAAGCTTATATCCCATTTGAGTTATTGTCAGGCTTTAGAAAATGAAGATAAGAAACGTCTTCTTTTTATTGATCCGTCCTGAACGGCTCCCTACACTCACAACAGTATTTCAAAAATAAGGTATTATCTTCATATACAATTCCCCTGCGTCACAACAGCATCATCACTTTTCTTGGCCAAGATAGCAAGAAAGCAACCCGGGAGAGATACTATGAATCTTGCGCGAGAAAAAGGAGACCCAAAACTAAATATATTATGAATGAGGTTGCGGGTTGCTAGGGAGACACTTCCGAGAAGACTTGTCTTATCGCGCGGATGGCTACTTGTCTTCCGTTTTCCAAAATCCTCAGACTTCAGAGATAGAAGACCTCCAGTTTGAATGATTGATGCACGCCATAACCATATTTGAACTATTCCAGGAGAAAGACGAAACACAGAGGGAAAGCCGATCGTGGATTTAAGGAGTTTCTATGGGAGGAAGGGGAACTGGTTGCTCTGGCATGTCATTTGAATTTGTGTTTTGGGAAAATGTTTATTCAAGTAAAGGAAAGTTACCGTGGAACGATATTCACGGGACATTGTTGCAATTTTGCTTCAGTCTTACATCCGTTTAAATGTCGCGAGATTTTTGTGTAGAGATTTTGTAGCTTTTACTTACAACACGCATAATGACTAAAAAGCCATTTTTGTAAAAGGCATTTTCTGTCACTGAATATATAGTCTGTGATAGTGTTTCTGCGGGGATACGTCTTTCTTGTACGTATTCTGAAGGTGACGTCAGTTGTTTTGTGTTTCGAATAGGATTTCACGAGACGAGATATCTCATCATCAAGATATTGGTCACTTTTTGATGATGACTAGATCAAAATATGGTCAATTTTCTTCTAATGACGAGGTATCGTATGCATTAAGATCTGATCACATTTTCCATCGACGAGATATCTCGTCATTTAGATATTGGCGATTTTTTGATGGCGACGAGATCAAGATCTGGTTATTTTACTCATAATGAAGAGATATCTTGTCAATTAAGGTCTGATCAGTTTTGCTAATGACCAGGTATCTAGTCAACACGATGTTGGCGATTTTTTATGGTGATGAGATCAAGATGTGGTCAATTTTCTTCTAATGACGAAATATTTAGTCCAGCAAAATATTAATCAGCTTTGCTAATGACGAGATACCTTGTCCAAACTACCTACTGTAGGGTGAACTGTACATCAGAGATACACAGCCTGCGGTCCTGGATATCTAGTAATACAACCCTTCAAAATTGAAAATTTTTTTTGTTGAAATTTAGCCCTTCAAGATTAAAAACTTTTAATGTTAGCAATGCTTTTCAGAACTCGAACTATCTTCGGACTTATCTTCCTAGAGGAAAGTATCGCTCCCTTCAGAATAACGCATTGTTCACGTTTTAACAGTACATAGATTTCTGAACAACTATTTTCAAGGATTGATCATATAAAGAGAAAAATTAGATAAAACACCCGATGAACACATTTAGAACTGCTTATGCTATTTCTACTTTTTTTTTAAATCTAGCACATGCTAGAGAAAGTCTCATGAAACCATTTGTCTTTAAAAAGTCCAAAACCATAAAAGATTCTCAAAAATGTCATGTGAATCCAAACCGATACACGAAAGCATGCCAGCCTGAGACGCCTTTGAGTTCATACATTTAAGACAAAACAGGAAACAGTTTATGACCAATTTGAAAGCATTAGTATGGCCACCTCTCGTTAAAGCCGTCTGTGATTGATTTTCGATGGCATAAAACTTCCAATGCAAACAAGGTATCCCGCTTCATGTTTATGTTGAGTCATTTTTGCTTAGTTTTATGATAAATAATAATAAAGGAAAGGTTTTGATAAATTAACTACTAGCAGTACGTTGCCCGTGACAAGTGGCAATGTTTTTAAAAGGTCAATTTCACTGATTGCAACAAAACCAAATTAAAAGGTAATAAAAAAAAATTGCATAAATGATAAAAATTAAATATCACTATACTTTCAAAAAGTCTGAAAGCTAAAGAAAAAAAGCAAGAAGCGAATATAGATTCCGTGATTCAAATCAAACAGAACGTTAAAAAAAACCGCTGAACCGCTGACGCTCGTTCAAAAACGAACGCGAAAAAACAATTAAGCACTCCCTCACCTCCAAAAAGAAAAAAAATTTCGCTTACTGTGGAAAAAACTAAAGACAACCAATGAAATGAAAGAAACAACTTAAGACAACCAATAAAATGAAAGGAAAAAAAATAAAAGAACCAATGAAATCAAAGGAAAACTTAGAAGATGTGATCTCTCTCACACTGTTTCCATTCTTAGAAAACCAAATAATAAAAATATTACAGTAAATGAATAAAAAAGTGTTAGATTAAATTTTAAAATTTTGGCTTCGAGGTCTATTCAGTCATCTTTAGGACTACTTGTGTGCCCAATATTTATGACAGTAAGTGCTATAGATCCGTCTAAACATCTCCCTATATCTCTCTCACACACACACACACACACACACACACACACACACACACACACACACACACACACACACACACACACACACACACACACACACACACACACACACACACACACACACACACACACACACACACACACACACACACACACACACACACACACACACACACACACACACACACACACACACACACACACACACACACACACACACACACACACACACACACACACACACACACACACACACACACACACACACACACACACACACACACACACACACACACACACACACACACACACACACACACACACACACACACACACACACACACACACACACACACACACACACACACACACACACACACACACACACACACACACACACACACACACACACACACACACACACACACACCACACACACACACACACACACACATACACACACACGCACTCTTCCATTTATAATAGTAGATATATCTTAGCTGCATCAGTGTCAAGGTATGTTTGATTCAGAGACAGGACACTACAATAATCGCATGTCTTTAAAACTCCCTAGGAATAAATTTATGCGAAAATAAAATGCTTTATTCCCAAAAAAGTGTGAATGCCAGAAAATATTTGAAAAATGAGGCATTTTCTGGTAAAAATGTTTAGTTGATGGCGCTAGTGTTATTGTGGTGATCCGAGTTACCTGTAAGTATTCTGAACGTGACGTCAATTGTTTTGTACTTCGAATATGATTTTCAGAACTTAGCTAATAAAAATATAAAGTATAAACGCCGGACTGATATATCGTTGCCTCGAGCAAAAGCAACTTGACAGACTTTTTTCGGAGGCACCGAATGTTCATTTTTATGATGACGATAAATATGAAATGTATTATAATGTGTGTAATCTGTGTTTATTTTTTGACCTAAAAGTAATGGTTCATTTTGAAACCACTGTACAGCGAAAATTTTGCTTTGTCGGTTGATGAGTGTCTGCTTTAAGCCGACAATATCATAGTCGACTAGTCAACACCGCCCTGTTCACATGAGACGTTTTTTAACACGCGTTTTCGATGTCAGCTTTTGGTAGGCATTAGTTTTTTTTATTCCTCTAAGTCAAGGATCCATCTTTGCGATCGTTGAAGATAGAATAAAAATTTCAACGGATTTGAAATCTGCAGAATATTTTACACCAGATCGAAACCTTAAATGAGATTTTCATTAAATAAATAATTAATTACTTAATAAATAATTAAATAAGTAGTTACTTAATAAGTAATTAAATAATTAATTACTTAATAAATAATTAAATGATTAATTATTTAATAAATACTTAATCAATTAATAAATAATTACACACTTAATTACTTAATAAATAATTACATACTTAATTACTTAATAACTAATTAAATAATTAATTACTTAATAAATAATTAAATAATCAAACGGTAAATAATTAAATTATAAATATTGTTTTTGTATCGATCTGGCGTAGAATTTTACGCTGATTTGAAATCCATTAAAATATCTATCTTCAACGATCGCAAAGATAGAAACTTGAATTAGAGGAATAAAAAAAACATAGTTTAATGCTTACGGAGAGCTGACCTCAAAAACGCATGTTAGAAAACGCCTCACGTGAACAGGGTCTAAACGACAAACGTTGTCGAACAGGAAAAATTAACATTTTTAAATAACCCAATCCGTTGGATTTGTTTGTTTACACTGAAAATATCTCAAGTACAACGTTTATTGTTAGTTATTTATTTCACTACTTCTTGTTTCTCTACCGTTTCTCTTTTCTCCAAATAGATTTTAGAATTATTTCATTTGAATTTTTTATTATTTCAATTTACAAAATTTTATCTACAACTTTAGTATGCTTCAATCTTTTATCAAGCTCTATGCATAGGAATCGTCTATTGTTCCAACGGTGATACGTATTCTGAAAGTGACGTCAGTAGGCTTATTCTTTCGAATACGATTTCAAAATTTCACCAATAGAAATTACAAAAAATAAATGCCGAATGGATGTATGATAATTGATCGGTTGATATCAATTCGATAAAACGTCAAATATAGCCAAACAGCGATAAACTGCATTTTAAGGAAACCCGTATATGTTTCATGCGAAAGCAATTGGATAGCCGAAGTAAAATCTTCACAAGACCTTGTAGTTCATGTGTTTGCCCTGAAAATCCTTCTCATATAGGAAGAGGTTCTATAAAGAAAATATATAAATTCTCCGCTGTACGTTATTTTAATTTTTTAAAATACAGTCGATATTGCCTTGGTATGCTATTATCCAAATCTTTTCACGCTAAAAAAAACAAATTCTTTTCATTCTATATATTTCCCCGACGAAAAACAGTTTCTTCCCTTTTTAGTACTAAGCCCCCACGTGTGGGGGTTATTTCTTTTTACTACGAAGAAAGCACCACAGTTCTTTTAGTTTGATGGCATTGTGCTCAAAGTGCACTTTGCATGCTCTCCCTACAAATATAACAGAAGCGGTGGGATTTCTGAAGAATATACGTAGCTTCAATATCAAATGTGAGACGAAGACAAGCCTGTATTCTTCGAAACAGATTTATTTTTTGAAAAACACATTCAACGTTACTTGTTAACAGTCGCTTGTTATGCTTGCTGCCTGACGGTTTTTAAGGAGAAAGAAGTGCAAATATTTCTCTCTTGTGCTAAATTCAATGTTGGAAGCTCGGAACGTTTTCTTTCATAAATACTGTCTTCTCTTGTATTTTATTATTTAGTGCTATGCAGACTGCATTATTTAGAGCTATTTTGCTTTTTGGCTGTCGAAACAGAAAACACTCGCGATTACTTACTTTGGATATCTATTTAAAATGCTACAGAGATACTTTTTTTTAGTGACTCAAAAGAGAATGTCGCGAAGTTTAAACTGCAAAAGCATTTACTTTTAAATATGCTTTATAAAGTTCAAGTGTTGGGTGGATTTACATTTTTAACCATTTATCAACTTTTAAGGCAATTTTAAAAGAGTTACTTTCGTATGTACATATTACGCGCGATTAAACTGAATAAATTGTCTCCAAATGTCGGGCTAAATGGTCAACATTCCGGGATGGTTACAATTGCCTTACCAAATTTATCCCAAATATGCTCTATGGGAGATAGATCAGGAGATCTAGCTGGCCAAGGAAGCGTTGTGAAAGCTTGAAGACAATTTATAGCAACACATGCCGTGTGCAGCCGGGCATTATCTTGTTGAAAAGTAAGTATGGAGTGTCGCAAAAGGAACGGTACACACAACCGGTCGTAGAATGTCGTTTACCTATCGCTGTGCTGTAAGTGTGCCAGAAATGACTCCCAAAGGGCTATCAAAGGATATGGAACCCCAGACCATAACGTCCTGTTGTGGGCTTGTGTTGCGTGCGATAGGATCCCCGAACTGCTCTGGACGTCTCCAGAAAGGCCTGCGGTTGTCTTCAGTACACAGTTGGAAACGGGACTCTTCAATAAAGTTTTTACGTCCCCAGTCATCGCTTTTATAAATTCAGTTGATCGAGCCCGGCATAACTCCTGGACAACTCCTTCTTGGAGCGTCGATTTTTTTGTTATAGAGTATATTTGGGTATAAGCCGCGCGAATTGCAAGATATCAGATGCCAGGTAATGAGCATACACATAAGTAAAGTCTTACTGACACTGAGGACCGAAAATTTTAAAGGTGAGTAGTACAAGGTAAGTAGATAGGTATTTGAATTAACGTACTCAAGAAACGAGCTGACGACATTACGGGATCAACCTCGAAGTGAAAGATTCGAGAACAAAACTTCGTAATTTTGAACCACTGTCAAGAGACGAGGTCAAACCTAAGCTAGCACCTTAATATCTAAACTTCTACACCAAGCCATCAAGAGGACTGGTGGATTTTATAGTGCCCTTCTTCAACAGCCACTACCAAACTCTCGTAGCGCTAATGGCTATGTTGTTCGTGCTCTTGTTTCGTTAAGAATAAAGATGCAACAATTTTTTTGTACAAAAAACTTTGTGAATTCAGTTTAAGAGACATTAAAGTGAATAGTTTGGTCAATATGGATTGATCTGGACCTAACTTAACTTTGTGTGTAAATTTGATATTGTGCGTGGATCGCACGAAGGTCAGCGCGACCGAGAACATACGAGTCCACGACAAAAATAATGTATTGAACCACCGTGTACACGACGGTCTTCGATTGGAACTTAGAAATCTCAGGTTGCTAATCGGTTACTGTCCAATCGGGCTGCCACGGCCCCCGTATATATCAATAAGACCGATTTAGCACTGTGTGGAAGTTTGGAGAGTGGGGACTAGGGTGGTCACAAAAAATCAATTTTCGAATTTCTACCGCGGCACCCCCCTAAAAGTTTCCAATGGGCTAGAAAATGTGATTGGCAAAGTTTTAGCTCACTCTGATAATATTAACCCGTGCCTCATTGAGGTTAAAGTTAAGAAAAACAGCGATTTTTAGCAAAAAAATCGTAGTTTTTACACTTTAAAATTGAAACTATTCGTCCTAGAAACCTGGTTCTTGTCGTCTTAATTTATAGGACATTTTATTGACTTGAAGTTTGATCGCATCCACTTTTTTTGCTAAAACTTATAGAATGGTATTTAGCATTTTTCATGTAAGATCGTAGTGGATATCCTCAAAAGTGAATTTTTATGCAAAGCCCTAAAATCATTTCAATATTCAATTAAATCTGCTTTCCAGATTTTAATTTTGTATTTTTCATTTTGTACATTAAAAGGCTTTTGTTAGAGGTATTTTCAAAAATAAATCCAACAACATTCAAATTCAAAATGAAGGAATTAGGGGTAAAGAAGAGGAAACAAGGAGTAAAAATGACAACAAATAGAGTTGAAATGTATTTACTAATTATACTGTTGAATTATACATCATTATATTATTATTATTTAAATAAACAAATTAGGTGGTAATTACAAATTTAGGTGGTAATGTCTTAGATATTGTAGCTTTTAAAGAGTCTTGAAAAATGTGCCCACGTTCAGATACAACTTGTTAAAGTACTTCAGATACAACTTGTGAGTGGTATTTAGCATTTTTCAGACATTAGATCATGACCCACAGAATTTAATTCTAGGTAGAAGTGTCATACGACTCCGCAACTGTGTGTGATCTCATCAAAAATAGATCTAGAAATTCCAATTTATAGGGAGGTGTTATGCACTGGGATGGGAAATTGCTTCCAGATTTGTTGAGTGAAGAAAATGTGGAGCGGATAGCGATTTTGATTACATGTGGCGATGAATAACAGTTGAGAGGTGTTCCAATCCTTGAAAATAGTACGAGGATAATTCAGGCAAAAGCTGTATTATCAGCATTTGTGTTTTGATACAACGGCAGTAAATACTGGTCGCCTTAGGGGAACCTGCGTTTTGCTAGAGCGGTTGTTAGAGAAAAACTATCTGAATTTAGCATGTCGTCACCATGTTTTAGAAGTTGCTTACAAAGCAATTTTTAATTGCAAAATGGGCACATCCACTGGTCCTCAGCCAGATATTTTTTGAAAAATCCTGACTGGGTGGTCTAAGCTAGACAAGAAGAAATACAAACAGATATAGAAGATGAAAATATTAGAAATAAAATAAGTTATCCAGACCAAATTTCAAGTTTTCTTTTTGAACAATTAAAAAACCGACAGCCCAGGGATGATTATAAAGAATGCATCCAACTTTCTTAGTTCATTTAGGGCGTCTTCCTCAAAAAGACATTACTTTTAGAGTATCCGGTGCTATTCATCACGCCAGATGGATGGCAATTGCTATTTATTCTCTTAAAATGCATATTTTCAGGGATCAATTTTCGTTAACTGATTTAGAGAGAAAAGGTATTGCATATATTTGTTTATTTATGATCAATATTTATGTAAAAGCATGGTTCAATGCCCACAAACCCACTTTGGCCTCCAACCTAGACTTACAATTATTAAAATCTTTAGTTAGATACAGGAAAATTGATTAAAAGGCTTCAGACAAGGCCCTGTCTAAAATAATAAACCATCTGTGGTGTCTGAACTTGGAGCAAGTTGCATTTTCATTTTTCTATGATACTTTGCGAAAAAATGCCAAAACAAGCATGGTTGAAAAATTAAGGTCCGAAGTAGAAAATGATGATGATGATTGTGATGATAGGGGTGTAAAACCAAAACTCAATCTCCCACAAGTTGTTCAATTATTGGACAAAGAAATTAATTATTTTGTTTCTGCTTGAATTCAAAATTTTTTTTAGAGATTTTAAATCGATACAGATTTTTTTAAATACTGATCCCGATATATGATGTGAAAATCAACATTATTTAAAAGCTAAAAAAATAGTAAACGGTTTAAGGGTTGTTAATGATACTGCTGAGAGAGAAGTAAAATTAATTAAAGACTTAAATTCCTCTTTGACGAAAGACGAAGAACAACGGCAGTTCCTTTTACAAGCAGTATTTGAATGTAGACAAATTTTTCCGGACTCTTCAAAAGCTACAATATCTCAGACATTACCACCTTAATTTGTAGTTACCACTTAATTTGTATATTTAAATAATAATAATATAATGATGTATAATTCAATTATATAATTAATAAAATACATTTGAACACTATTTGTTGTCATTTTTACTCCTTGCTTCCTCTTCTTTACCCCTAATTCCTTCATTTTGAATGTGAATGTTGTTGGATTTATTTTTAAAAATACCTCTAACTAAATCCTTTTTAATGTACAAAATGAAAAATACAAAATCAAAATCTGGAAAGCAGATGTAATTGAATATTGTAATGTTTTTAGGGGCTTTGTATAAAAATTCAATTTTGAGGATATCCACTACGACCTTACCTGTAAAATGATAAATACCCTTCTATCCGTTTTATCAAAAAAAGCGGATGATATCAAACTTCAAGTCAGTAAAATTTCCTATGAAATTAGACAAGAACCAGGTTTCTAGGACGAATAATTTCGATTTTAAAACGTAAAAACTACGATTTTTTGCTAAAAATCACTGTTTTTCTTAACTTTAACCTCAATGAGGCACGGGTTAATATTATCAGGTTGAGCTGAAACTTTGCCAATCATAGTTTCTAGCCTATTGGAAAATTTTAGGGGGGGGGGTCCAGGAAAGATTGGTCGGAAAAAACTTTTCCCCATATACCTTGTGACCATTCTAGTGGGGAGCCTGCGCAGATTTTGACCTCGTCATGTGACAGTGGTTCAAAATTAAGAGGTGTTGTACTCGTCATGTAATCACGGTTCAAAACTATGAGGTGTTGTCGTCATGTGATCGAGATTCAAAGTTACGAGTTGTTGTCCTCGGATTTTGATCATGGACCTTCGCCAATAGCTCCTTACGTTGCTTCAGTGAGACGTTAGTTGAAGTACATACCGACAGATAGATATAAGATAGCTTTAGTATAAATTAATGAAATTTAATAGTTCAGTCTTTCCCCTAAGCAAGACAATATTTGCAATTGCTGCTATTTGATAGTATTAAGTTTCTCGGATATTTCAGGAACTACGTAAAAAATTTGTTTATTAGAAGTTTAAATGGAATATAACGCTTACGAATATGGAAAAGTATAATTATTGCATGGCTTGAAATTCAATGGATATAATTATCTACCTTAACTAATTGAGAGACGTGTTTACAAAGTTGCAATAGTTGACACACTCTAAATAATTATACGGTCTGTTATTACAAGGTATGGAATTTGAGATTTTTCGTACTTTTATCAACATAATGTATTTATCTCATGCAAATCACTGTTCAACTAATTTATATGTTAATGGTCGTTAAGAATCAGAAACAGTATTATACAGTTTTATCTCGTTGCATATATTCGGCGTTAATGTACTGAATTCGTCTTATACTTCTTTTTAAAGGAAAATGAAACACCTATAGAAAATGGAAATGCTTTAAGCGTTATAATAATTAAAGTAAAATAAATTATGCCTAGTTTGAGACCTTTGTACCGGTTTAAATATACATTTTGTTAATTCTTCTGGTGATTTTTCCGACGAGATATCTCGCCGTTAGCAATTGACCCGATGTTAGAAAAAAGCTTACTAGATCTTGACCTTGTCATCGTAAAAAAAATCTATCAAGTTTTAGTTTGATGACAAAAATATATCGTCATTAACAAAATTGGTCAGATCTTGATGGACTTGAGATATATCGTGAAAACTACTTGATGGTTTACTGAGAATCAGACATATTTTGTTCCTTGAAACTGCATGCTAAAGGCAGTGAATAAATGCGCAGTCTTATTGGTTTTAGAAACAATGCAATTATTTTAAAGGATGTAAAAACTTCAAAAGTTGACTAATGAAGGTAATAAAAACAAGATAATAAAACTGGTCTATAGATGTTTCGCCTGAACAACACTTTTACATGTGACCTGTAATAACCCGGGAGAAGAAAGTGCTTAAAACTGCGACGTACGTCGTAGAACAAAATCGTTGTAGAACAATTTTCCTTAATTTTATCAAAATTTTGGCCGATTTTTTCAATCACAAGTTACGATATTCTGCAGTGCAAAGCGCGCTCTTTGCCACACGTTTTTCTTTTCTCACTACGGAACAACCACCCTACACCACCCAAATTACCACCAACACTTTATAAATACCACATATTCTATGTCAATGCCAAAATATTTAACTTCAAAAGTAATCGACAGAATTGCAAATTGTGAAAGTATGCCTTGGTATTAAATAAATGAATTTAATTAATTTTGATGTTTTATTGTAAATATGTAATACATATTTAGCCGACAGTTGGGTTTTACGTCTGTTTTTGATTTTACTGCAGTTTTCAAAATTCGGACAAAAAGCCTGCAGAACAATTGCAATTGCTTGGAGTTGTGTTGCAGAATATTGAATATAATTCTGATTCTTGGGTTACATAGATTCTTGGGTTACATTGTAAATTTGCCCAATTATTCATTTATTCAATATATAAGTTGTCAATACAGTTGTGTTGCAAAACACTGAATATAATTCTGCTCCTGGGTGGAAGAGCTTAATCCAGTCGTTATGAACTAGAGTGGATCAAGTCTATTTTCTCGTCACACTCTGATACGTAATCACACACACTAACTTCTTTAAGTTGTTTCGTTTCGGTACATCTTTGAATCAAGTTCCTAGATGCTTTGATTACCGAGGAATGCTAGAAGAAAAGCCCGGTGAATAGGAAAAGTGGACACGAGAAAAAACTTGAATTCGCTGAATCTCATCTCAAAATGTTAGAAAATGCACTTGATTCACTCTACTTCTGAACGCCTCAGTTAACCCTATGAGCGTCATGAGATTTCCGAATCGTGTAGTATTGGTAACGTAACACACAGAATGACTAAATAGCCCCATCGATTGGCTGAAGGATTCCTGGGAAAGATTCTATTGGTCAAGGAAAAAGTGATGTAAAGTCCTGCAAAGACTGTAGGTTGTCAAAAGGATATATGTGAACCACTTAGAACGTTAAAAAACGAGTGTGGAAAATTAGTCAGATAACATTTACATCGTACCTTTTTTCATTTTGATGAAGGTGTTCGACCGAAATAACTATAGACTAGTTTCAGCAACTTCATGTCTATTCTCGAAGCATTTACCAACCCCGTTAAAATTTTTTTTTTCATCTTTTATTAAATACGATTACCAGGCATCTAAAATTAAAATATGACCTAAACACAATGCCTATCTATTTTATTGGTTCAACCCTTAAGTAATGAGTGACTTTTTATATATCAAAATGAATGATGCAATGATGCAATCGTATATGTATGTGCTTCATTATGATTTGCAAATATCTTTGAGCAGTTGTTTGTCATTTTAAATTTTCGATTAACGTGAATTTGGGAGTGAAAACTCGTGATTGCCAAATGTTATCTATGTTATGAGCTTCATACTAGAAATTCAGCCATCATTAAAGAGCTATACAGGTTACTTCGAAAATATCTGACCAAATTCTAAGGGTGGTATAGTGGCACAAAATAAACAGTTTTGTCAGAGAATATGATCGGAAATGCTGCGTTTAGGTTGTAGAATGGTTCTGATTAGGTCATCGATAACATCGTATCTGTGGCGTAAGGCGTCATTCCTCACTCTGATATTTATAACAGGTTATTAAGAAGTTTCTAAACGTCAGATTTTGAGCGTAAGCACGAGGTTAGTTTATCAGTTAGCACTATTGCCATGACTTAGCAGTAGTATAGTCAACTGGTTACTTCTAATTTGTATCATACGTCTGAGAGATTTTCAGTGCAAACAAACAAACCAAACTGAAATCGAAGATTTTACTGTCATTGCTGAAATGCTCAAATATGATACAAATCGTAATTGGCTTAAAATGCTTTTTGTCGCTGTTTTGGTGACGTTTGACCTTATTAGCATTGACCAAAAAACTCACTTATATATGCTTATGTATAGTTTACTGCAGTTAGTTTATCAGTTAGGAATTTATTTACTGAAATTTTTACTGACGACATGCTGAAATACGTGTTCGATGTACAAAACCATTTGAAGTCACGATCAGAATGCCATCAACCTTCAAATGAAATAGGTAAAAATCTTGGGTGCACTCGATGACGATAGTTTACTGCAGTTAGTTTATCAGTTAGGAATTTATTTACTGAAATTTCTACTGACGACATGCTGAAAATCGTGTTCGATGTACAAAACCATTTGAAGTCACGATCAGAATATCATCAACCTTCAAATGAAATAGGTAAAAATCTTGGGCGCACTCGATGACGATAGTTTACTGCAGTTAGTTTATCAGTTAGGAATTTATTTACTGAAATTTTTACTGACGACATGCTGAAAATCGTGTTCGATGTACAAAACCATTTGAAGTCACGATCAGAATATCATCAACCTTCAAATGAAATAGGTAAAAATCTTGGGCGCACTCGATGACGATAGTTTACTGCAGTTAGTTTATCAGTTAGGAATTTATTTACTGAAATTTTTACTGACGACATGCTGATAATCGTGTTAGATGTATAAAACCAATTGAAATCACGATCAAAATACCATCAACCTTCAAATGAAATAGGTAAAAATCTTGGGCGCATCTTGGGTCGATGACGTAAGATCTCAGAAGGGTAAATCACGTGGGATCACGAATCGACTTGAGTGAGTTCTCAAAGCGTAGACCAGTGTTCTTAAATCATACTAGATATCTGTCGTACATCAATTTTTGGAATTTTTATCTAAGTGCTGAAATCCTATTCGAAATATGAACTTACGGACGTCTAGTTCTGGATCCGAACAGGAAACATGTATAACCGTAGAAACACTACCGCCAACACCATTCAGCTTTTCAGAAAGCACCTCTAAATGAACTTTAAAATAATTGAGCTAGGAATATAATGGAAAATACTCTTGATTGTAAACTAAAAATAAAAAAAGCAACGCTTCGTTTCCAAATATTTGATATTTCAATTATTTTTCACTAGGTGTTAAGCTATATACCTCCTAACGAATTGCATTATTTGGAACTCATTGGCAGCAATATACTTGATACAATGAGGAACTTGCACGTTTTTTGTTTATATTTTTATAACATCTTTCTTTTTACTTTTATAGCCCGTAAAGGTAAAATAAAAAAATTTAAAGTTCGCACTATTTAATTCATTTCAAAACCGTTAGTCTTCCTACGCCGCTTCTTGTGAAGTCACTATGTACTATGAAGGTTTGTTATGGCGACGTTGAAATAGCGAGAAAAAATTTTAATTGATTGTTTAAAAATTAAAAGATCAGCAATATGAAATTTCAACTCGCTAGACAAACGTAAACATTACATCGTGATGCACAATGACGTCACGTAGCGTTTTGAGGTCATGTAATTTTGCCGTACTTTTCGGTAATTTTGAAATTTTAGTTAATTAAGTCAATTTTATGGGTTTTAATTGTCGTTTTCGAACATTAGGACGATCAATCTATTAATAAAACACACAAATGAGCATTTTCCTCATTGAGTCCTATGTGCTTGGCAATGTTTTTCCAGAGGATAAATGATCATACACACTCAAGGAAAGTTTTAGTGTCTCAAAAGAGAGAAATTCACTCAATTCACTCAAACGAAATTACACTACCTACAATTCGCAGGTTGCTAGCATAATGTTCAAAACCTTTGAGTCGCAGCAGCTCCTTTGTATTCGAAATAAATGGATGACAACTTTATCAACCCTTCATATAAAAAATAAATGAACCAAGTTCTCTATATTCAAGCACATATAAATAATTTAATCTTCCTAATTTATCAAAACACGTCAAGAAAATCCGAGATGGCGGTGATTTAAAACTGTCGAAGAATATCACTGCTCGTTACAGCTTGATGTGCTTAACTTTAACTTAATTCAAGTTCTTACATTTTGATATAAAGTTCCAACTACTTCTAGACCTAATTACACCTGTAAAGGATTAGCTACTTAAAAATCAGCGACCCTTCTTTAGTAGATGCCAAGAGCTCTCTAAAATATTCGGAGATACTTCTTTTCCTCTTATCCCTGGTATTAAGCGGATCCTTAATATATGCCCATTTTAATGGCGGTCCAGAGAATCATATCAGGTTCCCAAGATTGGCTAAAAAAAGCATGTAATTATGTCGATGAAGATTAAATTCTATAAGGCATCATAAATAGCTCTCTCAATAAAACTCACGGCAAATATATTTTATGAAGAGAACGAAATTCGAATATTAGCACTCAAGAAAATCGCATCATTAGATAAATCACGTGCTTTTAAGTAATGATGTTTCAAGACTTCAGTGAGCGTTATACCAAAAGTATGCACTTTTAGTTTTTCACCGAAAGAAATCTGGTGGAATTTTGTCAGTAACCTTGCGGGGAATATAATGGTATACGATGTATCTCTTTCAAAGTTACGCTTCATAAAATCTTTATACAGGCTGTTAAAGATGAGCAGCATATTAATGTCGATGTGTTTGGGACAAGTCTTAAACAGCTTTTCAAGACCTGTTGACGAACTATTTATGACTAAGAACATTTTTTACATGCAGTCCTTTTCCATGTTTTGACATTTACGAGGAAAATATATCACTGTAAGAAAGTTGATATTCGTGTTTGTGACACATATACACAATACATAAGTATATACATATATACATGTACACAAGTCCTTATGCACCCACTAACTGTCAAGCGCAGATAGCTGTAGTTGTGAAGTAGATGTATCTATATGTATATATATATATATATATATATATATATGTGTGTAATATTTTACGTATTATATTTATTATATATATATATGCTACCGCTAGAGCTCGAAAGCCGTCAATGTGCACATTACGTAGCTGATCTACAGATTAACTGATTTCCTCCGTTAACGTACGGAATCAAGAGTTTTACGCATTTAATCTAGGTAATGTGCACATTAACGGCTTCCGTATCGTTAAAGTTCAAAAGTTTGTTTCCCTCCATTTCCTTTCTCTACACCTTCCCCTCTCCCTCCATTTTTAGTTTTAGTTTGGTTTCGCCAGTGTCTTGTCGTTGCCGGTTGTTTTTATTTCTCATAATTTGCGTCGGCTGCCAGTGCGCAGCATAGCTAATTCTGTTTTCAAATTAGTTTCTGCCTTATAGCGAGTGAATTTGTGTCGTGATATTTTTTAAAGCAGATAAATTTAACTCCTTGTATGCAAGCAAGCACCGAATTGGTGAGTAAAGTGAAGAAAAGATTCTTAGCAAACCTCTCTAGCGAAGATTTAAAATATAATAGTGTTTTAATGACTAAACGAAAGCATGATTCCATAGTTGGAGATGTAAAGCGAATAAAGTTTCCAAGAAAAAAAGAAGCATCTCGACATTATGAAACAATTTAAAGGTATGATGTGTTCACTGTATGTTCCTGTTGTTTCAGCAAAGATCTTATTTTCACTTAAACGCTCGCCAACTCCCGGTGTTTCTACGTAGTGGTTGAAAATCGCAGAAACTGCTTCCTTCTTGTGTCTTCTCATTTGACAAAACACGCTAGAATCCAAAAATTTTGCATGGTTCCAAAAGCCGACGTTCCACAATCTATTTCATTCTTTCCGAGGCCACCAGAAAAATATAAGGAAAGATTGGTAAAATCAGTCTTCCCAAACGATTGGAAACGGGACTGACTTTCAGCTTGAGTTGATCACGTGACATCCCGAACTCGATTCGTGCCGGAGAGCCTCGACCGAGATACGGGAAAGAAGGAAGGAGAAAAAAACTGGTTCCAAAATCTGACGTGGGTCGAAAATGTCAAAATGGAGGTTCTTCTTCGCTCCCAAGAACGGAAGAAAGGAGGATGAAAAAAGCTAATAAATTCATTTAATAATGTATTTATATGTATTTAGTGTCATGTAGCTTATTGATTGATCCCCTTTACTTTTCCCATAAATGGTATAGAACCTCATTGATTAAAAAAAATTTAATTATTATCAGGATACTAAATAGGTGAATTATACGAGTTTTGACTCGTCCTTTTCGAAATTGTGTAGGTCACAAGAGTTAAGGACTCATTGAGGAATGTGAACATACTCTGTATACATATCAATCTTCTCAGTGGATAATTAAACACATGATAAGTCACCATTTTAATTCGAAGTAAGGGGCTCATCCCCTATTAGGATATTTGTGATACTTAAAATCCTCTCATGAATCATATTGAACCATTAAACAATAATAGGAACACCCGCTAAACATATCTTCCGTGTCATGACAAAAGGGGTTAGTTAAACTATCTACTTTCCAGAATCTAAAATTGAATATTACACTTTGTCATGAATATTCAGGAATACAAGGAAGCACGCCGAGTTGTAAATAATAGAATTTAGATTTGTAGATATTAAGAATCTACTCAGTAAATAATACAACAACTGGAAAAGTAATAATTTTAATTCAATCTAAGAAGCTCATATTCTATTAGAATATTTAGGTGACTTAAATTTATCTCCAGTATCAAAAACCCAACCATTAAACAATAGTTGGTAAAATTCAAACTGTGAAAAATGTTATCCACAGGAAAAAAAACCATCGTCAACATTTATTTGGCTTCAAAACCGAAAAATGTATGATCAGTCACGCATTCTGGCTTTAGCGAATTCTCTATCGAAAATTCCCTGCACTTTCACATTTCTTTTATTATAGTTATGATCGTAACTGCTTAGTTGATAGCCCCAAACAGCGGAAAATTTTAGGATTGGCATGCATCAGGCTGAACTCAACTAAGAAAATGTATTTTTAATGAGAAACATGTGGTAGCATTACATTCTCTTAATGGTTTGTTGTGCACCATTTCTCTTTCTAAAACAGAACCAGCCCAAATACAAAAACTTACGATAAATCCTGCATCGCTGTTTTTTGCCTTCTCTCGCTTTCTATCTATAAATTGAAAAGAGCAAGTGAACTTTGCTGAGGTATCCAGAATTTTTTTTTACCCTATAAGCAGACTAAGTCTTTTCCAACTTTTTCTTAAACTTTTCTTTCCGTTTGATTAGTCATCGTTCGAAAGTACCTTAAATCAAATGCCATCGCAGAATGTTTGGAGCTTTTTACTGTAATTACTTTACATCCTACTGTTATTTCTTGGACTGAAAAATGGAGATTTAATGATCGTTAAATGATCATTTTGCAAACGATGAGTTGAAGTTTTTCACCGTCGTCTTGGCTCACGAACAGAAAATATTCGGAAGTTAAGTAACTTTTAAGACATTTTATAACCAGACGAAAATCAAAATAAATGTACAAATACACTTCTTTGAAAATGTTTAATACATTGTTAATTTTTTTGAACCTGAAAATAAATATTCCACTTAAAGAGCAGCAGATATAAATCACATATTAGCAGATCTACATATATAATTCCCTTGCGTGGTACACAAAAAAGACGTTATTTTTTATCGAGTTTTGGCAACACTGTAGAGTTGTTTGTTTACCACGAAGCCTCGGGCATCAATTGAATTTATAGCGTTATCGGATGAAATTTTATTGAAAAACAAAAATTAATATTAATCGAGCTGTTGCAGCTTACAAACAACATGCTGGGTATTCGATTTCCAAAGCAGCGCTCACATTTCAAGTCAAAATTTGCTCAAATTTTTTATTTGAAAATCCAACTTGTTCGAGTTCTGATTCAAGAGGTATTGTATAACTTTTCTGTAGCACAAAAAATTTATATTTGAAATCAATTTTTTTTGGATTATCATATTTTGTAAGTAATCCCTTCTGCTAGGACACGTGTCCTTATTGATGCTAGAGAAGCCAGTAAGATGTGTGTGTGTGTGTTCGCTCTGAGAACCAATGACTTCATTGTTTCGCTGAGGTCATCTGCTTTGCAATCTTCCGGGGGTTGGCGAGTCATCTAGTCGTGAAAACAACCACCAATAGAGTTGACATAGAAGAAAACTCCGTGATATAGTAAAATGCTGAGTTCTACAAAGGAAAACCGTTTTCAACTGTTTAAATGTGTTTTTAAAAAGAACCTATGGTAGATCCATTTACTTACACACATACCGGTTGAAGTTAACTAAATGGAAACTCCACCTTTTTTGGTTCTGCCTAGAGGGACATTACTTTCTATTTCTCTTCGGTTTCTTGTTTCCATTGCATTCGGTAAGAGGTTCGAATTTCAGTAAAGTCTTGTTTGTATCTGATACTCTTGAGAGTTCACAGAACCTTTCTTTGTTTTCAAATACAAATTTGAATTTACCATTTCAAACACTAGCTAACTACATCCCGACGGCTCCATATTCTATGAGCTTCAGGACTTTCGGTATAGTTGGTCCCATCAGATAAAATTCTTCCCCTGTCGAGGTTGCGACAACTTGGAAGTAGAAATGAGCGCATTTTACTTTAAGTATCTTGGAGTACATGATTTTACTGTTATTTCGGTGCTGAGTTTATGAATATATTAGACAGATTTGCATTAGGAAGCGTAGGGAGATGAAATACTTTAGCGGAATTATTCGAGTCATGCATGTAAGATAGTTTTAGGATTCCTTAGAGAGCGAACCTAAGAATCGCTTTTGTAGAAATATGCATTTTTGATATACTCCTGTATCGGTTCAGCATTCTGAAGGATTGTTATTTTATGTGCATATTTTATTAACTTTGTATTTTATGTTTATAAGTATTCATAATTATTGCCTTAATATTTTATCACAAATAGCGTTACTTAAAAGCAGTCAACGTATTTGGTAATCTTCTTTCTGTTAAGTTATGATACTCTGTTTAATGTGTGTTTATGTACGAATGATGCTTAGTATTTGAAGTTTTATGTAACAGTAAGTAACTTTTGATATTATTTTTATTTTCAATAGATTATGTGACTGACGATAGTTATTTTATGTTTCATGTTTATAAAATTTACAGTATACTCGATCACTGAAATAATGTTTAATTTTTTTTGCAGTTTATTGTGATATGATATTGATTTTTGACTGATTCTTTGGGTAATTTTTTTTTTTATATTCCGATTGCCCAACCACTGGTTGTTTAGCCACCAGCACTACCAGGGACCCGATGGCCATTTGTGAAGGAGCACGCTGTGGGTAAGCCGCTGTTGCTCCTAACAGGGGCAATCGCCATTACATATGAAGACCAGGGGGGAAATCAAATGAAGTTCCTTTTTCGTCATTTTATTTTTCACGTCTTGAATCAACTTTGCTTTTTTTTGTCCTTCACCAAGGTTTTCCGATTTTTTAACAATTATATCAATCTCTGTTTTCAATGTATCACAGAAACTACAGTTGTCCTTTCTTGGGTAACCGAAACCGATGTTAAACTTAGAATTCAAAATATGGAAGAACTAATGGATGAAACCAACAGGTCGTCGTTACAAGGGACAAGAACGAACATGAATAAGCCTGATAAAGGAAGTTGGACATAAATGCTTCTTCCCTCTTGGCGCGAGGACAAAAATTGTTTTTCCCCAGTACACAATATATTTCCTCTGTTATATTTACAGACATGAATACTTTTTCTGCCAAAGCGATTCATAACCTAGAAGCTATTGCTATTTCCCACTAGATGGCATTATTAGTTTAATACTAACAAAAAGTGGACATAAATGGTTTTTCCCCCCGGCTCTTCATATGTGATTATGAACCGCGATTAGGATATTCTTGTTAACATGAAATGCATTGGAGATGGTTAAAGTTGCCCCTTCTAGTGATTATTACTACGTAGTATATCGGAATTTACAAAGCGAGATGGACAAGATAATAGATATCTTGATATCAACATAAAAAACTTAGCAATTTCTTGACGAAAGAGATATCTCGTCATTACCAAAATTAGGCAGATTTTGACGGATAAATAGCTTGTCGAAATTACTCGGTTAATTAAATGTTAACATTTGTGACATCGTGAGATTCTCCGACCGGAAAAATAAAACAACAATGGAATTTCGGAATGCCGAATGTATTCTGATTGGTTGTATTTCGGCGCCAGCTGCTGTTCTTGTGTCGAGCGCCTTACGACTTGAGAAGAGCAGGTGAAAATAGACGCGTCTTTTGTAGGTTGTGTTCTTCCACAATAATCTCTGATTGGTCTTCGAATTTCGCCGTTGGGCGATTTTAAAAACTACAGAATTGGCCGTTTGGAGACGACATAGAAGAGAAACAGAAGCAACGAGTGAGGTTGTTCCACCCGCGCTGACCTGTGATATACATATTTTCTTGTATGGGAATATGCTGAAAGGATGATGTAAATAGTGTATATATTCTTGTTCTCGGTATAATAAGGACGTAATTATCTGAGCTGTTGGTGGTCTCCTTGTGTACGATTCGTACAGTTTCCATGCTACCGTTTTTGGGGCGACGACACCACACAATCTGTAATGCATTTCAAGTACATGGAAATTGTATCAAAAGTTTTTGAGGGAATTTCCATTAGCAATTTAAGTAGTTTTTGAAATAGAGTACTACTTAAGTATTTTATTTGAAAAACTTTATCATCTTGGATTTTATTGACATACCAAGGTGTTCCGAAAATATCTAGTTTTTTAAAATTTGGGCCATTCTACCACCTTTAGAATCTGGCTAGGAATATTCGAAACACTTAGTGTATTCGAATAGTGCGTTTTACATTTCCAGAAATTGTATAATTAATACTTGTACAAAAATGTAATGATATAAATAAATATAATAATAACTTGATAGTTTTAATAGCCAATGTTTCATTTTATTTAGTAGGTTGCTAAACTGTATTTTTTTGTGGTAAAATGTGTTTTTATTCATAGTATTTTTAAGCCTGCTATCTAATGATCCTTATGCATTCTTTTTATTTAGCGTACTTATTAATTTGCTAGATTAACTGTGAAGTAATTAATCTAAATAGCGTGTCGTCTCTAGCCTAGATTATGGCACAAAGTAGCTTAATTAACTGTTTATACTTAACAGCTTCAGGTAGTTTTAAGCCTAGTTTTTTATAGGGCTCAGACCGTGGGTGATCGGATACATTTTTTTTAACGTAAAATCAAGTGCACACATTTACTTGAATAGAAAAACTTCTTTTTCTTTTTTCACTTCACCGTTTTATAAAAATAAGTTGCAATTATAATTTTTTTTTAAATATCAGACTTTTAAATAATTCGTCATACTTTAATCCGATTAGCTTGCTTAATATACCGAGACGGATAATTAAATTAGCTATGCTTCGAAGACAAGATAGTATAATAGAAAAAAAACATAAATTGTTTGCCCGTGTTAACAATATCATATCACAATTTAAAATCAAATCTTAAAAAGAAATTAAATATAGTTAACAACTTTTAAAAATGGTATCAAGTGTCGCAACCCTATTTTGAAATATAATGTATGAGTTAACTTTGAAGGCAACATTTTTATATAGAGAATATGGTTAATATATTGACAGATAAAAAAAGTGACTCTATGAATAGGTATCGATGAGTTGACACACTGGTCAAGATACTAACAACTATCATTCAGTATTATTTTGAGGGATACTGTAATTTTTTCAGGTCATTTGATATCAATCAAAATTAGGTTTTAAAAATACTGGTATTAATCACTTTCAGATATTTAAATCAAGGGTACATTACCTCTATAAAGCAATGAAGAAAATAAGGCATAAATAAAAACTATCATAATATTTTGTAATTAAAAAAGTTTTGTTTGCACACGTGTCATTGATTCCAAGAGTCAATTTCAACAGCACTTTCATTTTTAATCAATGAATAAAAATATATATTTATACTTTACTTTAAATCCAAAATACTAATTAATGGACTATCGCGACAGATTCATCTCTTTATTGAATGAAGGATAATATATGTTCATACTTTTAATTCAACTATCTAATTGGCCCCTCCCCCCCATCTTGCAGATTCATCTCCTTATAAATATTTAAAAAATAAGCAAGAAAAATTGAAAATTTTGTATTTATGGAGTTAGAAAGAGTAATAACCAACAACCATTTGCATCTGTTTTCTAACGAGAATATATGGGAATGATAATGAATCAGTAATTACGAGGAAAAGAGACTAAAACAAAATAAAAATAATATGGCCAAAATTAAGACAAGGTGCAGTTATACTTCGAATGCATTTGCAAAAATAATTACCATAATGGAGTTAGTTAGAGTTACCCAATAATGGTTATGATTTTTCTGTTGCTGCTGCTTCACCTTTGTTTCTACAATATACATGTTTTTGCGGATATGTTTGAAGCTGTGATTTGATGGTAATTTTAAATCTTTAAAATTTGGTTAGGTGGGTTGTTTTTCTCTTAATTTAAGTATTTCTGTGCCTCGGTAGGCTTTATTCAAAGTTGCTGATTTTGAGTTATGTCCACAAATCATTTCTAGGTAATAAAATTTATAGTAGAAAAAGTATCCTTTTAATACATTATGCACATCAAACCTCCTGTTAATACATATCAAAGTATCAAAACATTAATAATAATTTTTTTTTGTAACCAATATTAAAAATAAAATAATAAAAATTACTAAATCAAGCGTTGCTAAAAACTTACAACTTGCATATTGGTCCTTTTCTACAAGCTACATCTCAGGTGTTGGCTTCGTTATCTGACCGTAGATGAATAGCCCTCTGTGTTGCTCCAGTGAGCATGAATTAACTACCAATGTACAGATTTAACCTTCTTCGTGCTTGTCCCGACGAGGTATATCATCATTAGCAAAACAGAACAGGTCTTGATAGACGAGATATCTCGTGATTAAAAGAAAAGAAAAAACATATCTCGATCTCGTCATGATAAAAAATTGCTGATGGCTAAGATCATTGGCTTAATCGGTAAGATCTAGACGGATAATATGTACCTGTATATTTTAAATATCGGAATCTATCAGATCACGAAGGACGAGGTAATGCGTCGTAAGAAAAATAAACAGGATCTTGAAGGATGAGATATCTCTTGAGTAGAAAAGTTGTTCATATTTTGATGAATTGATGACCTTGTCATCAGTAAAATCGACCAGATATTTATGATTCAATCTATCGCCGTTAGAGCGAAATTGGTCAGATCTTAGAGTGTGTTTCGTCGAAACTATTTGAAGGATTAAATCGCAGCTATTTTATTCTATTGAATTGAATGGTAAAATGTGCCATATATACGTCTTTCTAGTATACAACGAAATTGACCCCAATGCACGAACAATACATAACTATGACAGAAAAATGCTATAATAGAAGCAAAACCCTAAATACCTTTTGATAATCAGTAGAAGTTACTAGAAGAATACAAAAGAGTCGGTCAATTCATTAAGATAATAATCTTCTCAAAGAAATAAGATTAATGTTTCCTTGCACGTTAAACCTCAGGTCTCGTGACTGGAAAGAAATACTAAGTAATTTTGTATTCCCTCTGGCATATGATGGATGGAACTGTTTTGTTGTGATCTATAGTCGTCAGAGATGTTCGCATCATCAACGCTTGCCACACCCGTTGCAAACAATATCAATTACTGCCAGTCAAGGGAAATATTTGAGGTTTAATCTCGAAGAGACATTTCTTCTGTGCTAGGAACTATTATCTTTTTCGTGATGAAGTACCATGAATCTTTAAGTTTTCTACCTACGCACACTTAACGTTTCTAGCCATCACATATGTTTCTGACCCTTTTGATGAACTTAGTCTGTAAACTAGTGTTGATATCTATATAATTCAGTCAATTCTAAAGGAGATTATTATGATGAATTTAGTAACCAGTTCAGTAATTAACTTGAAATACAATAGTATACATAGAAATGTAACACACCAAGACTAGGCCATTAAGTATTTTTTGGCAGACAAAGTAAAACTATCTTTCACACGTCTTGCTAAATACTAAATATTTCCTACTGTCCATATGTGGCGCAATCCTATAAAACTTTTCTATTAACACACATATTTTACATTAGCTTTTCATTCCACAATATAGATCCAGGAACGTGGCTATTATTTATTCACTGCCATTGCATTCGTCTCTAAGCCTGTTAACTAAACTCTAAATTTGGACGATATTGCTTATTTTTTATTCCCTCGGCTTGCCATTTTGCACACACTTTCCCATTCTAACTTTAATTTCACATATCTCAGTTCCGATAGCTTAGTAACTTAATTATTAATTTAGAAATACATTTTAGGAAAAAAAGGAAGCCCTTCCACATCAACATTCCACGTCAATCTGAATCCAGTTGAAACTCTAACATAGATTTTGATGTATTAAAACAGAAAGCCAAGGATTCAGGAAAAGTGAAAGATTTTAACCCTCCAAGTGATTTTAACAAGTAATCTCGCCCACCAGGATCTGACTAATTTTGCTAATGACCAAACATATTGTTATCAATATTTTTTCAATTTTTTGATGAGATTATTAATTTACAAAGATCTTTTTATAGCTGTTTAACGACTGACTTACTTTTTATGTCACAAAATAAATTTTGATATTTTTAAATATCTTTTAAACAGATTACAACGTGACAATGTATTTCCCGTCTTTATGAAAACAAGCATTTAGTATCTACGGAAAAATGTCAGCTAACGATTTTCTGTTCTAAGGATATTTCTTATGGAAGAGTGTTTCCCGAATCTTCATTAGTCAATTGCTACTAGATTCAGATTTATTTGGATAGATCCGGATTCTGTGTATAGTAGTCCAAGGGGACTCGTTAATTTAAGACACCAAACGTACGAAATAATTGAAAAGGAAATGTTTAAAAAACGAACTTTGATTTTAGCATTAATACTAATTTTAATTGAATTAAGCTAAGTTTTTACTTCATTTCTCTTGACCTTCAATAGATCAATTGCCTCGACTTCTCTTTCACAAGCAAAATTAAAAAGGTAATTTATAGTTATCAAATGTAAATAATTGAAATTCTTTTTCAACTCCCACGCCTGCCTTGAGCTTATTTTCCATAGCATCATTGCTAATGACGATATACCTGGCCATCAAGATAATAACAATAATTTGATGATGACAATGTCAAAATCAGGTCAGTTTTTTCGAATGACGAGATGTCTCGTCGTTCAAGATCTGGTCATTTTTACTAATGACAGGATACCTCGTCGAATTAACCTGCAGGAGGGTTAATGCTTCTTAGCAACGATGTGGTGTTCAGAAAAATTCAGAAAGTCCAGTTCCCTTAGTTAAAATATTAAAATTCATTTGTAAAAAAATCGATATACCTTAATATAAAAAGAGGGATTTATAACCTATGTCAATGAGATGTCGCTATTTTTTAACAACCTTGATTTCCATCGCAAAAAGCCAAACACATACTGCTGTTTCCTCATCCCTTTAGCCTCAAATAGGATTGCTTAAGAGCGCTTGTCTTCAACTCACTCTTATTACCTATCTTCATTCTTCCCATTGATGCTGTTATCGGGACGAAATAGCATGAACAGTGGATTTCTTATTCTTTCCCTGTTCTTTTTCAGTATTTACCTTTGTAAAAAAAGCAGATTCTAGCTCTTAGACAACACTTCGATTACCATTCTTACAGATTTTCTAGGATTGGGCACAATTGGCTCATTGAAGCTCATTTTTAATTTAGGGCTAAACCTATCTTCATTCTTCCCATTGATGCTATTATCGGGACGAAATAGCATGAACAGTGGATTTCTTATTCTTTCCCTGTTCTTTTTCAGTATTTACCTTTGTAAAAAAAGCATATTCTAGCTCTTAGACAACACTTCGATTACCATTCTTACAGATTTTCTAGGATTGGGCACAATTGGCTCATTGAAGCTCATTTTTAATTTAGGGCTAAACCTATCTTCATTCTTCCCATTGATGCTATTATCGGGACGAAATAGCATGAACAGTGGATTTCTTATTCTTTCCCTGTTCTTTTTCATTATTTACCTTTGTAAAAAAAGCAGATTCTAGCTCTTAGACAACACTTCGATTACCATTCTCACAGAATTTCTAGGATTGGGCACAATTGGCTCATTGAAGCTCATTTTTAATTTAGGGCTAAAAACTGTGTTTTTTTTTTTAGGGTAAGAAACAGAGGCGAATCTAGATCATAGACATGACATAAGTAGACTGAACGAGAGGAGTTTCAAAAAGTACGACCAACTTGTCGACCAGTAGTCACGTGATAGCATTTTAAAAAATGAAATTGGATGGCCAATTTGAAATCTGTCACCTCATTTGGCGACATAACATCTTATAGCAGGTTTGGCGTGTGAATGCGCATTACCTATAGAGTGGTCACCAGTCTAATGCTACGTCACGCGGACCAATCAGGTGACTAGTCAATCGATGGGCGTCTTCTCCAGTCCCGTTGACTAATCATATGATGTACACTGCTGGCCACCGTAAATGCAACACCCTGAAGGAAGCATGCAAATAATATGAAATTTACAACATGCATTAGCGGAGGTGAGATATGCAAATGATTAGAATTTCAGCGCAGACGCACATCACGCGCGCCTGTGGCGCCACTTCAAAGCGCTATTTAAGGCTCGGAGATTTCGACGATTTCAAGTACGGCAATTGTGTTTTTCTTGTGGTTTAAAAAAAAAAAACGATCAATTATGCCTCGTAGAAAACAGCGATCATCTTTTGATCAAGTATCCGAGTTCGACAGAGGAAGGATAGTGGCCTACCGAGATTGTGGATTATCTTTCAGGGAAATCGGTAGTCGTGTTGGGCGAAACCAAACAACTGTGATGCGGATATGTGATCGTTGGATGCAGGAGGGTACGACGGACCGACGTGTTCGATCGCATCCACCTCAGTGCACCACCTCACGTGATGACAGGCATATTGTGCGTATGGCAGTGACGGATCACTCAGCCACATCACGAACCATAGCACAGCACATTCAGTCTGTAACGCATCATCCAGTGTCTGCGCGCACCATTCGACGCCGTTTACAGCAGAGTGGTCTGTCCGCAAGACGTCCATTGCTTCGTCTACCCTTGACGCAGAACCACAGACGTCTCCGCCGCCAATGGTGCGATGAAAGAAGGATGTGGTCGGAAGAATGGAATGAAATTGTCTTTACTGACGAGTCACGCTTCTGTCTGCAACACCACGATGGTCGGATTCGAGTCTGGAGATACCTAGAGAGAGGATGCTGAACAGCTACGTTATGCACCGCCACACTGGTCCTGCACCGGGTATTATGGTATGGGGCGATATTGGATATCACTCTCGCACTTCTCTAGTACGCATTGCCAGTACTTTAAACAGCTAGCTCTACATCTCCGAGCTGTTGGAGCCAGTTGTCCTTCCTTCAGGGCTTGCCCACAGCCATATTTCAACAGGATAATGCGCGACCACACGTGGCACGCATTGTCCAAGGGTTCTTCCTCAATCGACAGATTGAATTGCTTCCCTGGCCAGCTCGCTCTCTAAAATTTTCGCCGACAGAAAACATGTGGTCCATGGTTGCTCAACGATTGACCCAGATTACATCCGCAGCTGCCACACCAGAACAACTTTGGCAACGTGTGGAAGCTGCTTGGTCTGCTGTACCCCAAGAACACATCCAAAGTCTCTTTGAATCAATGCCGAGGCGTGTGGCAGCGGTGATCTCCAACAATGGTGGCTACTCTGGCTACTGATTTTGGCAGGAACCACACTTCACAGAAGTCTATAAATTTAATCATTTGATACTTGGTCAACATGTTATCTACAAAATAAATCTTGTTGCGATATATCTTGTCTTTCTTAGTGTTGCAATTTGGGTGGCCAGCAGTGTATGTTCGATTCATTCAGGCGGACGAAAGTAGTTGAAGGGTTACTACTAGATCTGGTCATATTCTTGGGCACATTAAGAAGGCTACCATTGCTAACAACTTTTATATTACCTTTATGGCCAAGTTGGCTTATAAGGTTCCTAAAAATAAGCATTAGATTTTTCCTTTGATCCAATCTCAGCGTTCCCTGTTGTCCCAATTCCTGTTCTTTAGATCAAACGGTAAAGGGGAACATATTATTATCAAAAGACCATTGTATTTCTTCCAATTTATGCTCATAAATTTTTATGATGTAGTTAAAAACAATTTTCTGGTAAGGAAGTTAATAATCATTGCCCAGAATGATCCTATTTAAATGACCTATTTAAATCGAACAAAGAAGAAAAGAAATAATACGACAAACTATTTTTGTTCTGAATATTAAAAAGCATTTAAATCAGTTGAGGAGGAACGGATTGAATTTTAAGAATCAATACAACGGATGCATTGCCACGCTGAAATTAAAACTAAAGAAATGTTTTCATACCAATTATGTACTAAGATAAAAATAAATTGTAAATTTAATTTCTTTGAAGTGGTGTGTGCTATGAAAGTCTACAGTAGAATTGTGTCACTATTTTTTATTGTAGATAAAAGCGTGTCTCCTATTCTAACCAATATTTAAATTGCAAATTTCTATATTCTTTCAGTGAAATTTTAATTTAAATTAATACACCAACCCGATTTGAGATAAGCCTTAGTTAAATAACCTAGGGGAATATTAGAAAACTGTTTAAACATTTAATACTTTAACCCAATATATTTCTATAATATACAAATTGAACCACAAGAAATAATTCCAGTTTTGATGGAACTTATGATGGGTTTAACTGCTTTTTTATGTCTCAGAAAATAAATGGAATTTGAAAAATTGGAGATAGTTGGAAGATAAATGGGATTTACTTGATTTTTTTTGCTTTGTCTAAACAATTTTAAAATACATGGACGAAATATTTTATAGTGATCTTTAATATTAAAAATTTTGAAAGAAAAAAAATATTAGTAGGCTTGAATTTCATTTATAAATGCTCCATAATATGATGCCTTAGTTTCACACACATAATTTAATTTAGTTCTTAGTCTATGTCACCTAAGTTTATATCCGTATCTTAAGTTCACATGGGTAAAAGTAATGCTTTTTTTTTTATGAATTTAAGTGTCAAAATTGTGTTTATTCCTAGCTGAAAAAGGAAATGTTACAATTTGAGTAATTTTAAAATAATTTGACATCTGTTTTTATAGATTTATTGTAAGATTTTAAAATAAAAAAATTTCATTGGGTTGAAAATATTTAATTTCTATACACGCATGATAAACACAATTTTTTTAAAGATTTATATTAATTAAAATACGTGTGAAGGATTAAATAATTTCGATATTGAAAACACGTACTTTGGGAATCTTACATTTCAACTTAAAATTTTGAAACGCATTCTACAAATAAAATTATTATACTAGTCACAGATATGCATTCGACTTGATACGATCATGGTTCAACCTTAATTGGAAATTTTAATTAATAAATTAAAAAAAATATTATTTAACAATAAACTTTATTGGAAAACCAAAAAGAATAATATGGGAAGAACATTATAGATGATATTACACAAGTCTTAATGCAAAACTCATTACAAGCACGTTTGAACGAAATTTATTAAAACCCAAATGCTTCGTGATAAAACTTCGGTTTTAATAAATTACCAATGTGTGAGTCTTGTTTAGAACAGTGATCAGCAAACCTCTTGAGTAGAGGGTAACTTTAAAATATTCAAAGCAATGAGCAAGTCAATAAGAAGGCATTGTTCTATAATATCTATACAAATAATTAAACCCAGATACACCATTGGAGAACATTGCATACCGTGCAAAGATTTCAATCTTTTGTGATGAAATTTCTTCATCTACAGTTAATACGTACATTTCAGCTGAAACAATCTAAAAAATAGTGTTTCAAAATTCCAACTCCTTGAAGTCAGGAAATGGTAAAAAAGGTACCATTACTCAACAGAAAAGTAAATTGTCTTTCTTCTTTCTTGAATTATCCCACTGAGATTACAATGAAACTTCCAACGGGCAAATTCAATCGCCAATTTCTAACCAAGCAATTACTAGTTTTTAATCTCTCTTTCCCCCTTGAGAATACACGATTAAACTATATTCATAAGGGATGCAAGTCCACAAGTGTTCTGTCTTGATATACTGGCTTAGATGGACCTGTCATCTGGCCATTACGATCGCCCAATTTAAACCAGTATTGATTTCGTCCTCTGAAAGTACCTCAAATACTGTTTATCACATATAATTACAGAGAAGGAGATGTGGGCTTATAATATGGGCATGAAAAGCATTGCTGGCCAGTCCAATTTGAGTGAGGCCTAACAGTTAGATGGATTGACTGTGTAGACAAAGACTTTATCATGTTAAAAACTAAGAACTGGAGAACTATTGGCAAAACCAGGTCAGAATAAAAAACTATCATTGATAAGACCAAGGTCCAAGATGGTCTGTAGAACCAATGAAGAAATACCCCAAAGGTACAGTCTATAGAGTACGAGGCCTTCATTGATTCGGAAGCTGACTTCATCACAAGAGTCCCGGCTGCGCGTATCAACGAAAGGGCAGTAAATTGTGTATATGTACGACAATCCATGCGTCAATGCTGGAAGGCATGTATTATTGTTTGTGGTCACAACTTGAATACTTACTGCTAATCTGTTAGTATACAACTACTATCAAAGAGTAAAATTAGGGCTGGTAAAAAATATTGCTCACATAATTACCGCATTCCTGCCAACTTGTACGGTTTGGCCATACAATTTACGGATTTTATCTAAATTGCATGGTTGGTCGGGCATATGGTACTATTGCGACAGAAGCAACACGTATTAAACAGATGCCGACAGCTTCAGGTAATAAACAATCCGTTATATGGATAACATAAATTGTACCATGGAAAACCAATTTTCACTTTCAAAACTCATTTCCTTCTAGCTGCTTTGCGTAATTACAGGATCGCCTATCACCAGCGTATGGCGTGTTTTCCGACATTTTTCACAAAAGCGACATAGGAAAGCATTTCTGTTGGGTTAAACGTTCTGCAAATTACGCTCTTAATACAAAACATTGTTGAATTATCCAGAGCAGCAAATTACATATTAAACAAAATAAATCTGCTTGACGAAACAAGAAAATACAGGCATTGGATTATTCGAATCAATAACATCGACTCCTCCTCCGGGCAGTTTCATTCCTCCAATCTTAAATTTTCGAAACAGGATTCACGATCATGTTTTACTTTATTTGAATCAACAAATACCTTTCTATATATATATAATTCTCTTACGTGGCACACAAAAAAGATGTTATTTGTTATCGCTTTTTGGCAACACTGTACGATTGTTTGTTTACCACGAAGCCTCGGGCCTCAATTGAATTTATAGCGTTATTGGCCATTTTCAGCGCCAACAATTATAGTTCAACAAGACGCTTGCACTGCAACTTTCGACAACAAACTCAATGAAAATGTGTATTAGTGGCCCGAGTGTTGGGGAAATATACACACAAACAACATGCTGGATATTCGATTTCCAAAGCAGCGCTCACATTTCGAGTCAAAATGTGCTCAAAGTTTTCATTTGAATTCAAAATAGTTCGAGTTCTGATTCTAGACGTACAATATAACTTTTCTGTACTACAACAATTGTATATTTGAAAAATATTTTTTTTGGATTATCATATTTTGTAAACAATCCCTTCTGCTAGGACGAATGTCTTCATTGCTGCAAGCTAAGCTAACTAGGTTCGCGCAGCTAACAAATGAGGATTGAAAAATATTCTTCCGTAGATTGGCGAGCAGGGGGCAGACCCCCTAGTTTTTTCTAAAACATTAGCAGCCATTATAAACGCGTAAAACAGAACACATAAAATTTAAGATAATCAATGTCTTGTGGAGGTAAGCATTCATTTAAAGTCTCACTGAGGGCTAAACAACACAACGAGCAATTGGCGACAGTCTGGTATTATAAAGATACGAGGACAACATCTGAGCAGACCCCCCAGTCACCGAACTTCCACATCATACCAATGTGAGGACGCTTGGGGCAAGGACAGATTTAGCGGGCACCCAGCCTCCTGTGTATGACTGTCTTTGGTTGTATTGAGTTCTAAGTATCCTAACTCGCAGTCCTCCGGTTGTTAATCCGTTACTCTTCCAACTGAACTACAGCTGTTCCAGTATTTTAGGGATTATGTTGATAAGGGTGCTTTAAATTGTATGTTATACAGTTCGCGAGTTTATATACATGTTATGATCCAACAAAAACTGTAGTTTCCAGAATGGGAATGTTGGTTGGTATGTTATTGCTTTTTATTTTTGCACCTTAGTACATACGGGGGTGCTTGAAGACAGATATAATAGTGTGAATGTGACTATATTTTGTGTCCCCTACCTCTCATGAAAGTGTTTGCAAGTTTAATACAAACTTAATTTAATTACATGTTTTATTGCTAAGCCTTTAAAATTTTTTATTATACGGGTCGTATAAACCTATACATATTATGAATGTATGATCCTGCTGACAGGACGTAGTTTGACTCTGGTGTTAAATCTCTCATATATTGTAAAGGGCGATGTGTAAGCACGTGGGTGACATTAAGGCTTGATACACGGAGAAGAGAAATGCTCTCATAGACCTGATGAAAATGAGGCTTCCCTAGTTCTAACTAGAACCAAGTTTCCTTAGTCCTAACGAGAACCAGGCTTCTTTAACCTTAATGAGAGTGATCCATCCACAACCTTGTTAAGTTTGTTGTCAATAAATATTGTTTTTGTTACACCAGATTAAGTTAATTAAAATACTGTCCACTATAGAGCTATTGAAACAACGACTGGTTTTAAATTGGAAGACAACGAATATATTTATTCTGAGATATTTTATGGAAAATATTTTTTTTTGTGAATAAATTAACTTAAATAATTTTTTAATCACCATAAATTCATATTGCGTTCGTCATTTTGATTTAGAGTAACTAGTTACAGTTTAGGGTAACTAGTTACAATTAATTTAATTAATGCTATAACTAATGCAAGCTGACTTTTAATGCGAGTTTAGTTGAATACTCTATCCATAGAAACTCCCCCCTCTTTATTCTCTAAAAGTTTCTTCTAATATGCAATCACACGGAAAACTTTGGCAACTGTTTCGTCTTATCCCAACAGCATGATTTATGAAGAGCATTTTCTTTCGAGAATGTCTTTTCCAAAAAAGCGATAATCTTATGAAAAAATAGTATGTTTAGCGGAAGAATCGGAAATATCGACAGTTGTTATCTCCAAAGAAACAGCACTTGAATAAATAAAAACCACAAAGATCAGATATATATAAGCCGAACAGGTTTTTTTACGAAAAACCATTTAACACTCAAGTTCTTATCTGCCATCCTAGGTTATCTCACAGTTTTCCAAAAATTGTTTCCAAAAACAAACAGCTATTTGGAGTTGGATTTCTTTAAATTGCCCCCATCCGCCGTCTTATTTTCCTTTACGGAACCTTGAATTTCAAACCGATTAGTCTAAGACCCAAATAAGAGGTTTAAAGTGACAAGAGAATCTCAAAGAATCAGATAAAGCGGCTAAAGATAAATGATCTGCCTTTCCTTTTGCTGTACCTTAACTAAATTATACGTCGTTCAGGGAAATAGATAAAAACTAGTACTTTTGTTATCACTGACAAAAATCACAGATTGCCTCTCGGCTTTTAAGGCAATTTTCTTCTATCCAAACTGAGTAAATGTCTCTCTCGCTTAGTTGCGGAAGCTCGTACATTTCTCGTACAAAATGAAAGTAAGATCACAAATTTCTTATTCTAGATGTAACGGAGATAGGCTCTTATCCTATCTCGATGAATTTGGAAACTTAATGGCAAGGAAATGTCGGCGTGGTTGTTTTTTCTGACTGGGTAGATTGCTATTTGAGATTGAGAAGTTAGATGGGCAAGAAGTTTTTAGTTACATCGATGCATGCAAATAATGTAGTTTCGATTAAAGTGTTTTAGCTACCCTGAAGTTTGGAACACATTTGAGAAAAAATTAGCAATTACGTGTTACAATAACCAAAATTTCACATTGCCTCTCGACTTAAAAAGGACAATTTTAACTATCCAAACTGCATAAATGCGTTTTTTGTTAGATTTATCATGCAAAATCAAACAAGACGTGGTTCCTGAGGTGAGTCGATAGGTAGTTGAATATACGCCACACTCACACAATAGGCTATCGACGACTGTCCGGGATCAATCCGAAAAGAAAGATCCAAGGACAATACCTCATAATTTCGAACCACAACCAGATGACATTATCAACACCTGTTTGCCCATGATTCACTCTCCAAACTTCCACGCCACACCAACATGAGGATATTTGAGGCCTACGGCAGATACACTGTCCCCACCTACGCGACAGTCTTTGGTTGAATCCAGTTTCGAACCGCAACCTTCCTGTTGTTAATCTTCGACTCAACCAACTTTGCTACCACGGCCCTCTGGAGTTTTGAACAAACTTTTAAAAAATAAGTGTGGTAACTAATTGTAAGAATTCTTTCGAAGAATGTTTCAAAAGTTTAAAAGTGTTCCTTTAAAACTATACAAATAACTAAATAATTAAAACTCACATTTTTTTAATGTTTTGAATTTTCTTGATTTTATTGAAAGCTATACTCGACAGAAAAGTAACATCTTGATTCTGAGCATGTACGCGATTTCCATTAGACAAATACATGATTATTCAAAATGAATAATTTGATTTCAAATTCCATATTTCACAAATCAATGATATATAATTCATGAACACAAAGGGAAAATATGGAAGTTATATATTGTGAAGCTATTTTGCGGAAAAAACAGTCACTGTCATTACCTATTTGGATATGTTGCAAATCTGGCTTTTACTCCAAATAAAGGAAGATATCTCCAACAAGATGGGGCACCACCCCACTGGGCTACAGAGGTTCGTCGTTTTGCTTAACAGGGAGCTGCATTGCAGTTAGATCTCTCCAACTTCGTTTTCTAACAAGTTGGAATACAACCCCACTGGGCTACAGAAGTTCGTCGTTTCCTTAACAAGGAGCTACATTGAAGTTATATAGGTCGCAGTGGACCAGATGACTTAATCTTACACAGCTGGCCACATGGATCACCTGATATGACCCCTTGCGATTTATTCCTTCGGGGTATTGAAAAAAAAAGTTTATGTGCCACCATTACCCGAAAATTTATGTGAACTTAAACAACAGATCTCTGCTGCTGTACAATCAATTACCACTGACACTTTATGACGTGTTTGGTAGGAACTTACATACCGTCTTAACATATACGTGTAACTAAAGCGAGTTATACCGAACAACTCCTATAAAAAACTTCCATATTTTTCCTTTGCATTCATGTATTACTTATCATTCTGTGTCGTTTATTTATGAAAATATAGCATTTTGAAATCGGATGATTCATTTTGAATAACACTGTAAATCCGAATCGAAAAAATAACGCCTCAAGGATTTGATTTGAAACTTTATAAAGGTAAGGTAGATTTAAAACTGAACTTTGCAGATTTTGGATGAATCATAATAAAATTTTCAAACTAAAACTTGAAAAATTAAAATTTCTTCAATGTAGAATTAACATACTGATGATAATATAGGTTAGAGGAAATCAGAATCAGTAGGTCTAGATTGTAGTCAAGTTTCCTAATTTACGATTTAAAGCTATTTTTTGCTTTCAGCTGTCAAAGTTTAGGAAGCGTGATTAAAAAAAAACACTGTCTGATCGACATACTATTTTTCGTCGAAGGGTTACATTTGTTTTGTATGAACTGAAGTTTTAATTTTAAAATGTTATCATTGTTATTTCACGTGTTACTAAATGGAATTTTGAAGAAACTATGTAATTACTTAAAACAAATATCCATCAATTCAAATTAATTTGTTACCTATCCCTTAAGAACTTTTGGAAATATACCTTTTGGGCAAGTGTGCCACAAGTAAACATTTTTGAAGGTTTCAGCATTTTTACGATTTGGAAATTCAACAAATTGAGAGAAAACTAACTTAAGAAGAGGTGTAATAATTACTTCCAAACCATAATCGACTGTCTTGTAGTTCACCTTTGTAGTATTATTTATGTAGGTTTATCTTACATTAGAGGTGAGATGTATGTATAATGGCCTGTATGGAGAGATGTAGCACTAATACATATATTCTCTCAAAGTAGGTTACAGAAATTACAAAAAACTTCGAAATGGTGTTAAAAATTATTTCCCAGACAGTTTAAGAGTCGACATGTTTCCATAAAAGAAGAAAATTAACTTTCCCCAGAAGCATTTCATAAAACAGTTCATGTTGTTTCGTATATAATTTTGTTTGGTATATTTCTCAAAATGGTCATTCCTGTTTTTTTGTGATTATTTGGTTTCCTTGTGGTCCCTTCATGCATTCAAATCCTTTAATAAAAATGGTAGAGGGCTCCATGTTTTAGAACTCCTTCATCTGAAAGAGACCTAAGGTTTTCTTTCCATGAGGATGTAAGGGCAAATGATTAGTGCAACCATGACAGGACGAATAGAAAACAGGACTTATGTCATAACGGTACGTGATACAATACAGAATAGAAAAACTTACGTCATTGATAATCCAATACAAATAGAACGACTTACGTCACTGACTACTGACTATAAGAAATAGTGAGTTGTAAAATAATCTCCAAAATTGACTATGGGGTGAGTGGAATTGCTGTTATTGGCCAGAGCATTGGTTATGAAGATGTGTTTTTAACTAAGGTTTGAGCCGGCAAGCGGAGAGTTGAAATTTCTGAGGGAATTGGGAAAGGTCTTGTAAAGGCTGGGAGTGTGTTACTTTTTTTGTGATGGACGTTCTCATCGATGAACCAAAAGGTTTAAGCAGTAGCTCCTAAGCACAGTAACATCATCCTCAAAATATCGCATCCGGAATCAAGTAAGCCAGAGCTTCCAATTTCCATAGACAATAAGTTAGATAGTATCACATATTCTACTGTTCAATTAATGACATAATAGGGACAGTTATCAGATTTCAATAAACAATATTTAAAATGTTAAAAATCACTAAATAAATGTTTGGACAAGAGACCTTCCTTGATGCTATTGAGGTTGTTTGGTTTACGAGGCTAATGCTTTCGAGGATTTCAGTAACGTGTACATTATTTCGCAATGAATAAATTAAAAATAACCTTTAGATCTTTACAATGCCTGTGCTCCTCTGAAACAGGGATATATTAAAGTTCCGCGAAGCCAAAGCAATCGAGCAGAACAAGAAAAACTAATTCAACCCGAGCAACATCGGGTAGGAACATTTTAAAAACACCATAATTATCCGAAAATGTAATTGAGTAATTATAGTGTATAATGTAATACTTCGTATAGATTAAAGCTATTATAATTAATCTTCACAAAAGTGGGGAAATTTGAAGTTAGTCTTTTTAGTCTGGTTTTCTGAAGTATTCTAATTTCTGTAACAGTAGAAGAAAAAGTAATTACAAATAAATTATTGGTTATTTGAAACTGTCCTGAAAACGTATTACATAATTTATCAATGGTGTTTACTTTGAAAATTACGAGATGAGTTTAGATAAATGTAAAAAAAAAAAAACTGTTGCAGTAAAATGTAAGGATTTTTCGGAAGTACTGAAAATGGTTTTATGATTTTTTAAGAACTTCTTAGAACAAATTTCGAAACTTCTTTCCATTTAACTTAAATGCAGACCGTTGCAAGATGTTTAAAAACATCAAAGTGTTCAGAATATTTAAATTGTGGAAGTAAAGGTAAAGATATTTTTTGACAGCCTTGAAAGAAACAAACAAGAGCAGAATGTCGGAAAGATTCCAATGTAAAAAATTCTCATTTGAACTTCGCGTGATAAAAATAAGGACATAATTATTATTTATGAAAGAACCGGGTGATGAAAATTTCTGTAATCAGGAATGCATAGAGACTTATTATATTTTTTCTGTCCCCGACCATTAAGTTTCAAAAGAAAAGCGTTTTTATCAACATTTCTTTCAGCTTCTCTCACCTTTAAAAAGAAAACTATCAATTTTATAATATTCTCTTACACAATAGCAAAAGTTATATCTATCTAGACTAAGAAAAAAAATGAATTTTTTTACTGTGCCAAGAAATAAAAAATTCCCTTCAGTTCTTAGTTATGAAGAAACAAAACTTCAGAGGCACAATATTGGATTATTCCACTTACTTGTATTGTTTTTCTTCAAGGCTTCAAATATTTTGTGTTAGCCGCAGGCTTAGTTTCGCTTTCATAAATTTCATCCGTAAATATTTTTGGTCCTCGTTCTGTCTTTTTATTTACTCTTCCTTTCTTTTTTACATTTCAGTGGGCACGCGAAATGGATTTTTTACACCTTGTTGGATCTTTTGTTCAGTGCCCCGGGTTTTGGACGAGATTGTTATTTCCAATACTCCAAGACAATACACACCGCGATTTTTATTTCGGTTTGTGTTATTAATGCGAAACCGTTTTTTAAGCAATCAAAAGTTTCCTTTCTTTCAACAGCTGTTAATAGTTATGCCCCATTAGCGAAAGTGGTCATCCTTTTTTTCTCTCTCTCGCGTTGCGATGATGCTATTGAAAATAAGCTCAGGGCAAAGCATGTGAGTTGAAAAATAATCCCAAGTATTTGCATTTGATAACGGGAAAATGACCTTTTTAATTTTGCTTGTGAAAAAGAGAAATCGAAGCAATCGATCTGTTGAAGGTCAAAAGAATTGAAGTAAAAACTTAGATGAAGTCAATTAAAATTAGCATTAATGTTGAAATCAAAGTTCGTAGTTTAAAAAAATTCTTTTTTGATTATCTCGCACGTTTGGTGTCGTAAATTAACGATTTTCGTTAATGCTACTTCACACTAACAGATTCCGGATCTATCCAAATAACTCTGAATCTAGTAGCAATTGACTAATGAAGATTCGGGAAAAGCGCTTCCATAAGAAATATCCTCGATTTCGAGCAGAAACTCATTAGTTGACATTTTCCATAGACCTGAAAGACTTGTTTTCATCGTGAGGATGAATACATCGTCACATTGTAATCTGTTTAAAAGACATATAACACTATCAAAATGGTTATTTTCTTTCGTGACTTAAAAATAAAGTCAATATTTAAACAGCTGTACAGAAAAATATCTTTGTTAGTTAATGAATCCCTGCTCTAAGTCGACTATGTTTGTCTCGACAATGTATCCTTCCATTAACAAAACAGACCAGATCTTGATGGAAGTGATAATTAGTTAGAACAAAACTGACTAGATCTTGATCTTATAAGAAATGTGGCAGTATCTTGATGGCAAGATGGGTTTCGTGATTTGCAAGATTCGTCAGATCTTGGAGGAAATATTTCGTCATTACTAAAAATGATCAAAATTTTCACATTGCCTGAAACCTGAGAGTTCCGCTCCAGTGCACCAGAATCTATGTTAGAGTCTCTATTGGATTCACATTGACAAGGATTCTGTTGACAAAAAGGGGTCCTTATTGTCCCCAAAAATGTATTGTTTATGTTGGAAGGTGTTATGTCACGAAAGTGCGCACTGCTGCTCACATTAATTTAATCTAGCTCCGGCCTCCTTTGTGTGAGCACAAAGGTGTCATTTGTTTTGTCTCCTAATCTCTTTAAAAATGATAATAAAAATAAAACCTAAATATTTAATATTTGTTTAGATTAAGAACTTCAAAATGTGTAAATTTTGTAAAAATGTTAAAATGTCCAAATATATGCATAATAAACACAAGACGAAAATACAGAAACATCATCAGGAAGAAAGATCCAGAGATGGGGAATCCTAGATATGATCCAGATATCCGATGCTGAGCGTCAACGTGCTCGACTAGTGCGTCTTAAGACGGTTCGCCGCTCGCTTAATTTAGTCTAGCTGCGACCTCCTTTCTGCAAGCATGACGGTTGAAGTGTCATTTGTTTCGTCTGTCTTTGCGTTTTATAAAACATAATAAAAATGAAACCTAAATATTTAATATTTGTTTAGATTAAAAACTTCAAAATGTGTAAATTTTGTAAAAATGTTAAAATGTCCAAATATATGCATAATAAACACAAGACGAAAATATAGAAACATCATCAGGAAGAAAGATCCAGAGATGGGGAATCCTACATATGATCCAGATATCCGATGCCGAGCGTCAACGTGCTCGACTAGTGCGTCTTAAGACGGTTCGCCGCTCGCTTAATTTAGTCTAGCTGCGACCTCCTTTCTGCAAGCATGACGGTTGAGGTGTCATTTGTTTCGTCTGTCTTTGTGCGTTTTATAAATAAAAATAAAACCTAAATATTTAATACTTGTTTAGATATCGATAGTTAGGTATAATTGGAGTAACACAATGGGCTATTGACGACAGCCCGGGATCAATTCCCAAAGGGAAAGATTCGATGATAACACCGTGTAATTTTGAACCACGGTTTAGATATCGGACTTTGAATTCCGAAAAATCGCAAAAATTTCAAAGCGTCAAAATTATGCATGATAAACACAAGAAGAGCTATAGAAAACGTCAACAGGAATAAAGATCGCGAGATGGAGAAACCAATAAGATCCGAACGTTCGATGCTGAGTGTCAACGGGCTCTGAGGATATTTTAATGTATAGACGTCGCACCTTCAAAGTGAACTTGTGCAAGATACGAGAGAGTCAGGTACCTGAACCACTCAGTTCGACGCAAATAGCATATCTGATGACATAAACGTTTTATAATCGAATAACCCACAGTTCAACCCACAGAGGTCGGTAATGAGCCACAGCCTTCAACATCATCAACGAGTGTACCAATTGTGATATATGTGCCGAGTTATGAACATTGGATGGGTTAAATTTAAACAGTGTAGTACTAATTTCTTTCACTCTCATTCACCATCTATATGTATAATTCTCTTACGTGGCACGCAAAAAAGACGTTATTTGTAATCGCGTTTTGGCAACACTGTACGATTGTTTGTTTATCGCGAAGTCTCGCGCATCGATTGAATTTATAGCGTTATCGGATGAAATTTTATTGAAAAAAAAAAAAAAAAGGAAATTTTAATGAGCTGTTGCAGTTAGTTTATAATAGAAATCAAAGAAAGCGGAGGATCTTTTCAGGGCCATTTAAAAAACGGTCCTTTTCAGGGCCAACAATTATAGTTCAACAAGACGCTTGCACTACAACTTTCGGCAACAAACTCAATGAAAAAGTGTGGGTCGTTTGAGTGCTGGGAAAATGTACACACAAACAACATGCTGGGTATTCAATTTCCGAAGCAACGCTCACATTTCGAGTCAAAATTTGCACAACGTTTTCATTTGAATTCAGATTTTAGAGATAATGTATATATTTTTTCTGTCATACAGCAAATTTAGATTTGAAAAACATTTTTTTGGTAACATATTTTGTAAAAAATCCCTTCTGCTAGGACACATGTCTTCATTGAGGCGAGCGAAGCGAGCATAGGTTCGCGCAGCGAACCAATGAGGATTGCGAAGCAATCCTCCGGGGGTTGGCGAGCGTTAGCGAGCAGGGGGCAGGCCCCCTAGTATGGTATAACTGACGTTTTCTATGCTTTAAACCTATCGGCCGTGTTCCGTTACAGACCAGTCCAGTCCGTGTATTTTCAAATTAAATTCGGCCATATTAGATTCTACACATTAAATTCTGAAATCAGATGACAAACTTAAAAATGGCATATTGAATACATTAATTTGGAATATCTCATTAGATTACGTCATATATTTGGTTTTCTGATGTTTAACTGAAGTTAAAATTTAAAGATAATTCAACTGAAGTAGTATTATTTAAAATAAAATACAAGTTTCAATACTTCTGAAATCATACGATAGAAATTAACTTCGTTGACTAGGTTAATTTAGGATTTGTTATTCGAATGCGTCTTATATATTTGACTTTAGAAAGTTAACAAAAATGTCACGCACAACGTTTTTTATTTGCTTAAATATATCGTTCTCTACACTTTGAATTCTGAAATTTGACAATCGAAAAAAGATTACATTGAAAGGTAATTTAAAAATAATAATAATTTTTTTTTAAAGTTATATTAACGTTTTTTTTTATACATTTTTTCACTTAAATAGATCATATCAAAATCAAGTTTAGACAGGAATGTTACGTGTGATCATATTATCCATCAATGTATTATATTTAACATATTTAGAGTTGCAAAACAAACGTAATAAAGTTAATATTAATGAGACTGATAAGATTTATTTTCCCTTCCTTCGATTAATTTCCTGGAAACTAATATTTTATTATAGATTATATTACTTGAAAAATATCTTAAGCTTGGTAAGTAGTTAAATTAACGTCGCATTGGAGTCACATAACGGGCTATTGGCAACGGCCCAAGGAAAGTTTTGAGGTCAACATCTCGTAATTATGAACCACGGTCTGGTAACGAAATTAACACCTGAGCTGGCACCCCAGTCTACATGCTGCCACACCACGCTCGGAAATATTTTACAACAGCAAAAGAATTCAAATTTGAAGATAATTACAATACAATAATTATTCCTGTAGTCAATATCGATAGAGTGCATTACTATTTAAAGTACTCTGAGTATTTTCTCATCGAAACATTTGAACAATTTTCTGAATACCAGTTTACAGTTTAATATGTATCATACAAATTCAACAAAACTCAACACACATATTTCTAGTACATTTCAAAGTTCTGTAATAGATTTCTGATAAGAAATACTAGCTTGGAATCACATTCCAGAACATTTCTTTTGAATAATTCCTTCGCAACTGACGTCCTGCATTTACAAGGAAACTTAGTTTATTGATTTCAAAATATGATTTATGCTGACCGTTTCCATGAAAGGAGCCGAGTAGCATGATTGACTCGGTCAATTCGTAGATACTACCTTTCAAGACTGACACTGATAAATGTACAGCAGAGGGAAAACTCAATGAGGTGCTTTATGTAGAAGCAAAAGAAAGACTTTTCTTACCGAGTTTTCCGGTTGCGGAAAAATGATTGATGGCCAGAACGTGCAATTTCCCATTACATGCTTTGGCCAATCTCCGGTCCTTTCCCATTGCTTCACCAGCATTGATCTCCATTGCTACAACTCATGTAACTTACACTTTTAGGACTCCACGTTTCACATTTCGAGTACTATCTGCGAGAGTTCGTTGAGAGATCGAGTGTTGCAAATTTAAGGCTTTTTAACACTTCAAGTGGTTTTGACGGCACATCTCTTCTTTGGAGATCTGACCAAATTCGCAAATGACGTGACATATCGTCATCAATACACTACTCTACAATAATGGACCGGACAGCCAGATGTGATGGTATAAAGGAAAGAATACATGTTTTAATAGGGAGATGGTCCTCCACGTGCTGCAATTACACTAGTAACCCTTCTGGGCATACTTTCAACAAGGTTTTGATACGCAGCTATGGGTATTTGTGCCAATTCCTGCTGCAAGAATGTCGCCAGCTCAGCTGTAGATTTCGGACGTGGTTCCCTGGTCCGTAAGCGTCGCTCTAACCCGTCTTACAAATGTTCTATGGGGTTTGGGTCGGGACTCTGAGCAGGCCAGAGAAGACGTTTTACATCCATATCTTGATACCACTGCTTGACAGAGGCTGCAACATGCCACTGAGCGTTGTTGTCCTGGAAGTAACATTCGTCCATTCCATAATACTGCCAGAGCGTAGGAAGAACCTGGTTGTCCAAAATGTTCATGTAGGCGTCGGCGTTCAATTGTCCCGGAACAAGATGCAAAAGTCCCAGGATGTACGACGAAAAAAAAAACCCAAACAAGTAGTCAAATGTAATGATATTCGGCTGGTGTCCGGTCCATTATTGTAGGGTAGTGTGTTACCTCCTATAAGATGTCCACGAGATCAAGGTCTGGTCAGTTTTCTTCTAATGACGTGATACGTCATTTATCAAGATCTGCTGAAGGGTTTGATAATGGTGTGGCTCATCGTGAAGACGATCACCAGGAGAGTTGATACATGATTGATGAGATATGGATTTGTAGTTGGACGCGATAACAGTCTAACTCCAGTGTATTGAAGGATACACCGGTGTCCAAAACGTTAGGTCTTTAGTTGCTACGTGTTCTAAGTGTTGTTCAGTGAAGTGTCCTGGATGTGAGAAAATGGCACGAAGTAGGCTAGTCTTCAGTATAGGTGGTTTTTAGTAGCTTGTGAGACCACCTCGAACCTCTGGTGCAGGCGTTGTATCGAATTTGAATACTGAGAATGAGGTTGTGGATGAATGTCTTCGGTAAAAGAACTCATACCTTTGTTAGAGCATAGTAGAACATGATTGCAAAATTTTAATATGCACCAGCTTTTAGCTTGAACATCATTGCTTATGCAAGTGCCACGGACTGTTTTGCTTAATTTCGAGGATGCTATAATTATGTCTCTTAAATTTTACACACCAGTGTACTTTATTGTTGAGATTATTTGTACTTATTTATTACTGTAGTCTAAGATAATTTTATAAGGATATCTAAGTTAAAACAGCATTATCTCTTTAGAATTTAAAAATTTCTGCATTCGATTGATGATATTGCAAATTTATTAATTACCAATCGCTTAAACCGTGATAGCTTTATTAAGACAATTTTCACTGCTTGTGATGCGTTTAGTAAACGAGTGTGAGTGCAGGCCTGTAGATTCGAAAGGAAGCTGAACTGGATTGAAAATTTAAGTCGTGATAGAAGTAGAAGTGTATATGTTACCATAGGGTTACCATACATATAAAACATTATACAGTGTTATAACAGCATTGGAAATTCAACTGCTCATCGTGAGCTAATATAATTAAAGCGCGCTTCGATTGTAAAGGGCGAGATCAAAAATTAGTTAGAAGCGCCATCTGGCGTATTTAAAAGAATGTGTAAAATCATTAGATGATGTGGTGAAAATTGGGTTAAAAAAGAGGTTAGTTGAATGAAAGACAGGTTCGAGATCAAATTCCTATATGGGTTATCTGGATATAATATATTGGCCTCACATAATAAACAAAAACGTCTTGTGAAAGGCTAAGGCAAAATCGGTTAAACGTCTGTCGTTTAGAAAGAAGAATTTATAAAGGTGGACTGACCAGATGATTTTCGCCACCTCGAAGCTGACGGAGTGGGATGTCCTGTACATTGAGGAATCAACTACGAAGTAAATTCGAGAAATTGGAGAGTCAACATATTCTTTATTTTTCCTCTAAGGGACCGCTGGTCACTGTGTTCGAGTTCGATACTGGAGTTATGAAAGAGACGTCCTTAGTTCCCTCTGAGAGTGTCCATGGCTCCTCATCAGGGGATCGGGTTGGTTACGAGAACCCGAGGACAACTTTGAGGAATTGTTCGATTTCGTTAATTGGCGAAAGAGAAATAGTTTTATAAGTATTCCATAAAATCTCTAACAGGGGAAGATCTGAAGATTTCCGTGGCTAGCAGTAGCAAAGTTGGATTAGCGATGCACGCTATCTAATGGGGATCGTCAATTATCGACACCCTTAAAGTGTGAAGTCAAATCGAAGGTCGTAACACTTTTGCACACTCATCTTGATTATGTCGCAGCAGCGAAGCAGTATATACTCTCAAATTAAGACGGGACGAGAAGATCATAGTTTTTTTTTTGGGTGAAAGGACCTCTGCAAACTCAAGGAGTAGGATCACTCTGTCTCAAAAAAGGAGACGAGAAGATCACAAGTTTTGGGGTGAAAACACCCCCGCAAACCCAAGGAGTCGCATCTCTAGAGAGTAGACTCTCTCAATTAGAGTGCCTATATAATAAGAGTGGCGACATACGGGAAAGACTTTCTGATTGGCTTAGAGACCTTTTCTACCGCCCGACGCGGTCTTTTCCTAGCTCCCGTAGACTTAACATGGGAACTTTTTGTGTGTTCGAGAAAAACGTGTGTACATTAAATTAAAAAGAAAATATAGCTTATTCATGTTCCATTTCGTGTTCTAGAATGTTTAATTATTATAATTATTTTAGTGTTTTGTCAGTATAAATTTGAAGACTTTTTATATAAATAGCTTTTTTTTGAACAACGTGGTGTTTCTCGCAATCTAAGTTAGCGCGTTGTGCAATCCATCTCATCAATTAAGCATGTAATTGAGCGTTTTTATGATTCATTTATACCGAATGTATCCATATTATAACAATCATATGCTTTTTGTTCTCCCTGAAATGATACATTAATTCGGCCAGCAACCTTCTTTGAGACGATTCTGGTAGAAAAATGGCTGCCGCGCATGCGCATTGGGCCAAATTTGGTCCCTTGTCGCCACTCTTTTATTATATAGGCACTCTAGAGAAAACCAGTCCCTTCGACCTCTTTCCGGAATCGCCAAAAAAGGAAGGTCATCCCAAGCGAGAGGAAAATTCACGCCAATAAATTACATATAGCACGAGGGAGAAAGACAACCGGGGTTATTCTTTTATCCCAACGGAATGTTCAAAAACCTCAGGAAGAAGAGAGCCAAATCACGCCAACATCTTCCGGTAATTAAGAAGTGTCACGGTAGAAGATTATAGTGGGGTGGGTTTGACCTTGGAAGGTCACCAATTGTCCAATCAGTGTGGGCAAAGTAGAGATGAGACAGGGTGAATCAAGAGGGGTCGCTGTCCCCTAATCAAGAAAGCACTCAAACCCCCCAGAATTCCAAGAAAGGAAAAAGCAGGAGAAAATCAATCTATACTTTCAAGATTTTCGTAGTCAGGAAGCCGCGAATGGGATCGAAAAAACAACTATACAGGGAATCTAATTCTTGCTCTCATTCCTTTTCCAAAAAATCCGAGGTGGAATGGAAAATAGTTATAACATGTGGGGAAGGGTAAGCCTTCACCACAGATGATTTCCCATGTTTTTTAAGTTTAGACGTTTTTTTTACAAAATTTTAGTGGAAAGAATTCTAAGTTATTTAAAAATATTTTAGTGTAGGTTTCATTAGAAACATATCTTGAATCTATGGAAGAATAGCGGATTAGCAACAGCAGGGTTGTGAGTTCGAAACTCACTCCAACCAAAGACCTTTGGGTACATGGGGCCGATGGCAATTAAATATCTGGTGGCCTCAAATGTTTCGTGGTTTCATGACCTCATATTTGCGTGGTGGACAAGCATGAACAGTTGGGTGCCAGTCCAAATGTTGTCCTCGTCATATGACCATGGTTCAAAATTACAAGGTGCTATCCTCAGTCTTTTCCCTTCGGGATTGATTACAGACTGTCCCCAATAGTCCATCGTGTTTCTTCAGTGCGACATTAATTCTATTACCTACTTATTTATAAGTATACTAGCATATAGCCAGTAACTTATTGAATATTCAATCTAGTTACTAAAAATTGCAATTCGTCTGTAAGTAGCATGCACATATCGCTCACAACTTTCAGCAACGTCATATATAAAAAGAACGTGATTTTTAAGGAAATTGATTTTAAGTATAAAAGTAGAATAAAATGTATTACAAAAATATCACTTCTGCTCTTAAGCGGCTAAATATTGAGAGGTGAGATATAACGATCTTGTAGGGATATATTACTCTTTCAGAGCATTCTGAAACTGGCATAACTAAAAATCGTCGATTTTTGAGATATTACATTGTTGAAAGGAGTGAGCGATACATCCTTAAGTAATAAAATTGTATAGAAAAACTGTGGTAATTATGAGGAATCGTTTTAGTAGTTAATATTTTCTAAATTTCCATATTCATATTCGAAGGTTTTAGAGTGGTTTCCTGATGCAGAATAATAGAATTCATTAACGAGAAGATTTTACAATTAAGACAACCCCGGAGTGGTTTTCATTCATATTTTCTAACTGTTACATGCAACATTTCTTGTATGACTTCTGAACAAGTCACCTTTTTACTAATTAGAATTTTTTCATATGATTCTATTCTAAGCAAAGCAGAGGAATATAATCTTTCCAAAAGTTTCTATTCCAAAACAAGGACCGATATAATATTTTCCAAGGATTATATCTTAAGGAAATGAGTAATAAAAGCGATCCAAAGAATTCTATAGCAAAATGAGCAATAGAATCTTTCTATCAGATTCTATTCTACAGAATGGCTCAATGGAATTGTTGCAAACGATTCTTCTCTAAAACCAATAGCATCGTTTCAAAGGATTAAATTGTAGTTAAAAGACAAATAAAATCTTTACAAGGGTTGAAATAATCCAGGGATTAGTTAGAAAAAGGATATTTAGTCATTAAGTGGGTTGTAGGGTTAAAAAACAGCGTTACACTACTCTGAAAAGCTCTCTACGCTCGGGGGTTAAGGTGCATATAATTCTATCTTAGACATTTGAGAAAGCTTGTCTAAGAAAGACGTAATTTATTCCACGATAAATTCAGATCGATAATGGATTTCTGCAAGAGATTATATAAAAGAATTGATTATTATTGTCAATAGAAGAATCTTAAGAAAAGACGTTGCATACAAGACGAAAGGAATCGCGTTTTCCCTAGATCCATTCAATAATAAATCCAATGCACTTGTGAATCTGAATTAAATTAGAAAGGAAAACACACTCAAGTGTAGAAATGGAAAACCAATGTCATCATATCATTAACATTCTCGAAGTGGCATTTGAAACAAGAAGCACGTAGTAACTATGGCACTTGAATCCACTTTCCAAACCCAGAGAATAGTAGAGAATATCAATCAATGAGAGTAATAGACGCTTTACAAAAAATATTCAATATTTAAATTGAATAAGCGAACACATATTTTATAGAACCAGGATTATTTAGTGCGTTATTTTATACACAAGGAATTGCCTTTTCTTACTTATTGATCAGAATATATGTTTTATCAAGTACCTCTTCGGATTGTACCTTATTTGTCAGTCTGGTACAAATTGCTACTTTAGAATTTGGAAACCTCACAGCGGAACTCTCGTGGCAAATAAATTATCAGCATAGTGACGGAAAGATTAATTCTAGACAACTAAGGGGTTGGTTTTTTTTCAACCAATACATGTGGTGATTCAGTCATTATGTGGGTTTTGGGGTGAGAGCAATGTCACACTTCTCTGAAATATCGCCTGTTGTTTCAAAGGTAGATGGTTAACGTCGCACTGGAATAAAACAACTAACTATTGAAGACGGTCCGTGCTCATTATGTGGGTTGTGGGGTAAAAGCAATGTTACATTTTTCTCTGAAATTTCGCCTGTTGTTTCATAGGTAGATGGTTAACGTTGCACTGGATTAGCACAACTAGCTATTGAAGACGGTCCTTGACCATTATGTGGGTTGTGGGGTAAAAGCAATGTTACACTTCTCTGAAATTTCGCCTGTTGCTTCAGAGGTAGATGGTTAACGTCGCACTGGAATTACACAATTAGCTATTGAAGACAGTCAGTGATCAATCCTCAGGGAAGCACGCAATTTAGACCCACTGTAAGATTACGAGATCGATACATGAAATAGGACACCACCTCTCAAAACTTCCACACCACGCCAAACTGAAGACATTTGAGGACATGACAAACTCAAAGCTGGTACAATTTTTCCCAAGCCATGGACCATTTCCGGCATATCTAGAACGTTTCCACCTTAGAACTAGTGCGCTGTGCATCTGCGGCCGGAAAGGCGATCCTATCCACTATCTTTTTGACTGTGATCTCACAAGTCCTTGGCCATTTGGTGAAACCTTCTCTTCAAAACTACTCACATTGGTGCCAAAGTACTGCTAAGAAAAGACACTGCCACCACTAAAATCCTTAAAGTGATTGAATTTCTCAGCTCCAACATTGATTACATCTGAGAAGTCGAAAATTCTAAGAATCTTTTTGTTTTTCTTTCGTAACTAGTATATGGTCATTTGACTGTCCTGAAAAGTTCTAATTTTAGGATTTAATATTTTTTCCTTTCTGAAAATGATTTCCTGTTTTTATGTCTTGTTTTGTTTTATTCTCATTTTATTCTGTGTCAATTTTCAAACTTTGTCATCCTTTTCTTTTGTCATTACGTATTTTCATGCAAACATGTTTGGCCCTTCACTTGCCTTTCCTCTTTTTGTGTACTTGAGTGTTTTATGTATGCATTGTGGATTACTCGGCTCTCCCTTATCCCGAATCTCCTCCGTAAGGCGGATAGGTGAAACAGTGTCCGCATACGGCGTTCAATCCAATCAAATTCTTTGTCCTTCCAACTAGGCTACTTTACAACATTAGAAACGTAAGAAAAGTGAGAAAAGACACAACACATACACAGCAGTTTTGTGGCCACGGCGGGTGATCAGTGATACGATGTACCATGCCATGTGTAGAGGCATTCAACCACCAGGTCGTGTTGCTCAGATCACCTCGTGTGTAATCTATCCCACCTTAGGCGACAGTTTTTTTAGCTTATTATTGCCCGATCTTTCATCTCAATGTGAGTTCGAAACTCGATACAAGCAAAGACCGTGGCGATAGGTGCACGTTAAATCTGACATGACCCCAAAATGTGTGTTCTCACGTTGGCATTGCCTGGAATTTGGGAGAGTGAGGTACCATTTCAGGTGCTGTCCTCGTTATTTGACCGTGGGTCAAAATTACGAGGTTTTGTCCTCTGATCTTCAGTTTCGGGGTTGATCCTGGACCGTCGCCAATGACCCGTCTAGTTGACGTTAATTAACTATCTACCTTCTCAATACCTTCTATTTCCCCTGGGTCCAGCATTGGCCATCTCCAGAACTTCTTTATTGTCCACAAGAGGAAGTAGGGCCCACTTTCCGAAAACTATGATCCACACCCCATGTCTTTTAAAACTTGTAAAATATTTGGAGCCAAGTTTATGGATCATCCATTAAATTTTCTGACACACGTGAGAAAGGGTAGTCTCTAAAATGAGGATGATGGGAAAACGATTGCGTGCCCTTCAAAACTGCCTCTCAGGGAATAGAGACTTAATAACGTTTGAAAGCCAGAAATGATAATTATTTCCTTTCACGTCTCATTAGGATGAAATTTGTTGTGTGAGACCATTAAAGCATTAATTATCGCCGGAATTGCAAGGGCAACGAGACTTGACATCTCTGCTGTTCGCTGCATCGAATTGAGTTGACTATTAACATCCTTGTTAATTGTGTGTCTAAACTGAGCTCAAAAAGACTCACTTGGAAAATGAGGGATTTCCTGATAAATTATCCGTGGTGATTATCAATAAGGAATTAGCCGATGCTAATGTATTTGTATGATTACGAAAATAACCAGCTAAATAGGTTGTAATACTTGCAATACATTTTCGTTGGTATTTGTTGGTTGGGTATATGATTCAAGGGTCATATTTGAATGAAAATGCCATCTCGTATTCTGGGAAATCTCTGTTCAGTGCGAAAAGGCAGGTTATGGGTGACGATTTGACTGATATTGGTAGATTTGACTTTTTATGACACAAGGGCCATATTTGGCAAAGCTGTGCCAAAGACAATACAGACAGTGTCAAGAAATTGTGAAATAGAAGGTCGGAGAGGAAAAAGAAGATAAATATTGCTTAGGTATCCTGAAATCGCACCCTGTTTGCCATATGTTGTAATCCCATGGAAAAAATACTATTTTAGTATGGTACCTCGGGTTCATGAAGTCCAAGATGCACCCATGAGGGGATGATTCAAATAAGCCCAGGGCGACTATATGAATCACTCTTGCAATGTCCCTTAGAACCAACAAACCTTACTTTTTTGCAATGAATACTGTAAAAAATGCATTCACTGTAAAAATGCATTTCTCTGAATAACCTTATAACGAGATTAGAATACATGCTTTGGCTAGTTTTGTGCTTGCAACTTCGTCAAACGAGCGATAAAAGGCAACATAATATTTAGACAACCAGCACCAAGCATCAACAATTGTGTTACGAAATCTCGACTCGAAATATTGGAAAGTTTTCATATCTTCCCAACATGATGCTACAATGAAAAGCTGAAGCACGATTTCAGTGCTTGGGTAGGATTATTGTTGTATAGTAATTAAATGTCATGATAATTTTAATACTAGATTTAACACGTTATAAAGTGCTCTGATTTTAAGATTACCCACTCACATCCTGAAAAGTAACTATTCAGATTTTTAGATTTTATATTATCTCTCAACAAAAATATAATGTTTTTGTACAAAACTATAATGTAACAAAAATATAATGTCCATAGCATCACAAACCGCAATAATAAATCTTGAGGATTTATCCAAATACCTCCCTTTTCTCCCAACGCGATTTGGAGAAGGAAAAATAGGTAAAAACAAACCTTTCTATCGAAGCAAAAATTCTTTCGATTATTTCTTCCTAATTATTTCGACCTTTCGGTAATTGACACAGAAGGAATCTGGCTCTTTGTGTGTGATAGGAGGGGAAAAGAAAGAAGGAGCTAGGAGGGGCTATTGCATTCCCGCTAATCCTATTGGACAAGATTCAAAGACTACTGCCTCGTGACTACCTAATGACAGGCATAGCAGCAGCTGCGTAACAACCAATGTCTTCTCAAAGAATTCCGGAAAAGTTAGAAGTTGCACTTTTCTCTGGAGTGTCCAATAGGATTAGTAGTTAGAGACAAATGTTTCTTACTATCACAAAGGTATATAGATGTACTCGCTTTTTACCATAAATTCCTCAGAAGTGGAATGTAATTTTAATTTGAAAAATAAAGTTTCTTAAAATATACGCAGGGATTCTAATAATTTATCTTGTAGAAGGTTATTTTTCATTGAAAAGACATGAAGTAGAAAAGTCTTCAAGCTTGTATCCATATTTAGAGGTGGGCCACTGTAGACCAGTTGGAAGAGTAACGTATCAGCAACCGGAGGGTTGCGAATTCGAATCCAACCAAAGACAGTTGTGCACGTTAATCTGTCGCGTCCTCAACTGTCATCATGTTGGCGTGGTGTGGAAGTTTGGATAGTGGGGTGACAGCTCATGTGTGTACCGTGGTTCAAAATTACGTGGTGTTATTCTCAGATCGTTTCCTTCGAGTTTGAACCCAGACCGTCGCCTATAGCCCGTTTTGTTGGACCAGTGAGATGTTTATTAAAATACCTACCTACTATATTTAGAGGTATTAATGAATTTCAATTGGGTGTATAAGAATTATAGAATAGGTGGGGCACTCATTGGTTAAACACTGTTGTCAGTTTAATATCAAAAGTATTGGGACGCTAAGAATCTGGAAGTCATTGAATGTCTCCAAGCTTTACTGACATTGGGTATCAGTAAATGGATTTGGGAATAACGGGAAAGTTTTAGTACCCTAACATACTTACTGTTTTTAGTACTGATATTTTATTATTATTTTAACCTTAATTTCAAGACTTAGCCTTCCTGTTATTTCAGACACTCTTCAAAGATCAATTTGTACCATTGCAAAAGCTGAAAATGCCGACTGAATGGGACAAAATATTTCCAGATTTAAAACATAATTTTAGTTTTCTTTTACCGGAATATCCATTTAAATCTCCGATTGAAGTAGGTATAGACTGTAATGACATCGTAAAAAACACTGCGATGCTTTGGTATCGCGTAAGCAATGTAGTACATAAAAACCTAGAAATATTTTACTATTGAATGTTGTATTCTCAGAGCTTTGCACTTAGAATCTCTGGCAACGTATTTTCCCCTCATCTCTGGATCAGTAACCTCATTGATGTGGTTACTGAATTTGGTTGTTCACTTGACGTCATGTGGTAATCATATTTCTGTTCATAATTATTTCTTTTAACTACAGCTTCAACATCTATGTACCTAAACAATAATAAAAGTAATACTAAACAATATACTATTAATTTAATAATATGCAATGAAATCTGTTTTACTCGATGACAATACTTGTGACTGAAGTTCACAGAAGAAACTACTGGTGGATTCTTGGAATTTTCCGTGTAGATTGTACTTTAGAAAACGAATGATCTAAGTTTCGAAGAAAACACTGATTAATTCATTCCCAATAAATTAAAAAACACTTGTTTTCCCATAAAACAAAACAGTACTTTATAAAATAGTCACACTAGCATAGCTAACAGTTTAGTTCCATAAAAAAAAATATATATATATTTTAATATCTCTCGCTCTCTCTCTCTCTCTCTCTCTATATATATATATATATATATATATATATATATATATATATATATATATATATATATAAATATAAATATAAATATATATATATATATATATATATATATATATATAAATATAAATATATATATATATATATATATATATATATATATATATATATATATATATATATATATATATATATATATATATATATATATATATATATATATATATATATATATATATATATATATATATATATATATATATATATATATATATATATATATATGTAAGATTCGTGTTGTTCTGTTTGGTAAGGTCTATATTAAAGACTTCGAATCTTACAGCACATTGACATTTAATGAATAAATATATACAATTATTATGTACAGTTGAGTTATATTTCAAAAAAGTTCCGTCATTATCGGCAGCAGTCGTCTCTGCTCGGAAAAAATACGTCAGCTCTCAATGGCGTCCAGGGGAAAAAGTGTCTGTTCTATTAATTTTCTCGTAACTGAATACCAGAATGTGAATGGCTCGTGACAGTCTTGCCTTGCATTCCTACTACAATGCAACTGACTCCTACCAGTCTCGTTGCTCTTATAATGAGTTCTTTCCAGACTAGTAGACAACTACCGTTGTTTAGTATTCCTACAATCGGCCATCCTGATGATCTTTCGTCCTCGAAAGGAACACGACAAACCTAAAAAAAAAACACAAAACAGTATCTGGGAATACATTGATTCAGTATTAGTTATTGAACCACGACTTCATATGGTCAGCTGCTGTCGACGTCAAGTTCGGTCCTTCATGGTTTCCAACTTTCTCAACGTCATAGCGATCATGGGGTTTCACTTTCTTCACTCGATATGGTCCTAAGAATTTCGGTCGTAATTTCATTCCGACACCAAATTGAGTCCGCTGAATAGCAATAAGATCGCCCTCTTTGTATTGATGAGGTTTCTTCCTCTTCTTATCATACGTTCTTTTATTCTCTTCCTGAATTTTTAGGATATTCTCTTTGGCATCGTCTCTTAATTTCTTCCTCTTCTCTAGAAAAACTTCAGTATATTCTTCTTCTAAAAGCTGGACTATCTTGAGATCTTCTTTGTTTCGCATTTTCACACAGTTTCGAAAGTTCCTTCTATCCGTCTTTTCCGTCAACTCGTCTTTTCCGTCTACGCGTTTTTTCGTCTACGCGTTTTTTCGTCTACGCGTTTTTTCGTCTACGCGTTTTTTTTTTTGTCGTTTCAGTCTATCATCAGCACCACGTCAGGAGAAGTCATGAAACTGTTCTTGCAGATGATTAAAACACAAGTCCAGGTTTGCATAGGTAGTCAAAACATTCCGCCGGCCGGTTCAATCGTCACTGCTTTCGGGGTCTGCTAATCCGTCGTTCAAGCCCTCGTACGAAGGAGGAGAATCGTCGCGGTCGTCAACGGTTTTTCACATCCCGGCCGAACCCCCATTTTTTGTAAGATTCGTGTTGTTCTGTTTGGTAAGGTCTATATTAAAGACTTCGAATCTTACAGCACATTGACATTTAATGAATAAATATATACAATTATTATGTACAGTTGAGTTATATTTCAAAAAAGTTCCGTCATTATCGGCAGCAGTCGTCTCTGCTCGGAAAAAATACGTCAGCTCTCAATGGCGTCCAGGGGAAAAAGTGTCTGTTCTATTAATTTTCTCGTAACTGAATACCAGAATGTGAATGGCTCGTGACAGTCTTGCCTTGCATTCCTACTACAATGCAACTGACTCCTACCAGTCTCGTTGCTCTTATAATGAGTTCTTTCCAGACTAGTAGACAACTACCGTTGTTTAGTATTCCTACAATCGGCCATCCTGATGATCTTTCGTCCTCGAAAGGAACACGACAAACCTAAAAAAAAAACACAAAACAGTATCTGGGAATACATTGATTCAGTATTAGTTATTGAACCACGACTTCATATGGTCAGCTGCTGTCGACGTCAAGTTCGGTCCTTCATGGTTTCCAACTTTCTCAACGTCATAGCGATCATGGGGTTTCACTTTCTTCACTCGATATGGTCCTAAGAATTTCGGTCGTAATTTCATTCCGACACCAAATTGAGTCCGCTGAATAGCAATAAGATCGCCCTCTTTGTATTGATGAGGTTTCTTCCTCTTCTTATCATACGTTCTTTTATTCTCTTCCTGAATTTTTAGGATATTCTCTTTGGCATCGTCTCTTAATTTCTTCCTCTTCTCTAGAAAAACTTCAGTATATTCTTCTTCTAAAAGCTGGACTATCTTGAGATCTTCTTTGTTTCGCATTTTCACACAGTTTCGAAAGTTCCTTCTATCCGTCTTTTCCGTCAACTCGTCTTTTCCGTCTACGCGTTTTTTCGTCTACGCGTTTTTTCGTCTACGCGTTTTTTCGTCTACGCGTTTTTTTTTTTGTCGTTTCAGTCTATCATCAGCACCACGTCAGGAGAAGTCATGAAACTGTTCTTGCAGATGATTAAAACACAAGTCCAGGTTTGCATAGGTAGTCAAAACATTCCGCCGGCCGGTTCAATCGTCACTGCTTTCGGGGTCTGCTAATCCGTCGTTCAAGCCCTCGTACGAAGGAGGAGAATCGTCGCGGTCGTCAACGGTTTTTCACATCCCGGCCGAACCCCCATTTTTTGTAAGATTCGTGTTGTTCTGTTTGGTAAGGTCTATATTAAAGACTTCGAATCTTACAGCACATTGACATTTAATGAATAAATATATACAATTATTATGTACAGTTGAGTTATATTTCAAAAAAGTTCCGTCATTATCGGCAGCAGTCGTCTCTGCTCGGAAAAAATACGTCAGCTCTCAATGGCGTCCAGGGGAAAAAGTGTCTGTTCTATTAATTTTCTCGTAACTGAATACCAGAATGTGAATGGCTCGTGACAGTCTTGCCTTGCATTCCTACTACAATGCAACTGACTCCTACCAGTCTCGTTGCTCTTATAATGAGTTCTTTCCAGACTAGTAGACAACTACCGTTGTTTAGTATTCCTACATATATATATATATATATATATATATATATATATATATATATATATATATATATATATATATATATATATATAGAGAGAGAGAGAGAGAGAGAGAGAGAGAGGGAGGGAAGATACTTTCTTGGCACGATTCTTATAACTCTCAAGGAACAACAAATGTACCGGTCATAGTCAAAATTATTTCTTGGCGTGATTCTTATAACTTTAATGGTACAACTGCTGTACTGACCGTCAACTAAATTCTTTGTTGGCGTGATCAATGTACAACGGCTGTACCTGCCGTAGTGTAAGGGTTAAGGTCCCCCGGTGCACACATCCTGTTTTTCAACGTGCGGTGCCGCTGTGGCACCGAAGCCCAACTATGCACATTGCAATAAATATTCTATCAAATACGTGTTTATTTCGCTTACTGGGTGTAAAAAAAAGTATACTTTGAAACATAATAGACGTTAGTGGATACAACCATTCATTAATTATTACTTTTATTCCATTTATTTATGAAAACAAGGTACTTCAGACCGGAGAAACGTGTGCGGCGAGCTGCGGCGCCGTCTGTAACTGCGGTAGAAATTGACGCAAGTAGGACGTGCGTCGACGCAATGGCGCCGGAGGCATGTGTGCACTACTCCATTGAATCTAATGTAACTCAGTCCGCACTTGGGCGCCGCACGTTGAAAAACCAGATGTGTGCATTGGTCCTAAGATGTTCCATATTACGTAGGTTATGGCGTTTCGACTGAGAATGTATACGACATTTTTTTTCTTGTTTTGATGTATCCCTAGATATAATAAATGGAATAGAAACTTTACACTGAGCTTTCACAAACATACGTTTTTCATAATAAATCAAGTAATACAAATATTTGTGAAATTATTTTATCTCATAATTGACTTTTTAAGTGAACTTCTACGCATTTCACAACATCTGCTAGACAATTGCTTCTATCTAAAAAACAGATTTTCGATTAATGTTTAAAACTGAATATGGGTGCTCTCTTCTAACACAGGTTTTAATACTAATTCCTATTGATTGTTATTATTTCTCGAGATGTTGGGTGTTATACGTTACTTGCACTTAACATACGCATACATCACCGAAAGAGCGATACATACATATCACTGGAAAAATTGATGGTTGCTAGTATGCACTGTCTTGTTAAAAATAAATATGCTATGGCAAAATATATTCGCTATATACAAGGTACGTATTTGTGCAGGAGTGAAATTAAACACGTATTGGCTCTAGAAATCAAACAAACACTCCAAGAAAATATTTGGTTTGTGAAGTATGTGCATAGTGTGTGAATCTATAGAAATAACATAAATGAAACATTCGAATTGATTAGAATAAGGTATATCATACCTTTCAAACCCGTTGTGTCACATAGGTACGAATTCATTTATAATATTTGGAGAAAACCCGAATTTTTGCTTCCGGCAGTTTTCTATAGAACTGTTTATTTCTTAGATAAGAAATACTAGAATTTTTGCTTAAAAGGCTTTCTCTACTCTCAGATACGCCAGCGAATTTCTTCCTGGCTTAGACCTACCTCTTATCATTTGTGATATAGAGTTATTTTCTTACCTTTTTGAATAATTTCTTTTCGAGCTATTACAGGATTGTGCCACAAAGCTCTGGTTTGATGCCTTAAAGGGAGAAAACTAAAAGGAAAAGAATTAAACCAGAAGAAAATATTTTTCCTTCGAGGGAAAAGTTTTATTTTCTTCTCTTCTCCATTCCTTTAGTTGTTTTGAGCATTTTTTTTTTGCTTTGATATATTCTCACATTTATGTGTTTAGTTTTATTTCGAAGTGTCACAAAAGTTTAGTGGAAATCTGTTTATTGCAAGAATAACACTACTTGAAATCGCTATTTATAGAGGAAACAAAGGATAGGGGATTTGAACGAGTGTTGATATCTTTAAGCACACACTGTATACCCATGTACGCTTGTCAACATTTTACCACGAACTAAAACATATATGTCGTAGAATAAAATCCCCCCATTTATCTTCAAACACTTAACATTATTTATATTACTATGAACAATTTTTAACTTGGTGTTTGCTTAGTCTTAGAAAGTTGTGTTTAATAGTTATAACTTCTTATAACTATTTATATACAGATAACTATTTATATACAGTCCCATTTATATACAGTCCCATTTATATACAGAACAGTATAACGAGTTATTATACAACTAGTTATATAACCCGGGATCAGAAAGTGCTTATAACTGCGACGCATATAGAAGAACAAAGTCTTTGCAGAACAATTAACCCTTAATTTTATCAAAATTTTGGCCGTTTTTTTTCAATCATAAGATACGATGTTCTGCCGTGCAAAGTGCGCTCCTTACTACATTCTTTTTTCTTCTCAAGCTACGGAATAACCTCCCTATACCGTACCAAATTACCGCAAACACTTTATAAATATCACATCTTCTATATCAATGACAAAATATTTAACTTCAAAAGCTATCGACAGAATAGCAAATTCTGAAAGTATGCCTTGATTTTAATAAAGTAAGTTAATTAATTTCGATGTTTTAATGTAAAAATGTAATACATATTCAACCGATGATTGTGTTTTAATTCTGTTTTTGATTTTAATGCAGTTTTCAAAATTCGGCTAAATACCTGCAGAACAATTACAATTGCTTGGAGTTGTGTTGCAGAACATTGGATATAATTCTGCATCTGGGGTTGCATAGATACATTGTAAATTTGCCCGATTATTCATTTCGTCAATACATAATAATTTCAACCTTCCAAGTGGTTTCAACGAGGTATTTGGTCCATTAACACAAACAATTTTGCTAATGGCGATATATATAGCCCTCAAGATATTGCCTTTTTTTTGATGATGACAAGATCAAGATCTGGTAATTTTTCTTTTAAGGGGACCAGTGCAGTCCTACCTCCGCAATGTTTAAATGGTCAAATTTTAACGAACATTTTCCCAAAATGTTTTATGTGTATTGATTTGAATTTTTTTGTCATAAAAGTATGAAGACACTTTTAAATGGATTTTTAACACACATAGATTTTTTAAAAATCTTTAAATTTGAAGTTTTGACATTTCTTTCCTTCGACTCATATTTTTTATTGAAAAATGACCAATTTTTATCTGTTTCAATAGCCAAAATGAACTTTTCTGAGTAGATAGAAAAAATGCTTGTGTTAAAAAATGTTATAGGGAATGTTACACTTGTAAACCAATTTTATTATATTCGCTTAAATAGACTTTGAAAAAAGGTTCCTTTTATGAAAAGAGTACACATTTTGGAATATTAAAGCCGAAAGCATAAAAAAAAAATTGACGTTACTTCAGATACGCACAGGTATTTTTCAAAAACTTATTTCAAATACTTCTACTCAACGTATCTCCATATATAATACATAATTTTAAACAAAATTGGATAAAGATGTATTCTATTTAAAAAAATAATAATCGAAATTTTGAAATAATTTTGTGCACTGTCCCTTTAATGACGAGATCTCTCATTCATCAAGTTATGCTAACGGTTTTGTTAAGAACCACATATCTCGTGAAGACAATCACCAGTTGGGTTAAAACAAAAAATATTTTAATTTCAATACCATATATTTATTTTTGAAATAAATATTACTTACCCTGTAAACCACACAAAAGCTGGCTCTCTGTGCAACGTGGTGTCTGTAGCTTTTATGTTTCATTTCATAGTCACAGAATATGATTTCTGCTCTCTAATCATTTCTAAAGTTCAAGAACAATATGCGATACCAACTGTATATTTAACATAACTATTTCATATCTAAGCTTATATTAGTACGTTCAACGAACATGTGCCTTTATCAAGATTCAAGCATGCTCATGCCAGGGTATGCAAGGTTTCACTAAGTTTTGTTGATAACCTTGTTTTTTAAAGTTAATGATGCGTTATGACGTAACTGTGGATGATTGTATAGTACATTTGTTCTCTCAATGGTGAGATGTCATGTTTACCAGCAGCGAGTAATTTAAAATATTCCAATGGAGGTTTTAGCCAGTTTCAACCTGTATATCACGTATTATCCTAAGAGTCGAAACAGACACATCACTTAAGAAAAAGTTCCTCTTAAGTATTTTGAAACTTCGATGGGATTTTGATATTCATCTCCATATAGTTTTTATTAGTAGATTAGTTATTAGTAGCATAACCTATAATAACTCAAGTAATATTTTAATACGTTCTCAATTCTTATTACCTATCTCATGAAACTTGAAAACCACTGCGGAATGTTTCGGAGGGTTTTTCGTTATTAAGAAACAAGTCAATGCCTCTGCAATCAATGTCGATATGTAACACTCTGCAACTGTCTTACACTTTGCGCTGTTACGTCTAATATTTTCTGAAAATAATATATTATAACTTTGAAATCAATCAGGTGAGTGTCCATTCAAGCAACGGTTGTGCCATGGCATACTATGCCTTCACAGGTTAGGTCGCTGTGTGCCATGTATGGAGCACAGAAGTTTTTTGAACGCACTACGAAAGTCTGGACTAAAAATCGTATAAATTATTGGATTGAGCATTGAGTTGGCATATCCAAGCCACAGAAACACACTGAATATGGGGAAATCAGGTTCACATTCGTTGCACAATGGTAAAAGGAGAGCCATCACGAAAAACGGCAACCAGCATACCACAAAAACTCCGGTAATTATAGCCAGTGTCTTGGCAGCCTTCTTCTCTCTCTTGGCCAAGTTGTTTTCGGGCTTCTCTCGTTTGCCGATGTGAAGAAGTCTCCCCATGGCGCCACCTGTAGAGGATGACTGAGGGTTCAAAGCTTGCTTAGCAGGCTGCACACCGTTTACAGTCTGAGCAGACGATGAACCCGAATCTTGCACATTGCAAGACAGGGTCGTGTCTACGACGTAAGAAGGTGGATCGAAGCTTGACGTTGGTGAACTGCTGCTGCGTTTGGAATCAGTAAATGCATGAGGTGGCCTCTGCACAAGCAGCATGGCCTGACTGGCAGCTCCCGGTCGCCTTCTTATCCGTCGACGTGCTTCTTGGAAGATTCTGGAGTAGAGGATGAGTATCATTATCAACGGAACGTAGAAACTAGAACACGTGGCGAACACTTGGTAGCCTAAGTCTTGGCTGACCAGACATCTCTTTTCTATTTCGATTCGGGTGTTGAACTCTGGGTCTTTCCAACCGAAAATGGGTGCGATGGACACGGTGAAGGATATCGCCCAGACTAAGAAGATGGCGGTGTATATTCTTTTCTTGCAGCGGTTCCGGGCGTAGTCGACGTTCGTGACTGCCCAGTATCTGTCTACTGCGATGGCCAGCAGATGCAATATGGAAGCAGTGCAGCAAAGGACATCGCACGAGGTCCACAAGTCGCACAGGGCTGGACCCATGCTCCATTCTTGCTTGACTTCGTAGACTGCACCGATGGGCATCACGAGAAGAGCGACTAGCAAATCTGCGAGAGCCAGCGAGAAGACTAGATAATTGCTTAGGTTGTTTAGGTTTCTGTCTTTTACAATGGCGACCATGACAAATACGTTGCCAACGACAGTCGCGCTTATTAGAACACCTAAAGCCAAACATATTCCCACGAAGCCAATTATTTCAGTTGAGCTAGTGATATCTGCTTCTTCAACAGTGAAGTTTGTATAAAATTCTCCAGAGCTACGGAATATTGATATGTTACGCATTTTAAAATGTATAATTTTCTTTGAAACAGGAGGAGCTATTTCTTTTGTTCTGAAACTTTTCGTCTCCCATTTACGAAACGTTTAATGAAAATAAAATTTGCCAGCCTCTGAGATAATTTTTGTAACGATATGTAAGCCTCCATTTATAATTAATTATGAGATACGTTTGAGAAAATCACTATGTATATGCTGCTCTGAAGTTAATTATATTTGCTTGCTATGAATCCTGTATGACATATTTCTTATCTCTCCACAATGAATCTACAATTTTCAATAAGATTTAAAAGTAAATAATTACATCTCCCAAGATTCATTAACCAATTTTTTCATTCGTAGATACACAATAAGAACTATTTTCTGTTAATGATTAGAATATATGATATAATATATTTGTAATCAAGCAAAATGCATAGTTCTTTTATATTTAACTTTCAAAATCATATTCAGCAGTTCCATGACGAATTGCATTTTGTTTCATTATACATAGAGCAATTGATAACTCTCAAAAACTTGTCGAAATAAATTCGCAAAAAACTATGACTAATTTTCATAAATATTTTGAACGTCTTTCAATTTACAAGAAATTATTTATTGAGGAGCCTTGTTTGATAAGAATATTAAGCAATGCTTTTCGCATAACTGTTTTTCTAAAGGCAAACAAGTAAAAATTTCTTCGGTAGAGTTTGGATGAACACATTTCTTTAAAAATACATTCGGTAAACTTTGACGTTTTCTTGCTTTGGTGTGGTCACAGACACTTCAATCTTTGTTTTAAGTTATTAATTTCCAAGTTTTCTTTCACCTGTAAAAGACAGAAATCAAAATTCAAAAACTTTCTTTCGAAACTATTCAAGCATATCAACACATTCATTTTTAAATAAAAACAACAAAGTAAAATCAAATATTCATTACACAGCATTAAACATAACTAATTCAGACGCGTTTAATTCACAGGAAAAATTCAAATAAAAGGAATTTGAAGTGTTCTTAAAGTTCAACGAGCCGATTCTAAAATAAAGAGTAAATTGAAAAAGGAACACTTTTGGAGCACACAGAATGCGTAATGAGCCATAATTAATTTGCTTTTGAATATTTATACATAAAATTAATTCCTGAAAAAAGTATAAGATGTGTACATGTTTTTTCATTGAAGCTGGATCTGTGTTAAACTTACTTATTTGATAGTCAGGACGGATTCTTTAGAGCAAATACAAAAACCTAGAACACGTGGGTTTGAAATGAAGGTACACTTTTTCTTTTTCCATTAAACCTTGTGCACATGTGAAATGTCATTTTTTCATAGTGTGAACAGATGGTGTGCGGACACGCCATTGTTTGCTTGAGTAGTTTTAAATTAAGCCTTATTTGTGTACATTATTAAAGGATCTTTTTTGTATTCCAGATCGCTAAACGTTTAAGCATTTAAAGAAGGCTACTCAATTTTTATGTCGGAAAAACTGCTGTCATGTCAAGCGGATTCCAGAAAAAAAGGCTTAGCGAACGTTTCTCATTTCAAATGATAGTTTTATATATAGATATATAATACGCGTGTCTAAAAACTCCCTTGTTATGAATATACAGCCTTGGATTAAAACTGCCGTAGATTTGGCAGAACATCTTGTCGCCTGATTTTTTTTGCGTTGAGAGGAAAAAAATCTTATCCAAAGCCTTGAAGATAATGCTGCATATTTAAAAAATTTGGTTCGGTAGTTTATTCAATTAACGTTGGAAAAAGTATTATTTCTTTTAAATGATAAATGATAAAAATTTCATAGAGTAAAATATTTAATGTTTTGCCTTACATTTAATAATTAAAATTTTAGCGTTTTAAAGTAAATTTGTAAAATCTTGGTTAATTATTATTTTTCGTTAAACCCTTCTAGTGGTTACCTCGTCGAGATATCTCGTCATTAGAAAAACTGATAATGCCATGTTGGACGAGATATCTCGTCGTTAGTAGAAAACTGACCAGTTCTTTATCTCGTCATCATTAAGTGTCGCTAATTTCTTGATGACAAGATATCTCGTTAGTAGCAAAATTGTTCAGATTTTGCTGAACGAGATTTCTCGTCAAAACCGCTTGGAGGGTAAAATAGCGTGGTAGTGTTATACGTATAAAGTATTCGAGAACGGAATATTTAATACTATTGCTTGTTGGGAATATACTAGACTAATTGATCAGAGCGCACAACTGTAATAAACTTTCTGCACTACTTATATCAATTTAATCATGTTGTTACTTGCACATCGTACCTTATTCAAATTAATGTATCCTTTAAGCCATCCCTATCAATATAGATTTCTTACCTTTTAATGAAATAAAATTATCCTATAACATAAATAACACATAGTATTTTTTCCCGTTTATATACTGTATTTTGTCTGATGTTAGTTCTTATTCCTAATAAAAATGCATGGCAAAAAGCACGTACCAGTAATATAACTACAATTGATTCTTTACATGTGTTACCTTAATTTCATTCCATTCCCATAAGGCGATTCGACATATTTTGACGATAGACCCATTATCGTTCATATATTCTCTTATTTTTTCTGCGTTGATTTATAACTTCCAGATTTCTCCTTGCTTCTTCTGTTATCAGACAGTTGAAAAATTTTATTCGAGTGGCGAGCTCTTCAACGAGTGGTTTTAATAATATTCAGCTCAAAAGCAAGCTTATTTAAGCAAATAGACTAAATTAGAGAATGAATCCCGCAGAAGTCAATTTTATATTTTTTATAACTGGTGTTGCCATTTGGTAATAAACAAATCACAAATTTCTGTGCTACGAACGTTAGGGAAATACAAAGACGCTTCAATAATCATCGTGTATTTACTTATTCTTTCTTGCTTATATTGAAACAGAAAAGGGAAAAAATAGTATGGGTTAGAGCAGATTTCGGCTTAGCAACATTAAAAACGTCAACGTTCATAGAAAATTATAAATGCATAAAGTCTTCAGATGAAGCTAACTTATTTGAAAAAAAAAGTTCACTAAATTTAAGATATTGTCAAAAATAATTTATTCATTGAATAAATACTCATTAATATGATCATTAATATGATTGAATATATACTCATAATGAGTTAACCCATTAATGCCTAGCGTCCCTTTTTTAGTGACGCTTCAAAAAAGAGCCTCATTTTCACATAAATGTAGCTTTCAAGTTAAAATCTTGAAGAAGCATTTCTAAGCATTTGTTTCATAAGATTTTATAAGTTTTTAAATTTTGATGATATTTTTAGCATTTTAGTAACTTTTCTAAAAAGAGACGCTTGGCATAGGGGGGTGCCGTGCGCATTACCGTGCGCAAAAATGACTAAGATCCTGACGTTTCTTGTCGGGGTTAAATATTTTGTTGCAAGCAACCATTAGAATATTTTAGCTAAATTTAACTTTTGTTTTTCTTTGGATTTTTAAAGAAATTAACAAAACAAATTACTGTAGAATCCCTTTAGCTAACGAAATTGTGGATTGCGTTTGTTCCTTAGCATTCTTTTAACCATTAGGTATGCTATTTTGCATCATAGACGTCTTTACTGGTCTGCAGAAATTGATGTCAACATTACTGCAATTAGTTCTATACTGTGCTGAAATAGATTTGAACAAATAATGCAGTACTTCCATAGGCTTTCAACTCCAGGAGCAGTAACCATCGATTGATGAAAGCATGTGCTATACTATGTCCGTCACAGCTGCAAACATGGGGGGCAGGAACTGTAAATATTGTTGAAAAATTAAGTATGGGTGGTTCTACTGTCTTGGATCTCACTCCATAACTACTTGAACATTCGAATATTGACTTATAGTCTGACACTTATGCAATAATTGATTATTTGTCCAATAAAGGATTTCATGTGACTGGAATAATACGTCTCTGTCGCACTGAAAAATACCCAATGAGCGACGTTTCATCTTTTAAAAAACATACCAGAGGTACCTTCGAGTATAAGTACGATGAACAGCCAGACAACGTAATCCTAGTTATGTGGAACGACAAAGGTGTTGTAACCATAGCTTCAAATGTGCATGGTGTTTACCCATTGGTAAAAGCTAAACAATGGTCAAACACAGAGGGAAAAAATTGAAATTGATCGACCGAATTTAAATCATAACTATAATTATTGTATGGGGGTAATGACAAAATGGATCAGAACATTGAAGTTACTATTGTTCTATCCGGAGTACGAAATGATGGTGGACTCTTCCTATTTGGATTTGAGGCTGCTTTGCAAAATGCGTGGCAGTTATATCGTCTTTGTGCATCCTCAAACACAAACCCTTGCACTTTCTCCAATTCCTAAGATAGATATATTTGGCCTATTTCAAGAAATGTACTACAGAATGGAAGTTACAACCACAGGAAGACCTTTAGAGAAACCAAAAACCTTAAAATCCAGAGTATCGAATGTCATTAGATATGACGGGGTAAATATCTAATGACTTTTTAACAAATACATAAAATCATTATGTATTTGTTAATAAAACTCGGGTGAGATTAACCAGTTACGGTAAGAAAGTCTATCGGAAATAAAGCAAGTAGGTTTGTATGACAAATGCTTTGCAGAAGTTCATACTTTCATACCAAACAAAACAAAACAAAAAGACTGACATATTTACTGGCTTTTTTAATGCCTTTAAAGGCTTTACTAGACATGCTTTAACCAAAACAAATAATTTTATAAAAATAAACATCGTAATTAAAAATTATTTCATACGGAAAACTATGTACCCTCTGGTGCCAAGCGTCTCTTTTTAGTGACGTTTGAGGTTTTGTCAGTAATAATCACAATTTTTTGTTTGGATTAAAAAAAATATTTTTCCTGTTGATCACACAATATTTACTTACACTATACAAAATATCTTCGGGATAAAATTTCAGTCCTTAATGTGTTAATACGTGTTTTAAAAGTCATCTGTCTTGTTTGATAGAACTGTCACACTTGCATGGGGGCATAGGTAAACCAATTGGAAGAGCAACGAATTAGCAACCGGTGGGTTGCGTATTCAAAACTACGTCCAGACAAAGACTGTCGTGTACACGGGGGTTGGTGAACGTTAAATCTGACATAGCCTCAAATATCCTCACGTTAGAGTGCTGTGGAGGTTTGGTGAGTTGGGTGCTAGCTGTTTACCTCATCATCTTACCGTGATTCAAAATTATGAAGTTTAGTCCTAGGATCTTTTTTTTTCGGACGTACTTATGCTTTTTAAATTAAGGAACTGAAAAAATTGTAAAACAAAGTTTTGCACTTAGATAACTAATTTTACTCAATATTTATTTTACAGCTAAAGATTTCGGCTATTAATATTGCTATTATTATAAAATGTTATGTAACTTTAGCATCAGTATCACAAAAAATATCATTGGCCAAAATTGAGATTTTTTCAAACAAAGAGTTGGAAAGAAGACTCAAAGATAAAGATACTACAAGTGAGATTTATATTGTTGGTCTTGCAACAGAAAATACATTGAAGGAAGAAGCCATAAATATCATTTGATTACTGATGAAGGTAGGTTGGATAAATATAAAGATAAGATAAAGATAGCACAAGCGAGCTTTCTATTGATGGTCTTGCAAAAGAAAATGCAATGAAGGAAGGAGCAGGAAATTTTATCTGATTACTGGAGAAGGGCAGGTCTGTAGTTAAATTAACGTCGCACTGGGGCAACATATAGGGTTATCGTCGAGGGACCAGGTTGAATCCCGATGTGAAAGATCCATGAACAATCTATCGTAATTTTGAACCATGGTCAGATGACGAGGTCAACACCCAAGGTGGTACCACACTCTCCATATTTCCACACCACCCGAACGTGAGGCCATTTGAGGCCACGATAGATTAAAATACACCAGCCCCCGTGTACATTACGCTCGTCTTTGGTTGAATCGAGTTTCGAATTCACAGCCCTCCAGTTTTTAATACGTTACTCTTCCTATCGGAGTACCACTACTCACCAGGTTTGCTCAAAGTATCACTTATAAACAGAAAGCTTGTGTGAGATATATATCAAATTTCATAACATCCTTAAAGTATATACAATCTTATTCTCTTTTGTCCCCAATATATTAAAGAGCCGCATTAAATCGTGTTTTTGTGTTAATATTGTAAACAGCATCCATGCTTCAAGAGTGGGGACGTAGTATAACGGTTTGTTTTACTGGCGACACTGATATAAGTTCCACTATGTGGAAACGCATTACTTTGTACTAACGTATCGCGTAACACATTATTTTTCTTTTTCACAGTAAAACTTACAGTACTACGTTAAAACCATAAAAATTGGTGAATAGCTGCTGGTAATGCATTAAAATGAGGAATGCCCCACATAGTAAATTTTCCAGAAACGTTGAACTCTTCAAGTTTAGCAATAACCTGTCGTTTACCGCTTGTGTTACAGTCCTTCAGCTTACAAAACTACAAGCTATAACTTACTTTCTCCTCGAAAGTGCAATATAAAAGGAATTTCTGAAAGGATTTTCGTCGAACTGTGCCGGCAATCTGTTGTCGTTAAGGCCTCGGTTTCTTTTTCCTCAGTACCAAGTGTTACCCATGAAAATCCATTTCAAGTGTATTGGAATTCCTCACAGACTCCTGTACTTCAGCAAAATTGTGTATTTCCGAAGAGAATACAGGATTTCTTTCAATGGGTTAGAAGTGTGGGAAGATAAATACTCGGGTGAAAATTGTCTTTGGTGTGGATCTGTGTTAACGAAGAGAGAAGTATCCAGTTTCGTGATTGTTCTGCAAACTCTCATTTCTTGATGGCAAGCTATTTATTTTCAAGTAGCTTCTTTTTTTCTCAGAGCTAAAATTTTTTAATCCTATCGGTGGTTGTCTAGTTATTAGCAAAAATGATCAGATTTTGATGAACGAGATATCTTGTCAGTAGAAAAACCCTTCGGGTGGTTGTTTCGACGAGGTATCTCGTCATTAGCAAGTGACCAGCTTGTTGGATGAGATATCTCGTCATTTGTAGAAAACAAGATCATGATCATTAAAGATAACTGATCATATCTTGATTTCATCATCATAAAAAATGGCAATTTCATGATGACGAGATATCTCGTCAGTTGAAAAATTGATCAGATATCTCGTTGAAACTACTTGGTGGGTTAAAATGAACCCTATAAATTTCACTAAATTTCCGTGCAGTGTAACGTTGTTTTATTCTGCATCACATATATAATGACAAAATAACCATATCGTATGGCAGAAATAATCCTAGAAAAGACTGTTAGCTAAGAAGGTCAAGATTGGTTTGCAGGCAAGACCGCAGGTTGCAGTGCGGATATATACGTGTAAGCCCCCCAGAGGCTTAAACATTCATAAATCAAAATTTTTCATTTTAACTGAATCGAATGTCCTGAAAAATAATGCTTCTTCCGTTGCTTGCACGATATGTAGTAAAAAAAAACAAAATAAAGTTTAAAACTGTAAAGATCAATCTAATTTAAAAATGAATTTTACATAAAATCATTAAAAAATTATATAAAAATAATAAAATAATCCCTGATGATCTTTATAATCACCTGATACTCGATCAAGATGTTTCTAAATAAAAGAGCCTTTATTTCAGTCGTGGTTTAGCTAATAAGTTATACAAAGCATACATTACTAAATATTTGAACAATGGAAAGTATCCTATTGCTGAATTGAAATCTATATGCAAAATGGCGATTTTTACGCATGAAACATATAATGGAGAACTGCGTTTATTAAAATTTATGAGTCATTCTCTTCTACCGACACTTTCGTTGATCTACAACGTGTAAAAATGTAATCGATGTTTTAAGGGCGTGCGTTAAACAAGAAGACGATACAGAGGACACCAATTACTGAAATTTAAAAATATTAGCTTTGGAAAGACTACTCCACCCATATTAATGGATAGACTGCTAAACAAAATAAGTTTAATCACTGTAGAGATGAGGAGTAATGTTTATGCGTAAGCACAGATGATTAAAACATGGGCGTGAGTTGTAAGCATGCTCTTAACTTCTGTAAAATATGAAAGACGAGTCTTTTAAAAGTGATAAAATGCTGCAGTTCTAAAGCATACACTTAGATACAAAATATGCACAAACATCACATTTATGTCCCTTAATTAGCTTGGTATATATTCCTTCTTATTCATTTACTGCAACGAAATTTATACTAGCTTTGTTTATCAAATATGCACACGCGTTCTAATGTTTCCAAAATTATCGATCATGTGTATATGATACTTATATTACGTGGTATAATTTATTCTTAGGTATATTCAAGTTGTTACCACGGTCCCAGTCTAAGCCATTCGGTGTATCGCCACGTAATATTGAATTACGGTCAGATGACAATGCAACATCTAAGCTGGCACCTCACTCTCCAGATTCCCACACCAACCCAACTTGAGGACTTTCGGCCACGACAGATTCAAGGTGCACCAGCCGCCTCTACACCATACGCTTACAAACATCCATGTCCTGAATTACCAACCTTTACCTGTGTGTATGATACTTATATTACGTGGTATTATTTATTCTTAGGTATATTCAAGTTGTTACCACGGTCCCAGTCTAAGCCAATCGGTGTATCGCCACGTAATATTGAACTACGGTCAGATGACGATGCAACATCTAAGCTGGTACCTCACTCTCCAGATTCCCACACCAACCCAACGAGATGACTTTCCGCCACGACAGATTTAAGGTGCGCCAGCCGCCTCTACACCGTACGCTTACAAACATCCATGTCCTGAATTACCAACCTTTACTTGTATAGAAGACATGGAGGAAATTTTAAGCCCGATGGTTCGTTGGTTTCAATTTTAAGACCGCTGATTCGTGGATTTCTCACCCCGTGATCTCTGACGTCCATCACTCACTCAGTATTTACTTGCATGTTTGCAAAAAAAAAGTGGAAACTGCTTCGACCGAAAATAGAATACTAATAAAAAAGAAAGCGACAGTTTAAATGATTACCAAGCGACAGTTCAGCGGTTTGTGCCATGTACTCGTAATTGTGATCGTAAATACTTTGTATTTAAATGTATTTTTATTTCCAGAGTAGATTCTACATGCACAATTTAAAAATAATCCATTTTTGAACTTTAAAGAACACTTGGGTCCTTGAACAGATCAGAAAACGGAATCGGGAGTTTTTCATTATTACTGGGAATATGTTGTTGGGATTCGTTATTTTTGTTTTCTATATGGGTTTTAAGAGAGTTAATTTTAAGACCGTGTTTTATTTCGGTATTTCGCTGAAACCATCTGGCTTTGGCGATGGTTCTGAGTGTGGTAGATTGGAGGAACTAGAAACAAACTTCATACTGTACCGAGTCCACGTGAATCATAGCCTCTAATGATGATGTCACGTAATGACGTCATAGTCCACAGTTTGAAACCACGAATCAGCGGGCTTTAAATTTCCCCATGTCTTCTGTTCTATTAAAGGTTATTAACATGCGTCCTGATCCGCATTCGAACCAGGAACCTTCCGATCCAGAGGCTAACACCTTAACCACTATACCGGTTGGTCGGCTGTTCTTAGGTATAATACGTTCAAAATCATTTGTTTAACTATTCTGGTGGTTGTCTCGATAATGACCAGATCTTAACAGAAGAGTTATCTCGCCATAAGCAAAGAGGCCTGATCTTGATAAACGAAATATCTCGTCAGTAGAAAGAAACATAAAACAAAGCTGCAATATCTTATAGACGAGATATCTCGTCAATATTAAAATTGCCCAGGTCCTGTTGGACTATATATCTCGTAGTTAGCAAAATTTACCAAATCGTGGCCCACATATCGCATCGAAACCACTTGGAGAGTTAACAATCCTAATGTATTACCGGGTTTTTAAATCGATAACATGAACATTTCATTGTATAATATGGTACAGTCACGTAAATTTAAGTCATTGAAATGACTGTATCTTTTATTAAACTTTATTAATCGAAACCTCTCTCGAACTTCGATGGACTGTTTTTTCTTCAAGCAAACTCATACAAATATTTGTTTTTAATATAAACAGAGCTAATATCAAGCTGCCGGTCATATTCTTACAAATCTAGTCACATTGTACCAAACGTTGTTTCGTATTAGCTCTTGGTTTAAGAAGGAAATAACAGATGTACCTAAAAATTTCGATAGGTAGATAAGTATTTCATTCAAGGTCGCACACTGGAGCAACACAATGGGCTATTGGTGACTGTCCGTGACCAAACCCAAAGGCAAAAACTTCAGACTGACTAAAATCCATGTGTGACTGTCTCATGCGTGACAACGGATCGCCTTTTTCAGCTTCCTCTAAATTCAACATAATCAGATATCTACAGAAAAATAATCTAGACTTGAGCAGAAGATATTTGAAGGTATTCGGATGCATTGTAGCTTATACTATTATTTACTGACAAAATTAAATTTTGTCTTGAAAATTGCATGAAACAAGAGGGCGTTCTTGAGCTGTTTGCTGAGGGAGGATTTTTTATATATGGTACGCACGCGATTTTCTTACAGTGAATGATTCGAACGTCGTTACTTTGTATTTCTAGAACAAGATGAGTTTTAAAAGTACTAGGTTTATCATCAAAGATCGATGTTTACCTTTGATAATATTAGGTATCTGAACAAATGGAAAATGTCAAATTTGTTGAAAAAAAATAGAATTTCAAAGCAACCACCAATAAATAGTAAAACCTTTAGGTAAGATCTTCAAATGTCCATTTCGGACGTCCAGCATCATCAGGACAGAAGTGAGTCACGAGAAGAAAAAACGAGTTTAAATATTATATTCAAGAATAGTGCTACCATAACTCACTTTTTAAACTTAGCCTTTCAAGACCGCATATAAAAACGGAAAAGCATTTACGTCTTTCACAAGTGTGTTCGACAACGTAAAAATGCTTTATCTGTATTTGCGTTGCCGAACATGCTAGTGACTGTCACAATTGGTTTCGCATAGACGTGAAATATAACTAGACTGAGCAATGATATTAAGAAGAGCTTCAAAAGTGTGACCAACTTGTTTACTAGTAATCACGTGACTGCTGGGTGAAAAAATGGATTGTTTTTATCTTATCGCCTCGTTTGGCGATGTAACATTTTCTAACAGAGTTGGTGTATGAATCCTCATTTCTAGACTGGCGACGAAAGTGGTGAAATCTCCAAAGTCTATTGTTATCAGTTGAGCAATCAGTGGACCAATCAGATTATAAATGTTAGGTTCCACACAGTAGAAGAAAGGTATAATGTTCACGTTACTAGAAGTTTTCGAAACGTGATACTTGTCACATAAATAGATGTTACCATTGCTCACTCTACTTTTATAATTCCTCTATGGTGCCTCCATCATTTACACAAGGCCTTGAAGGTCTTGGTCAAAAAAGTGAGCTGTGACAACATTATTCTAGAATAACATATATAAATTTGGTCTTTCTTCCCGTGACTTTTATTTCTGTTCTGATGATGGTTCCTCCACCGAAAGGTCATCGATTGTTTACCTTTTTTTTAAAAAAGATTTTACCTTTATTAGAAGCTTTTTGAAAAGTTTATATGTTTTTTACTGTATTAGATAACAACTTGATTTCCATTGGAAATTTAAAATTCGTTTTGGTACTGTACTGCAAGTGTAACTGTTGATATCTTGGATACGCGATGGATTTAAAAATTTGTTTTGATATGATATATTTTACAATCCTTTCTAAAATGGAGGAAGGAAGAATTCTTTAACAGATAAATATTTTTGTGTATAAATTCAAGAATTTCGACACAAAAAATAAATTATGCTCAAGTAGGTAGATTCTCAAGCATTTTCATTAATCCAAGTTTCATTCTTGTGTGCGTTTTAAATTAATGTATTTTGAGTTGACTCATTTCTCAGAAATGGACGATACAAAAATATTTCCGTGCTAGTATGTCAGTTTTTAATTGGATAAATAATAATTCGTGAATTGATTCTGGTGTTCAGTGCTTATTTCATCCAATTAAGGTTTTTATGCATTATCAATGACGATGATTTGGATCACTTGGGGTTATTATTTTAGCTTTTTATACTCCTCTTTGTCCTAAAGTGATCTTCAATTATGCTTACATCCATTAGTTCCAAAATTAAATGTAATTTGCAATTAATAGAAAAACAATACATGCTTTAGAATAATGATGTCATTAAAATATTTTTGTAAAAGTTTTTTACGAATAGGTAAGTGAGGGTGAGTTGAAGCAGTAGTTGTAGATTGTATGTTCCTTGAGAAATCGCTTAAAACCCTATTTATAATTTGGTTGTTGTTTTATCAACAGTTTTTATGATTACGAGCAGTTGAAGAAACGGGTTTGCTCAGGTGAGTTAGCAACTTGAGAGTTGTGGGAGTGCAAGTTTCATTCCTGTTAAGTTCGATTACTCAATGGATGCACTTGTCTTTTCTGTGTCACTAAACCTTTCTTTGCCTGTATGTCTATTTTCTTGACAATATTTGGCACAGTTTGGCCAAATACGACCATTGATCTCACCTCAGAATGTGTTCAAATATATCTCACACTTACTATATTACACTTTGGATATCTAGTTAAATGGCTACAATGAGATTTTTGTACTTTGTATACCTCAAGAAAGAATGAAGTTTGTACTGTGGTTTATCTATGGTTTTTAAAGTCTGTGTACTGAAATTAATGACATATTTTAACATTTATAAAATTTTTAAGCTACTTTAAACGAGGTAATCTGATGTTTAATTTTCACATGCATTATGAACGATTAAATTCAATTAGATTTACAAACGTAACACTTCTTCAAAGGACATGGATTAATATGAATGGATTAGTGGATTTCACGAGATATCTCGTCCATCAAGATCTGACCAATTTTGCTAAAGATGAGATATCTCTTCACCATGATATTGTTGATTTGTTTACGATGACAAGATCACGATCTGATCTGTTTGTGTTCTAATGACGAGAAATCTATTCCATTAAGGTCTGGTCAGTTTGGGTAATGATATTTTGACGAGACAACCACCAAGAAGGTCAAAGCTTTTATCCCATTCACAGATTGCTTTTCGCTCTAACCTTTGGTTCAAAAGGTTCTAGGTTCCGATCAAGGTAGGCTTGGTTGGTTGGATCAGTGGTGCGTAAAGCGTGAGTCGCGACCCCTCTGAGGGGTCCCGTGGAAAATGTTTTGGGTTGCCAAATTCAAAGAAATTTATCCGACAGTAAAACAATATAAGGCTCTTCAACAAGTATCAAGTACCAGTAAAAGAGTGAAATGAGATAATATTATTAAAAAAAAATAACTAATTTTTTTTTCGAAAACAATTGTTTGTATTAGTATATAATACCTATACTTCATAACCCGTCAGGCGAACAGACATAGTGATAAAGATAATTGTCCATTTGAGATGCCCTTTACTTGCTCTCTGGTGGGATTCATATGCAATTTGGGACGGTTTGAGGTTTATCAATGGCCCTCTTTACTACAGCTTTTTCAATGCAGGTGTGCCCCCAAATATATTTAGTCTTTATACTGTGATCACAGAGACGGTACAGTTCTTTCCGTCTGTGCCTAAGTAGTTCGGTTTTGCTGATTCTTACGTTCATTCAAGTGCATTCTGTAATTCTGTTTATATAATGTTTTTGTTAATTCTGTGTAAAATTTGCAATCGGGTATGTACACCCGTCAAAAAAAACCTGCTCACCCGATCGCAATTGCACACTTTACATCACAGAACAAAACAGAAGGTAGCAATCGATAGGGATGAAAGTTTTCTACAAATATAAATATTTAAAATTTGTCTAAGTGGCCGTCTTCATAATAAATTGGGTGTCTTCTCCGATAATTTCAATATGAACCCCCATGTTCTATCACGTAATTGTATTCGACACAAAATTTCAGGTGGATTTGATGAAAAATAATGTAAAACGGCGCGCGCGCGCGCGCGCGTAAAATTCACAAAGAAAATCCGTAAAAACCATTGAGGGAGCGTATAAATGTTCGGAGTTCAATCACATTATAAATATTAGTAAAGAAGTGTAGTGGCCGTCGCAGTCAAATGACCTGTTGCAGGCGCCTTGGTATGGAATCCATTAAGACGATGACAAAGTCAGAATCCATTGTGATTGAATCCCAGGATATGTTGGCAGAAATTTCTGTTTTCTCTTTGTGAACAATCCCCCATAACGATAATAATCATCGAATTTTTCAGTTTCTCTGCGCTACTAATTATGCACGTAATGAACTGAAATTTGGAATTCCGATGTTTCAGTGACAGCTGAATCACACGGTGTCAAAATTTGCTCATGTTTCTGTACATAATTTTTATGAATATTAATTTAATAATTGATAAAAAATAGTAAATTTAGTTTGATAATTAAAATGTTTTTGATTGTGTTTGTGTTTTTGGGTAGCAAAGGATGAAAAAACAATTTTTTAGGAAAAATAATGTTTGTAGCAAGTATAACAAAAAACGTGAAACACCAACTTAACATTAGGAGATCTAATTTTTAAACACTTACAAATCGGTGAAAAATCAAATAAAATTGATGAACCTTTTTTTTTATTTCTGCCCAAAATTGTATACATAATCCAAATTTGTGATAAAAGTTGGGGGTTTGTATTGAAATTATCGGAGCAGGTATCCAATTTAATTTTGATGACGGCCCCTTAGACAAATTTTAAGTATTTATATTTGTAGAAAACATTCATTCCTATAGATTGCCACCTTTCATTTTGCTCTGCGATGTAAATTGTGCAAATGCGATCGGGTGAGTAGTTTTTATTTTGACGGCTGTACATAACATATTTATTAATTATAGAACAGTTCAATAGCATGATCGGAGGGCAATAGTAAACAATTTATTAAAAAATCAATATGTTTATAAAGAAAAGATGTTCTTTTTTCTAAAATGACTAAGTTGAAGATTAAATAAACGTCTATTGTCTATCTAGGAGTCGTGACAAAATAGTACACAAAATGGGAGGGGGGAGTGATAATTGTTTGTGCACCACTGGTTTAGATTATAGTGTTAAATGACGCAATAGCTCTTTGGTCAAGATGCGCCTAATACAAGACGGACTACGTTAAGTAAACACACGGTCGTACAAGGTTTAGACCAAAAGCAGTAAAGAGAAATACACCCAAGTTAATATCAAGTGCATTGCAACACGTTCGTTAGACTTCAGAGCAATCTTGTACTGTTTGCTCCGTACAATAAATTTCTTAGTTTTGGTAAGGAAAAGGAGGTTAGGTTATCAAAAGGAATTCAGTTAATTAATATGGCGATTTACATTAAACTTATGAGTTCTAAGATTTACTGCTTTTTCATGTGGCTTCATTTTAGCAGAATTTCCTTTGAAAAATATGAGTAGCATTAGATTCTGGAGTTTTCATATTACTCTACGTACTCTTTCATATTCTGAAATTTCAATGTATTTCTTCAAAGAATCAGGTTGAAATTGTTTAGAAATATATTAAATATTGAACAAGAAAAATGCATCGCCATTATTCTCATAAGATTATATTGAAAAACTGGAAAGAAAATAAGGTACTCTTTATGAAATTTTGCGATGGTTGTATACAGTGGAGCCTGGAGTCATGAATAATTTAAGAGGGTATTTGCTTTTTGTCAACCATAATCTTGTTACGCCTTTATTTAAAATTCGGAAGACAATTATGTTTTTACTTTTTTTCGCTCCTGAATAGATAATATTTCTTTTACCTACAGTTTTACACTTTTAGAAATTTAAAATAACCCATCTCATCCTATTACACTTGAATTCAATAAAAATGCTCAACGACGCCTTCCGCATTCAGCGCTGTTCTCAAAATGCAAAGCATTTTATACTGATGCAATTTAGTTTCCTTATCATCTTTGCGTGTTACTTCGGGCAATATTATAGGAGATTGATTCATAGCACTTACTGCAAAAAAATGATATTGATAGTGTGCCACTAACGTAAATGATTAATCACATCTTTGTATCTTTGTTAATAGTGTTGAAAAACAAGGGATTTGGGGATAAGATTTCTTAAAGCAGCAAAGTATTCACACATTTTACCTTGGGTGTGCAATAAATGTGCAGAAAGAAATCGATATTAACGCAGTGACTTTAAAGCTTTGACTTTATACAGGAAAATGAAACGACATATAAGGGAAAATTATAATAAAATGAGATGGATCTATTTAAGTTTATTTTTGCCTCATTTAATACACCTCTGTATGGGCACCATTAGTTGCACGAAGCACATCAAGACTGTACTTCGATTTCTTGCCATATTCGCTGAAGCATGCTCTCATCAATGGTGGCAATGGCAGCAGTGATCTTCTGCTTTAGATTAGGGATGTCCCGTACCTTTGTTCGATGCACCACCACATTGGGGACTGCATGTTCGAGTATTTCTTAATGAAATATTTCCAGACAGGTGGATTGGAAGGGGTGATCCAATTATCTGGCCACGTCGTTCACCAGGTATTACCTTCTTTCTATGGGATTATGTTAAAGGTATCATGCATGTCGTTGCCATTGCCACCATTGATGAGGAAATACTACAACGAACATGGCAAGAAATACAGTTCCGACTTAATGTGCTTTGTGCAACTAATGGTGCCCATATAGAGGTGTATAAAGTGAGGCAAAAAAATGAGACGTATATATTTACGTCGCAATTTGTATAATAATTTCCACTTATCTGTCTTTTTATTTGCCTTTGTAGTAAATCTTTGAAATTGTAAAGAGACTTTATGGGCACCATGTATATATTCCCGACCAATCCTTCAAAAGTTCAGGATATGTTGGCTTCTGGATCGAAAGGGTTCCTATTTAGAATTCGGATTAAGGTGTGGGTGTATGTTGGTTCCTCTGGAATGAATTTGGGGTAACTCTTTTAACGGGATGTGCTTAGACAGCATTGTAAGATTGTGAGTCGTAAAGTGGATTCCCACCCGTGGAAAACCAGGGCTTTTCACTAATTCGCCTTAGTAGTGCCATAATTAAAATGTTCAATTAGCCACTCATTACCGTAAAAAATTATACTTCCTGCATAACTATAAATCTAGCCAATTTTAACCCTTATGAGAGTTCATATTCGGTACGAAAACTGCCTTGTAATGGCCATCCTCTGATTAAAAACCTGTTCCAAACTGCCACCAGTTCTGGGCAAGGGACACTTTGTTTTCCCCACATATCTTTATCCCGTGGAAAACCAGGGCTTCTCACTAATCCGCCTTGGTAGTGCCATAATTAAAATGTTCACTTAGCCACTCATTGACGTAAAAAAATTATGTTTCCTGCAAAATTATAAATATAACCAATTTTAACCCTTATGATGGTTAATCTTCGGTACGAAAATTGCCTTATAATGGCCATCCTCTGATGTAAAACCTGTTTCAAACTGCCATCAGTTCTGGGCAAGGGACACTGTGTTTTCCCCACATATATTTATTCCCTTGGAGTAATAGGGCAGCTTATTTTCAAGGAAGTTTCTCGTCATTGGAAAAACTGACCATATCTAGATGGACGAGATATCTCGTGATTAACGAACCGTCAGATCTTGATGGACGAGATATCTTGTCGAAACGACTTGGAGGGTTAAAGATGCATATCGCCGGCTTAAAAGTTAAACACAACAAATCGCAATTTTCTACGGCAAGTTTTTACCTTTTCTAGAGCCAAATGTAGTTATATTTAGAATAGTGTTCTCTATTTCATGTTGTATTTGCATGAAGGTTAGGCTTCTTCTTGAGAAACACGGTGAGTTCAGCTAATGAGTAGAATTATTTCACTCGTATTTTAAGAAGACTTCTGTTTGACTTAGTGTTGTCCACTTTTAAGACCGATGGTATTATTTTTAATAGAATAACATATAGTTATGAAGAGTTCATTTTTATTTTTTGAATAGAATTTTGCATGAGTCAGATAATGCTTATTAGATATTTAGAGAATACATTAAAACGTAGGTTCACAGAAGATTTAAAAAAATTAATTTTTAAACAGTTCATACAGTAAATGTTTTGTGTCACAACAAAAGACGTTAAGTCAAAAATAATTTAGATAAGTAGATAAATCTAATTGTAATTAAAACCCATTATATTAGTTTTTTAAATTAATAATGCTCTTGACTCTTCTAAAAATTTAAAAATAACTTCAACAAAAAAAAACTTTTAGACACAACCCTTTATTCTTCTGACTCGGAAGAAATACCTAATGTATTACTTTATTTATGGTGTACTGATGACTCATAGTAACTGACATTAATTTGACTATAGGAAAACCGTCTTTGATTTGTAACGCTCTGAAATTAATGAAGTGGATATTTTTACAGTTACAAATAGTATATTTTCTGTTGGCATTTTTTTATTCTTAGAATTTTTATAGAAATAAAGCTATATTTCTTTTGCTTCATTTCCTTATTCCATTACCTTATTCTGTCAATAATTATGGACACCAATTATTCTTTCGACTGACAATTTTAGAACACTACAGTTACATTTGAATTGTATTTATAACAGAGGCTGTTGTGTGAAGCATACAGGATTACAAATTCGAGTATTTTCAGAAGCTCTTCCTTCTAGCTTTTTTAGAGAAACGAAATCCTTTGGGAGTTAAAATATCTCGCCTTTTATCCCAAGCCCGTGAGTGTTCTCATTCAAAAAAATTGAAACTGAAAGAATTGTGTGAAATAACGACTAAAGGTCGCTAGATCTTAGCTGATCAGGAAACAATGGCTAGAAAAGTAAAAATAAATTTTAAAAAATCGGTAAAAGGTCGAGAAAAAATAGCGCACTTCAGAAGTTACAAAAGTTTCTTTTGCTCTTTAACCCAGTCTCTTCTTGACTCCCGAAAAAGAAGGACATGTACCGTGTAGTAGACAGCAGGTGTTAGTTTTTAACTTGGTTAATATATCGGTTAAAAAACGAAACAAGACAAGAGAGGAAAAAAAATTAAACACTTTTCGTAGATAAACATAAGTGGACTAGATTAGAACACACAAAAAATTCGTCCTTAATACAAAAATTAAAAGGATTACTAAATAGTTCGTCACTATTAAGTTAAATATCTATATTATTATAACTATCAAGTATTACCTACAAGTCAGTGACTGAAGTTTCAGGAATAAATGTAATTTCGCACTCTTCTTATTTTAATACAATTTTTCCGATCTATGCATTTGAATACAGGATATTAAAAAAATATTTGGCCAAATTGTAAAGTGTGGTAGCAGAGTCCGGTGTAAATATTTTTGCAAAAGAATGCCGCTTTTAGGGGGTAGAGAGCGCTGTTTAGTTCAGTCGATAGCATCGATTCTGTGGCGTAAGGCGTCATTCCCTGATAGGAATTTCAAAAGAGAAGTAAAGTATTCGTGTAGCGATGCATGCAGTTACAAAACAAAGCTGGGAATGGCGCTTTACGCCATAGAAACCCGTTATCAACTGACCAAAACAGCGCTCTCTCTCACCTAGATGCGGTATTTGCGAACGCAGATTCTTAGAAAAATGTGCATTTTGGGCCTCTTTTACTATAAGATCAGATATTTTTGATACACCCTATATATATATATATATGTATATATATATATATATAGCTATTAATCCGTATATTAAAATATTTAATTTCGCTAAAAAATTGGTTATTAAAATTTACTAGGTTGCAGTTATGAAGGAGGATTTTATTGAACTTTGGGGATATATAATACCTATTAAGAATTTAATTACCAAATGTTCTGCATATGTAATCCCGTCACTTTTAATTATTCAACTTTACAAAAATTAACAATCTACTTGTTTTATATAAAACTAATTAGAGTATCATTAATGAATAAATATTTTAAATTGTTGTTTTTACAGGATACCTTTTTCTTTCGAGAGTATTCTGAACACCAGTTAATTATTTTATTCAAGTTAATTGTTAATTTTCAAAACCTATGGTTTTATCAAATTACATGCATTTTTTAAAATGTACTGTATTTTATGTCATGTTATTCTATGCTCATATAATAATATAATAATTAATTAGATTTTTTCTCTTTTGCTTGATTTCTCGTCTCTTCCTTTTGTTACTAATCTGATGGATAGATTGTATTGTAATTACGATTAGTACAAGTTTTTTAATTTTATAGAGTTCAGTTTTTATAAGATATGTTTGAGGAAATATCCACTTATATATGTATCTAATAAAATACATTTTACTTGTGCTGAGCACATTAAAGGTTTTTTTGTATAATTTACCATGCAGACCATCCAGGGGCTGCCCTGGAAGTTGATGGAGATAGAGCAATGCAGACTGCCCTTACTAGACTTATTAGTGGCCACATTAAGTCTCTCTTCTTTGACCAGGGACGTAAGACTTTTTTATCGTGTAGAAAATGCAGTTTGGCTCCGGCCTCCCCCAGTCACCTTCTTGCTTGTATGGGGATGGTCAAGACTGATTTGAAAGAGAGTCCTGTCCAAGTTATGGACTTTTTGAGGGTGTACGATCTTCTGGACTTGATCTAGTTGATCTAGACCAAGGAGAATTAGCAACAACAACTGTATAATTGGCTAACTGATATTTTCTCATTAAATAAAATGTTCAATGAAAGTACAAATGTGGGAAAAACTTATATCATTTGATGACCTGTCCAACACATTCTTAAACTAATTGTTGTACTCATTTTTGCGTTTAAAAAAATACATTTATACAAGGTGATAGTCCTTCACAAAAAAAAGGTATCTCTGAAATTGTTTTAATCTTGAAATTGCCATAGAAAGTGCGAGTAAGACAGATTTAGAAAAGACATCTTATACAAGTAGTTTATTATACAAACGGTTAAAGCGAGTGAACAAACTGTATTTATTTAAAGCTCTTAAAGAGAAAACAATCGGAAGGAAACATACCTATCCAAAGTCTGAAATACAGTTTCAGTAAATCTATAAGTATAGATATTCTTCCAGTAGTATAGAACAGCTCTATCACCCACAGCTGTTATATCTGTTTTCCAAAAAACAATGCTTTGGAGAAGCTATCTTTAAGTATTTGAATCTATTGACAAGAGGTGTTGCTGCTCCAAAACAATAACTTATTACCATTTTTACTAGTATCCATTCCTCATACGATTACATCGGATATAAATATCCCCTCATAAATCCCATATATTCTCCCAAATAGCAACGGTGTATTGAATAAATTCGAAATAAATCCTCTCCACGTAATGAAATATCCATTCTATTTTTATAATGTGAAAGGGTACTTGGAAACTGAATAAAACTCTACATTTGTAATTTAATCCCTTTCTATTTGCAATGCTAAAAGATTTAACCACACTACAGCTTATGCAAGGAAGATAGGAACGGAGCATTGTATATAACTGCTCGTTTAAAATACTCTTTTTACGATCGCCTAGTGTAATGCAACTGATTCAGGACTAGTTTTATTAGGCGTTTGGGAAATTCGCACGCCCCGCAGTTCTCTTCTTAAAGTCTGAGCATCTGCAAAGCGAATCTGGTTTCCTTTTGCAATTCCGATAAGATTTAAATGGTCAGAACAACTTTAAACTGTGTTTATATTTAGGTTTATTTTACGTATACTTTACATGTAATCCGATTTTTGTTGCCAAAATATGCTGTTGGAAATAAGAACAGCTAGAAGGACATTTGTGTATGTAATAAGTTGTCCGTGTGAATTCAAGTATGTTCTGCAAACATAAAAACTTTGAACGTATCTGTAAGTTAGGTATTTCTGAAGGCATGTCTTATTCAAAGTCCAATTCATTTTTGATTACACTCAATAAACCTACGACTACTAAAGTGTGTTATATCGTGTCTTTACACAAAACGCAGTTTTAATGTTGGATTAAAGAATGAAGGAAAGAGATATTGGACGTTTAAACAATTGTTTATTGTGAATATTTAAAAATTAATTTTCAACAATTTAGAAAGGAAACTAAATATATGTTATCATAGGAGAACACTGACAATGAGTCTTATTGAAGTTCCTTTATAATTAAGAAAGCATCTTGTTTCAGAAGCAGCACTAGATCTACCTTATTTTTCGGGGCACATTGAATCTTATAACACGACAATAAGAGAGCAACATCGCCGTTTGGTCATTATGTGTTGATAACATTTACTTATTGCCAATTGCTGATTGAGTGCCTTTGATTATTTCAAAAAATTCATCGGATACATTTATACGCTGCATTTTATCAACCGTTAACCCTAAAGATCAAATGCTCAGATACTGTTTGACTAACTCATCAGAGTGGAATGTAATACATGTAGCTTAGAAATATACACCATTCTTAAAGATAGCTGCTTTTCTGTCTCGACTTTCAGCCAGTACAAACATCCTTACCTGAAATAAGCCCCAGCAGTGAAAAAAATTACATCAATCTCCATTGATTAGGTTAGAGAATTTCCAGTTTCGGATCATCAAAGGGAAGACTCAAGAGAAGAAGCAGAAGGGAAAACAAGTGATGCATTTGTTTTTTTAAATCCTTCTACATCCAGATCTATTAGGGCCAATTCGATTACCTTTTCATCCCCTTGTCCCGTGAGTTGCTTTTATCAACTGGTAAAAAACGAAGAAAACACTAACTTGATTTTCTGACGTTAATAGAGACTGGCGCTAAAACCATCCGAAAACTAAGAGGCAAGTAAATGTCTTTATTTCTGAAAACAGTGGCCTACCATAATCGATGGCTCTGTAGACTTCTTTAAGACCGACAAAATATATTTCCATCCAGGAAGATGTCTGCTTCCTTTCGTATTTAAAAAAAAATGGGATGTAACAGTTATTCTGTAAAGGAATTCCTCATTTCACCTCTGTGTTGACTGTAAACAAATATATGACTAAAACAGAAATAGGCGTTTCGGAACAGATTCAGTCTACGTTTATCGCGGTGGCAATGGACTTGAGGCTCATATTTAGCGTAACTCTAATGTCGCAGAGAAAAGAATTATTTAAAAAATCCTTTTTCCTTCTTAGAACGGAAAGTAACAAACTTCAGAAACACATTTTTAAACGTTTTAAAAATATATATACGTAAATAATATAAATATACTTTAGGAGTGGGTAGATATTTTATATGGAAGAATAATATTTATATATTCTGAGTGGAAAGTGAGAAGAAAAAATTCAATCAATGCAATTGAAATAGGTTAGAAAACAAAAATAGATTGTCCTTTGACTTTCCAAGTAGTTTCGACTAATTAAATCGATTATCAAGCCCATAACTCACTTTCCCACTATCTGATTTTAACCTTCTTTATGGTTGTCTCGACGAGGTAACTCGTCTATAATAAAGCTGACCATATCATGTTGGACGAGATGTATCGTCCTTAGAAAAAAAATGTGTCAAGATATTGATTTTGTTATAAATCATAAAAAATTTGCAGTATCTAGAGGACGAGATGTCTCTTCGAAACCATGTGGAGAGACAATTCCTTATAGGTAAGCAAATGAATCCGTCTTATCCGTGAAAATATAATTAATGTTTTTGCAATAAGTATACCCACATCTATTGGGGCTTTCGAATATTCTTAGTACAAGTGATCCACTTCCCAGTCTTCATGTATAATACTGTAAGGGAATATTATGCTGATAGTCAGGATATTCTAAATTACCCATGTCTCTGACCCTTGAAAGGGGATACTCATATGCATATACTTCTCATGTGATGTTTCGATTGGAATCGCATGCCCCCTTTGGTTCTCAATTGGGCTACTGACCTATTAACTCATAACAGCGTGAAAGATAACCGCACATTACGCCAAATCCAATCTCAACCGAATCATCATGAATCATCAAATCATTTCCTTATAGTCGGTGCTATGATGTCCCACTTATTAAAATCATATATTTACCGGATCCAATCTGGCTCTGAAGCTATTACATGCATATCTCGGTTGTTTATCCATTGTAGATAATGTCATATATTTGATATCCCAACTGAATAGTCGAAATGTACATTAATCAAGAATATTATTAACCCTCTGAGGTGTACATGTTCGGTTCGTCAGGGGAAGTTTTACCTGCATGACTTCTCACCAGTTTTGACCCCGACCAATATAAGGTCACCAATAGATGCAGTTTATCTAATGATTAATCTTACGATCACCAATAGATTTTTGAGTAGCGTCGGTAACGTTCATTTCCCCCCATAACGCATATTGACTCAATAACCATATTAAATAGTTGAAAATACCTTTGGTAAGATTCTGTTGGTTAGGAGGATCGGTTGAAAACTGAATATATTTGTGTGAAACCCTCAAAGGTATTGTTGAGTTATTCAACTCAGAAATTCAAGATTATATTCAACTCAGAAATCTAGTGACGTTCAGAAGGTTAACTACCATAACCCGCTTGATTAGATTGGAAGGAAAGGTCTCAGACTCGCGTACTTTTTATCCACAGTTAAGAAAAGCTATGACAGCTACGAAGCCCGAATTTTAAAATTTGTTCTAGACTATTTTAAAATTTGTTCTAGACTATTTTAAAATTTGTTCTAGACTATTTTAAAATTTGTTCTAGACTATTTTAAAATTTATTTAGTGACATATTGTTTTCCTTAGAATGGCAACAGCATAAAGGAACACAGATCCTAAATTTTTTCCCGTGTTTTCGTTTGAAAGATTTCAGCTGAAGAACAAAACAAATTAAAAGTTTTAACTTGCTTTATGTAGTTATTTTTACTACCTTCTAGATCGTTAAAGATAGAGTAAAAATTTCATCGGATTTAAAATCTGCGGAAAATTTCACATTAGATCGATAGCTAAAAATATGATTTCTTTTAATTAATAATTTTTAAATTGTAACTTTTATATATTTTCCAATACGAACGTCGCCTCGAAGAATGACCTTCGTTTGATTCGAGATTAATTCATTTTGATTTTCTGAGAAACGCATTCGAGCAAAGCAAAGTAAATAATTAAAGTTATGACTGGTGTTCTTTAGTACTTTTTTCTATCTTCTTTTTCAGCGATCGTTAAAGATGGAATAAAAATTTGAACGTATATGAAATCTGCGGAAAATTTTACACCAGATAGCTACCTTATAAGTCTGATTTTCTTTTAAAAAATGATTTTTCAATTAAATATTTATATTTTCGCAAGTGATTGTGACGTCACACCGATAGAAGCTCTTTGCTATTCGAATTTGATCGCATTTGACAACGCCGTTATGGCTGTTGTTCAATAGGCTGCGAATTCCCATTTCATTTGCGAAGCAAACCAAATAGAAATTCGTAGCAATCACCGGGGGTTAGCGACCAGTGATCGCACTTGACCACACGAAAAGAACGGTCACGGGCAAAGCCGTGCTGGCCACGCAATGGATAGTTAAGAATAATCACACAGCTCACACACAAGATAGTGGCATGTGGTCTCAATGACAGACTATTCAAGCTGAACATTAAATTAGCGCTTTTTATGAATTTAGGGAAGATTAATAAAACAAACGACTGTTAAACTTAACCCTCCAAGAGGTTTTGGCAAGGGGGTGGTATGTAGTATAGGGTGTAACGGCAATTTTTCGCCAAACATGTTAACCTAGATACTACGTATATATTTATGGCAACCCGATGTAAAGATAGGAAACTAATCGAATCGACAAGATGTCTGCAAAACTCACCTCGGCGTCCATCTTCTTTTGAGGAGAAAAATTGCTTGGCGATAAACACGTACCTTATACTACTTATTTCACCGTATACTACATATCGGCAATGAATATTTGATAATTTTTTTGTAAATGGCGAGATATCTTGTACATTAAGATCAGCTATTGATTTTTCTAATGACCAGATACAGCGTCAAGACAAGGAGGATTAAGGTGTGCTTGTAGATACGACATCCATACATTGATTATTACTGCTTAAACAAACCTTGCAACCTAACCCGAATTTGTTACAGAGTTTCTTTGCATTATGAATCTCTTAGCATTAGTTTTGACATGTACTACAATAAATATTTCTGTGGTTCGTATAGGCTGCTTTGTTTTGCTAAATATGTATTATCCGAGTTTCTCTCTGTTCATTCGAGGTAGACTCGGTCCACATTACATCAGGTAATTAAGATCGAATCTTTGCTAACGTTTTCATTTACGTAGAATTTAAAAGCATTTTGGTGTACACAAGTCAAATCAAAACGAATCACAAACATTGTGTGGTGATTCTGGATACTAACAGATACCTAAGCCTTCGTGTATTTTAATGAATGTAACAGCATTTAGAGAATTCATTGTGGAAATAACTTGGCCTTATGTATATGCATAGATATTTAGCGAAGAAAAGCTCCGTGACTAGAAGCGTGGTATTATTTCGGTTGCCTAGCTACGGGGGTACGACTCGTTATTGATATGGGACCTATGGGAGTGAGAGAAGCGAGAAGGTCTTTATTTTCAACCTTGTAGGCGTGACGCCAGGTTATGACAGATTTTCTCAGGTAGGCTCTTGCAATTTCTGACACACCTTCCTGACTTCTTAATTTGGAGTTGCGTTGACCATCGCGGTCAAAAAATGATCATTAGTGGTCATTACTTAAGGGGTTGCACAACTGAGCTAGTGAAGTTATGTTCTGTCTATTACATGAAAAAAGGGTGGAGGATTAGAAATAAAATTACTTGGAATAATATAGAAAAACGTGGTTTGTCGTCTTATATGAACGTGTTTCAAGAACCTGCCATTATATGTATTTTAATATCATACATCAAGTAATATTCCTTATTTCTATGTTTGAACTAGTCTATTCATTCAATTACGAGGCAGGCTAAAGTAAGCATTGCATTCACACAATTCATACCAAACACTCTTAGGGATTGATCCCAGACCTTCATCAATAGCCCGTTGTGTTGCTCCAGTACGACGATAATTAAAATACCTACTACATACCAAACACATAGTATTGCTTTGTCGAGTAGTTATTTTAGACGCGTGGTTTTCAACGAGTCTATTATTTCATCTAGGAGGCTGTTTAAAGTAAACATTGCGCCACAGAACTGCTATTAAACATACATTATGACTCTGGGGTGTAGACATTTAAGTCGTGTGCTTTTGAACGATTCTATTCATTGAATCAATAGGCCGCAATGTAAACATTGAGTTCACAATTGGCGCCTTTAGCGCAGATTCTGACCCTGTGATTATAGTACGGTATTATATGCGATAGCCATAATTCTGAGTAAGCGAAACACATAATAACACATGTCGTTCATCATGCATGATGTTTCATATAAAAGTCCTTCCCTTGATGAGCTCACTACTATTCTATCAAATGAATTCCTTCAAGGTCAACTGCAATCTCACAAGTACCGCGGTATTATCGATCAATAGTAAGACTTAGCAGTCAACGAACATGCATGTAATCAATAGATGGATAGGTAATTTCAAAACACGAAAGAAAATAGTGAAGTAAGAAAGTTTTAGAAAAAGAAATAGTACTTTGTTATAAGCATCTTTATACTAGTTTCCAGGTTCGTGCTAAAATAAACATAACGATAGAACTAAGTGGATTCCAAGAATTTCCCGAAGGCAATTTTCCCTTCAAACTACGTCACTGTAGCTGTTTTTTCTTGACACTAAGGATTTGCATGTATGCGTTATTTATTCTGCAAGTTTAAGGGACTTTACAGGTTTTTTTCAAGCAATAAGAAAGCTTTATGTTTCAAATGCAACAACTGAGTTACATGGCCTAAAATCAGGTTACATAAAAACATATTAAAAAAAAATTAATATTTCACAATTTTCATGCAAACGAAACAACTACCTTTAATATTAGCAATTACATACGCTAAGATTTATAAAAAATTATTCTTCAGCAGATATTTATGTTATCCCCATATACAAAGAGTTTTGGAGAAAAGTGTTTCGAAACGTTTAAGAATTTTATGATTGATTTTATAGGAAGGTTGGTAGATAGATAGTTGAATTTACTGAGCACACAATGGACTATCTGTAATGATCCGTGATCAGACTTGAAGGGAAATATCCGAGAACAATACTTCATAATTTTTAAATACGATCAGATCACGAGCAACACCTCGTCAGGTAAACCACAGTCTCCAAACTTCCACATCAGGTCAAAGTGCTGATATTTGTCAGCCATTGCAGTTTTAACGTACAAAATACCACTTTAAAACAATTGTTTTTGATTGGATATAGTTTAGAAATCATAACCAGCAACTCTACCGATTGAGTGCATATTTAAGAAGATGGCACGATAGTTGTTTCAGTTTAAATTCCATTGTCCATTTAATTCCACTCACAAAGATCCCTACGCATATGAATGAGATCACAGACTTCAAATATAAGTATACCGAGTAATGCTATTGAGAGGAGAATCTAAAAATGTAATCAGCAATTCAACCATTAGTGATGTGATTTCTGTGTGAAATATAGAATTAGTTGTGCCAATTCTTATCGCTTTGGTTTGGCGATATGACATTCTATGGCAGGGTCGATGTGTAAATGCGTACTTCCCTAGGGAGAGGACAAAAATGGTGAAATCGCCAGTCTACTACTTTGTCGCACGGACCACTCAGATGATAAATCAATAAATGGGCGTTTTTTACCGTCTCGTTGATTAATCGGATAATGCTGGTAAATTCGGATTACTGATAGTCATGTTTTTATGCTTACATGTATTTATTCATTTCTAGCCACAAAGAAAATAGTTTCCTCAAAAAAAAAATTAAGGCAATTGTAACTAAAATTTTCAGAGATATCTAACTACTTTCCGAGTTGTTTAATACTTACGAAGTTTAAATTTAAGTAAAATGTTTAATTCCATCATGGCACTTTTCATACTATCAAAATTGCAAACCCAAAATACCTAAGGCTAGGCCTCCATTTGCGATTTCTACTCGCGCGATTTTTCAACCGCAAAAATAAAAATCATTTTTTAAGTACAAGTGCACACATTTGCGACTAAGGGGGTCCGAGACACAAAAATCGTCAAATTTTCGAAATTGTTTTTATTATTTTAAGAAATTCTCTGTGTTTTTCTACTTAAAATGAAGTCTAAATCATGTTTCTATCTTAATTAGAACTAGAGATATTATAATTTTTGTGGTGCGTTATTTTGAAAATCTAACACTCTTGAAAGTTGTTGTCATGGCAACAACATCTATCTTTTAAACTTTAAATGCGTTTTTCTCTATGATACATTCTTTCAAGATTTCTTGTATTCAAATTGCTATAAGTCGAAAACCGATAAAATTTAAGGGTTGAAATTTGGAATATATCTTTTTCAAACATTATACTTTAATTTTGATTCAACAAATTTGAAACAAATATTTACTTTTAAAAATATGACTTAAAAAAAAATATCTTAAAATTTTCAAAATTTTTTATTCAATTATTTTTTATTTTTTATTAAATTAATATTTTTTAAATTGCTGAATCGAAATTAAAGTTTATAAATTTGTGAATAATTTACTGCAAGAATTTTGAAAATTGGTCAAGAATATTTTGAGTTTTAGCAATTTAAAATGACCTCTCTTATTTTTTTTTAAATTTTAATTTAAAATTTTTAAAAAACTTTTGGAAAAATTTTGTGTTGTGATTTTGCTTATTAGTTAGATGGGTAATCAGTACAAATATATTCTAAATTCTAAATTAATTAATAAAATTTTTTTTTCAATGTCTCCTGGACCCCCCTAAACAATAGCAGCGATTAAAAAGTTGCAACCGGTCCTATTTTTGCTGCGACGCGACTGTCGCTCTACCCAATGAATCACACAGACAGGCATGGACATGCACCCACTTGCGATAGTTTACTCACGCGTTTTCCAAGGTCAGTTATTCCTATACATTAAATTATGTATTTTATTCCTCTAATTAAAGTTTCTATCTTTGCGATCGTTGAAGATAGAGTAAAAATTTCAACGGATTTGAAATCTGCGGAAAATTTTACCTCAGTTCGATATATCAAATATGATTTACTCTAAATAAATAATTAATTATTTAATAAATAAATAATTAATTATTTAATAAATAAATAATTGTTTATCAAATAGACCTTTTATGGATGGATTTAATTGTGGATCAAATGGTAAATAATTAATAACCAATCTGTCTTTAGGGTCGATCTTCGAAGCGTCAAATTTTACGCTGATTTGAAATCCGTTGAAATTTTCACTCTATCTTTAACGATCGCAAAGATAGAAACTTGAAATAGGGGAATAAAAAACATAATTTAATCTAACTCAGTTATTTATTAATCGCAGTGTGTGCACCTTGTAGATTTTTTTGGTTGCCGCAACTAGAAATCGCAAGTGGAGGTTTAGCCTAAAAATGAAAGAAAATTATATTTTCTCATAAAAACCATCTATTGGGACAGTTTTCGTTTTAATAAATTTTGATGGTATGGGGAAGTACTTAAAACTGCTGTAAGCAGTCTTCTTTTTAATAACATCTAAAATTCAGCCTATAACCAAACGCTTATTAAAATGATTAAGTATGTAACTAGACTTAATGGAATATTTTGTTTTATCAAACTAACTTTAGCCTTAACTAAAATAGCCATCCATAAATAACATATATGAATAATTTTTGCATTTATCTTTTGTGATATCGATATTTATTAGAAATTCATTATTCTACATGGAATCAATATTTATTACAGAATCCAATATATTGACTGATAGCGGGCTGATGCAAATTTAACGACGGTCTGTGATGTTTCTAAGCATTGATAAGCTTCTTAAATGGGCCGTGGAGGTCGTAAAAAGGTTGATTTTTACATGTACTTGTAAAAGGACATTTATCCGAGCACGTTTTTTCCTGTTAGTCTAGAACTTTTACACTTTTTTATTAGTTATTTAATGTGTTTTTTACCTTTAGCTTCGTACAACTACAACTTTTTTTCTGCATTCTCTTCTCACTTTTTTTGTTCTAACGTCTCCAAAGCAACGAGTTTCAAGTTCTTTTTTAGATAAAACAATTCTTGATCGACAATTATTGCTCGCTAACTGTTAAATTTATGGCATATGCCTTCCACTACCTAAGATATTGATTGCTGTAAAATTTCGGAAATCAAGCATCGAAAATGCATGATTTTTCGAAAAATCGAATTTTCGCAGCTGTTCAAAATTGTGTAAGTGGAGTTATGCATTAATGAAAATGCGTCCTTCTACGCTTTAAAAATAAAAATAAAGAGCGAAAATCGATCGAAAGGAAACTGAATATTATTAACATTTTACTAATTAACAAATAACGCAATAATAGAAAAGAAAAGCTGCTGACATATATTAAAAACAATCTAAGTAGTTCATATGCCCGTATTAAATGTTGAGAGTGGTGTTGATTTTAGATTTACCAAACACCTTGGTTAACCCCTCGAGTGGTTTCGATAAGATATCTCTTCCATTCAGGTCTGAAAAATTTTGATAACGACGAGACATATAGTTCTTCAAGATCATTCTAATTTTGATAATGATGTGGTATATAGTCTATCAAGATCTGACCAATTTTGATAAAAACGAGATATATGAGTGTAGTCCATCAAGATCATTCGAATTATTTTGATAACAACGAGATATACGAGTATAGTCCATCAAGATCATTCGAACTTTTTAACAACGTGATATATAGTCCATAAAGATTAGTCGAATTTTGATAACGACGAGATATATAGTCCATCAATATAATTCTAATTTTGATAACAACAAGATTTATAGTCCATCGAGATCATTCTAATTTTGATAACGACGAGATATATATTCCATCAAGATCATTCTAATTTTGATAACGACGAGATGTATAGTCCATCAGGATCATTCGAATTTCGATTACAACGAGATATATAGTCCATCAGGATCATTCAAATTTTGATAACGACGAGATATATATTCCATCAAAATCATTCTAATTTTGATAACGACGAGATGTATAGTCCATCAGGATCATTCGAATTTCGATTACAACGAGATATATAGTCCATCAGGATCATTCGAATTTTGATAACGACGAGATATATATTCCATCAAGATCATTCTAATTTTGATAACGACGAGATGTATAGTCCATCAGGATCATTCGAATTTCGATTACAACGAGATATATAGTCCATCAGGATCATTCGAATTTTGATAACGACGAGATATGTAGTCCGTCAAGATCATTCTAATTTCGATTACGACGAGATATATAGTCCATCAGGATCATTCTAATTTTGATAACGACGAGATATGTAGTCCATCAAGATCATTTTAATTTTTATAACGACGAGATAAATAGTACATCAAGGTTTGACCAATTTCGATAACGATGATATATATAGTTCATAAAGATCGACCAATTTTTATTACGACCGGGATACATAACCCATCAAGATCTAATCAATTTTTCTAACGACGAGATATCGTCAACACGATATTGCAAATTTTTATAAGATCAAGATCTGGGTCAGCTTTTCTAATGACGAGATATGTCGTCCATCGACATCTAATAAATTTTGGTAATGACGTGATGGCTCGTAGAGACAACCAGCAGGAGGGTTCATTTCAGCTGCTTAAGTGTTTGGTCTCTTGTTTATCAATTAATTCCAAATTCTGTAGTGAAATTTCCTGCTGAGAAATAACTTTTTTTTTCCAGCGCGGAAATTAGTTGTAACATACCAGTTTAATGGCACTTTTCTGTTTTCCAATTTCTATTTATTCTTCTCATCCTCATCAGACTGATCGTTAGTTCCATCTGCTTTGCTTTTTACTAAAACTGCAAACAAATAAAATAAGACTAATAATTTTAAAACGACATTAGAAAAAATGCCGGATTGCTGAAGTTGTCAGTTTTCTGGATGCCAGAATTTCGAGGTTACTCGGTTAAATAATAACCTATTAATTAGTCTTATTTTGATAACGATGTTAAATTTGTATTCTTCTGATCAATCAATACTTGAAAAAATACCAATACAATTTCAATATGAAGCCGAGAATTCCGGAAAAGCAGAAGATAGTGACTGTCTTTCTGTACGTAAATGAGTGGTTAAAATTTGTCAGATGTTGCTCTCTAAATCTTTCTCTTCGGTATTGATCCCGGACTGTCACCGATAGACCGGTGTGTTGTCCACTTTGACGTTAATTCAACTACCTACCTGTGCGTAAAGTATCATCTTAAATACGTTAACACTTAAACTACGAGAGAAATAAATTAATTGTTAAAGAAGAACTGAGTATATTAATTATTTGTAATCCATACATTAAAAAAGTGCCATGGATTACGAATTCCAATTTCTGGTGATTAAATTTATAGTGTACAATATTATTTACTATTAAAAATACACATATTCTTTAAATTTACAGATAATTTGTTAAAATTCTGACAAACTTTCTGTTCATAGATCACAGAAGCTAGAATTAATAAGCATTGCGAGTGTGTACTTAAGCTATAAAAACGAGAATCTAACTAATAAGTATCCAACTTATTAGAAGCGGTTAGACAAGTAACAATAGTTGAATTCAAAAAAAGTTCAGGTAACACAATCGCTTCGAATATCACTACCGTTACAGACGTCCTATATGCTCTTGAGTTGCTCTATCAACACTCAAGTTGAAAATTCACCAAAGCATGGTTCGTATTCGACTTGATTGCTGGCTTGCACTGATTTATAGCTGCTCGGCAGCCATAAATCAGAGGGCTATAATATTAGGATCGAGAGGATTTGAATTTCAGATGCTTGAATACACTTTATCGCTTCGTTGTTCGTTTACCATTAGTAACGCTCTCAATTCTGCAGGTTCAGTATTTTCTTCCTTAGTGATACATCTACCTTGAAATATTCTTGCCTAACTTTTTACATGGTTAAAATTTATACTTTAAATATTATTTGGAATCGGAAGAGAAACTTTGTGATCTTTGGGTACATTTGAAAATATTTTGTAGAAACTTATTTGAAACAAACAAATGAGCTTGATAGAAAGAATGTAAGATAAAATGAAATAAATAAAAAAAATTCTGGGTGAGTTGCCAGTTTCAGATTTAAAATAAATTATTCATGCATCTAAGAGTACATTTAGAGCAATACCACTGGAGTTCGAAACCTGAGAACGAGTGGCATTTTGAAACTGCACAATCACAAAATTTAATCAAACGACACAGCTTCGGGCATTTTCTGAAACTTCAGAAAGTTTAATAGAAAGTCACTGTACCAGTTAACCGAGAAAATTAAAAAATATGTAACAGTAAGGATTTTTACAATAAATTGACTGTGGATTTTTAAATTTGAGTTACCATTAGTAGTGAATGGGAGCAGTGTTAAAAAGCTATCGAGGAAAAGTGTTCCATTTACTCCGTTATACTCATAATTTTATACGTTGGTGCTTCATTAAAATGCATTATTCTTAATATCATTCAAAAATATTTATAATTTTTTTTATTGAATAAAAGCAAACTCCCTGCACCACTGAAGTACAACACTAACTACAGTTACAGAAGTAAGTTCGCGATCCTCTCCAAGCCCACTCAGTGTGAGGTTTAGAGTATTTCATGGCCCGGAGGGGAAGATTGTGATCCCCGAATGTACGTGGAGGAGTTCAGAAGAGCCACCACCGACTGTAATGTCAGAAGACACAAGTCAACTCCCACAGCACGGCTGTTTATTTAACAATTTGTGTTTAACATGGGCAAACAAGGCCAAATGCTCATTATATATTGAGCGAACATTTAGAGTTTTAAAGAAATCTTTTTTTTTCTTAATAAGGGGGCAATAGGCCCTGAACATGAAAGAAAAAAGCTGCAAAAAAGCAACCAAATAAAAATACCACTCGCAGTAGAGTGTTACAAAAGTTATAAAAAGGAATACATAAAATCTGTTGTGGCTTTTAGTTATACAATCTGTCTGTGGCTATATAAACTGGTCTGTGGTAAAAATAATGTTTCATGTCTGTGTATAAATTATTAAAATATTAAGACTGCCCGTGTTATCAGTTTAAAAGTTAAAGGTGAGGATTTCTCTTTCTTTGTCTTTTGTTTTAATTTCAAATAGGAGAGGGGGGGCGGTAGGCCAAGTTTAATGGTCCTCCCGGACACCCCACCGGGAGATAGTCGTTTCCCTGACTGACCCGGTGACCTAGAGAGAAAGCCGGATGCCTCTCCAGGCAGGTACAGAAGTAAGTTGATTTATCAAAGAAACAATGCAATTACTTAGTTCATTAACAAGCTAAATCATGTACGGCGATTGAAGTAGGTGATTATTTATATGTGCACTTCTATTTATTTATATGTTGTCTTCTTGCACTATGCTATAACTAGGACCCAGATTTCGCGATGAAGACGAATTGTGTGCTCGTATAGTTTGCGTTTAACCAGTTTCCTAATTTAGCAAATAGATTCGTTCAAAATAACGTATCAAGTGTTAACTTGCCTACCCAAATTATATTGTATCTTTAAAAGACCTATTATGAATCACGAACAAAGACGACATCATAATGCAGAACGTTTAAGTTGATATATGGAGGACATTCATATTGAACGCCAATTCTAAAGGTATAGCAAACTAATGATACTGATTTTACGAAAGAATAAAAATATAAAGAAGTATCTGAAAGTGATTTATACATTCATTCATAGAAGTCTCTTACATATGCTAGACTTTCCGTGGCTGAAAAGGTAAATATTGTATTATTATTTTAAAGACATTAACCCTGCAAGTGGTCTCGAAGAGATATCTCGTCCAATATGCTATAAGATATGACCAATTTTGCAAATGACGAGATGTCCTTAATATAATGCTAATTTTGGATGATAACGAGATCATAATCTGATAACTTTTTTGTAATGACAAGATATCTATTCTATTAAGATCTGGTGAATTTTGACAATGACGAGACACCGTGTCCAGACAACCACTAAGAGTAACTTTATTGAAGAAAAGCAAAGGAATCATGTTGACAATAATTCCAGAGAGTATTCCAGCCTAAGCTATATACACTGAAGAGCCAAAACATTATGACCACCTACTCAATAACGCTTTGAGCTTCCTTTGGCCTGTAAAACAGCTGCAACTCTCCTGGGCATAGATACCACATGTTATTGGTACATGACTGGAGACAGGTTGTACCAAATGTCAAAGCAACGGTCACACAAAGTCGAGATATTCGGACATGGAGGTGTTTGAGCTCTGAGCTGCCGCTGCATGACGCCCCAAATTTGCTCTATCGGATTAAGATCCGGCTAGTTAGGTGGCCAGGACATAAAGTGGAATTCATCAGTATACTCCTAGAACCACTCCAACACAATCCGAGCCTTGTGACATGGGGCGTTGTCCTGCTGGAAGATTACATTTCCAGTTGGGAAGACAGACGCCATGTAAGGGTGCAACTGATCCGCAATAATGTTCAGAAAGTTCGTAACGTTCATGGTCTGTTTTACCACAATTACGGGTCCCGTAGTCACCCATGAGAACGTTCCCCAAAGCATAATATCGCCACCACCAGCCTGTGTATGACCTGCTGTACAAGAGGGGAGAAACTGTTCGCCTGGCAGACGGCGTACCCTGACACTCGGCGTGATGAATGAGAAATCGGGATTTATCTGACCAGGCAAACTCTCTTCCACTCATCCATGGTCCAGTCTCGATGTTCCCGGGCCCACTGTAGATGGTGACGCTTGGTTAACAGAGGCACATGAGTGAGATGTCTGCTGCACAGTTCCATATCCAGCAGTGTCCGCTGAATTGTGAGTTCCGAAATACTTGCGCTTAGACCTGCATTGTATTGGGCGGTCAGCTGAGTCACTTCTCGTGCCGATTTTGCTTTACCAAGCGGGACAGTCTCCGACATCCTTTTTATTTGATGAAACATTAAAAAATTCTTTGTCGTAGTAACAGAGAAGATTGCGAAATTCCATAATGTCCCATGCCGGATGCAAGAGTGCCACAAGTAAAAAACATTGTTTTGTTGACTATGAGTGCGAGAGCACCCGCCGTAAATCGTTGTTTTCATTAATTGGGTTGAACATAAAAATAACTTAAAAAAAGGGAAATACAAATCTCCCTCAAAATTGTCCTTTGTAGTAATAACCTTAGTGTGTTAAAATATTATTTTATTCTACGAAAAACTTAAGTCATGTAATATATTTTGATCATCTCTTCAATCTAGAGTAAACCAATTCAAACCGAGTTAGATCGGGTATTTTGCCCGTATAAACATATTTATTTATCTATCTCTGTATGATCTGAGATCTTCAACTGCTTCCTTTAGAGAATTCAGCGTCAACTTAAATTTCCTGACTAACAAGTATTCTATCAATTCATTTTTAGATGCAGGTACCTCAGAAAGGAAATACTTCATCTTGAAATCGCAAATGAGAAATCTTATCAAAGAATATTAATTTCAACGTGATCAGCATGAATCCCGAAAATGCTATTTAAGATTCTCTAATGAATCCCATCCCGTGTGGGCAGCTCATTCTCAACAAGAGAAATTGGAAGCAAATTCAATTAGATTTATCCTTCAGACAGAGCAGTCGAACTTGATAGATTGTTTCCAGAATTTCATATTTCGAAGTGATTCAGTTCCATGAATTCGAATTTAAAACTCAATTACGATTCAAATGGAACTTAATCTTCTGAAGCACCGAATTATATTCGATCTTTAAAATTCGGAGGCCTTTACCATTTTCAAAAAGTATTTATTTTCGAATTGTTTCGAAATTGAAAATAACTACATCTTGTTGCATAGAGTCACTAAGCCTAATGAAGAATAAAATGGCAAAAATAGTAATATACATGCATTGCTTGATACAAATTTTTATTGTGAGAGGTACTTTTTACATACATACATAGGTATACATAGGTACATAGGTACTTTTCTTTTTCACGTGTAAATTGAAATAATTTTTATTCGAAGAAAATTAATAACGCTTTTAGATCTAAATTAAATAAATACACATATGCGCAAGCACACACACAAACACAAAAAACAATTTAATTTATAAATATAATAATTTTATGTGTGTGGAAATATAAAACGGTTTATAAATAGAAATTTTTCGATATTTTAATATTTGAATAATTTTTTCCAAAGAATTAAAGTTTCCCATGTTGTTCCAGATAGAAACAATATCTAGTTTCTATAACAACAATTTGTTTCCTTAGGTGTGAGGCAATAATATCGATTGCTCCGTAACATTTTTCTATTTAAAAATTTGTAATGCTTATGTGTGAACTAGTATAAGTAATAGTTTTAAACGGCAATCCCTTGTATATTGTCTTCTTTTAACGTCCTATATAAATATATAAAGATCGGAGGAGATTTCTTATCTGAAGAATTGAGGGTAAGTTAAAGACATTTTAACGCATATATGAAATTTTCAAAGCAAATTTATAACTATGCAGATATTTACAGCTTCATCAGACTATGTAGAATCTACTATGGTCAGTCTAATTATTTTCCTGGTGTTTATATGAGCCGTTCTCAAAAACCATGTGCCAAAACAAAGCACAAACCTATAAAAAACGAAACAAAAAACCCAGAAAGGGTAGGCCCAAAACACCCATTATATACCATTGGACATATAACATCGACCAACCGGTCTAGTGGTAAAGATGTTCGCCTCTGGATTGCAAGGTTCCTGTTTCGAATCCGGGGTCAGGGCATAGATGTAAATTGTGCTGTCCTTTGTTGAGGGCAATGATGGTCCTGACACTGGGGGCCCCTACACAAGTGACCATCACTTCCGGCCTTGTAGTGGCCAAGGACGTCCTTAGTGCCCGCCATGGGAAGTAGTCGATCAACACTTCCGTCCATGTAGTGGCCAAGGATAGAGTCCAGTGCCCGCCATTGGAGGGGGAGGGATTAATATGTATTTCCTCTACGTGACTTCAGATGGCTTATTAATTTAAATGATTTCAGCACTTCACCAATATAAATTCCAAAGAATAAATATCGAAGTGTTGGATGATAGTTGATTAGTCGATGGGCCAGTTAGATTAAACAACAAACGTTGTCAAAAAAAAACGTTGTCAAACGAATTCATACGTATTTCCTCTACGTGACGTCAGTTGGCTTGTTATTTTGAATGATTTCAGCACTTCACCAATATAAATTCTAAAGAATAAATACCGAAGTGTTGTTAGATGATAGTTGATTAGTCGATGTGCCAGTTAGATTAAACAGTAAACGTTGTCAAAAAAAACCCGCTGTCAAACGAATTCATACGTATTTCCTCTACGTGACGTCAGTTGGCTTGTTATTTTGAATGATTTCAGCACTTCACCAATAAAAATTCCAGATGATAGTTGATTAGTTGATGTGCCACTCAGATTAAACAGCAAACGTTGTCAAAAAGCGATAAACTACATTCTAAAGTAAACCGTAAATATATCATGTGATAGCATTTGAACAGCAATAATATATTCGGAGAACGTATGGTTTGTTTGTTTACCCAAAAAATCCTTCATACCCCGTACATTGTTCATAGTAATGAACTCTTTTCGCCTCTTCGGGAAAATTTAGAATTAAAAAAAAAAGCATTAAATTAAATCCTAAAGAAATCGATAGTTTCAATGCAGCTCTTTAAAGTGATATAAACATTTTTATATAGTCTATTTTAATTTGCTAGAGTGTGTGTTCTCTTTTATAATTAACGACATGAAAGTATCCTTTTACAAGAACTATCATCTGTAAAAGAAGTAATCAGAAATTAATCAGATTAAAAAGCAATTTTTAAAACTGTGTCTAAAACAACAAATCGATTTTATTATGTGATAATTAATCAAGTGTTTTGTTAAGAAGACGGATTCTATAAAATGGAAAACCACTTGGGATTAGATGGAGTACAAAAGGAAATACAATTATTTGCAATAAGAATACGACACGAAGTAATATGTAGCAGAGAATATCCTCGGCCTTTTAAAAGAATTCGGAGATTTTATTCTAATTTATTCATCTTAAAGAAAAGTCAGAGTTGAACTATGTTTTGATTAATCAAATTTCGCTTCGGGCAGACTTGTTGCTTGCTGTTTTTTATGCTTGTTTGGAGCTCATTCTTCTACCTGTTTACTAGTAATTTAATTTATTTCACAGAATAATCTTCGGCTCTATTTTTATATTCATGACTGAAGTATGAAGGATTGGAAAACGTTATATCGGAATATATGTTTTTTCCGTAAAAGATATCACTTTTGTGAATTTTAAATTCTGCAGAAATCTGAGGTAGTTGTATTTGATGTCATCCGGATTACTAGACTTTGGATGGAATATGTTTTACTTTCTGTGCAGCAACATTTGTTTGAGTGATTGTTCAAATTTCTATTGTGAATGATGTTTGCGGTCATTTCTAATCTCAAAACAGAAAAGTCACTCTCTTACGTAAATAATAATCTGAGATTATTAGTTTATTCCAGAATTCTTAATATTGTTCTACTTTAAGATTAAACACAATTAAATATCATTTACTGCGTAAAAAGGACGTTTTCAAGTTGTGTAATATTTCGTTCGTCGTCCAATTTAAATAAAAGGGTAAAACGGTTTATCTGTGAAATAGTGCAGAAAAATTAGTTTATGGCACTTTGGTCCAATCGGGCCAAACTGTGCCAAACACTGCATAGTAAATTAACATACACACGGAAAGCTTTTTTGACACATTAGAGCGAAATGTAGGCTTCTGTAAATGCTGCCTTTTCTGAAAAATAACATGAAGAATATTTTCAAATTTTATTAAAAGTTATATTCTTTAAAATGTTTATTATATACAAACACACTTAGGATTTCATTTCTTACTTAATGAGAAAATTTAGATTAGGATATGAGTCTCATTTAAAAAAGGTGGAACATCGATTAAGTGTCTATTTTGTATTAACAATATACTTCTGAGATGATCAGAAACTCAGGTACTAAAATCCTTGACATGTCAATGTTCATCTGTTTAATTTTATATACATGGAGTGCTCTAAATATTTTATTTTCAAGAAACAAATGCTACCACCCTCGATTCTGTTGTAACGAATTTAACTAATAAATTAGTTAGATTTTACTATCATGTAATTTGATTAGCAACACTATTTATTGCTAATTGTAATTTAGTGTATTTAAACGGTTTAATATTACGCAGCTTATTAATGTAAATATATTAGGTTGATATGTCTAATGAAAAGGTACCTTTTAATTAAGCCGTCTGTAATTATGGCATCACTTGTTCTAGTACAAAATAGAAAGCCTTACGTCACTGTCAATATAAGAAATTGGGAAGGGTAAAATACCACAATAATTGACTATGAGATGAGCAGACGTGCTCACATTGGTCAAAGCATTGATTAACAGACTAGGTTTTATTGAGGAAGGTGGTAGCAAAAGGATATATTTGGAGATTCTCGCGGAATAACAGTAACATATCTCTTGAATGCCGGAAGTGCTTGTCCTGCAATTTACATTCGCATTGATAAACCTAAAGTTAAATCAGCACCATCAAAGATCAGCAGCGTCGTTCCTATAATATCAACTACAATACTACGTAATAAACTCCATACCAGCACCCAAATGCCATAGACCAAATTGGTGAGTACCAACTCTCTTAAAGACTTGCCACAAATTCACTTCTGACGCCTCACAGCACATACAAACCTCTGTGACATTCCAACTGTACAATTAAGGACATGTAATGCGGACTGGTGGTTTGACTGATTGCTTGAATGTTTAGGGCTTGAATATAAATGACTATGCAATAGAGCTTCCTTAATGTTATTGCGAATTTCAATAATGTTTATATAATTTCGCAATCAATAAACGAAAATTAACCTATAACTCTTCACAAGGCCTGCATAGCTCTATGACGCATTGCATTTACTAAATTAACATTTCTAGTTCGTTGAGGGTTGGAAATTAAAGAATGGCAGTAATTATATAGTTTAAATTCATTCAATTGACTTGCATATTTGAAAGTAGAAAATATAGAATTTATCGTCGGTTGGGATAAAGCACGAAAACGTGTAGGCGAAGATAAGAAAACAAGAATAAAATTTAGATCTAAACCTTTTGTCATCCAAACGATGCATTGTTCTTTACTTTACAAATGGAATATCAAGAGTATAAATTTATCGTATATGCATACAAATACGTAGGATGTTCAAGTAGATACCCTTAAATTGAATGTTTTTAAATAGAATACCCCCTACTCTGCATTATAATCAATGAAATTGCAGATTCGGGAAGAACAAAGAGCTGGTGAAATCCAGACGCATCTAATAAATAAGGGAAATACATCGTAGAAATCCAAAGGATTGGGGAAATACAGAAGCTTCTCAAGTAGATGCTCATTTGTGAGCCTCAAGGAGACCATTGAGTGTTCCCACAAGCAAAATTTACAATCCCAAGAGTTGCCATGATGGATCCGGCCATTGAAAAGAACGATTTGGTTTCATCAAATAGAATTATTGTCTGTTTATTTGTTTTGGAATATATAGAGTACGTGTTCTTTTGTTTAAGGAGTAGCGTTTTAATCTTTTTGAAATTAAGTATATAGCGTAGTGTTCATAGTCATGACACCAGGACAAATATCTCAAAGGATAAGCAGGTAAATTTAATGCTATGTATTTGACTGCAACTGTAGATAACTGGTTGTGTTGAGAGAATTTATTTAGGAATAAAATATTACAATATATTGCACGTTTTCTGAAGAAGGAAGAAACTGATACTAGTCTAAATCTAACAAATATGTAGGTCAGTTTCTTAAACATTAATTGACATTATTATAAATGAAACACATTTTCACACAGGTCCTTAATGGAATACGAATCTTTTCAGTTCTTTTCACCACAAAGGCAAAATAAATTATTATTGTTTATGTAGCGAATTCTTTAAAAAAATCAATCGAAATATTTTTCTTCGTGATTTAATGGTAATAAAATATTTTCTTTATAAGTTAGTGGGACTGCAGTTATTAAGTAGTTGAAAAATCTGATAAAAGCGTTTTAGTTTTGAAAAAAATCTACGGAGTATTTAAATATGCCTCATAAATTCTGAAATCAAATTAAACTTAACTAGATATTAGGTTCGCTTAAAGTATACGAACACGTTGAAAATGTCATTTTTGACCAAATATTCAAAATGAAGTTTTTGATCTTACTTGATAGAGCATTTATGTGACTTTCCAAAAAATATCGGATTTTTTCTCTAAGTTAATTAGTTGAAGAGATATTACGATATTAATCAAGGCGGGAAAGCCGGAAGTAGGTTTGGAAATCATCGTAAATAGGCATTAAAAGACCAAATATTTTCAAAATTTAAATTTAAAACTTTTTTTTTTTTTGCAAATATAATTTTAGAAAGGTTTCTTAAATGTTTAAATGGTTTCTCTTTTGGAAATAGTGTGAACATTTTAAAATAGAAGTGAAGAACAAAATTGTTTACGCAAACAGTAAAAGCAAGGGGAGAGCAAACGATACACTTCAAACTGCTTTTACTCAAAATTAATATTCTTGCAATATTTCTTCACTTCAAATGTTATAACACAAAAGGTTATTGATGGATTCTCGTAAAACTTTGACAACTTGTTTTTTATAATATTGTTGAGTGAATGAACTATAATAATTATGATGAGTTGAAGAGTTTTTAAATTATGGTCATTTATTCAAAAAGGCTGACTGTAAAACTATCAAAAATCTTGCATTCATTTTTCGATCGCTTGTCGAATTTTTGTTTTTTAAATAGCCTTTTAATTGAAGTTCATTCCCTAGACAAATGCATGTGGTTTATTTTGGAAGCATTATTTTTCAAATGGATTGAATAGATTTTCTTATAGCACATTTGAAGTTTTTGACAAATTTCCTTAAATTTTCATAGATATTTATCAGTTTTACAAAATTATTAATATATAATTTAAATATTTATAGCCCAATGCTATTTTTTAATAACACTGAACATAAAAATATCGTTAAAAATGTTTCTATACCACATTAAAAAAAAGGACCTCCAACGTGTCCGGATACTTTAACATTAAAGTAACAGAAAATTAGCTCATAAAATATCAAATCATTCTTGCATAATAAATGCTAAACAAGTAGCAATAATTACTATAGATGTTTTAATTTTATCACTTACTATAAAATGCTAGTACAGAAATTTAATTTGGAACTATCTTTTATTAAATTGACCATTAAACACATTGATAAAGTTACTCAGTTTGTAAACAAATTGCTGCATTTAGAGAACGCAAGCAAGTGAAGAATGTTACTAAATACTTTAGATAGATTTAATAATACTTTATTATCTTAACATATTTTGTGAAGTGTTTTATAAGCCAAAATATATTAATGAAGTTACATTAAGAGATTTCAAGTAAAATGCCAAGTGTTTAAAATACTTTTACAAATATTGCAGAATATATAATCACTATTCGATACGCTAAAACCTTTGACGTGATTAGTTTAATTAAAACATTTTTCTTATCTCACTACTGTTTGAGTTACAAATTTATATTTAAATATTTCTATCCACAAAACAAAATCTATAAATATGAAGACATTTTTATGATCTGGAAATTTGAATACCTTATTTAACTTCTAATTGAAATAAACAACTATTTTACAAAAAATTAACTTGCCCAAATAAAGAACTTTCGTGGCTGTTCCCTGAATCATACATTAAATCTTGGATAAATATTTTAATATTTTTTATATAATTCTTTAAATCTAGGTGGATTTAAAATGCTTGATAATTACTGATTTAGATAAATATTTCGATTACACAGCAACATATTTGTTGTTTTAGATAATACAAGAAAAACCGTTTCATAAATCGAAGCTGGAAGCAATGGGCATATAAGTATTAATGTAAAGTTTTAATTGTAAAAATTAGAATTGAAATATGTTATTTCAATTAGAAACAATTTGAGCAAATTAAAAATCGCTTCTGCTACCAATTTGAATACATGAATAACTAACCCCTAGGAGCTAGGAAATCCTATTTTCGGATGATAAATGCATAAAAATTAATTAATCTATGTCTATATTTATGCATAAATAATAAAAACTTAAAATATTTTAAAGATAAACAATGGAGTTGTTCGATACAAATTATTATTTAGAAACGATGGAGGAATTCTATTTAAACAAGTATTTTTACTGAGTATGTTTACCTATTCGATATACTGTAGAAAAAATCGCAACAAAATTTGTAAGAGGAATTAGATTAATGTATAGCAACATTTCAATATTCTTTGTAATCTATGCATTGAAAAACGTAATTTAAGTATCAATGCTTGAAGTAATTTATACCTATTTCCTGTCTTTCACAATTGAGTGTAATGCAAAAACAATAAACGCGGATGGTTAAGTTTTCGTTGATACATAGTGCTTACCTGAATAGAATAGAATCGAAAAATATTTTTACATCGTGAATTCGAAGTGTGTCTATGTGAGAATCTAATTTATAAAATGCTCTTTTCAAACAATATTTACAACTCCGTCTTCTAAGACAATTTATTATCTAAAAACATGATTTACGTTGAGTATTTGTCTTCGTTTCAAAGTTCAAAGTGTATATAAGTAAGAGAAGAATTATATAACTTTTGCATGTTACATATTTATTACTCAGGTGTTACAGAAACTGAAATAAATACTTTTTGATGAACATGAAATCCGTGTATTTCAGACGATTCAGTTTTACCACGAATTAAATCCCGATGAATTGTTATTAATCAATGAAAATGTTTGTAGGAAAGTAATAAAAGCTACAAAAAGTATACAAAATGTATACAAAGTTATATTAATAATATATATTTATATTTATAACAAACAAAACTAAAAAATAAAACATTTTAAGACAGTTACATAATTTTAAGTAATTTTGTATACAACAATTAAAAAAATAAATAAAAAATAACATATATATATGTATATGTATATGTATATATATATATATATATATATATATATATATATATATATATATATATATATATATATATATATATATATATATATATATATATATATATATATATATATATATATATATATATATATATATATATATATATATATATATATATATATATATATATGTATAGATAGAAATTAATATTTAACCCCTCTGGTGGTTATCCTCACGAAGTATCTCGCTATTAGCAAAATTTACCAGATATTGATGTATGATATACTTATTTACTAGACGAAAAGTGACCAGCTTTTGTGGTTATTTGTCTAAGAAAGTTAATTTCCATACCCAAAGATCTGTAAAGTTTCAGCGAATCCACTCATCCCATTTTCAATCACCATGCCTGCACCACCCTTCTCAATTAAAAATATACACAATGATGTAAGTTGTTCCATTTGGTATTGTTTGTTGCTTCTATGCTTTGTCTTTCACTTTTTAACTCGCTATGATGCATTCTACACTACTTGTATAGCTTGAGATCAATTGAACTTCAGTTATCGATGGGGGACATGTCCCTTCAACAAGTATAATCTTTATACTTGCCATCATTATAATTTTCTACTTGATAGCAATGACAGTTTTTTATTTTCAAACTGTAAGCATGATCTTAAAAGTCGTTTCGAATAGGGGTCATTTATGATTTTCTTACGTACATTCTGGACTCCGATGATGAGCCTCAACTCCGCTTACTCGATGATATCGGTAAGGTTCCATGAGGATTTCCAATCAAGTAGGAAATGGTTAAGACAGCTGCTTAGGCATCAATTAACTTTCAGATTAAATTTCACAGACTATCATCTGAGAATTTATCTGCTTCCCCAAAGCGAAAATTCTCCGGGGACAAGTAAAAAGGAACAATTAATGCCGACTGAATGATATACCAAGGGGTTACTTAGTCTATCATCACACACTTTGAGAACGGGAACTATCTTCTACGTGAACCTGAAAATACCCCTGGTACATTACACGGACACTTCCCAACTTTTTTCCAGCTGATATGCGTATGATGCAGTTTTGTAAAATGTATACATACATAATAGAAACAACGTTTCTTTAAGTATTGTAATTGCTACTTAGGCACATCTTGTTCAAATCTTGTTCAAAATGGTTAAACGTTCTGCTGGTTGTCTCGACATGACATCTAGTCATTAGAAAAAATAACCATATCGTAATGGATGACATGTGTAATCTCGTTACTAGAAGAAAACTAATTAGGACTTGGTTTCGTCATCTTCAAAAACTTGACACTATCTTGATGTTGAGATATCTCGTCATTTGCACAGTCAGACTGTCATGGACGAATTATCTTGTAGAAACTTCTTGTGGGGTTAAAGTGATGAATGCAGGTGCATTGTGCAATTGTATTTATTCTATTTTCATTCTATGCTATTGAATCCTCACGTTTTCCTGTCATGGAGGATTCTGCGTTCTGTTCTTCATAGTGTCTAAAGCGAGTAATTCTTGGTAGCAAAGAAAGTCTTATAAATTGAATGTTAAATGTGTTATAACTTGAATGTTTAAATCCTACGCAATCAAAAGTATCAGTTGATTCATTCAAAGCGATTGAATAATACACACTCCGAGATTTTTTATAAAGTAAATAAGATATTTTATAAGTTGATGTTGAGATTAAGTGGCATTACATCCAGGTAATAGTGTTGCTTGTAAGAGTTACCTCTTCCTATCATCTTTTAACTTTGGTAATACAAACTTTCGCGCCTCCTCTTCTAACATGAAATATTTGTGTTCCTTATGAGGGTTTTAATGCTGAGGAATATTGAAATTTTCTAATGCTGATATTAGAGTATGACAAAGTAAGAAAATCGCGTTACCTTTAACGAACAAGATATTATTATAATTCCAATACTTATTAAAAAGAATACGTTTTTCTTAGTCTTATTTGACAAGGTGGTCTGCTAAGCAGGCATAATTAAAAATACTATCAAGTCATGTAACTATTCGCATCCAATACAGTGCACGTTTGTCACAAACTGATTACATATCAGGCAAGAGTACTTGATCCCCCATCAACTCACGCCAACTAGCCTCAAGCGGTAATGGCGCTAGTCAGGCGAGAGGAGATATCAATAGGTTGTTTGAGAAACCCAGAAGTCACTTTTTTTCGAAATAGATATTTACCGAAATCTCGATTACGAGAAAAAAGTTACTTATAGGCGTGAAGTTCTAAAATATGAAAAAGTTACTTTTAAAATCTCGCAGTTCATGCAGTTTTCAGACTCTTTCAAACATAAGGATGTTGTAATAGACAAATCTTTTAATGATGGGTTTTGCAGTCGCACTTCTCGGTTAAACAACAGTAAAAAGCCGCCTCTGTCACTCAAAATTAACCAGTATATCCAAGTGGGAAAGTCCCCATCAATAAGAAACAAATTGAAGACATAAATAAACTGATGAAATACATCCCAGATGAAAAAACGTTCATGCATTCTACAAAGACATAGTTCACCAGAGTTCTACATCTGATTCTGAGAGAGAGTTGCCAGAGAACTACGTTAATCATGAATACATTTTATTTCTCCATTTATACCATTCTTGTTAATAGAACTAAATAATCTTATTTGTGTTTCGTATTTATTTAATCTTTCTACTTGTTTTAGAATACATTTTTGAGGTGTACTAAGTGTAGTTTTTATTTTATACAGTGTAGAATATAATTACTTTTTGTCAAAAGTATTTGTATTTGAGAAACCCCATAAGTCAACTGACTTTAAAAATCCATAATAATTTAATTATTTATCTTTTGAGACCTCCATTGAGCACAAAGATTATATTTAGCTACAAACAATACATTTTATTAGAAATAATAATATAGAGGTTGCCTGTTTACGCAGAAACAGTTTTTTTCGATTTCCCAAAAATTGATCTCACCTGACTTATGGGGTTTCTCAAACAATCGATTCATATATATTTTAGAGTCGCTTTGGAATTGAATCACGATAGTAGCAGTGGTCAACGCAGTCCTTATTGTTTACTAATATTCTACTTGTATCAGTCAATCAAAGATGTTTATTTGGTTAAAACTTATTTCATTCCTTTTTATTTTGAATAAAAATGTAAATGACAAACATAAATGAATTAATAAAATAAAATGATTTGTTGGGAGAGAGATGTCAGACCACACCCTGGTCTTTGGATACTTTTACCAAACTTATGGTTCTTTTTCAAGGAGTCTGACAGGACAAAGGCACCCAACCTTTCCAATGAAGACTTAAATGATGAATTAATTTAATGCTACCACGTCAGGGATTCCATTCCGAACTCTTGATGTGTACACGATAACAACATATATCTTTCGTAAAATTAGGATTTAGATAAAATACCACACTTAAAGGACATAGATGGCCATATTTGGCCTTAAGGCCACAAGTAAGGATCATCACCAGTCTAGGGAGAGAGATTCGCAACAGCCAATCACATAGTCAGTAGTCATTCCGAACTTGGAATACATTGGTTTGTTTTATGAAGTGTCCATCGCCCAAACTAGTGGCCCGCCATTTAATCTTGTACTGATGATAGTTATCTAACCTGAAGCTGATGTTGAACGTCTAACTTGGTGAAAGTACACGAAGTGCAGATGTTGAGTCCAGTGCTCGACCAAATATGACCCTTGCGCCTTAAAACTCGAACAACCAAAATAGTTTTATATAGGAAAAAATTATAATTTAATATAGTTAGTTAAATAATTGTTACTTAAATTGAAGTATTAAAAGCGATATAGAAATGTATATTAATGTTAAAAGTAAAATTATCAGCACTTTTATAAGGAGCTTTGCCTCCAAAGATCCCCTCTGCTACGCCACTGCAATAAGTCTTAATGTTTGAGCAGAGAACCGCTAGAAGTTCAAATTATATTTCACTACAGGACATGCAAAAAGCCTTTATTAATCAACCAAAAAATGAAATTTAATCGAGTATTTACCATTTTCTATTTGATTTCGCCTTCTCTTCCCCTTACAAATTCCACGAAATCGATTTGGAGCAAGAATTTTAATCGATTAGAGGGAGCGGAAAATTGCCTAATTATTCTCCAGCACCCCATGTAATGGCGAAACAATTAGCTATCTTTAAGCACTCCCCAGCTAAATTTCTTCTCAACGGCTGATCGCCGGGCACCCGGCCATTCCTAATTTATTACCACCTTAGATGTGCAATGACTCAGGGACGAAAAGAAGCGTTAATAAGCCCCCAGTCTCCAGCGATCAGAGGAGATTCAGACGGATTTCTAGACTAATGGAATTTTAATTGACCAGATGTTAGAGCAGGATGTGACTCTCCATCTCCTGGAGGTGTGGGTAATTGATTCGTAGTGAAATCGAATGGAGTTTCCCCAATTCTCACCATACATTTCTCAAATTGGTAGCAATTAAATTACAGTCAGAAGGAGACCGGGACCTCGGTAGTTAGTTAGTCTGTAAAAAGAAAGCGGTCGATAAGCCATTTTACTTAAATTATTTCCGGTTTTCAATGCCACGGGGAATTAAACTGCACTTAGGCGATCAGCAAACGGTTGGTTGGCCTTGTGGCGGAAGGTCCGGAAACAGACTACGCCAAGCAGAATGTAGATTTTTTATTTTAAATGCAGGAGGGTCAGTATAAAAACAAATCCTTCAAAACAAAAGTATACACAAATAAAAGCACACGAATTAAAACACAAAATACTTTCAAGGATAAAATATAACATAAAATATAAGTTCAAAAAGATGATAAATGTGTCTGTCATTGCTGGATAGACAACTACGGGAGTGCATAAAACAGTGCAACCATCCATAAAAAGAGGTCACACGACGTTATTAGCAATACCAAGTTTATATAACCACCTGTCAAAAGCCAGAATAACCACCTTTGGTAGAGCGGACCGCTGCCAGACGTGCAGGAAGAGAGTCAATTAGGTTTCTGAAGGTGTTCACTGGGATGTTGAGCCATTCCGACTCCAGTGCAGTGGCCAGCTGCGCTAGATTACACGGTTGAGGATCCATGGCGCGAACAACCCGATCGAGGTGGTCTCACAGATTCTCGATTGGGTTTAAATCCGGTGAGTTTGCTGCCCAGGAAGTACGGTAAACTCATACTGGTGCTCTTCGAACCACGCATATACACTGCGAGCTGTATGACACCTCGCATTGTCCTGCTGGTAGATGCAATCATTCTGAGGAAAAATTATTCGCATGTAGGGGTGGACATGGTCCGCAAGGATAGATGCGTAATTGTGCTGATCCATCGTGCCTTCCACAATGATGAGTGCACCCAGTGAATGCCAGGAAAACATTCCCCAAACCATAATGCTCTCTCCTCCAGCATGGATCCTTCCGGCAGTTGTTGTAGGGTGTTTGCTTTCAGACGCTTCACGCCGTATACGCCAACGTCCATCTGTCCGATGGAGAATACAACGTGATTACTCGGAAAAAACCACCTGTCGCCACTCTGTGGACATCCAGTTGCGGCGCCGATGAACAGCAGTCAGCATAGGTGCATTAACCAGGCGTTCAGCGAACGTTGCTGCGGAGACCCATGCGCAACAACGTTCACTGAACCGATGTTGAGGATACACTCTTGTTAGCCCCTTGGTTCATCTGTGCGGTCAGTTGCTCAACAGTTGCACGTCTATTCGCCCGAACGCATCTCCGTAGCCTTCGTTCGCCTTTCTCATCTATAGCCCGTGGTGCACCACATGTGCCACGCCGCTGATTTTGGATAGTGCCATTTCGCCATGCACTGTATACTTTTACCACGGCGGCCCACGAACAGTTCACAAAATTAGCCGTTTCCGAAATTCTTCCACACTTGGTCCGAAAGCCAATAATCATGCCCTTTTGGACGTCGGATAAATCGCTAAGTTTCTTCATTACGCCAACGATTGAAATACTTTCCGATGCCCTATGACATCTTTTATGTACACTACACTGCAATGTGTTGGCACCTGCCTTTTGTGATTGGTTATTTCATGTTGACGTCGAAAGTAGGTGGTGGGCACATTAATGTGACTGAACTGTGTATATGGCAAGGGAATCAAGTTTTGTAGCAAATCTTAATTCTGTTATAACCACATTTCTTGAATAATAGGAGAAGGAAAATATTGACTCCATTGTACGGACACGCCGCTTGATCACTTTATCTACCGCCTCCTTACCCGGAATACCACAATGAGCTGAGATCAAATGGAAGACAATGATCTTTTGTGGGTTCCGTAAGTCGTTTGAATGTAAAATATATGATAGTAAACACAATTAAAAATTAGTAAAGCATTGCATCTGAAAGGTGAAAAACTGAATCATAAACAGTGATTCGTGGTAAAATCACATGGAGGTTTCCGGATTATGCCGATAAATGTTGTCAAACTAAGAGCCTTTAAGTTCTACAGAAGCAAACTGGGACCTTCATAGTGAGTTCGTATGTAAGAAATACAGAATCAATAAGATATTTACTCAACACTCCGAGAGTTATATATATCGTCCAAGATATGGTAAATTTTGTTGAGGACAAGATATATCACCGAGACAAAACTGCCTTATCCACTACAAGAGAAATGGAGAATTAAGAATGAAAAATAAATTGGTCCTTGATCAGAAATGGTGACAGTTTGGAACAAATTTTTGCACCAGAGGCTGGTCACTACAGGGCATTTTACGACATGGAAATTAGATTTTCCCCGATTTTCCATTAGATTTTCCGATATTTCAATATGAGGGAAATCAAATTGCGGTTAGGTGATGGAGAAACGGTTGAGTCTCAAGGTGCAAGGTTTAGAACCAGACTACTTCAAGTGTACGGTAAAGCAACATATAATAAAAACATAACCTTTTACAATTTAAAAGATGAACATCTGAAGTATTAAATATGATATGTGCACAGATCGTATCATGTCTTCAACAACAGTGATTCCTGGTGAAATCAGGTGAATTTTTCCGGACTCTGATGATACATTTGTTAGGTTTACAGCAAATGAAATACCGTCAGAGGGAAAATGAGACCTCTAATTAGTTCGTAGTTGACACGTAGGTGGTCGATAAAACTGTTTCTTAAGATTATGTCCGATATTTTAATGTCACGGGGAATTAAAATGTGCTTAGGCAATGGACAAACTGTTGATCGGGCCGTATCGCGCAAAATCCAGAAACTACGCCAAACGCAATATTGTAATAATATGAACAGTCAACATTTGCAGTTAAAAATGAGAGAAAAGTATAAGACATTAAAACAGAAAGAATAAGCAACAATGATACGTGGGGAAATCCCATGCATTTATTGGTTACTGATGATACATTTATCAAATTGCGGACAATTTAACTACCATCAGGACCTCTACATAATTCCTAGGAAAAGTGGTTGGTAAACTGTCTTACTGTTCTGGCCTTTTGATGCACTTCGAATTTAACTGTTCTTAGCACAAGATCCACAGATAACCTGTACCAAATGCATACTAAAATATAGGGTGATTATAATTAAAGTTCAACTTTCAAAAAGCTGTAAAAAAAAAAAACATTGCTCAGAATGACCTAAAATTTGAACTAAATATACTCGAAGAAGGGAAAAATGGCAAGGCAAAAAAAAATTGTTACAAATTTTAGAAATAGATGTCGTTTTAAGCATCATAATATTCAAAATAAAAGACGTGTCATCCGCTCGACATGTTGCATTTGTTATAAAAACACGGGGTACATGGCGTTTTCCATCATATTACGTCAGAGTAGCTCGTCATGACTCTCTCAATGAATGATCGCACTCTGCCTGAGAAGCTCTTTTACAAGAACGCTGACTGTGCACCAGTAGCTCTGAAGAAGTTCCGAAAATTAAAGGGTATGAAAAAAGACTGTGGTTTTGATGTCTATCAAGGTTCTGGAGAAAATGATTAAGAAATTCGAAGAGACAGGCTCATTTGAAGTGAAATCTGACAGAGGTAGTAAACCAATTGCTTCGACGTGAGTAGAAGATGTGTCCACAGCATTCCAGGAACAAACGAGCGGTGGTGTGCAAACGTGCAGTGCACGGGGAATTGCCCTTAAATTTCACGATGCCTGCGAGCACGGTGCATAAAATTGTAGAAAACAAACTGCATTGCATCCATTCAGTATTACCCATGTTCAGGAGTTGCTTCCTGCTAACCTGTCAGTAAGACAAAATATTTTGCTCTAGAATTTCGTGCTCGCATGGAAGTGGACAATGAATGGCCATGGAACATTTTCCTGACAGACGAAGCCCATTTCCATCTCCAAGGACATGTCGATACTCAGAATTGCAGAATCTGGGAAACGGAAAATCCGTTCGCACGTGAACCAGGACCTCTTCATTCTGCAAAGGTAACTGTGTGGTGTGGGTTTACGCCATCGTTTATAGTAGGACCAATTTTTTTGAGGAGATGGGTCGTGAGGGTCATGATACCAGTACCGTCAAGGGTAAACGCTATGAGAGTCTTTTGCGCAACCACGTCATTCCAACAGTTCAACAGCGTGCATGTGTGGGTAGCATCATTTTTATGCAAGAGGGCGCTCCTCCACACATTGCAAAGCCAGTGAAACAGCTGCTCAATAGACATTTCGGAAATGATAGAATTATCATCCTTCATTTCCCTACAGCATGGCCGTCCAGATAACCTGATCTTAATCCTTGTGACTTCTGGCTGTTGGTATCTGAAAAAATATTGTGTTCAGTGGTCCGACTGGAAACTTAGCTGAATTGAAGGCCCGCATTGCGCAACACATTCACAACGTGACCCCTGGGGACACTCTGATCTGTTGTGGAACATGCTGCTTCTCGGTTTTAACTTGTGGAAGAAAACAGTGGACAGCATATTGAACATGTCTTGCGCAAGTCTGGCGATAGTTAACAACCGATTTCGTTGTGGGTTTTTATGCAGATTTGGGCCTCAGGACACTTAAAAACCGATTTCATTGTTGCTTTTTATGGGGGTTTTGACCTCAGGACAATTAAAAACCGATTTTTCCCCATCCGATGTGGCACGACCTTGTCGCGGTGGATGGGCTTTTCATTAACATGCCACAACTGTTGAATGACTTATAAGTCATTTTTTCAGTAAACAACCGATACAGTCATGCAGACTGAACAGTGCAGTTGGTGCAACTCATGCCATAGCCGTCGTATCGCGATTCAAATGTCACTTGTAGCCGAACTCATTTACGTTATGACGCTTAAATCTCCATCTATTTCTAAAATTTTGAACTTTTTTTTTCTTATGTCTTACTGTTTCCCCCTTACGAGTATATTCAGTTCAAATTTCAGGTCTTTCTGAGCAGTGGTTCTTCTTTTACAGCTTTTTGAATGTTGAACTTTAATTATAATCACCCTGTATTATAGGATGATAAAAGCAGTAAAGTTTGGAATCTGAATGTTGGTTAGGTTTTATGGTGAAATGACAATATTTGTCAAAACTGCGCCATAAGGCAGAAAACGCCAAAAAAAAGGATACACACAAGGAAAGGTTTATTGACAAAAAAGAAAGAAATACATCCAGGAAAGGATGGGAACTTGCGCTGTCTAAAATGTTCAGGTTGCTAGTGCATTAGGCAAACGCATTGAGCCATGGTGACCTTTTGGAAGGATTCAAACTAGATTCATAATGCAATTGGATGTAGTTTGCCGGATTTTCATGATACAATTCTCAAATTGAGAGCAACTTGAAATAATGCTTAAATTATGACGATGAATAAATTGGTCAGAATGAAACTGAAACCTGTAGTTAACTTGTAGTAAAAAAAAAACTATCATTAAACCCTTATACTTAAGATAATCCGGTTTATAAATGTCATAGTGAATTGAATTGTACTTGGAATCGACAAACACGGTTGGGCTTTATAGCACAACATCCCAAACGCTGAAAAATTGTACCAATCATATGGAGAAATATTTTGAAGTCATAAATACGTACAATAACTTTAAATATGATCATCAAAAGGAGTTAATATAAGCAATTAAAAACAACTCATATTTAATCTCAAATCAAATTTTGCAAGTTCAAAATATGAGATTTCAAGAATCTGTGATGGTGATAGTGGAAACAGAACTACTAAAATATGATACACATATACCTGAAAAAAAGATAGAACCGAACTCTTGGTACAGAAATACGATCTCTCGAGAAACAACAGACGTTTATAAATGAATCTTATGTTTAGTACGAAATGGGACTAATTTTAATTCAGTTCTTTGCATTAGGAAAACAATGCCTGATTTAAAGAATGCAATTTGTTCATAACTTCTCAGGATCTAGGACAATGAACAAGTGTATGTATTAGTATTTAATAACGTGCTTTCAAAATGTCATGGAACCTTTTGTTACCATCCAATATCCTGTTTCTGTTATTATAACTCATGAAGGCGGTTTCAAGCATGTTCATGTGCGTGCTATGTCTGTCAACCTTCATAACATAGTCATAATAGGTTTGTATCTTTCACACTTGTCCGCTCCCATTTGGCAACGTAATTGTAGAGCTGTCACTCTAGATGACATTATCAATTTTCATGATTACTATAACCATTTCTGTTAAAATCTTTGCGTGCACTTCCTCGTGGGGTATTTGTTTTGGAAAAACCTGGACACAAAACCTGAAGACAAAGGAAAATATTTGCAACTTTTATGACCACAAGGGATTCCAAAATTGAATACTGTGTTCAATGTTGACGTTAACAATTATTGTTTTATGATTCATTTGTGATCACGGATGTGGTCTATTGTAAAAAGTCTCTGAAGTGGATATCGAAGTATGTATTTTGGAAAAAAAGGTATTATATGTAGAATGTGGCCGTGATTGTGTCTGGTTTTCAGTGTAGGTAATGAAATAAGATCGTATTAATTATGCAGAGTTAATTGAAATAGTTTAATGAAATATGCATACATGTAGGTTATCGGAAATCTCTCGTGGCCCAGTGAACGCAGGTGTTATCGAGATGAAGAAACGCCTGCCTGCTCGAGCCACCTGCACATAACTCACCAAATAATGGCGGATCTTCCCGCCTAATCGGTGAAAACGAATTAGAAGACAACTGACAATCCAATGAGAAAGACGTTGCGGCAGATGACTCCTAAGATGTGAACTGATTATTCGTGCATAAGGCAACCCCGAACACGTATATTTGCACATGTAGGTTTTGTAAATAATCTTAAGAGTTAATATTAAATTAATTCTTCTTGATTTGAATATGCATCTCTTTATTTACTGAATTATGAACATTGTGTCTCACAAACATCTACATACAATTACAGAAAGGCAATGCAGTAATGACTAAGACTTTTCAAAGAAATTTATCATATGTAATACTAGTAGAAATACCCGGCTTTGCTCGGGTTGAATTAATAATATGTTGATTGAAGAGTCTTCAATTATTTTTCATAAAAGAATGTTAGCATCATTTAAGTGTACGGGGAAAAACATTTATTAACAATTTAACTTCTCCGTCGCTTCTACAGTTTACTTCGGACGCAAATATGCATATATATATGTTGTATCCAACCATATAATCCATTTCATATTCTTCACACTTTTGCTGAAACTGATTTTAAGTTTTCGAGTTCCCGTGCATTCAATTTCAGAAAAAATGACGAATTTTCGGTGGATTGTCTTGCACTTAGTTTTCCTATGAATATGTTTTCATTGTGCCATTCTTTCATCTAGTAAGCGACATTTTCGAATTTCATCATCAATATGAGAAGATAGTAAATTAAATTTTTACAGCATTCGTTACTAATTTAATTTGAAGCAAATGCACTTTTCCAGAAAATTCCATTCAGTGACATGTGGAATAAAAGAGATTTTGTTTGAAATACATGTCATCAGAGTAGACAAATTAAAGCCAATCGATAACAATTTTTTAATAAACAGAAGGTTGATTTTACAGCGCTTTTACAAAAAGAAAATCACTTTCAACGAACGATTCACATGCATCTAAGTTGTGTAAGAACAGCTTCAATAAATAGAGCAATCAACCTCGACTTTCTGTCTCTTAAGACATAAAATTTCAATTTTTCAAAATTACTTAGTGTGATATTATTCCAAGATCAACTAAGTCTTGTTAAAAATTCCCGTTTCTCCAACACACATACAGTTTTAAATTGAACCCTTATGGTACTTTTTTAGATCAGAAATTTGGTTCCTAAATGGAAAGCACGTATCTATTTAGAATGATAGATGTAGTTACTTGACTATGGCGTAAGCTTTCAATAACGCCCATGAAACACGAAAAACAAATGAAATTTAGTTTATTTAATCGTCTTTCAATGAAAAGCTAAACCAAAATTTTTAAATATATTTTGAACTACAAAGTATGACAACTAGTTTTAAATTAACGTAACCCATCTTATTTTAAAGTTATTTTTGAAATTTTTCATGTCATTTTAAAATAATAAATTCACACTTAAAAATATTTTGATTTGTAATTTTTTTTTTACATACACACTATTACGTATTCTACCAAAGATTTAAAGAAAGTTGGTGGAAATATACATATACCACCATGAAATTACTCATGTCTAGTGATATTTTGCAGGAAATAAATAAATAAAATCCAACTCTTAAATAATATTTCTGGAATAGGTAATATACCGGAACACATAAGCAATCAGAAACAAAATTCCAATGCTTAAAAAAGGCAGAATTCTGTAAAAAAAATCTGTTCTAGTATGTTGAAGTCTAACTTCCTGAATATATTCTGAAGTGAAACAATTCGACAAAAAACTTGAACAATATTGATAAAGACAATGATTTATAAGCAAAAAGAACACATATTTATAATACTTGGGAATCCCCAAATGTGACCGCAACCATCTCGTTTTCAACTCAAATACCCAAAAAGGAATTATAAATCAAATTAAAAAATTAAACGTTAATTTTGAGGTTGCCAGGTAGCAAAATTACGCTTTTATGATCAATGAGTTGATCGTTTGGGCTTTTCGTGCTCCATTATAAAATTTAAGTAAATATAAAATTAAATGTTCTAAATATTCAATCAAATATTCTTCATCAATCAAATATTTATAAATATTATTTTCATCAGGGAAAGATGTAAAAATTCAGTTCAAAAAGAATATTATTATAATTTAATTTATTTTAAGGAAATTGTTTTTCGATCAACACTGGTAAAGCAATCTGAGATGCGTATAGCAATCGTTTTATACCCAATGTTATTTCTATGACGATTTCAAATTGCTTTTGGCTTAGGCCTTAGGTCAATTTTAGGCCTCTTAGGATTCGAATTTTTCAAAATCCTTTCTTATTGCACCCCTACGGTATAAGAAGAATCACCCTGCAAAATTTCAGCTTCCTAGGACTTGTAGTTCTTGAGATACAGTGATGAATCAGTGAGGTCAGTGAGTGAGTGGTATTTGAATTTTATATATATAGATATTTAATTCAAGCCATTGGAGAAGGATGTGAATACTAATGGTGGTTAGATTATTTGTTTATGTAGTAAATTATAGAAAAGCAGTCTACCCAAAAGTACGCCATAATTAAGATTCGGTGTATTGCTCTCTATTCTATTCTATTATTTACTGCTAAGTTCCACCACAGCCTCTCCCTCCATAGTTTAAATAACCCGTTGTGTTGCTCGAGTAGGACATTAATTAACTAAGAATCTACCTACCTACCTCCAGAATTTTTTAGTAACTGATAAATCCTGGAGGTAGATGCGATAAACGCCGTAACTAATTGACTGTTCTTAAATTACGTGAAACCATGAGGCGCTGTTATTATTGCCAGTGGAGTATTTCCGCTGTTCCTTCTTCCATCTAATGGTATATGCACTATCTCGTGTGTACTTTAGCAGTAGTAGCAGTAGCGGTAAGATAAGATCGCATTTTTTTGTGACACTCAATTTCCAAGTCGCACTACCATAACGAGGAGAAAAATTAATTCTGGCTAAAGTATTTCAATGTTAAGATGCCGGTGCACTACAAACTAACAACTGTAAATCAATTTACAATTGATTTATTACATGATTTCATTTTTCCGTACCGAGTACTCAACAATTTGGATCTATCTTAACCTTTTGACTACGGCTATAGAAATAACAAGCGCGATTCTTTCATGGCGCGATTCTTATAACTTCCAAGGTACAATTGATGCACTGGCCGTTGTCTAAATTCCTTCTTGGCGCGATAATAGTTTAACTGTTGTACGTATCATCTCCGTAGTCAGACGATTAAATTCATCAGTAGGGTAAAGCGGGGTAATTGTAAACAAGCTATACAAGCGCCCACGTGAAATTCCGAGAAACTAAAAGTTGTGAAATATGAAACATGGCAACCCTGAGGATGTAATATGGTGATCCTCTATTTCTTTGAACCACAGCTGATAGCAATCTGTTTAGTTGAAAAAATTGTGGTTGAAAAGTTTGAGTTTTAAAGTTGTTGTGTGTTGCATTTTCTGCTTCACTCCATAATAAATTTAAAAATATGTTGTTCCATTTCTTTAATACGGTCAATTATGTTTCTATCGAACAGAATAATCATTGACTTTTCCTTCTGGGAACTTTAATGCACCTACAGTTGAATGTTTACAATTACCACATATTTTTCAAGGGACGGAGTAATTGTAAACATAACTTTGCCAGTAGTTTCGTTCAATTTGGATGGAAAACCAATGTGTTTTTCCGCGTAATTTTGTATTTAATCGTATTTATTAAGTTTAAATTGCGTTTTATTGCATTTTTCGTGTTCTTGGGTAGAAGAAAGACTGATTTACTAAAACGTCAAACATATGGTGAAGGTCTTACATCTCACCAAGTACTGTCACGCTTGAAGGAGGCAGAAGAGAAAAACAACAAAAGGAAGCCGAGTGATATAAAAGTAAAAGAGCCAGGAGTAAGTAAGAAACCAAGAAAGAAGCAAATGGAAAGAAAAACAGAACTCGAAGACAGCGAGGATGAGGAACTATTGAAAGAATTTACTAACATTGACGGTGAAGATTTTGAAGTTGTCCAAACATTCAAGCAAAATATAGAAGACTATTTTGTAGTAGAAATTAAATATTTTGGAGCCATTCATGGAAGACATTGAAACGACTACGTTTCTACTTGTAGGTGTTGAGGGGGGAAAGATAATGAAAACCCATTTTTTGTACGTATGAAGGGTGGATGTTTTTTCAGAAGTAGAGATCATCGGACTCAAATGCATAGACTAAATTCCCTGTGATTGAAAAAAGACTAATTCTGTGTTACCAAAGACCATGTCAAAGCAATTTTACTTACTCCAACCTGTAGCAAAGAAAGCCGTAAAGAAATTTTCCAATTTGAGGGCACTGTTAATGTGTAAGAAATGTAATGTTTGTTTGTTTTTTGCACCTAAGTTTGTATTTTCCAATTTTTAGTTTGTTTTTAAACTTTTTCAATTTTCTGTTTTTTACACTAAATACATTATTTGTTCAGTAAATGTTTGAATTATTTCTTTCTATGTATTCCTGGAAGTTCACCTCATGATCAATGCAACTTTCGAGTGTCACTATATTTTTCTGGGGTAAAAAGTTGGAGTATTTGGTAAATGTAAAGATCAAAACGGGGTAAGCATGGTATTAGAAGAGTAAAAATAATATTGGAGTTACTTCTACTGCCGTGACTACTACTCATGCTGTCACTTGTTCAATATTCAAAATCTGGAGGAAAATAGCTGTTTACTATTACCCCTACTTACAGGGGTAATTGAAAACACGTGGGGTGATTGTAAACAGCTGAGTACGGTGTTAAATTTTTTTTCTAGAATCTTCGTACTAATTAAATATTAAAGTAGAATAGAGCCCTGTTGAAAGAATGACGAATAAATAAGCGGAGGTTTGCTGCTTTTAAACTCAATCTAAACAAAGACCTCATGTACATGGAGACTGGTGCACGTTAAATTTGACATCACGGCCTAAAATGTCTTCACGTTGCCGTGGTGTGAAAGTTTGGAGACTGGGGTGGGAGCTCAGGTGTTAACCTCGTCATTTGACCGTGGTTTAAAAATGAGTGGTGCACACATGAGATCTGATATATATATAGGCCCACTGGTAGTCCTGAAGTGCCCGTAGAAGCCCAATTTTAAAATCTAAAATTTGTTCTGGGAAATGTCGTAGTCATATTTGAAACCCGAGCAACGCCGTGTTATTCAGCTAGTGTTTTAAAAATAACGTTTAGGTGTCCTCAAGTTTGTTGAGGGTTATTGAAATTCCAAAATTCCTTTGGTTATGGATTCCCAATAGTGCTGAGTTGCCTTGACAATATCTTCGCAATATGAATCTGGGATGTAATATATATTTTTCTGATCGTGATGTGAAAGGAAGGTATGTGTATAATCAAGAAGAGTGAGCGTTTTAAAATGAAGTGAGGTAGACAATGTAATAAGGAATCATGGCGAGTGAATTCACTACACTACTTGACACAGTTTCATTAAAAGTAAATTTTCCAAAAACTATCGTAAAATCAATACTTAGTTCAAAAAATACATTTTTGTGACTTGTTAAATCATGTCTTTATTGAAAATATCGGAGATGAGCTATAAAAATATCCATGTTTCAATTACACGGTTTCTGAAATATTTCAAAAGTAAATTTGAGCACGCAAATTAAGACCCTTGTGAAAATGTAGAGTGAAATTTGGGTAAGAGTAATTTTGTAAATGTGAAATGTACAAAATAAGAGAATTGTACCACATCACGGCAAAACTATAGTTAACAAACATTCAATTATCAACATTTAAAGTGTAAAGCATCATTAAATAACTGGAGTGATTGAAATGCTTAGCCATAGAGCAATTAACATACATTCAATTTCGAACAAAAAAAATGCATACAGATAAAATGCAAATGGCTTAGAGAAACTCGTGGGATGATTCAAACTACTTTATAGCACTTATCATCAGTTCGTGAATTTTTCCAGAATTCACACGAGTCAAATCCTTTTAGATACTGCAAGTTAGCAGAATATCTGATAGTATCCACTCTAGAGACACATTTAGAATTCTAATACTGTCAAGTTAGAAAATAGGTAGGCACCAAGGGATACATTGATTCATTCAGTTTATAATCTTAAATTGGATCTCTAAAGGTTCCACTGGCAGAACTGTAGTAACTTCGTAACGTTACTTTGCTGTAGGGTCGAAAGATAAGACCTTTGAACAAAACAATTTGAGTGTTCTATTTCATTGCTTTTATGGAAGACAAAAATAACTACGGAATAGGTGAATTTATTGACGTAACAATTTGTGATATACTCGAGCATATGACATACAAAACATTTACTGAATTTCAAAGGAAAGTAAATTCTACATTTAATATTTACTGACTGAATACAAATGTAATAAAGATAATTATCCAATATTTTAAATACTAGGGGGCTCCGCCCCCTGCTCGCTTACGCTCGCCAACCCCCGGGGATTGCTGCGCAATCCCATTTGGTTTGCTTCGCAAACCAACCATCCTGTCACAGATGCCATTTGGTTTGCTTCGCAAACCAACATTACTTTCACAGAGTGAAACTATCTGAATAATTCGTATTATGCTGATTTCACTTTCCGGTTCATGACGTCACAGCGAGGGCTTCGCTGCGTCTCGCTTACGCTCGCCGACCCCGGGGATTGCTACGCAATCCGTTTAGTTTGCTTTCTCAAACCAATACTTCTTTCGCAAGTGATTTAACTTTTTTTTTGCTTTAACACTTAATGTACCCTAAACTAATAGCGGCATCAGTAAAAAATCTTCTGCATCTTGTTCCCTGTACAATTTTAAGTAAACATTGTTAATATCCAAACTTTACGATCTGTACTTTGTCGGTAAACTGTCTTGAGAACAGAGGGAAAAAAGCGAGCCTTTTTCCTCGCCAAATAAAAAGAAATCGTTTTTATGGCAATTGTTGCTACGATAAATTTGATATCTGGCAAACCCGATAGTCGAAAGTGCAACCCACTACTGCTTTCGGAAGCAGCTATGCGAACTGAAAAATACGAAATTTGTGACACCAACTTTTGATTGCATCGAATTTATTTATGAACCAATTTTAAAAATAATTGTACCGTAAGAAAGAGTATATTCTGAGGTATACTGCAATATTTTTAAAATTAAAAACTAACAGTAATACTATACAGATATGATCATTTTAGTTTTGTATCGGAAGTTACGATCTGAAAGTTCCGAAAATTGTATGACCAACTTTTAATTGCAACGATTTTATTTATTAACCAATTTGAAAAATAACTGTACCATAAGAAAGAGTGTAATGTAATGTATTCAGTGATGTTTTCAAATTTAAAAAATAATGGCTTTTGCCGTAGACAAAACGGTTTTAACAATAAGTAGCGAAAATATCCAAAGATTCCGAATTTTGTATGACGAACTTTTGATCGCATCCAATTTAATTATTAACCGATTTCAAAAATAATAGTACTGTAAGAAAGAGTATATTCTGAGGTATACTGCGATATTTTAAAAATTAAAAATTAATAGTAATTAGATATAGATACGGCAGTTTTAAAAAAAAGTAACAAAAATGTCCCGATTTTTCCTGAATTTCAAAAAAATATTATCAAGAACCAAATTTAAATTTCAAAAAAAAACTCGACGAGCTGCAAAAATTTACGTTGAGAGGTACTCTTAAAAAAAAACTCACGACTGAAGACTGAAAATTTGAATGTGTTTTGCTCACTCGCGGAAGAAATTTCGCTTCTTCAACTTTAACACTTAATAAAACCTAAACTAATAGCCGCATCGGAAAAAAAATCTTAATAATTATCCAGGGAATACGATGAAGAACAAAGCATGTTAATTTCATTTTTTTCCGATCAGTACTTTCTCGGGAAACCGGCTAAGAATCGAGCTAAACAACACAGTTTTCAATTCTTCGGCGGCGGCGGCGGCGGCGGCGGTAACATTTTTTTAATATAGAGAGAAAAGCATTTAATTCTCAAGTATCGAACATGTTGTTGATTGTATATTATTTTCTTTTTGTGCGTATATACGTTCAATTTGTTTTAATGGCAGTTAGTGTCTGTCTACTGCTTTAGACTAGTAGACTACTGCTTTAGACTTTAGGAAAGTCTGCGACTGTTTGTTGACGTAGAAACAGACCTCATCCCATTACCCATAGAGGATGCTTGAAAAAATATAATCAAGTTTATCGCAACAATGACAAATTGAAAACATATTGTTGTGGTTTCTACTTGTTGCAAGAGCATTAATTATACTAGTAACTACCTCTTTCCTCCGCCACCATTAACCAACCAAACGCAAAATAAAAGTAAAGCATCCGCCATATTCTTCGCCCCTACTCAAATTGAGCGAGCTATAGCTTGCGCGAGCAATGGAAGACCGATAACACTTCCTTCAGCTTGACTGTTATGAAATCGGTCTCTTACAATATTTGCAATTTTCACCCATACTAGTAACTACCTCTTTTCGTCGCCCACATTCTCCAATCATCAAAATAAAAGCAAAACATCCACCATAGTCACCCTTACTCAAAGTGATTTATAGCGATCGTAGAAGAGATAATTTCCTTCAGTTTGACTGTTATGTGCATCAAGTCTTTCAAATTATCAACGCAATGTCACCACTTTTCTCGTTACTACCTGTTTTCAAAGCCAACATGTTCCAAAAGCAAAATCAAAATAAGAAATCCACCAGAGTCACCCCTACTCAAAATCATTAAGCCCAACAGCTACCGTGGAAGACTGACAACCTTTCTTCAGTTTGATTGTTATCAATATGATCTTTTAAAAATATCTACGATTTTCATCATAGAGCGAGATTGATAACAGGAAACTGCTTTGATTCATCGATTTTCATCAAAATCTTTGTAAAATCAGAATATTAAAGGCAAGTCGAAAAAATCTTGAATGAACACCTTTATTTTTCCGTGGTTTCAATTTCGTGGTTGGGTGGTTCTGCATAGTTTTATTTCCAAATAAATAACGAATGAAAACTTCACGTAGTCAAAATAATCCCAGCGCTTTTGAGAATATCTGGAGCCTCAAAACAATCTCCTGCTTCGAATCACTTCCATCTTTCATATGGATCTTTCAAAAGAATACATGAATTGAATAGGTAAGCAGTTTAAATATAGAGTATGACTCTTACAGATATCCAGGATCAGCAGCAAAGTTCCATGCTCTTCATTGTGTTGATTAACCCTACAAGTGGTTTCGACGTGGTATCTCGTCCATAAAGATCTGACATATTTTGCTAATTGTAAGGTACCTCGTCGAGACAACCACTAAGAAGGTTAACTCACTAGGCAAAAACGACCATTATTACTTCAAATAAGTGAAATGCCCCTCACGGGTTTGAGGGGACGGGTTGAGAGGGGCAATACAAATCCCTAGAGCATCAGCATGTTCAATTGGATTGAGGTCGGGAGATTTAGTTGACCATTCCCTAAATACAATGGTCTCATCGTGATAATACTGTTTCACTGGGCCATCATTAGTAATAAGGATCTTACTATAGGATCAAATATTTTGACTCTATATTTTTGTGAATTAAGGATTCACTTGGCAGCATTTAGAAATCTTTACGCCCATCTCAAGAGATGCTACCCCAAACACGTACTCTGTCTCCATACTCCTCTGCATTTCTCAGATAACAGTCAGTTTTTATCTCATTAAAACATTCATCAATGAAGAACTGAAGTAGAAGCAAATTTTAAACCGCACACACCAGACATATTTCTTCAATTAAAAAAATTAATCAACGTTTTCTCATTAAACGTGTAGATATCGAGATTGTATATAAGTGTAAAAAATAAAGAAGGACGAAAAGAAAAATCGATTCGAATTCAAAGAAACTTCAAAAGTATCTTCTTCATTGGCCTTTGGGATAGTACTGTTCTATCTTCACCTGTATTGGCAATAATTCTTCAAATCTCACAAAGTCCTTGTCTACACCGTCAATCCATCTAAAAGCTATGGTTCACCTCTATACCTTATTCCAACTGGCCTGTCCACAGATCTATTTATCTACTTATTTCATCTAGTATTCGAATGACATATAAATTAAGTTAAATTACTGTATTTAAAAAAAATTAACATATATTTCTTTGTATAGATAGTACAACTCGAAATTAAGTCTTCTTCGCTATACTCCATTTGATTACAGGCTTCTAAACACAGTTCTTAAAAAATTTTCTAAAACGTCTACAGTGCCTTTAAAAAAGCATCACATTTCATTAATGAAAGATAATTTTGTAAATACGAGTAAATATATTATTTTAACTGAAATTATTAAAAAAGATCCTTTAGCAGCAACTATCCTGTCTAGGTGTCCGACTAGGATCAGGAGATATGATCTATCACGTTGGTTAATTTTATGTACGAACACAGGAATGATGGCAATATTTAATTCTAGACTGAGCCAAATTACTTTAAAAAAAATCCTGACTTGTTTCTTTTTAGGGTAAAGCAAGAACAGACTACTCAGTAATTCAGGCCTACTTGAATAATTTTCACCTGCATTATTCCAACAAGTGCCTTATTTACATTGATTTGAAAGAGAAGTGAATATCGTATTTAATCGAAAAGGAGAAAAACCTTTTTAGAATTATCCTAAATAAGATTTGTATTTTATCTTTTATTCTTTCTGTATTTTATAATGTTCTTTTGTGTATACTGCTTCGCTGTTTATAGAAGACTACGGCGTTGCCCGTGCCAGTTGCCTTTGTGGGTTATTGGTTTGCTGGGGAACCAAATGGGAATTCGTAGCCTATTGGATAACAACCATAACGGGTTGCCCGTGCTGTTGGTTTGCTTTGAAAAGAAAATGGGACTACAAATTCCTATTGCAAACCAAATTGGAATTTTTAGCCTATTGGGTTACAGCAAAAACGGAGTTGCCCGGGGTGTTGTTTTGCTTCGCAAACCAAATGGGCATTGCCCGTGACAGTTTTTTTCGTGGGGGTCACATTTCCCTTGGTGTTAGTTGCTTTGCAAGCCAAAATATATAAATATTTAATCGAAAAAATATTTATTAAAAGAAAATCTAACGTATATGGTGTCAAATAAATTTTCCGCAGATTTCAAATCCATTAAAATTTTCATTCTATCTTTAACGATCGTTGAGATCGAAAAAAGCACTGCAGAACACCATTGATAACTTTAATAATTTCCTTTGCTTCTCGAATCCGTTCCTCAGGAAATCAAAATGAATTAAACGCGAATCAAACGAAGTTCATTTGAATTTGTTTGTTACCATTCCCATTTATATGCGAAGAGAAGGAAAGGTGAAAAAAAATTTGGCGTGGTTCCGAAAGCTGACGTCAATAGTAGAAAAGAATTCAGAAGGAGAAAGTCAAAATTCTGGTGCTACTTCAATTTCTGGAACTGAAGATTAAAGAGGTGAAAAAAAAATTAATTTAAAAATGGTCTAGATTGAATTTTAAAATTCGCCGGGACCCAAAAATTGCAAAACATTCAGACTACTTATGTTCCATATCCCGTTACTGTAAGTGTCATAGATTCGTATTGATATTAGATAAGTGTCATAAAGAAACAAACAGACAAACACTTCCTTTTGTAATAGTAGAGATATCGTGAAAAATGCGGAATTACGCCGGACTCGTGTAGTAATATGTAACGTAAAATAAATTATTTGACATGGCATATTTTTACTCGTGTAGTAATATGTACCGTTATAGAAATTATTTGGCATAGCATGGTCAGATAATAGTGCTAAAATTAAGAACTCAACTCACAGTGCAGTTGCTTTTCCGTTTAGTGAGTGTAAACAGCTCTTGAATTCAGTCACTTAAATAGAGTTTCAACGATATAACACCAGTGGATGTGTGCCTTTTTTGGTTTAACTCTGAATATATAAGATACCAATGAGAGAGAGAGAGAGAGAGAGAGAAGAGTTAAAAGACTGCGCCTTTCAAACTTTCATGAATAAACCTTAGTAAATCCTCATTGTCTATTTATTTAATCGCATAAGGCTGTCTGCATCAATTATATTGCAGTTGTTCATTTTAATCTGATTTACGCTAAGGTTGGTGTATATTCTAACTTAAATAAAGTAGGATTATGATTTTTTTAATGCTGTCATAATTTGCTGTGAGCATTTCGGGAAACAGCAACGGATTCTTCGAAAAGGGCATTTATTGAAATTTCAAATATATTTTCTCTTAGGGTGACTTTATCAAGTTCCGAAGACAACTGATTACTTGATTACTTTTCCTAAAAGCAAATTATTTACAGAATTCATAATTGAATTGAGACTAATTTATAAAATTCAATACGTATGTGTCAATTAGCTTGACAACAATTTTGCATGTCATGCCCAAACGCAATCATTATGTAATGCTTTTATTTTAGAAAGTCAATTTATTAATTTTAAGAATTGATCATTATTTCATCTAATATTTACATAGTCAATGCTGGATTTAGTTATCATTAATTGATTAGAAAAGGCTTATTATTCAAGACAAAATAAAACTTTCTTTTAAAATATTCCCATTACAATGTAAGATAATTCCGAACTATGTTTCAAAACTGTTGTTCAAGTAGTCTTTCTCTATGCAATATGTATTAAGATGTTCCAAATGTGAAATCTAGCTATCTTCAAATAGTGCTATTATAATCTGCTTGTGTTTGAATTATAAAAAATTAAAAGTGCTTCCATTAATTAAGAACTAATTAAGGCTAATAATAAAAAGACACAATACACTCTGAAAAATTGAACATCAAGAGGAAAATATGCGTAATGGTGCTTTTTAAACTTTTAGTTTCTCTTTAAAAAGGTCTTAATCATTTAAAAGGATTTTCTAACTCCTTATTAATTACTGTTTGAGAAAGATTAAAGGAAACAAATTAAGGAGTTTAAAATGAAAAAAGCCACTTAATCTCCTAACAAACATTAGTCTTAGTCATGGAACTTAATTAGGATGTAAAAGCATTCTAAGCAACCGAATTCGAAAACTTTTCAATGGAAAAGTTTTCCAGAGCTATTTCGTAATTTTTTTATAGTTATTAAACGATACAGAGTCTTAAGATGATATTTTTAGAAAAGTGTACTAAGAGTACTTGAAAGGATTGCATTTACTTCAGTACGTGTGCATTTGTATTAAATTTGTTCGGTCACGGTATGGCAAAGATGAATTGAATAACATTTAAAGTAGAGAATATTAATACTTTAGAATACAGTGGTAAACATAGGCTATTACTTTCCTTTCTTCAGACCAATCTGTAGCACTTAAGACCATTAAAATTGGCACACAGATAGTCCTAAAAGAGCACCCAGAAGCCCAATTTTAAAATCTAAAGTTTTTCTTTTTGCAATAAGTGAATACTGACAAGGAAACACGTTCTACAGGAAACTTAACACAGGGAAATATCGAGGTTATATTTGAGCATTACTAAGTTTCATAAATCAGTATCGTCTCTATCAATATTTTTCTGTCTTTTTCTCTCGAATTGCTATGTTTCATCTCAGGAAATCGAAATTCGACACTTTGCACATCTTTCGTTTTTCAAAATTTCTGCATTTTTGTCAGCGGAATTACGTTTCTGTTTGTACATGTCTTAGTCTTTTGCATATTGCAATAGATTCAGGAGTTAAATGTATACATTTGCACCCGAAGTAAATTGTAGAAGCTATGAAAAAGTTAAAACCAAGTTAAAAAGTATTTTTGACACAGCTTAATGACTGCATTTTTCTATGTAGCAAAAGTGATTATTCTAATTCACATTTCACTTAACATTTAACCATATCAATCCGAGCAACGTCAGGTTATTCAGGTAGTATCATAAAAATCACACCCATGCTGTATGAGGAAACCAACAAACGTGACACAAATGAGAATACTCCAAAGGTCGATTCTGAGTCATGAATGCATTGTTATCTAATTAAGGGGGTCCGGGACGCATTAAAAAAATAATTTTATTAATTAATTTAGAATTTTGAATTTTTTGTACTGATTACCCATCTAACTAATAAGCGAGATCCCAACACAAAATTTTTCCAAAAGTTCTTAAAATTTTTTTTGAAAAAAAGAGGGGTCGTTTTAAATTGTTAAGGCTCAAAATATTCTTGATCAATTTTCAAAATTCTTGCAGTAAATTATTCACAAATTTATTAACTTTAATTTTGATTCAGCAATTTAAAATTTTTTAATTTAATAAAAAAAAAATATTTGATTGAAAATTTTTGAAAATTTTAAGGTACTTTTCATATATTATAATATATTATTATATTTGACATATTTTTAAAAGTAAATATTTCTTTCCAATTTGCTGAATCATAATTAAAGTATAATGTTTGAAAAAGATATATTCCAAATTTCAACCCTTAAACTTTATCGGTTTTCGACTTATAGCAATTTGAATACAGGAAATCTTGAAAAAATGTATCATGGAGAAAAACGCATTTAAAGTTTTAAGGACAGATGTTGTTGCCATGACAATAACTGTCAAGAGTGTTGGATTTTCAAAACAACGCACCACAAAAATTATTATAGCTCTAGTTCTAATTAAGATAGAAAGATGATTTAGACGTCATTTTAAGCAGAAAAACACAGAGAATTTCTTAAAATAATAAAAAAATTTCGAAAGTTTGACGATTTTTGTGTTCCGGACCCCCTTAAGTATTGTCAGCCTGGGAGCAGAAAGTGCTTAAAATTGCGATGTATGTTGAAGAACAAAGTATAAAGAACAATGTTCCCTTAATTTTATCAAAATTTTGGCAGATTTGTTTTTTTAATCATTAGAGAGTTACGATGTTCTGCAGTGGAAAGCACGCTCCTTGCCACAACTTTTTTCTTTTCTAGCTTCGGAACAACCTCCCTATCCGCCCAAATTGCCACAAACACTTTATAAATAACATATCTTCTATGTCAGTGACCAAATATTTTACTTAAAAAGTCAACGACAGAATTGCAAATTCGGAAAATAAAAATTCTAAAGTAAATTAATTAATTTTAATGGTTTATTATAAATATGTAATGCATATTTAGCCGATAATTGTGTTTTACGTCTATGTTTAATTTTACAGCAGTTTGCAAAATTCGGACAAAATGCCTGCAGAACAATTGCAATGGATTGGAGTTGTGTTGAAGAACACTGAATGTAATTCTACACCTAGGAAACTAAGTACCCACAAAATGCAATTTCATGAAAATATACTCATATGTTTGGACGTTGTGCGGGCTCACACATACATATACGCAACGCAGAATTGGCATTTGAATGATTCAAAGCGGATAACTTGAAATGAGGCGAAAATATTCAGTGTACAAACTCTCCATTTTCATTTATATACATTAATAATGTGGAAGGAAAGTGATAGTTTTATAATATTTTAAAAATGCGATTAGGCAAAATTGTGTTTTTGAAGTTTGGTTGGTAAAAATAAATTATTCCTTGGTCAATAAAAGTGGAAATAATTAAGTTGCAAACTATGGAAATATTTTTTCACAAAATTAATTCTTTATGATTATACATTTTCATACTAATTCGTTTCTCTTAATATACACATTTTTAGTTTTATACATTATTTACTCCCTAACAAAATAAGGTGATTAAAAACAAAACCATTTTTATCTCGGATTTTTAAATAAAATTATCATTAATTTTGAAATGTAAGTACTATCTTTAAGCTTTCAAATTAGAGCTGTATAAAAATTGTAAATTACTGCTCTGTAAATCGATCTAACGTTGAATACTTTGAAATTGGGACCCCATTAATTCTTTCAAAAATATATGACATTTTTCATTAAATACTTTTTTGTTGTGAAGCTAATTAATTAAAAATGTAGGTGAATTAGAACATTCTATATTTCACATATAGGTATAAAATATTATGAACTAAGCATAATAGTTTTATTCATTAAAATTCTATTTCCTCCTTATAACTTCTTTGTTTTCATGCTTGTAACAATGTAAGCTCATTGAAATGTTACTTGTGTTTGCAATATGACTAGATAACATATCTTAGCTTAGTGAAAATTGCAGATAATATATTTTTTATTTAGGCAGAATATTAGTAGTTTAAATGGTAAATAGAAACAAGAATCAAGTTAAGATGTTGGATGTCAACATTATTACAAATTTTTAATACATATTTTACATCATATGCATAAACACTCCATGTTTACATTTAATATCTTTATAAAAAATTAAAATTATGTTACCAACTTTTCCAAAGAAATATTAACGCATAAATAAATTAAATATGTTAATGTTTTGAAATATATTTGAATAATAACGGCTGTAATCTCGTATATATACGAGAGTTGAGACGACCAACCTGTCTAGTGGTTAAGGTGTTAGCCTCTAGACCGAATGGTTTCTGGTTCGAATCTGGGTCAGGGCATGAATATTTCTAATCGTATGGTGTAGAGGCGGCTGGTGCACCTTGAATCTGTCGTGGTCGAAAGTCCTCACATTGGGTTGTTGCGGAAGTTTAGAGAGTGGGTTGCCAGCTCAGATGTTGCCTAGTTATCTGAGTGTGGTTCAAAATTACTTGGCGATACACCGAATGGCTTGGGCTGGGACGGTGATAACTAGTTGAATATACGAGGGTAGGACAGTATTTATCCTCAATGTAGAGTATTTGTGTTTGTATTGGTAGTACATTGCAATTCTTGAACTTATCTCTATGAGTGGTTTCAGTCTTATCATTTGCCTTGGTTTAATGAAGTTGCAAGCATGGAGGAAATACAAAATACGAGTTAGATGGTAACCTTTAATGATAATACAACCTAAACGAATAGTTACGCCTTTGTGTACTTAAATTTTTGGATCCTTTGTGTACTTTCATCTGCTGGGTGGAATCCAACAGTCATCATGTGATTGACAAAGAACACACTCATCTATTGATTTATCATCTTATTGGTCCACGCGAAATAATAGTAGATTTTGGTGATTTCACCAATTTCGTCCCTCCTCAACAGAAATTAACTTTCAAATACCCCCTCTATCATAAAATGTTATATTTCCAAGCCAGTTGATAAGATAAGAAATAGGCTAACCAAGTATACATTTTCCGCAGAGCAATCATGTAACTACTAGTCGACATGTTGGTCATACTTCTTTAAGCTCCTCTCAATATCAATGTTCAGTCTACTTACATCTTACGTCTGTGGTTGCAATGTCAGTTTCAATTCTGCTACCGTGATCGTAAACGCGACTGATCCTCTTTCAGTATGTATGAATCAGAGCAGAGTTTAGGGATTCTATTTCGTTTTTGTTTTGAGGTGAATCGCGGGTGAAAAATCTATTGATCCCAATTTTCAGAGTGGTATGGGAACAGTATTTGGCCTCAAAGAAGTGACAACGAAAGGATTGAAAACTTCAAAAATGATCGAACAAGTGTTGTGAATGAAGAAGACAGATGGCCGTTTTCTACCTCAACTGAAAACAACAGCAATTTATAGTGTACGTCACATGTTCTGAAACAAATAGTGACTAATTCCAAGTGGTAAATTAGTCATTCCCTACAGGCGAAGAACTAGAAAAAGAAGCGATGAAAGGATTGGCTCTCCGCTGATCCGAAAACCCATTTTTGAGGGTATAAAAATATAAAAATACATGTGCAACATGGAACAAGTGTGTTTAAAAGCATTGAGGGTTATATATATATATATATATATATATATATATATATATATATATATATATATATATATATATATATATATATATATATATATATATATATATATATATATATATATATATATATATATACAGGGTGGTCCCGAATTCATGGTACAAACTTTAATGGTAGGTACAGGACATTGTAACAATGATTTATTGTATAGGAATGTATAGTCGCAAGTGACGCGGTGAGGCGTAAACAGGGGAAATAAAAGGAAAGAGAAATGGAGTGATCGGTTGGTATCATTGCCGGTAGAGGGCAGTAGATGTCTAGCCGCTGTTGAACATGATTGGCCCATACTTACATTTTGATTGGCCCATACTTACTACCCACGCGGCTCACTGGCGGAAGCTATCTTATTTTTCTGAAAGAAGTGTTACCACAACTGCTGCATGATGTTCCGATCGCCATTCGTAACCGCATGTGGTTTCAGCACGATGGGGCGCCAGCACACTTCAGCATTGATGTACGGAATTACCTGAATGCCACATTTGGTGCTCGATGGATTGGGCGTGGTGGACCAGTCCCTTGGCCACCCCGATCTCCCGATTTATCGAGCCTCGATTACTTTTTATGGGGACATCTAAAGCATCTTGTTTATGAGACTCCAGTTGACTCAGATGAGGATCTCGTCGCTCGCTTATCTGTAGCTGCTGCAGGTGTGCGTGAAATACCAGGCATCTTTGAACGTGTACGCCAATCGCTCCACCGACGCTGTCAAGCATGTATCGATACTGGTGGACGCAATTTTGAACAATTACTGTAAACATGACACTTGTCAACAACGCTTTCAATAAAATCTTTGTTTTTCCTTTCGGCCGTTATTTCCCCTGTTTTCGCCTCACCGCGTCACTTGCGACTATACATTCCTATACAATAAATCATTGTTACAATGTCCTGTACCTACCATTAAAGTTTGTACCATGAATTCGGGACCACCCTGTATATATAAATGCCTTACACTTTCTACCAAGACAAAAGTAATCATTCCAAAAAACATGTCAATGCCTCAGTAATACTTTCAAAATCAAAAGAAGCCTATCGTAGAAGTCTTCAGCTCAAAAATAAGAGCCTGTAAAGGTGTTAAGAGTGCTACAAATCAAACGAATGCTCTATAGTGCACTCAAGTAAATAAGCTGAAGTAAAGAATACTAAAACTATCCGGTATTCTGATACTTTGCTTGTCTTTAGAACGTGTAAGAAGGCTTATCCTTCTTCCCTACTCAAAATACAATAGTAGTGGGGAAAAGAGTATATTTTGCACACACACACGGAAAAATAGGATTTCGTTTCATCCTTTGTGGACTCAAACGTGACGTGGGACAAAGATGGGACATTTTTTTATTATATTAATGTCCCTTCGATACGCGATGTGGTGAATTTCTTCGAAATATTCCAAGTGCATGTAGAGTCCATCTTTAAAAAAGAGCTGGAAGGCAATGACGGACGTGATTGAAAGCATGGTTTCTCCGGAATCCAAAATTGTGGCACGCGTTATTTTATTTTGGTCAGCCAGTTTCAGATTTTATTCTGGTTGCTATTTCTTGTTTCTTTCGCATACATTCAAAATATAGTATATATTGGTGAATTCCTTTCGTATGAACCCTCCAAATGGTTTTGAAGAGATATCTTGTGGAAGAGATCTATTTAATTTCCCTGTTCTGGTGACAGTCTGAAACAGGTTTCCGCATCAGAGCCTGGCCACTACAGGGTAGTTATCGATTCAAAGACAAACCACCTGGATGATTAACATTCCAAGAGGTTTCAGCGAGATATTTCATCCGTAAAGATCCGACCAAATGTGACGAAATATCTCGTCCACAATATATTGCCGATTTTTTTTTATGATGACAAGATCAAGATCTGGTCACCTTTTTTCTTATGTTGAAATATCTCGTCCATCAAGATCTATCTGATCACTTTTTTCTAATGATGAGATATCTCGTCCATCAAGATCTGATCACTTTTTTCTAATGATGAGATATGTCGTCCATCAAGATCTGATCACTTTTTTCTAATGATGAGATATCTCGTCCATCAAGATCTGATCACTTTTTTCTAATGATGAGATATCTCGTCCATCAAGATCTGATCACTTTTTTCTAATCATGAGATATCTCGTCCATCAAGATCTGATCACTTTTTTCTAATGATGAGATATCTCGTCCATCAAGATCTGATCACTTTTTTCTAATGATGAGATATCTCGTCCATCAAGATCTGATCACTTTTTTCTAATGATGAGATATCTCGTCCATCAAGATCTGGTCACTTTTTTCTAATCATGAGATATCTCGTCCATCAAGATCTGATCACTTTTTTCTAATCATGAGATATCTCGTCCATCAAGATCTGGTCACTTTTTTCTAATAATGAGATATCTCGTCCATCAATATCTCGTCAAATTTACTAATGATGAGATATTTCGTTCGAGACAACTACTAGGAAGGTTGATTGAAGAATGACAAGGACGTGCTCATTGCTATGGAAGCGTACATGCTTTGTGAGGAGGTAAAGGTCAATTTTTATTATTCATAGTAAAATAATGTGCACTTTTATGTTTCCTGATAGCAGTAAGGAGAGTCACTTGTGTAATAATTTCTGTTGAACAGAACTTTAAAAAGAAATCATATATATACGAGTCTTCAGCCAAATAATAGTCTCTGTTACGTACCACTAATTTCATAAAGGGGAGTCAGGGGTGCATAAGTGTACATGCATAAGTAAAAAAGTCTAGGGGACTGGTATTCACTGGCTTATGGTCTCTGGATTTTGATGGGGTTGTTGATCACGACTACTATTCCCCAAGGACGGTTCTAGGGTCTCAGTAGGTGTTGTTTCCATTGTTTGATTCATCAATGAGAGCGTGCATTCATGCCATATGCTCTAGCCTTCAAAGAAATCTCTTACCGTTCTCAAGAGAAAATCTAATTATCTCTTCTTGCCAGCTCCACCTCATTTAAACCCAGTTCCATGATCAATGCTCTAAACAATGCCAGCAAGTCCATTCATCACACAGTCAATAGCATATTAGCTATTTAACCCATAATATCTCTTGTATATACAGTGTAGTCAGTCCTCCGATTTTCTGGTATATAAAGTGACTTAAGTATGATGTTTATCAATTACAATTATTCAACTATAGGATTACTGGCAAATTAAAAATACTTAAATGAAGTTTTTCAACAGTAAGAAAAAAAGATTAAAAAATAATATTTTATGGTAGTAATCTTTCAGAGATATATGATTTTCAAAACTTTAGCTGAAAGAATAGAAGTTATTATTAATTACAATAAAAGATATGAATTCAAAATTGCGTTTTCAATTTTCATTAAAATAATGTCCAATCTTCATTGAAATATTATAATTCCTATGACCAACTTCCATTGAAATATTAAAATTCCTACGTCTAACTTTCAATGAAATATACAAATTTCTATATATAATCGATTTCTAATAAAATAGTCTTCAAATTTTTATGTATCCAATTTCCAACAAAATACTCTCAATCATTTATGTATTCAATTTCTAATAAAATAGTGTTAATTAAATTTCCATATCCAATTTAGAATTCAAATTTCCATATTAAGTTTCAAACAAAATATTTAACAGCTTTTTAAATTTTAGAGCTGTCAATTTCTTTTTTACTAGCATTTCTTGTTTCAAATTACCGTTCTGAGCTCGAGATCATTATTTGACTGTCATAAATTATTTTATCATTGTATTACTTAATTGTATCAAAATCACAGTTTTTATTATGTATTTAAAACAAAATTATCTAGTAAAATGCATTACTTACTCAGAAAATTAGGATATTGAATTAATACTTTATCAAAATGGACCAAATAACGGAGGCTTACCACTTCCGAGTTAATTTTCATGCATAAAATAAACCTGTTTACTCAAATAGTCATTTTTATGTAATTTATGTAAAAATTTAATTAAATTTATTTCACTGCCGCAAACAATTGCCTAAACTCTTTCAAATACTTTTTCGAAAGTAATTTTTGGCGAGCAAATTAGCATTGACGTCATTGAAGAGATTTTGAACATTTTTCGTCTGCAGAATCTTTGGGAATCCCCTCTAGGCTCTAGCTAATATGACTTCTAAACAAATATGCTGCATTAATTACATCGAGATCTGATTAGTTCTGAGGAGTGCTCGCTTTTCCAGAAAAATGTATCTTTGCGAAGAAAATATCATGGTTTTTGAATGAAGAAAATGATTAGGTGTAGGTTATCTCGTGCAATGTTTTTGAAATACAAACTGTCTGCTTCATAACAGAAGTTTTCGTTTTGCAACTAATTGTGTCAGCACTTTTTTCTGTTAAATGATACATGCTCAAAAATTAACATAAAAAAATACTGATTTAGAAACATTTCAAAGAGGAAAAAAATTCATACAAATGTATTTGATAATAGTGTTTAATTCGCTTATATACATATTTCAATAACGGTCTTTTTTGGGAGGAGCTAATTTGAGGAGAAAATTATTATGTTCATTTTACATTCAATTTTGAAGATAGCTGTCAAATGATGTACAATAATTTACATTGATTAAATTGCAAAACGAATAAAGAACCTGAACTTTAACGCAATAAAACTAAAACCTATGACATAATAACATATATTTATGCATCCAAAATGTAAAAGTAAACGGCCACATTAGATAAAGTGAATATTTTTCTATAGCTAAAATATATCTTTCAACACCTATTTTCTGTGTTTCTATGACTATCGTCAGCTATGTCTATGACTATCGTCAGCTATGTCTATGACTATCGTCAGCTATGTCTATGACTATCGTTATATTTTTCTATGACTATTGTCAGCTATAACTACTTGCAGTGGCTAACTTCGTACCTCTTTTCATAGCTAAAACCATAGATACAATATATACAGGACAGTTCTTCAAAATATATTATTCAGTAGATTTTAACATATCTATTTATATCTACATACAAGGTTATTTTTTCTAATTAAAGAAAAAAATGTTCCTTTTAATGTTGTAAATGCACATTATTGTGATTGACAATGTTGTGACTTACACACTTTTTTAAATTTCAAAATTTATTACAAAAAAATAATTATATTACGTATGACGACATTTTGTTTGCTTTGACATTTTACGTAAAAGTGTTTTTGCAGAAAATACCTTATAATTGATTTAATTTTTGAAAATTGTAATATGTGATCTCACGTTTTCTTCTACATATACAGGTTTTGATCCTTTTCTGCGAAATGCATTTTAATATCTCTTTTTCGGTTACAAAATAAAATAAGGCATTAAAGCAACAAATATTAATACAATTCAATACTGTCCAAGTGCATATCAGTAAAGAAATTTCAATCTTCAATAGTAACACGAATTTTTTTTCTCCTCAAGTTGATCAATGTTATCAATCTTAATTTTTTATAACTCTGATTTAACAAATCCGTTAAAAAAACTACAACTGTGAAGTAAGGTGGCCTCTAGAGGTGGCTTTCTGAATTTTTCAGTTTATTCTTGTCGCACCTCTTTGTGAATTAAACCTCACAGGCGTACTTCAATTAGAGATATTCGTTTTTCTATAGTCAGGATGATTCATAAAACATCCATTAAATTATCATTATAAGGGTACTCTTCTTTAGAAACATCTTGTATTTAAATATAGATGTGGGTATCTGAGTTTAAAGAATGATAAGAACACATGCCATTTACGGTGATCCAGAAGCAATCAAGAAACACGATTACTACACTGACCGACAACTAAAGCTATCCTGGGAGATATCAGGGACATATAAGGAAAAAGACTGCATAAGTGGCATACGCACACGCAAGTTGTGATTTACTTGTGAATAGTTCCCACTATCCATTGCAAATAGCCATTTTTAGTTGTTAAGAAAGTCTCTCATTTTATGATAAATAAATATGGTATGATACATACGATATACATATATTGTCGCGAATGCGAGCCTGTTCTAAGTTTTGAAAAGCTTTTATGGAATTAGAAATAAAATACGGAGCAGGTGAGGTGAAAGCAAACCTCCAATATAATTTTAATACTAAGATCCTAACAAAATTAAATATACAAATTGAAACTCAGTTTATTTTTAAAAAGTCGCTATTAAACATTGTCTTGCGGTTTACTTTGATTCTATACCTGTGAAGAAGTGTAATGTTCTATATATTTCAAAAATATAAGTTTTAATTAAGAACTCGTCTCCTTGTGTTCTTGAGTGGATTTTCCTTTAGAATTCTTGAGTTTCAGTGATGTTTCGACGGTCAGGATGATTGCTTCTCACCCGGGACACAAATGAGGTAGGACAATTCACATTTCTTCCGATTTGAAAGATATTGTTTCTACATGTATAATCGAGAATATACAAACAACCAATATAATTAGAAAGCATCAGATTTAATCTTTGGATATCCAACTACACTGTATTCAGCAATCGAAAATAAAGCTTTCTCGAAACAAACAATTGATAATGCGAAAGCATTTGACTGCAATCCACTCAAAACAGAACCATCTGAACAACCTACGCGGTGCCATTTCGCAAAATCCCACAATTTTCGAGTTCCATATCTCGCTCAAGGACTCCCCTCCAAGTACTCATGTCCTAGAAATTCATCGCCGCAATTAACGTCAGTAAAGGGGACGAAATGAACGTCCCGAATTGTGACGTTACAATTAACGAGTAACGAACGACCAGGAGAAAAGGCGGGAGTCACACCATTAAGAATTTTGACACGAAAAGATGGCAACGGAAACCAATAAGGCACGCAGTCAGATCGACGCGAGAGTCATATCTATTGGAAAACGACAGCGTCACAGAGCGTCTGCAATGGACAGAACGAATCTAATTTTCCCGTCTCGTCATCTCACAAAGGTGAACGGAACGAGAGGTAAAACGAATCTTATCTGAGGGAGGGTTCCCCTTTCCACAATTAATACATTCCCGTTTCAGATCCTGTTATGATGTCAGGAGGTACAGGAAACGGCTGTTATGTGGGGGAAGTGTGCGTTATCTAACCTATTTCTGTATGGGTTGCATATTCTAGTAACTTATCCGGTGCAATTAAAGCTGCTAGCCTTAGGAGAGTGGTAAAACTTATCATACCACTTTGAACGTTGGCTTGTGCAAGTACAATAACGCTCATTTACTGTCGTTGTAGCAGATTTAATCGATTTTCGTAGAAGATTGAAATACATGTCAACGATTCCTTGTCATGTAAACTTGTATTTGTTCGTCACAGGAAGGATTTCGTGAACTATATTTGTAGTTTGAGCTTTGATATGATTTTACTTTTTGCACTTAATATTCAGTTTCATTTCCCCTTAGTTAACGCTCTTGAGGGTTGTGTTGACAAGCTATCTCGTCATTAGAATAACCATTACCAGATCTGTATGGATGATATATCCAGCCATTTGAAAACTCACCAGATCTGGACGTGTGCGGTTTTCTTTATCCAGCGATCGATCACCCCAAAATTGGTAATACCGTAATGAAGATATATCTCGTTATTAACAAAGTTGGTCACATCTTCATAGTTGAGATCTCTCGTCTAAGCCACTGGGGGGAGGGTTAAAATTTAATTTGTTAATCATACTCAGTGTTTCATGCAGGTTTGTTGTTTCGCATTTGAATCGTAGAAAATCACTTTCCTTTGGATATGGTTGCTGAGAGACGTCCGTTGCTTTAAAGCTGTTGCCAACAAAGCTGAAAATTTTAAGTTTGATGCAAAAGAATTCGACCTTGATTGCAATAAAGCATAACTCCATAGATAGTGGTAGACCAGTTGGTAGTGTCGCGGATTAGCAACGAGAGGTTAGCGAGTTAGGAACACGATCCAACTGCAGACTGACCGTACGGTGTTGAGGCATTCAGAAAGCGCCACGGCCTTCAGGTTGGTGTGAGTTTGAAAAGTGAGATGCCACCTCATCAGCAGACCGGGGTTCAAAATTATGAAGTGTTTTTCTCGGATCTTTCCTTACGGTATCACGGAACATCACCAATAACCCGTTTTGTCGTTCAAATGCGACGTAATTTGAATTACTCTACCGTGGCATTTTATTTGATTTATGTCGGATTTCATTGTTCACATAAGTCATACACACAGTCAATGCTCTGATTTTGCTAACATTTTGTGAAAAGCTGGACATTTAGGAATTTTTCTGATGGGAAACCTGATATGTATTTTGTGAGGTTCTTCTGCCAACACAGGGAGGAATGTCTGGCACGGAGAACGAGACATCCCTAGGGACGTTGGCGGGGTTGTTGGTGAAAGGTCACCCGGATCAGGAGGAAAAAAGGGATGAAAAAAGGAATTCGACCCGCGGAGACGACAGAGAACGGGGCTCTCTGCTGCTGTTGTATACTATTTTGTAACATAGTCTTATATAACCAAGAACTGACCAAATAAATAGATGAAAATATATCTATGAAATGTTGCCCTCTCCAGTAGATTAAATGAACCATTCACACTCACCAGAGATAGAGAAAAGTGTGGGGTGTGATATACTTAAAAACCTCTTCCTTCTGATATAAACATGTTCACATTGAAAAGTTTATACCCTAAAATTCCATTTGGCTTAGGGTATATACATTTTTATTATTTAAGAAAAAATTTAATTCTTGGTTGGTCAATATTTCCATATAGCATTATTAAGAATTGTCTACTGACTCAAGCTATAAGCTCTAAAGATAATCATTTATTAACTGTTTCAATTTTTAAATTTTGATGGTACTCTGTGAATTTGACGCTAGCTTCTGTTTCTGAGACGTAAGTCGATAGTAAAACTAATTTTGTACGAATTTAAGTAATTCAATTATTTATAATATTGTGTTAAAGATGTAAATGAATGTGAGTAAATTATTTGACTTAATAAACATTGATTAGCCAAATTGTCATGTCATTAGCTTTCTGAACTACGACTCGCAACAACTGTTTGGTTAAGTTTTATTGCTCAACGGCCATTTTTGGCTAATCTACGCCAAATACAAGACAAACAACTATAATAAGTGTCTAGAAGGATCTTTAAAATAAAGGAACGCTCTTTTTATGTGAAATTTCCGTTTGGCACGGATCTTGAGACTTTATATAAAGGTTCAAAATACTTACATAACTTTCTTTCCAAATTTGTGAGTTATATAAATTATTAAAAAGAAGTTCATAAAACTACATGGAACATTTGGAAAATGGACACATTATTATATTCCAAGTTTAAAAATGTCTAGTAAATAAAAAGTGCAAACGATGTGAAAAAAGTGAAACCACAGGGAATTTTTTCAAAATTGTAATGGAACTAAGGACATTACTATATAAATACAAGAGAAAAAGACTAAAAACCATTACAGAACGGATGCAGTTTTAGAAACACATACAAGTCATTAAAATAACTTCCATAACAAGCACCTAACATAAGAACTGTTTGAAAGAAACAAAATGGAGTTCTTCAAGAATTGCGTTTTTTCCATTCTGGTCACACATAGTCCATCTTATACGTGAAAGAAGTATCTAAAGTATTCCACGTAAAAACACTAAGGTTTATTTTTACACACTTCATATATACCATTTTTACAAAAACATTACTTTTACAGAAGCGTGTTGCAGTTACCTTTCCATTTTCTAAAAGTTTTTTCAATTAATGAAATATGAGCTTGACACATTTTACGCATTGTATGTTTTAGCATAAACTATTACTGTTATTTTTTATACTTTAAAGAACAGAATAGAATAAAATTTTTTAGTTAAACATTTTATGGAGTACTAAAAAAATTATTTTATGTATGATTTGTAAAAAAGCTTTTCTTGGAACAATTAATCCCAGTCTTCGAATTGTTTGTTAGTTTGTTTCGTAATAATAACCACAGTAAAAAAAAAGCATAATATATTCCACATTGTTAGACATCTAGCTTAAGATTATTATGTAATAGTACTTTATTACACAAACAGTGCAGATAAATTTCAGCAACTAGTTCTCATTTGGTCAGTAATTTTTCTGAAGTATAGGCGAATATAATCCTTGAGAACATGGTTCAAATTTAATTTTATTTGCACTTAAATGTGGCTTGTGCATGGAATCCACAGTAGAAAAGTACGTTACTAGAGATACATTAACAATCTGAAAACAATTCGGTTTAACAAATCTACATTTAGTTTGTTCGCTTTCCGTTCCCTTAATACAATTACGATTACAAGGTAGCATAATTGTATTAAGGAACATAACATATTTTAATATTATATCAGTCACAACAATACCTGTAATTATTTATTGTTATAAATTACAAAATTAAATTTTGAATGTCCTAATTTCAAAATATACTCATTCTACTAAGAAGATTGTTACCCACTACCATGGATGTTAGAAACACCGTTTCGTAATGTAAAATTCGACTATGAATGTGAAAATTTGGTTGAAGAACTTAATGCCAGATTCACTATTTTTTATTAGAAATCTTAATTCGATGTATGATATTTCAGTGGTACTGTTGCTTTACATCAAGTCTTAGTTTCAACTATTCAGTTTACGTTTTTTATTATTTCTATTATTACTTTCAGGTATTACTTTTCCTATTATTTCTTATTATGGATTCTGAATAAATTAGCAAAAATAAAAAAGACCTTTTAAGAAAATAACTGTATAAGAAGTTGCGAGCATCAGCTAGTGACATGTAATAGCATGTGACAGTGATAATGCATAATAAGTGACAATGTGTGTGTTAAAAGCTAATGAAAATGGTAGAAATGTATGACCTAGTTTGATTTATTAATTGCAATTTATATTGTATTAACCTTTACACTACGAACGGTACAGTAGTTGTACTATGATAGCGCCAAGAAAGAACACGGCCAAGAATTAAGACAACAGCCAGTACATCAGTTGTACCTTGAAGTTATAAGAATCTCTCTTGTTATGTCTATAGCCGTAGTCAAAAGGTTAATCGCAGACCACACAAGGGTCATCGTGATAGCTTCTGTATCGAAAAGTATTTGGTTCGAATCAGGGGATTAGACATTAATGTCTGTCCATCCTGAATGGATGTGTGATCACTTTGTTAGCGGGTTATGTATGGTAAGAACGTGTACCTCCATGGTACAAATGAGTACCGGAAAGGGACTTACAAATTCACCCACTTTATGTCATGATGGAAGTTCAATTAATTTGCTGGGTATTTGAGAAACGATATCGTATTAACACACCTAGTGATTGCATCGACAAGGTATCATGTCATTAGCAAAACTGGCCTAATATTATTGGACGAGATATGTCGTCATCATAAAAAAATTGGCAATATCTTGATGAAGATATATCTCGTAACTAAAAAACTTGTTCATGTTTTGGAGAAACCACTTAGAGAGTTAATAAATAGAGTTTACACGTTAAGTATTCAATTTAAAATTTCTTGATATGTTTAAATAGTGGTAACATTTGGATTCGTAAAACCAAAGTTCCTATTTCATGCTTTGACAAAGCGAAAGGCATAGCAGAAAACGGACCGCATTTTAACCAAACATACACTACTAAAACCTTGAGATATAACAAACACACTGCGGAATAAAATCTTCTGTTATCTGGATCTCTATCAATAGCCCCCAGGCAGGAAAAGAGATAAAAGTTAAAATAGGTTCGAGGAGATACAACAGATTGAAGACCTGGAAAAATAGCGGTTTGATAGAGAACGCCTGTTGCATCAGCTTACAACACAAAAAGAGCATAGAAAAGTTATTCGAAAAGAGACGTATTTTGAAGTCTTCAAACTTAACTTCAACGTAAAAGACATTTATTCTTTTCAGATGCGTCTTACTCGCCTTATAAAGCCTCAAAGAGTTTTCTTTGTTGGATATAAGGATTATCACGCTTTTTTTTCAGCATAGATTGTGAAGAAGGCGATTTAGAATGAATGTTGATGTTATTCACATAAGACACGATTCAAAAATTGTATGCTCGCTATTTTATTTGTAAGCGATATAAATGTGCAATATTTCAAAGATACTGTCATGGTATATAAAATAACTGATATAGGAGAGGATGAACTGTTTATAGCGAACCTATGAATGTGCTTTCGAGCTACATGGTAATCCCTCTAAAGCAGTGGTTTCCAAAGTGGTCCCTATGGACCCTCAGGGCTCCGTGAGACCCCTGAATGGGGGGGGGGGGGGTCTGTGGTAAATTAAAATAAATTTGGGGGTGCGTGCACAACGTGAGGGCTCCGCGAAAGTTTTAATAAAAAGTAAAATAATTGTGACCCATTTTCATTAAACTATAAAAGTTAAAATAAATAACAATAAATAAATTGGTAGTGATATTTACGTCCTGAGAAAAGAAATAATTTGTTCTATTTTCTTATATCTTAAATTTGTGGTTTTTTTTTTATACTGATAACAGTATGATGTGAGACGGAAGAAAAATGCAGATAATAAAGTGTTGAATATTTAAATTGTGGCTTGATTCCGTTATCAGGAAATAGTACTTTACCTATGTGCTTTCTATGCAATAAAACTTTGTCAAACGAATCAATGAAACTTTCTAATCTTAATGAACATTTTACAAAAGCTCACTGCGCTAAAAAAGGGAAAAAAATAACTTCTATAAAACAGTCAAATAAAAATATTTGAAAAAACCGTCAATACGACAACTCTTAGAGACAACATCTGAGCGAGACGACGATGGACTGTGTGCTTCTTAAAACATTTCTTTACTGATTGCAAAGTCCGAAAAGCCGCACACCATTGGTGAAGAACGTATTATACCAGCTGTAATTGAGATAACACGCACCGTGCAGCAAAAACCAGCATTCGATATTGTAACAATTTCACTAAGTAATAATACAGTTTACACAGTTTACAGAAGGATTGATGAAATGGCTCAGCGCGTAGAAAATTCCTTATGCGAGTACTTAAAAACATCTGAATTCTCTCTATACAGCTTGACACAGCAACTATGCCAGGGAACGAAGCTTTACTTTTAGCTTTTGTGAGATTTGTGAAAGAAAAAGTTTGCCAATAATATTGTTATTTATCAAATGTTTGTATACTGATATGAAAGGTGAAGCAATATTTAAGGAATTAAAAAGATTTTTCGATTTAAAAGCTATACCCTTGAGTAATATCCTCTCCGTTGCTAATGACGGTGCTCCGGCAATGGTAGGACGACACCAAGGTTTTCTGGCATTATTAAAATAAGCTGTACTGAATGTATTATCTGTACATTGTGTCATTCATCAACAATATTTAGTCGCCAAAAATCTGAGTGAACGCTTTCATGGCTCACGAGGTTCTATCATTAGAGGAGTTAAAAAATAAAAAGGAATGCCTTATATGACCGATTTTTTGCTCAAGTTTGCTTGGAAAATGATGAAGATTATAATAGTTTACTATTTGGTATGGAAGTTCGTTAGTTATCTAAAAGTGCATGTTTGTATTGATTTTATGCACTCTTTAATTCAGTGATGGAATTCATGGAAAGTAAAGACAATAATTTGCGGCTCAATTTAATTAATTCAAAAAATGACATAGCTTATATTACTCACTTATTTTCCAAATTTAACGAAACCAATTTGAAGCTACAAGGTTATCAATTAAATTTATTAAAAATTAAAAATACAACATCTGCGTTTGCTACAAAACTTTTTCTATACAATTTGGGGAGAGATGAATGCTCTCAGTATCCAAATCTTTCAAAATTGCAAAATATGAGATGTAAACACTTAACAGTTCTTTATTCTGGCCTTTTAACTCAGCCAAAGATTTCAAGATATTTTTCACATGGTTATCCCCGATTGGATGTTGAAACCTTTTAATAAGTAGACCCACAAACTCAGATGAATTCATACTAACAGGAGCAATAGCTTGAATTATTCACAAATGAGGAGCCGAAACCAATGTTTGAACACGGATACCACAAATTCTGGTTACCAAACAGATACCAATTTTATATCCTGCATTATGGGTTAATGTACAGAAGCTGTCAATTGTTTTCCTGTCTTCCTATTTAGTAGAACGTGGATTTAGTGCAGCTATAAGCTTCATCACGAAAAAAGACCGTCAAAAAATTAGTGCTCGTGGAGACTTAATAAGGTTACCCACAAACAAAGAGCCTAACATAAATAATCTCACATCATCCCATCAGGTCTCTCTCATCTCATTTAAAAAAAATTTATTTATGTATTTTAAAACAAAAGTTATAATTTCAATAAAAATACTACCTACAAGTATTTTAGTAAATATCTAGTAGTATTTACTAAAATACTACAACTACTATTTATTTACTTCTGCAACTATATATTATAGTAGTAATATTTTAGTAAATACTACTAATTTCCAATAAGTACTAATTTTAATAAACACTACAATAAAAAAATGTACAAAATTTATATTTCAATAAATAAATACCTTTCAAGACATGAAAATTAAATTTGTAATTATTCTACTACGCAGTTAAGTAGAGTTATTTTACTTGGAGCTTCATGGTCAGGTTTTTTTACAAGGGGTCCATGGACATTTAAACCACTGATCTAAGGAGTTCACACGCACATATCCATACACCTGTACTACAACCTATAATGAACCTGACCGATTTTAAACGAATTTGACCTTCTTGACGAGTATAATTTTTGCAAGCTTTCAACCACTTCTATGGTTATTTAGTCATTATGTATGTATTGAGGAAAAAGTACTACACTATTCAAAAGTAATACTACAATAACACTCAGATAGTTTGAATGCGAATGACCAGAAACATACATGCGAAGAGACAAGGTGGACAGGAGAATGGTGCACTACCATCAAATTCAAAGGTAATGTCAATCACCTGAGACAGAAATTAGTATCTAGTCTGTACAGGATAGAATTATCAAGTGTTGTCCTCGTATCTTTCTTTTAAGGATTAATCCCGGACCATCGCCAATAGCCCGGCGTGTTGCTCCAATGCGATTTGAATTCAACTACCTGCCTGCATCAATAGTTTTGGAACAAATATTTGGAAATGTAATTTACAATTAACCATTGCCTAAAAGACAAGGGACATTTTGGCTTGGTGTGGAAGTTTGGAGAGTAGGGCTGCTAGCTCAGGCTTTGAGCTCGTCGTTTGACCGGGATTCAAAACTACGAGGTGTCTTCGGATCTTTCCTTTCTGGATCATTTCCGAACCGTAACAAATAGCCCTCTCTGTTCTTCCAGAGCGATTTAAATTCAACAATCTACTTACCAATCATAACGGAAAACCTGCGGATTCAGTGAAATATTAGATCATTCCCAAAAATTGACTGTTTTGTGAGGTGCTTGTTCAATTATGTAAGTTAAATGGATCAGATAATGATAAAAACTAGAGCGAAAAACTAATTATCTCAAACGTCACATACATCACTATAATTAACTCTGTAACATGAAAATGGGAAAATTCCTCGTAATGAAAAAGCAAATGCTGTTTTTTAGAATCACTTTGCTATTGCATAAATATGTTTCGGGAAATAAATGTACTGTAGTGACTACCTTTTGCTATATTGTGCTTCTCAGGGGACAGTAAAAAATTCGAAACATCGAGGAGCAAGATAAATCTGCTTTTTAGAATTAAAAAAAAAGCACAAATCTATATAAATAAGAATGGAGTGTTTGTTTGTACATTCAATATTTTCGACGCATTTCAAGTTTTCTATCCGTTTTGGACCCTTCTGATGCCGAATCCGCCTTTTTCTCGTTTGGTGTCTGTCTGTCTGTCTGTCTGTCTGTATGTTGTGCCCTATACACGTCCACGCGGTTTAAGATATTTTCATGGAAATTTGCATACAGAGAGTACTTATCTTGATTTAGTGAGTGGAATTGGTTGCGAAAGTCTGTCTGTCCGTCTTTCTGTTCTATGCTCGATTTTGTGTTTGTGTGTTTGTGTAGGCATCACATGAATTGTATTCCAGATATTTGATTGCATTGTATTTTATGTTATACAACATCTATTAATTTAGTGAATGCAATATTAAACATTTCTTTATTGTTATATTTAGACGAGTTTCATGCTAAAACACCTGAGTAAGTATACTTAAATCAACCATAATTTGGTAGTTTTGGAAAAATTGGAATGTCTATTGAATATTACGATTAATTCGATTGCTTTACCAGTACTGCTGAAAAAGTAATTATTCTTCAAATTTTTTTTTTTTTATGGAATTTCATTTCTGATACGTCATTTATTTCGAGTCTTATTTTTATTCTTTGCGCAATGAAAACGATTTCCGAAAATTTGGGACAGACGATATTTTTCAATGAAACGAGAATGAACACGATCGCGCGAGCAGTGATATTTTTTCTGGTTCTTTCGCTCTGAATTAATTTCACATTTCTAAATTTTGTACACTTTTAGTTGTAAGTTGTGGCAACTGTGCGAGATCAAGAGATAAAAATGAATCAGAAATTAATATCTTTAGAACAATTTTTTCCGACATCTTTTATTTTCTTTTATTTCGCTGTTTTCTGTTTTAAATATTTATTATTTTAATAAAGTGTTTTCCTTCTCATCACACGCAACACCACCTCAAAGTATTCGACTTAATAATGGCAGGTAAGTCAGAATACATTTTCAGTAAATTTTAAGTGTAGTTATGCCATTATTTAAAGAATAATACCGTTATTGTAAGAATAATGCCATTATTGAAAGAATAATAATGTTTAGAAAATCCGAACTAGAACATTCCAAACATTAAAAAATTCATTGCCATGATGACAAGAGAAGATTGCAAAATTTCAATAGGTCACATACCGAATGCAAGAGTGCCACAAGTAAAAAAATATTGTTTTGTTTTTATGAATTCGAGAGCACTCGCCGTAAATCGTAATTTTAATTAATTGAATTGAACATGAAAAGAACTTAAGAAAGGGAATTCCAAATCTTCCTATAAATCGTCTTTTATAGTAGTAACCTTAGTATCACCTTTCGTCTTTTTGAGCTTTGTCATACAGCAATTGTGCGATGTATGTGAAATGTATTACATGAATGGATATGCATGTGTTGGATTTGTGTCCAAAGTAAGTTGTAGAAAATATAAAGATGGCGAAAGGTGTTAAAATAAATTTTCACTCTACAAAAAACGTAAGTCATTATATATTTTGATTATCTCTTCAATCTAGAGTAAACCAATTCAAACCGAGTAAGGTCGGGTATTTTGCTAGTTATGAATAAAATTACACGCTTTTTAGTTAAAACTCTTTAAAGTACAAGTAAAACACAAAATTGATGAAAGAACCTATTATTATAAAACTAAATACAGTAGCATATTTTTCAATATGTAATGAAAATAATTTTATTATCTTCTCGACCACGCTTTTAAGATCTTTTTTGTAATAACTAGCTGAATAACCCGTCGTTTCTCGGGTTTCAAATATGACCGCGACATTTCCCTGTGTTAACTCAAATACACAAACCCTGTAGAATGTGTTTCCTTGTCTATGTTCATTTATTACAGAAAAACAAACTTTAGATTTTAAAATTCGGGATTCGATTTGCACTTTAGGACTACCTGTGTGCCAATTTTCATGGCTACAGATTGGTATGAAGACAGGAAAGAAGTAGCCTATGTTTCAATAGTGTACTACAGTATAAGAGTATCAAATTTGGAGTATATATATATATATATATATATATATATATATATATATATATATATATATGGGAGGAGCATGACCCAAGCAACATAAAATGGTGTTTTCTACATATGAGCAGCATTAGGCTGAAAAAATTGCTCATACACTCCCCCAAACACCATCAAAAAGCAAGTAAAACATAAACAAAACCAAAACAGAGCTAGAACAAAACGAAATCAAACCCGAAGCAGCAGCCGGGAGATAAACAACAACAAGCCTAAAAACACTTGCTTTTTGGTGGTGTTTGGGGAGTGTATGAGCAATTTCTTCAGCCTAATGCTGCTCATATGTAGAAAACACCATTTTATGTTGTTTGGGTCAGGCTATTCCCCTGATCCACCAACATTTCTACATTTATATTATTTTTGATGACTTTTGTAAAAAAAAATTTGGAAATTCTTGTGTTCTTGAAATTATATTGTTTACCATGCTATGTCTGCAGCTTCAGCGCGCTTGCATGGGTAGTTTCGAGTTTCGGTTTTCGGTTAATGCACCCCGACTGTTTGGTTATATTTTGTTATTTTGTGTGTGTTATGCTACTGTTATTTTGTAGGGGGGGGGGATTGTAGATTGTAGGGGATTGATCCCGGACCATAGTCAAGAGCCCGTTGGGTTGCTATAGTACGAAGTTAATTAAAAATTGCCTAGGATATTTTCCTTAGGGATTGATCCCGGACCGTTGTAAATAGCACGTTGAGTTGCTATAGTACGACGATAATTAAAAATTACCTCGGATCTCTCAATTAGGAAATTGATCCCAGACCCTCATTAATAGCCTATTGTGTTGCTTTTGTGTAATGTTAATTAAAAATTACAAATTTCCTCAAATTTCAAATTCGTTGAAATTTTTAATAAAAATTTGTAGAATTTCTGTTGATTGTTGTATTATTTTTAAAATCCATCTTATTCACATGCATATTTTACACATTTTACTGCAATGCCAAAAATTGTATTTTCTAAGAATTAAGAGATTTAAGTTTTTGAAAAAGGCAGTTGGGAGAAAATTGAATAGTGAAAGGAGTAAGAAAACATGTTTTTTACTCAAAACCGAAAAAATGAGTCTCTTTTTTTTTTTTTTTTAAATTTTACAACTTAAATGTGTATCTTATTTTTAACACAGCAATGAAATGTGTTGATTTGGGCAACGCAGTATATTTTAACCCCAAATTACTTAGATAATAGGGAGACAGAAAAATTAAAAATATTTTTGTAAGTTGAGGTAATTTTGAATAAAATAGATTAATAGACCAAAATAAAAGGTAATTTTTTGATTTTGCTGAATACAAAGTAAATTATTTTACTGCTTATCTGAATTTTAAAAATTAGCAATGTATGTAGATGTGAAATGTAACTTTAAAAACAATTAAATTCAATGAAATAAGTCTGTGCCATGTGCGAGAGGAAAACAAATTTTAAAAATTTGCATTTTATACTTGATTATTTTCCCCTGAGAGAGTATACCTGTACAATTATTAAAATAACCATCTGTGGCAAGTTATTTAAGTGATATATATTTATAAAAAGTAAAAAGAGAGGTATTCAATTCTCTCGAACACTTAACCCAGGGAGAAACACGGTTTAATGAGACCGAGTCGTATGACTTTAAGTGATTGTGACTTGTTGATGATCACAGTGAAACTTAAATAAACTGGGAACTGAATTTTTTAAAATTGGAATGGGATATCGAAATTATGATTGGTATTGTAGGAATGAATACGTTTTCACTTGTAGCATGTCTAGTCACGATGGTGGCTTCAATAATATTTGGCATGAGTTTCTTGACAGAGTCACGTGCCATTACACAGTGAAGGTGGATTCAGATTTGTGAGAAGCATAATCGGTGCTTCAATATATGCAAGAGTACTCCAGATGGTTCCAATGTGTTAAAAAACTGTCGTGTGTTTTAAGGCCTCATTTGTGTCACGCGTAATGTCTATAGATTTGTAAATTTAAAAACTACGGGGCAACTCTCGCAAGAGTTGCTTTTTGATGACATTGACATCTTTATTTATTTGGGAAAGATTTGCCCTTTGGCACAGCCATGCATGATGAGTGCTTTGCTACAGCAGCAATATATCGATGAACCGCAGGGAAGCGGGCCACAGATCTTTGGACAAGTGTTTGGCTTGTTTGCATAATCATGAAATGACGGAATGAACGCCAAAGAAATGAGCAACATCAAAGATTGATTGCCCAACTTCAAGGCATTCCACAGAACGGCAGCGCTCACTATTTGCTATTTGCGTTGTAGAAATGACAAAAACACGTCTGTCTTGAAAAGTAATCCTACAAAAGTTGTAAACACTTTTTACAGCACTTACATGCAACTCCTCTAACCCTTCACAATGCTGGCTTCTTATACGACTACCTTTTTTATATTTATTGACACGAAACTGTGATTGGCTGTTACATAACACATTTGCATAGTTCCATCTAACTCTGCAGCAAATTGAAGCCTCTCAAATTTAGATTAGCTTCCAGAAATTAACATTTTCCACACCGTGCTTAACTTTTGGCAGCGAGTGTAGACTATTATAAAATGAAGTACGTGTGTTATCTGTTCGGCGCGTGTCCTGACGAATCTATAGTACTTCCAATAATGAAATTTGGCACATAGGTAGTCTGAATACTTTACAATTTTATAGTCCACCACGAATTTTAAAATTTAATCTAGAACATTTAAAAAGTAATGCAATGAGGTATTTAATTATTATTGTTTTCCTCCGAGTAGCAACTCTTCAATCGGTATTGATTAAATCCGTATTTACTGTACGTATGTAGCTGTCCGATTACTGTATATCCTTTATAAAAATTTATTGCTTTTTTAAAAGCATATTAACTTTTAGTTAGCGTAAACTTTTAGTTTCTATTATCATAATGTATAGTATAAGTATATATTTTTTGTGTTTCCTTCATTTTTTAAACTGGATCACAGCTGTGCAATACGTTGTTTGTTATTGTTATTGTTTTAGAGTACGATAGTTTGGATTATCATTTTTAAAGCAAATTAACTTTTAGTTTGGATTATATGGATATCTTTTTAAAAAGCAAAGACCTGTTTCATCAATTTACTGTCGCTATGTATTCCGAGATTGAATCGGAGAAGGTGTTGTACATACGACTGAATCACATCACTCAGAGTGGAACAGTATGCACATTTGAGAGATGTGTTGATGAACGGTGGAAATGCGGCAATAAAAAAACTGAAGTACACAGAAATCACTAAACTTCCAAAAAGATATAAAAACCAAAAGTTAAAATTTATGCTTTTGTAAATTTATACATTGCATAAATTACCAAAATTAAGTATTGCTATGCTTTCCAAAAGACACCCAAACACAAAAACAAACAAAAAATAGCATAAAAGATCAACAAAATAACAGCATTTCGCAATAACAGTTTTTTTTTTTAATTTACAGCCCCCAATATGCTAAAAAGGCAGTCGTATAAGAAGCCAGCATTGTTAAGGGTTAGAGCATTGGCAAAATGATGTTTAAATCCAAGACTACCTTTTTTGCTTATTTCTCAAAACGAAACAGTGATTGGCTGTTACCTAACACATTTGAATACTTCGATCTTCCAGTGCAGCAAATTGCAACCTCTGAACTTCAGATTGGCTTCTGTAAATTAACATTTTCCTCTCCGTGCTTGACTTTTGGTAGTGAGTGTATTATAAGACGAATATGAAAAAGTTACTTATGTTTAACTACACCTATTAGTCTCAACTGCCTGCAGTTCGTATCGTAGAGCGTAAAAGTAGCCTTTCAATAGGATTTTTAGTTGTGATGTGGGCATTGTATAAAGTCGGTTTGATATAACTACACTAAAACGACGACGCAGTAAAATGATGACAATGTTGTGCAAACATTACTGATATTTTCATAAGGCAAAATGTAACAGTGTCGCCTAAAGGGAGAAGCTGATGCTAAACAAAATCATAAAAACAGCATTTGTTTTGGTCGTATAAGAAAACATTGTGGGGCGTAAATTAAAAGAGGCCGTTATAGCGAAATGCCATAATTTTGTTATTCTTTTATGCAATTTTTTGTTTGTTTCTGTGTTTGAGTGTCTTTTGGAAAGAATAGCAATATTTAATTTTGATAATTTATGCAACATAAAAATTTACAGAAGCATCACCTTTAACTTTTGGTTTTGATAACTTTTTGGAAGTTTAGCGATTTCTGTGTACTTTCTGTGTGTTTTCGTTTTGCAACATATCCATAGTTCATCAACGCATATCTCAAATGTGCATACTTTTCCACTCTGAGTGATCTGATTCAGTCGTATTTGCAACACTTTCTCAGATTCAATCTCGGAATACATGGCGACACTAAATTGATGGAACATGTCTTCGCTTCTCAGTAAAACGTTGAAATTCGAAGAGCATATTATCATCCTGTGAGCATAGAACTACATAGAAGAAATGTACTTAGTTTGCATAAATCATCCAAATTCAAGATTAGCGTGAGTGCAGTAAAGACCCTTTCAATATTGTGGACATTTTTAGGAAACCAAATAGAGAACAAAATTATAATAAAAAATTCCTTTTAAAATGTTCTACATTAAATTTAAAATTTGGATTAAATATCGCTTTTCTTTCCATTAGACATCGATACAAAAATGATAAAAATTTACTATTAAAAAAACCGAAGTACTATACAGAAACAAACAAAAGATTGCATACATGAAATAAACCAGAAATTGCACAAAAAATCAAATAAATATCGCTAAACTTTTTAAAAAATATCCAAATAATCCAAACTAAAAGTGAATATGCTTCAAAAATCAAAATCCAAACTATCGTAGTCTAAAAAAGAAACAATAACAAAGTATTGCACAACCGTTATCCAGTTCCAAAAATGAAGTAAGCACAATAAAAAATATACAAATATAAAAGATTACAAGTTAGCGCTAACTAAAAGTTAATATGCTTTTAAAAAGGCAATAAATTTCATAAAGGATATCCAGTAATAGGGCGGCTAAACTGCAACAACTACATACGAACAGTAAATACGGATTCATTCAATACCGATTCTTGACTGTTGTCATTCGGAGGAAAGAAAATAATAATCAAACATCGCATTAAATTAATTTTAAAATTTTCAAGATTAAATTTTAAAAATCGGGCTGGTCTATAAAATCGAAAAAATTCGGGACTACATGTGTGTCAAATTTCATTATTGTAAATGCAATAAATTCGTCAGTACACCGTCGTCACATTCGTACACATTCGTCAGTATAAACAGAGAATTGGACAGTTGGTGATTTTACATGTTAGGAGTAAAAGCAAATCTTGGGCACTCCTCACAGTCAATCCCGGGCAGCGCGAAAGTTATTGGTTGCGCAAAAGAAATACAACAGACGTTAATCTAACTGCTTAAAAACAAGTGACTATTGGACTCAGAATTCCAGATTGAGATTTTGTTTGATATTTGCAAATAGGGAATTCAATTTGCACAAAATTTATACAAAAATAATAAAAGAAAGAAGTTAAAGAATATCAAGTGGCTGCAGGCTGTACAAGACTGAGCAGATCTTTCTTTGAGAGAAAGGTATAATGAAAGTATTCGTTTCTGTTGGACTGGTATTTATAAATAATCTCTTAAACAGAAGTTTTCAAATGTTTTTTTTTTAGATCGTACTCTCTGATATTGAGTAAAATTCTAATGTACCTTAAAGATGAAATATTCCCAGATGGCAGGTTATAGAAAGTCTTAAGGCACCCTGAGACAGTTTTTATTGGAAAACAATTAGCCTCAAAAATATTTCCAAAGTGTCAATGCTATTCCAACATTATTAATTATATGCCTGACGTTAACATAACATTTTCAATAGAAAAAGACAGAATTTTTTCCATCAATAAGAAAGAATACTTTCATTGTGAAGGACCACATAAAAGTTTCATGCAGTTCGCTCAGAAATTCATTGTTAATCGTGTTAACCAAAAGTTCAATAATTCCTAATTTTTTTTCGTCGAAAGTATGGTAAAGTGGGATTTATACTGCTGTAAAAAAGGTCTTGTATCCAGGAATAGCTAAGGAAAGTAATATATTTCCTAAAGTTAAAAATAAAGTCGATACAACTTTTATGAGAAGAGAAAGAAGACGAAAGAAAATGACAGTTTCAAATTCACCATTTCTTTTATTCTAACTTGAAATTTTTATGTGGTTTATTTTGTCACAAACTATGAAAGGTTTGTGTTTACCGGACATTTCTATTCAAACCAAACTGAAGCATATCTTTCAAGAAAGTAGACTTGCACAGACACTGCTCATCAGTGAATATGTTACTAAGCTGACACTTTCTTGTCAGAGAGAAAAACCTGAGTTTATTATATCAATTCATACAACAGAACAAATAAATTTGCATTAAAAAGTCAGATACCCTCAATATGAAAGTGGTGCTTATGCTTCCTGTCGATTTTTCTGCACAGGATTGCAAAAGATTCGGAATTTACTACATTTTAAATTTCATGAAATTAAAAGTCCTCATTGCTTATATCACTACTCTTCGTATCATTTGGGCGTTTCTTTTTGTCCTTTCCGATACTACATTTTCTTAGCTTTTAGAAAAAGAGAAATAAAACAGGGTATGTTCTGAATACAAGGTAGATATGTAATGGAATTGACATCACGCAACAGGCAATTGGAAGTGGTCCGGGATCAATCCCGAGGATAATGATCTGAGAACACCTCGTAATTTTGAACCACTATCAGATGTCGAGAACAACCTATACTGGAGTGTACCCACTCTCGAAACACTTTCGATTCCATGCCAGATTTAACGTGCACCATAAAACGATAACGTTCACGATAAAAAGTTTTACTAACACCAAAAAAAGATATTCACCCAGGTTGCATATACAACTCGCATATTGCTGGCGCAAGTTGGAAACCCCACTGAACCAAAGCCACTTTACACGTGAAAGGGAGGATGGATAATAGCATCTCTATGCTACTAGAGGGTAAACAAATCAAAAGCATGTTAACGAAATGCAAGACAAAAACCCAAACTCATAGTTACCCCCAATTGCAATTTCTCAGAACCTGTCTTCGTCCATCTTTTTGACTTTAGATTCGTCTGCGAGCAAGTTACATCTTTCCTTGTAGTAAACATTCAAGAAACAATTATAAAATGGTGCATTTAAAGTTAATTTTACGTTAATATTACGTAAAAGTATTACAGAACAATAAGTTTAAATTACACTATATTACCACCTAGGAACACCAATTCTTCGTGCATCCTATAGCGCTCTAAGCTACATAAAGAGAGACCATGGTTCGAAGTGACTTTGAGAAGTGTCATTAGTAGAATTTTTGGCACGGTTTACCTAATTTCGAAGTCAGAACAAAACCCGATGCTTAGAGTAAAATGAAAATGGTAGTGAAATTCTGATTTAAACTGTGCTAAAAATGTCCTTGTAAACAGAGGGAACGTCATTAATTTGATTTAATTCTTCTTCTGATTTCCACGCAAAATGAGAGGGGTATAGAATTACTAACTTAGTTTTCTGAATCGAAACTCTTTTATGGCATACTAATTATCTTAACTCACCACATTAGATGCAAAGTAATGTAATAGAGTAAGTTCTTTATGTTACTTTCCCTAAAATATCTATTAGATATATGACAATTTCTCAGCTAATTCTGGGTCGTGTGGCTGATATCCAATTTGAATAAAACATGGTAAAAGATACTGAAATCATATTTATGCTGGAGGCTATACAAATTGAGTACAAGGAAGGTTTCTGTAAAATATATTTCGAATACTATTTGTGTCATTTCAGCATACATAAATGACTAAAATTATAAACATTATAGATTTAATGTCTTACATAATTCCGTTCTTTCTATGAACCCATTATATTATCAAATTACATATCCCACTATATTACTAATTCTAAAAAGATTGCTTTTCATACATAAATGTAAATTATATTTTAATTACAGTTCTCGATCTGATATTCATTACTGAAAAATTTAGAATCAAAGATAGATCTTGAAATCATATTATTAAAATTATCTAACGATTTTTTGTTCTTTATGAATTTTAAATGTTTGTACCAGCATAATAAATATGAGATGCATTCTTTTGCTTAGTACAACTTGGCTCATGCTTGAAACTTAGTAGAATATTCCGTAGCACTGTCACTCACAAATATTTTACCTATAGTACTAGTATATTTATTTACAGTTGTCTTAATGTTGAAACGCATCTGTGTCGTTAATAATTTTTTTTTTTTTATAAATCAAACATTATCTGCAATTCTTTAACATTGGACCAATCGTTCTTCTATTGCATGAAATTTAATGCATTGTAGTTTGTTTTCAAAATATGTTTTGTACAAGTGCACAAAACCCATATTTATCATCATATACATATTGGCGTTAGTATAAAAGTAACATATATTATATATAAAATATAACCAAATTATCGGTCCGTGTGATAATTTATTGTGAAAATATCGCACTTAAAATATCGCATATACACCGATTCATATGAATTTTAAGAAAGAAAAGTCAGCAAGGTGTTGAGTTGGTTTGCTCCGAATTCAAACATTTACGATCACGTCAGAGGAAAGTGTGGTGTGCTAATACTTTTACACAAATAAAGTACTTTACTACAAATAAAATACTTTACTATAAATAAAGTACTTTACTACAAATAAAGAACTTTACTACAAACAAAGTACTTTGCTACAAATAAAGAACTTTACTACAAAGAAAGTATTTTACTACAAACAAAGAACTTTACTACAAAGAAAGTACTTTGCTACAAATAAAGTACTTTATTACTTAATACTGATTTCGCGTTTGGAAAATTGAGTGGACCAGTAATCTCAATCACTTCACCCTTACGCCTTATGTTATTTGTATAATAAATATGACTTTGGTATTTTTTTCCTTCATGATGTTTAGTTTGCGATAGTTAGCTTTGTAAATACTTTACTCCAAGTAAATACGAGTACTTTAATACTACACCAAATGTCAATTCTACTTGTTAACATTATTTACGCTATTACTTTTACTATACCTATTTCAATATTGCTTTTAGCTTTTTCAAACAATAGGTAATGTCACTCATTAATAGAATATAATCAACTAGGGGGCCCGCCCCGTGATCGCTAACCCCTGGAGGATTGCTTCGCAATCCTCATTCGCGCATATGCTCGCTTCGTTCGCCTCAATGAAGACATGCGTCCTAGCAGAAGGGATTGTTTACAAAATAGGTTCCAAAAAAATGTTTTTAAAATCTAAATTGGGGTGTATTACAGAATAGATATATTCAGTACCTCTAAAACCAGAATTCAAATGAAAACCTTGAGAAAATTTTGACTCGAAATGTAAGCGCTGCTTTGATGAACTATAATTGTTGGCCTCGTTTTTTAAATGACCCTGAAAAGATCCTCCGCTTTCTTTGATTTCTATTTATAAACTACAACAGCTCATCTAAAATTCTTTTTTTTTTCAATAAAATTTCATCCGCGATAACGCTATAAATTCAATTGATGCACGAGACTTCGTGGTAAACAAACAATCGTACAGTGTTTCCAAAACGCGTATAACAAATAACGTCTTTTTTGTGAGCCACGTAAGAGAATTATATATATAGATATTGCATTTCTAGTAACGCTACAATATTAATTTAAAGAAACTATGGGTTGCATTACTAAGAATTTTTTTCCGCTATCATATAAATGACTTATGTGCACAATAATATATAAGAAAGAAAAATATCCTTCTAAATTCGTCTAATATCCATGTAATAAAAATATCCTTCTAAATTCGTCTAATATCCATGTAATAAAAATATCCTTCTAAATTCGTCTAATTTCAATATTATAAAATTATCCTTCTAACACATTGTTATTTCATTAAATTAATGTGTGCTCTAAAACAATAAATATATTTTTTGACTTTGAAAGATATAAAAGTGTTTCTGGTGCAAGTAAACAACAATCTGAAACAGAACGATAACACTCTGAGTACAATTCTTTATATACTTAACCTATAATTTGAAATTTTTGCTACCTTTTTTACAGCGGTAAATAAAAGAGTTATTGAATTAACAAACCTTATACATTATTTATAATTTCTGAAAAAAATCGCGTTGGAAGCTTCCTTAAGAAACATAATCCGAAGAAAAATATATCTTGGCCTGTTACGAAGTCAACATTAGAATTTGAAATCTTGCTAAAAGAAGGAAAAGGAAAACAAAGTGTATAATACTCCCTGAAACTTGAACCTTGAAGTACAATGCTTAAAGTCTCTTGAGAAAAACAGACTTAAAAGTAGAATAAAACTAGAGTGCTTCTTCGTTGTTATTTTTCTAAGGATCTGTGTTATTTTTCATTCCTTATACAGCTAAGACTATTTCTAGAACCGGATATTTCTATGACGCGAGGTTACATCATCTATTCCATTTTTACCTTTATTTGAAGCAAACAAATTTTTCAACTATGTAATCTGGGCTACTTTGTGATTGTTTTGTTTTCTCCACTATGAAATGGATAGTTTTTGATTTAGGATTACGTTGTTTACAGCGGATGTAATACATTTTGTTATTTGCAGTTTTGTTTTACAATCAGGGGGGGGGGAAGATAACTTTTAATAATACAAAGCACTTGCAGAACTCAAAACGTTACATACAATATTCTTAATTACCTGATTGCCAATAGCTGGCGTTATAATGTTGATATAATTTGAATACTTTTGTGAAAACTATTCGAATGATGTAGTAACAGTATGACAATGTAGATTATATGGTACAGAATTTTTGAAAATTGAATAAATTTAAAGTAGTACCTCAACAATATAAGCAGTTCTGATTAGGGTAAGACACATGCTTTACCTAATTAAAATTTAATATGGCTGGCTATGTTTTAATTCCATTCTACTATTTTTAATTAAACTATTTTCTATTGATATAGCACCGATGGTATTGACTCGATGATAGAAAATTTTCTAAATTGTAATTATAGACTACAGATACAGTTTGGATTAGGATATAATGCACACACATCTTACCTAATTTAAATATGCTATCGTTAGCTTTGAATTAAGTTGATTATAAAACTTTAAATTAACATATGTTGTAATGATGTAGCACCGATGATACAGACTCGATAATAAAGAATTTTCGAAATTAAATAATGTTCAATTATCAACAAATGCAGATTTGATTAGGATAATAACGTGTGCTATTTAAAATTTGCTCTCTTTGGCAATGGATTCTCTCCAGAGTAATTTCATGTATTCCTAATTAAAGTATATTCTAAAGGTAGACCGGTAGAAAGGTAGACTCAATAGGGACTTTCGAAACTGGATAAATTTTAATTCTAGATGCAATTTTGATTAGGATAGTAACGTGTTCTATTCCTAGTTTAAATTTGCTGCCATTGACTATGGATTGATTTCATTCCATGTTCTTTCAACACCAATTATGCGAGACAGATGAGATCATTACCAATTGAATATTTTTTATTTTAGGTAAATCGTCTTATGTATTAGCGTAATAATTTCAAATAGGTTTATACAGACTGTAAATAATAATATTAAGCAACAGGGGTAAAGCGTAGTTTGTTGTTTAAATTAATATTACTGTAAGTAAGGGTTTCCCAAATTGTGCTCCACGGGTGTGATTCTCAGTGACTCCTTCCGCTGCAGTTAAGATGACAAAAATTAAATTGTTGCTTCGATCTATCAGGAAAAGTGAAACTACTTATATCAAGCGAAATGCACTTTCTCAGATAGTAGTTGTGATTCTTGATCTTCGTATGAGTTTCTCCACTTTTGAATGACCAAAACAGTTTACTAGCAGATTTTTAGATGATCAAGAATGGTTGTGCAAATTATGTTGCTTGACAGACATATTTTTCTCAAATGAACGAATTGAGCACATCTATTTAAGAGACCGTATTCTATTCTAATGACAAAATGGTCACGCTGAAGAAAAGATAGCGTTCTCATGGAAAGCTTCAGAAAGAAGTATCTGACATGTTTATCATTGACTTACAACTTTTAAGAAGAAAATATTATAATATTGAATGAATTATTGACACTAATACTAAAAGACGATTTTAGAAATTTGCTTCAAGTTTGAATTTATACTTTCTAAGGGACATTCTGGAATCTATTCCAAAGGATTCTGAGTGGATTGTAGATCCCTTTTCATAGCAGTCAAAACCAGCAGCCCTCACTGCCGCAGAATATGAGGTCCATATAGACATGGTTTTGGATGACCACTGTAAGGCATCATTTAAAAGTAAACCACTTTCCGAAATTTGGGCTTAGTTAAGAGAGGATCTTTCACAATATTAAGTTCAAGAGCTAAATTACTCTTACTACCTTAAGGTACTATATACCTCTATGAAACGACCTTTCGTGGTACGCGGCTACAAAAACTAAATATCGAGTTCGTTTGGGCGCAGAAGACGATATGCATCTTCAACTGACTTGGAAGTTTACGAGCTCTACCGCAAGAAGCAGGCACATTGTTCACATGAACTTCGGGTGTACATGTAACTGTAACATTTTTCAAATATCCTAATTGGTTGTTATATGATTTTGTAGATTTAAATAATAAATAATATTGTATCGAGTTATTTATACTGTTGTTTTCTTTATAAATATATACAGGGTGGTCCCGAATTCATGGTACAAACTTTAATGGTAGGTACAGGACATTGTGACAATGATTTATTGTATAGGAATGTATAGTCGCAAGTGACGCGGTGAGGCGAAAACGGGAAATAACGGCCGAAAGGAAAAACAAAGATTTTATTGAAAGCGTTGTTGACAAGTGTCATGTTTACAGTAATTGTTCAAAATTGCGTCCACCAGTATCGATACATGCTTGACAGCGTCGGTGGAGCGATTGGCGTACACGTTCAAAGATGCCAGGTATTTCACGCACACCTGCAGCAGCTACAGATAAGCGAGCGACGAGATCCTCATCTGAGTCAACTGGAGTCTCATAAACAAGATGCTTTAGATGTCCCCATAAAAAGTAATCGAGGCTCGATAAATCGGGAGATCGGGGTGGCCAAGGGACTGGTCCACCACGCCCAATCCATCGAGTACCAAACGTGGCATTCAGGTAATTCCGTACATCAATGCTTACTACCCACGCGGCTCACTGGCGGAAGCTATCTTATTTTTCTGAAAGAAGTGTTACCACAACTGCTGCATGATGTTCCGATCGCCATTCGTAACCGCATGTGGTTTCAGCATAATGGGGCGCCAGCACACTTCAGCATTGATGTACGGAATTACCTGAATGCCACGTTTGGTACTCGATGGATTGGGCGTGGTGGACCAGTCCCTTGGCCACCCCGATCTCCCGATTTATCGAGCCTCGATTACTTTTTATGGGGACATCTAAAGCATCTTGTTTATGAGACTCCAGTTGACTCAGATGAGGATCTCGTCGCTCGCTTATCTGTAGCTGCTGCAGGTGTGCGTGAAATACCAGGCATCTTTGAACGTGTACGCCAATCGCTCCACCGACGCTGTCAAGCATGTATCGATACTGGTGGACGCAATTTTGAACAATTACTGTAAACATGACACTTGTCAACAACGCTTTCAATAAAATCTTTGTTTTTCCTTTCGGCCGTTATTTCCCCTGTTTTCGCCTCACCGCGTCACTTGCGACTATACATTCCTATACAATAAATCATTGTTACAATGTCCTGTACCTACCATTAAAGTTTGTACCATGAATTCGGGACCACCCTGTATACCTTATTATACATACTTACGTAAATGTATCGTGTGTAATATGCCTCATAGAACATAGACAGATTGTACTAAACATTTCTTGGGGCTCAACGAGAAACTTTTGCTTCAAAAAAGCCTCCGTAGCTGAAAACGTTTGGGAATCGCTGCTGCAAGTTAGCAGCTTATAGCTATGTACAAACCAGGTCTAAACAGTTTAATGATCCCAGAACAAGTTCTGTGAAAATGAACAGACGGAGGAAGGAGAGTAAAACTAACATAAAAACAATATTTATCATTATTGTGAAACAATTAAAAAAAATCAACTCAATATCATAAGCATACTTTGTTGATTTGTTACCAACCTGAAGACAAAAGTCTAGTAGTAAATAGCCTGAAGACGCCGGGGACAAAAAAGTTTATCGGTAAATTTTGAGTAGATTTACTTAATGAGAAATATGTAATGTGTGACAAGGCTATTGTACTTAATTACTTAGCTCTTTTTACAGATGCTCTAAACTTTTATTTATTTTCTTTTTCTAGTGTGAACTCCCTAGAGCCTTTTTATAGATAACTACCAAAGAAATGATCATTAAAAGTTTTGCATTTGCAAAATCGCATTTTCCTAAACAGTAGAAAGCTTTTTGTTATTGCACATGGTGAGTTTTAGGTTCTCGTTGGCTGCACCAAGCATCATCATATTTTATTATTATACCCCTTCATAAAAATATAAACTGAGGAGTTTGATGTATGTGGTATTTGTAAGACTTGAGTACTAAAATATGTTTTTATTCATATCATTTTGTAGATTTAAATTATAAATATTATTGTCTCCAGTTCTTTTTTACTATTGTTTTATTTTCTAATATATACCTTATTATCCATACTTAGGTATACGTATCGTGTGTAATATGACTCAGGAAACCTAGACAGATATAAATAAACAATAAACATTTATTGGAGCTCCACGAAAAACTTTTACTCCAAAAAGGGCTCCGTGGCTGAAAAAGTTTGGGAACCGCTGGTCTAGAGCATTGTTTGATTCAAAACGTCTTTTACAAAGACATTTGTTTTGGGTTTTCTCTCTCTGAAAAACTATCGCAACTAATAATACATTAAAAGTGTACCTGTTATTAAAATTTTAGTTTGTCACCAAATATTTCCTTAGTTGCGTCTGTATTTTTAAAACTTCAAGAAGTTTGTTTCAAAATAAAGGAACTTGGGGAACTGTAATTCTAAAGCTATTTTTGCTCAAATAAAATAGTAAAAATAATTTACATACAAACACCCTAGTTTGCTCACTTTTATTGGTAATTAATGTAAATCAAGCCAGTAAAATTAAAAATAATCACAAATGCAAAGAATGAGAATGGATCACTGTAGTGAGTCTGTGTAAGGTCAAGTGGAGGGTTTGCTTAAAACATTTCCTTTTATAACTTTTATTTACTTTTTTCACGTGTTCACTATGTTGCAATGTGTGTGTGTGCGCACACACATATGTTGCAATGGTGTGTTTGTGGGCACACACACATACACAGTTCCTGGCTCAATTCGTTTTGCTGTTTATTAATTTCATTGCATGGCAAGAGGTAATTTCATACCACGTGTCTTGTTGATATTGTAACTAAAATACAAATATTTATATTTTTTGCTCGTATTGACATAGTTTCACACATTACTCTTTGAACACGTATTTCATAATTTCTACACAATGTCACAATGAAAGGTATACACGCTTCCAAAAATGCTCAAAATAATAGGTATGAATTAGGGATGCGACATCGATGTCGATATTTTCAAAACATCGATGTTTTCAAAACATCGATGTTTTCAAAACATCGATGTTTTTAAACCAATTAAACCAATTTTAAACCAAACCGAGTCCAACATTTAACATCGATGTATTGGGGTAGATGTTTTGGTAACATCAATGTTTATACTTGTCGATGTTTTTACGTTGTCGATATTTTATTTTTAAATGATAAAAGTACCGTTATGAAAATTTAAAAAATAACCAAGTAGCATAATTTTTATAATCAGCAAATTGAACATACTTTTAGACAAGTGACCAAGGATGAAGGGTCTGAAAAGTAGGGATGTGACATCGATGTCGATGTTTTCTAAACAGTGATGTTTTAGGAAAAAACATCGATGTATTGGAGCCGATGTGGCATCACTAGTTGCTAAACCAGTTTTAAGAAATGGGGAAGCAAGTTTAAATTCACTGAATTTTAAAAACATCGATGGTTTTGGGGCGATGTATTATCAACATCGTTGTTTCAATTTTGAACATCGATGTTTTGCTGTCGATGTCGCATCACTAGTTGGTAAACCAGTTTTAAGAAATGGGGAAAAAAGTTTACACTGAATTTTAAAAACATCGATGGTTTTGGGGCCATGTATTATCAACATCGATGTTTTGCTGTCGATGTAGCATCACAAGTTGCTAAACTAGTTTTAAGAATTGGGGGAAAAAGTTTAAATACACTGAATTTTATAAACATCGATGTTTTTGGGTCGATGTATTATCAACATCGATGTTTTAATTTTAAACATCGATGTTTTGCTATCGATGTCGCTTCCCTAAGTATGAATCACAAATTGTAATACGCGAAATTTGAAAATGAACTTATCTTAGAAATTACTCGTATGTTCATATTATTTTCAGAAAGTTTCATTCCTTAAAACATTTCACGAAAGGAAATTGAATAATTTAACAACATCTGTGCATTTTCAAAGTCAATTTCTTTTAGCAAATCTTATAAGCCATTCAAAATAACTTCAGATAAAGATAAATTACTTGTCCTCTTTATGGTTAAAATTAAATTTCAAAACAACTTACCTTTACAAAAGACGATTTTACACAACTGCTGTTACAACTACATTTAAAGATCACAATGAAGAGATTTCGATGTCATTTTTTGCCTAGATAGAAACAAAAAAAAATGTATTAAAGAACGTTATGAAATACGCATTTAAGATTATTATAAACGAGAGAAATTTCAAAATAGTTTTTAAAAACGATAAATCTTTATCACTGAAACTAATCTCGTTAATATTATTATTGTAATTCATTTCAAGCTATTAGTCTACTTTCTACCGAGTCCAACATTGTTTTTTAAAATATACTATCGGCAATATAGTTCTAGACGCAAATATGTACGTAGAACGAAGTACAATCATTAAATATGGAAAAACGATAAAATTTCAATTTCTGATTAGTTTTAAAAATTTGGTACTAAAATAGATACTCAAGGTTCTATATAAAATACTGGGGAAAATATACTTACGATATATTTTATGATGTGAAAATAAAAAATCGAGTTGCGTTTGTTGGTATTCGATCAAACTAAAACCTGTTTAAATTTAAAAGTATTTCCTTCAAATATGCTTCCTTGTAAAGCCGTTTTTAAAAATAATTTTCATGATATGTGTAGCAGAATAGTAAATGTTGTAGGGATAAATGTATCGATATATATGGTTATTTATTGCTTTTAATGAGCTTTACACACTTATTTATTAGTATTTGAAATATATAAACCATGAAAATACACAATATAAGAAACATTTTTTATGTATTTTTTTTTGAATGATCATCCTTTAGAAACATTTGGCGCTCATATCTAGTTTGCTCGTCGGTTTAATCAATTAAAAAGAACCGTATCTGGCCCGCGGGGCTGGTTAAACTTATATGGAGTGCCGTATCTATCCTTTTGTATAGCTATTCAAAGGGCTTTAAAGAGGCAGTAGACTTTCAAAACATTCAAATTCGTCAAAAATGTCAATTTCTTTAATTTGCTATATTATTTAACTAGACATTTATAGCTAAAACTGTGAAAAAGAATTTTTCACTTTTGGCACTTTTCAACTGAGTTATGGTCTATTATATAGATATTTTTTTAAGAGATTTGTTTGCTGAAAATTACGTTTTCTCAGATTTAAAATTTCCATGCCTTTTAGGTATTCGAAATGTCCTACGTGCAATTCTAATCATCGTATTAACTCAAAATTTGCATGTTCCCCCATTCTTAGGAAAGTTAAAAACAAAAGTTACCCAAAATGAATGTTATATCTATACTATTTATATGAATTTTGTTAAGAAATTTTATAAATATTTAAATTTTGGATTAAAACTTATGTCTTTTGCTAGGAAAATAATTAAAAAAAAAAAGAATGACATATTAATGATACCAGGTATGTTTTATTCTAGGGTAAGTAACGTATATTGTAAATAAGTATTTTTGTATTCCGAGCCATAGAAATACGCATGGAGCATTTTAAACGGTACAATTTTTTCGCAATATTTAAAAATGCTATTTTAATAACTTAAAATATTTTCATTATTTTGACACCAAATTGCTATTTAAATTATTATTTGAGCTTATAAATCGTAACATATCCAAATATCAATTAAACAAAAAAGTTTGAAACTCTACTGTCCCCTTGACTGACAAGCGAGGCAGGTAAACCTTTTCGTAGCGCCGGATCTGTAGAGTGAGCATAATAAAAGTATTTGGAGGGTAGTACCTAGTCTGAGGGCCGTTTAAACCTAATCGGATAACCGTATCTGGTAATCAGTCCTGATAAAAATATCAGGAGATCTGTCAAAGGATAACGGGTAAGGCTACCTATTTGGAAATCCATGGCTGTGGGACATATAAACCTATCCGAAGATTCGTACCAAATCTGTGGGCAATGTAAACCTGTCTAGACTGTGTAAATCTGTCCAGAGGGCTGTATCTGCGGGCCAAAAAGGTATACCGGAATCCCGTTCCGAGATCAATCTATTCACATCATCTTATTTATTTTATGCATACGGTCATTTGTAGAGGACCTTAGATTAAACGTAAGATATCCTGCCTAACGGAATGCTGTGGATGAATCAGTCGAACCTAATTTACACAGCGAATTGATTATTATTATTAAAATATTTTACGATCGTTATTATGCATCGTTTATATTTCGATTTAAATTATTTATACAAATTCAAGCACATGCGATTTATATGTATGGAGCTTTCTTTCAATACATATCAGTGTTATTGAATACCTAAAAGTGTGAATTTTCAACTGCTAAACGGGTACTTTTAAGTATTCAAACATAAGAATAAATATACACTCACATGTAAATTTATTAAGACAGCATTAAGACATCTCACATTTAAACAACTGTTTTGTCAATTTTTGGTTACCCTTCTATAAAGTAGCAAAATATGTTAATTCACCACTATCTACATAGTTAGTCGTAACCACCACATTTACTCCCAGCAGCATTTACTCTGCATTTCCGACGCTTAACAAATATCTGGAGATCTATTCGCACAAACTCAAACTTGCTCCGTCCGAAACTGTCCCACAATTTATAGTGTAAAGCCTTAATGAGTGTTATATATGCTCATTTGGGAGATATTCATTGTACCTGACATACATAAAATTATAGTTAGTCATGTAGGAATAATATCAGTATAGAGTAAAGGGTCTAATGTGGGTTGTCATTTGTTTGACCAGATCATTTTGCACCTAGTTTATACATAATATTCCTTCAAATAGTTTCGGCAGAGATATCTCGTTCATCTCTATTTTAACAATTTTTCTAACGACGAAATGCCTTGTCATCAAGAGCGCCGTGGTAGCCTAGGTTCAGCCAAAGATCGTCGTTGTCTGAAATGTCCTCAGGTTGGCGTGGTATAGAAGGTATGAGAGTGGGGTACCTGCTATGGTGTTGACATAGACCTTATTTGATATAGTCATCTGACCGTAGTTCAAAATTATGAGGCTTTTTCCTTGGATCTTTCTCTTCGAAATTGATCCCGTACTTTCCATAATTGCCTGTAGTGTTGCTTGTGTGACGTTAATTAACAATATATATCGTCGTCAAGAATGATTTCTGAATGATAAAGATATTGCCGTTTTTTTATGAAGAGATCAAGATTCGGTCAGTTTTTTTTCTTCTGACGAGATATCTCGTTCATCAAGATCTGGTCAGTTTTTTAATGCCTCGTCGAAACAACCACCAAGGAGATTAAAAAACTTAAAAAATATTTCCTTAGTAATTAACGAATTGCTGGTTTTTATAGGGCTTTACCAACCCTGACCTCTGTCCAAATGGTGAAACGAAATATTGTAAGTGATCTACTGCTGAACCCTTGGCTTCTCCACATTGAGAGATAATGTTTTTTATTTGTTGAAATCATGTGAATGTGGATTTAATATTTATATAATAAGATGAATGGTGGACGAAACCATCAAAATAATTCTGCAAAATTATTTTAATAGAAAGTATTAATCAGATTTCTGGGACATGCAATGAATTTTGTGATATGAATTTGCAATAAATGAAAACAACGTCGTAGTGTGAAGACGAGAGTATTTATAAAGAGTGGGGTTTTGTGTTCGGGCACCATTTTGTTTAGGAAATTAACAAATTTTGAAGTGATGTTTACTCAATTAACAGCATTGTTTATGGAATTGCCCGAGTTTGGATACCGGCCAAATGATCACATCTGGCTGTACTGTAAAATAATAGAAGCAGATGCTGGACAAGAATTATTGAAGTTATTTTTTCTTTAATGCTTAGTGTGCCTTCTTTAATGCTTAGTATGTAAAAACTTTGTCATGTTTATATGTAAGCCACAACTTTTATCATCGTTTGACAATATATTGTAACGTTAAAGAATTTCCTACTTAAAATTTTAAAACGTATATGACTTTAGCTTATTTCATAAAGCGTTTTTATTTCAGCTTGTTGCTATTAAGGAACGGTTTGATCCATTTCGAATTAAAGTGTGTGGTATCGACCATATTGTCATTTTCGTTATCAAATGGATGAGTGCGTCATCTTTTCTCAATATTTAGGATGGATGACGCATCTATTGTCATGGTAAGATGACGAACTGGTATTTGTTTCCTTTTTTCAAGTATAAGAATGCAAGAATGCTTGTAAAAATATTTTAAAGTTAATAATTAATTTAATTATTTCTTTGTTAAACCGATTTAATCGTGTCACCAGTTTACTCTCGGAAATATTTCAAGTTAACTAGAATTAGGTGGTTCGAAGAAGCATTAACTAAACCTGTTTCTTGTATACGTTCTGAAATAATTGGAATAGGTGAAGTATATCACATTAATGAACTAGAAGCAACACTTAGACAAAGAGAGAAATATAAATTGACTGTCAAGAATTCATTATATACATAGAATCACGTAACAAAACAGCAGATGCTAAATGCAGTGCTCTTTTTTCTCTTGTCTCATGGGCTTTAGTGGTGGGAGATCAAATTCATCCGTCCTTTTTTTGTTAACTTGGAAGATATTAGGTTTCTTGGAAGTGAACGAAAAATATTTTGTTGATCATGTACAAAAATCTGCAGAAATAGGATTTCACCTGGATGAAAAGATGAGAAGAGTTTGCTGTAAACTTGGTTATTAAATTAAACACCCATTCATCTAGATCTAAAATTAAAGACAATGGAAATAATAGGATAATTTCAGATTAATCGATAATTTAATATAATTTAACTTTAATACCATATACTTTAGCACTACTTTAAAATGCAATACTAACATTTTATTTTCTATACCTACGTGAATGAGTTGAAATTTTCCATTTATATATATATATATATATATATATATATATAAATGCTCCCTTTATAGTATTTGTTTGGTACTTCAAATTAAGTATCAAATCCTTTTGTTTCTGTATATATATATATACAAACAATAATTCTATAATTTGTTTATTTATTTCTCTAAAGTAAAGCATCTAACTATAGAGAGCAAAAGAAATATGATCCAAAAATGCAAAAAAAAAAAAGACAAACACAAACACAGTTGGATGATAGATAAAACAAAACACTTCATTGAAGCAGTTTCCTTATTGTATGGAACATTAGAAAATATACCGAATTCCAAGAAAGAATATTAGGCAGTGTAAAAGATTTATTTGTTGAAAAATTGTGTTACATACATTTTTTTCGAAGGTTTTACAAAAATAATTTACATTTTCTAGTGATATAACTGTGGGGATGTTAAAATCAATACAAACATAAGAAATTAAAAGGTGTACATTAATTTTTTATGTAAAAGACTGCAAATCTTTTTGCCAGTTTGGTTGGTTGGTTATTTTATAGCTCAAGGAACAGATGTGGCGAAACTGCACCAAAAATCGACTATGTCTTATGATCTATAATTTTAAGGATAAGATAGTTCAGTACATAAGACAATTATAAAATTAAACTGAAGTTACATGAATTAAATGCCACATAAGGTTTATAAAACCAATATCAGAAATTGTTCATCAAAAATGAACGTCCAACTAATAAAACTCAAATTATTTCGCAATTCACCGGAATCTTCCTATTTAAAAATTCATAAAATTCTTCAAATTAATATATCTCAAAAAGATATTCTGCGTTATATATAGTATAATAGTTGTGAGAATTCTAATTTACAGACGCATATTCCGGTCCCAATCTAACATAAATAGTAAATAACAAAATTATCTTGTTAGTATTACAAAAATATCTAATTTTTCTCTTTATCCTACCAGGTTTGCCGCGTGTAGATTTTAAAGTTAAACTTGTGTGCATATGTATGTATAAATTATATCCGTAAACATGAATTTAAGGTAAATTATTTAAGACATAACCAAATTAATTTCACAAAAGAGTTATCCAAAGCGTGCTAACTCTGACAACGATATTTTAACAATAGTGTTTCAGATCACGGTTCTTCGCTGTAGCAGAAGTATCATCACTTCCGTTTGTTGGGTTAAGAAATGACACACCAATTACTGAAGTTGGGCCCGCAATTACCACAAACAGGAGCTCAAGACCAAACTCGATACGAATAATATACGAAACACCAATGGCCGCGTAGGTGATTAAACTAATTGGACTTAATCGTGTTAACTGTTTTGCATAAGTATCCAGAAAAGTTGTTGCATTACCCTAATGCATTTTAATTTGAAATTCAGTGGCAGATTAATGCGAGTTTGTTAGATAAATTAGATTTAATATGTATCTCCCTTACCAATGAAAGACCTAAATATTATGAAAGAATAGTTTAAGTTCTGTCGTATGGTTTCGTATAGAGGGTTCATATGAGAACATTATATATATTGTTTACTATCGTATGATTAAAAACTTTTCAAAATATGTTCGAGGTAATAAATCCTTATATTCTTTAAACAAAAAATTTCGAAATGGTATTGAAGTATAAATTTTACGAACAGTTTAATTTATTTTAATCAGTAAGCAAATTAATTATTTTTATTTAAAAGATTATTTACAATAATGTCACTATGTTCATCTATATTATTCTTTCCATAAAAGAGAAATTATATATGGCAAAATATACTCATTCGAGACTAAATATAAAAAAATTACATTATTTACAAAACATCATACAAATAATTACATATAGGGGAAGACGGGGTACAATGAAACAAAATTTACTAATTATTTTTTCCTATCCACAATTTTGCAAGCACAAAAATATAATTAATGCATACTTTTAATCTTGTATTTTCCCCATCTAAATAAATTTTTATTAGGTTCTAAACAATATATTTATGCTTGAAAAATAACAAAAAGTAAATGTCTCATAGTGTTTCATTGTACCCCGTATGGCGGGGTACAATGAAACACATACTGGGGTACAATGAAACACTCCAAATGATGCAAGCAATTTTCACCCTATATAGTTTATTTTAGTCACATTCGACTTAATTTAAATTTATGATTTCTCCAACAGAATAAATATATTTAATTACGTTTCAGTTCACCTTCCTTGATTGAAACATAAACATTTACTCAGGTACTGCTTGTGTCACACATGTTATGTGTGGATATCTCATTCTTAGTACTTTGTTGATCAGCTGGAGCTGGAAAATATTCTGGATCATTGTTATCTTCAGAGTTTTTAGGAGGTAGTTTGTTTTGAAAACAATACCTTCTTGGATTTTTTCCTCTTTTTACTTTCTAATTGCTTAACAAGAGCATTTTTTACTGATGTGGTTAGAACAAAACTCTTTTTTTTTTCTGTTTTACTACTCTTACTTCTTTTCTTGGACCAGCCTTGGGGTAAGGTTTTATCTCTTGAGGAGAAATGTATTTCCTCACAGGTTTAGACCTAGGGCATGGTGTATGAACAGTTGCTGAACAACCTGCAGTCGGTGTTTCTGATCTACTAATGGCAAGATCCACAACTTATGATTCTTGGGTTTTGTCTGTCTGGTCTTAAGTTTCATTGATCTGTTCATGTAAATACTTTTCAGTAGGACAAGGCCTATCTGACACGTACGAACACAATTAATCTTCTTCACAAAACATTTCTCTATTGAAAGGCCATATTCCAGTTGCTGAAAAATCTTTTGTAATATTTTGTGGAGTGAAAGACTTACAATAAGCAGTGCCAAGCAAAGAAGATATCTCATAGATAGAGATTGTACGACTTAGATTACACAGCATCCAATCATTTGCAGCTAGATTGAAGAAATTTTTAAGTGACTTGAACACAGTTTTGTCTAAAGGCTGCATTTTGTTACTGGTATGTGGGGCAGGGTTACAACAACAATTCCGTTATCTTTCGTAAAATTTAGACTGGAAATCGTAATATGTGATTCATGATTGTCCATTATTAGTACAGCTGGGTTTTCTTTAGAACAGTGTGTATGTGCCTGGAAATGTGTTAGAACATTAACAAAAATATCTCCATTCATCCATCCCGATTTTGTTGCATCACCCGCAGTCCCAGGTGGAGCTCCATTCAACATGCAAAACTTGAAATTTACTCTAGGAAATACTAAATAATGGGTATAGAATTTCCAGAAGCATTAATAAATCCACACATAGAAACAAGATCATCCCTTTCACCAGAAGTTAATTGACCTATTTGTTTTTGGCCCCTTTGACTGAGAACTTTAGGAGGATTGTGAACTGTAGCAAGTGCAGTTTAGGCCTATGAAATAAATAAACTATTCTTAAATGTTTTTAAATATAAAAAAATTAACTTGCTATTGAAATCTGTACTTTTTTTGAAGAAAAAAACAACAGCTTAATTTTGCATGCTTTCAAAATTACTGTTTTGATTTGGTGTTGCCTTTTCATATTAATGTTAGGTGTTGCCATTTCCTTACTAAAAGGGTTTTATTTATATTAGTGACAACCAGTAATATGTTATTTTCTATCAGTGATATTATATTTACCATTGATATATTACTTCAAGTAAATGCATTCACCCGGGGCACAATGCAACATGTTTCATTGTACCCCGTCTGCAAGTGTTTCATTGTACCCCGTACTGAGGTTACTAAATAAAAAAAAATTTCAAACTTCTAATATTTATATTTTTTAATTTTGGTTTTGGAGGTATGAAGACAACAACACAAAGATAACAATGTTTTGAAAAAATAATTATTACATATAAGAACGAGGAAAAAGAAACAAAATTACTTTTAGTAAAGAAACTTACTTTCAATGGTGAAAAACCAATAATCTTCTATTACTAATATCGTAGAAGTGCAAATGTATCCAAATCACATCAGTAATTGGAACATATAGTTGCATAACATATGTATAAATTGCAACTTTCTGTGACAAATTTTACTGATTTTAGAAGTAATGTTTCATTGTACCCCGTCTTCCCCTACTTATATCGTTAAGCACAATAATTAGTGTAATTTTTAAAAATTTAATATAAATATTATTACTCTAAGATGTAACTGTTCATATAAAATTATTCCTAAAAATACAAAATATATATAAACATTTGGGGCCAAAAAGTAGTACATTTCTATCCTATTCAAAACTTCTAAAAAATATAAATAGAAGTGCGTGATACAAATACACTAAAGTTTATATTAACATTTTCTCTTTAAAAATAAATGTAATGATAAATCGTCACTCAAAGTGCAAAAGGTCGTATGTCTAAAAGCTGCATTTTTTGGAACACAAAACTGATACTTTTTCTTATGATTTGATTATATTTTGGTATATGCATTTGGTTGTAACTTTTATTGGATCATCTGAGGACACAAGATATTTTCCACCATGTGGAACACACAAAATGCCACATATAGCAATAATGAAAGCAAAAATGAAATTTTGACCTACGACCGTTTTTACTGTGAGTGACGATATATTTAAATTTGGATAGATATTATTGAAATTATTGAAATTAACTTGAATATTATGTTATCATATATATTTCTAATACGTTATATTCAATCATTTATTTCCCTTTAGAAATATTATTTTCAAAGTTTTCTGTCAAAGCAGTAAAAGCAATCATATATATATATGGATTATATATCAACTAAATTTCATTCATCAGATGCATACTGTTTAGAATAATAAGAAATATAATGATATTACAATAACCTCTTACAGAAGTGCCTAGTGAGAATATATAAAACTTTTCCATTTCAATTATTTCTACATTAAGATCTGAAGATATGTGTAGTAAATTTTTACTTTTATGTTGGTTAAAAACGTTTGTCAAACAGATTTTGCTTAGGAAATGAAACGAAGATATCTTTGACATTATTTCTGCTGTTAACAAATTCGCCACTAGCTTTTTTTTCTTCTTCAAAGAATATATGTATTATCCAAAGCGCTTTGACAGATGAAATGTCCCCATTTATTATTTAAATGTAATATATCAACTAAAGAACATAGAAATTTATATTGTTTAATATTATCTATCTCTGTATATTGCCATAAAGGAATTCAGTTTACCAAAAGAAGCACCACAAAACTTAAGCAAAATAATTTCGAAGTTTACAGAATATATGTAAGAGAAAGGCAATAATACATCATCTCATAAAATAACAAAACCCGACGATTTACGGTACAATTGCTCAACGGCAATGGATGCAATTCACTGGAAACAATGAAAGGTAATGAAAAATGGGAGTATTCACTTTTAGAACTGACGTGCTGAAGGGTACCCAAGGGATTCTTGGATTGGACCTTAAAGATATGAATTTTTGCGAAATGATTAAGTAAGTGGAAGCATACTAATTTCCCCGTCTTCTGGGTCGTGACAGGATTTTTAACTTGCATCTTCGTGATCTGTGTCGCGTGCTCTCAAAGAAACGTTTTAACGTCCTTTTTATTCACAGGAAAAATTAAATCTTGTTCGATCCGTCAATTTCATGGTAATTATACGATCTGCGTAACCCGTAACGCAGAGACATTGAAAAAGAAGTAAGAGATGGAGAGAATACACAACAATTCTATCCAAAACGAAAGTACAGTTTTTTGCAGTAACACTCTAATATGAATCACGCATGCAGAATAGTCAATAGTCTTAAGCTTCAAAAATATACCAATAAAGAACACAAACAGAACACATCATAAGCGCCGAAAGACTACCGCCGGTACAGCAGTTGTACCTTGATATCGCCAAGATGGAATTAAGACTACGGCCAGTACAGTAGTTTTACCTTGAAAGTTAAAATAATTGTGCCAAGAAAGTACCAAGCGTAATGTTTAAAATAGTAAAAATGGATGAAGAAATTCCATCTTTCCAAATATATGTACCATTACCCTATAGACTAATGACCTTACCAGCAATTGTATCTTGAATGTTATAAGAATCTCGCCAAGAAAGAATCGCAATAGTTATATCTATAGCCGTAGTCAAAATTTTAAAGTAGCTGGGTGAAAGAAAGAGTCTAAAACAGACAATCATCTCGCCAAGAAAGAATCGCAATAGTTATATCTATAGCCATAGTCGAAATTTTAAAGTAGCTGCGTGAAAGAAAGAGTCTAAAACAAACAATCAGGTAGCACAAAACAAGGCCCATCCTGCTCATTAGAAGTCATTTTTAACTTTACTGATTTGATCGATATTAATTACTAATAATAGTGAGCATTAAAATGTTTTCATGTACAAACAAATTCTTAAATAAATTCATTTTTATAGCAGCTTTATAATTTCAGTTCCGACTTTATTTCCTAACTACCTTTGTGAAATTCTAAAATTACCCACAGCTCTTACATAAATGTTTTAGGGAAATTTAAAGATCTCATCTACATATGCATTGAATTATTACAGATTTCCAAGGGGTGCTGTTTGAAATAATTGCTTCTGAAAAGTTTTATGAGTCAAATAAGTTTAAGAAACAATGTTTAAAATAATACAAATGGATGAAGATATTCCATCATTCCAAATGTATGTACCATTAGGCTAAAAATAGGATATCTTTCCAAGTCTACATAAAAGAACACCATAAGTATGTTGAATTCTCTCAGTCCTTCAGGAAGTGAGGAGTGTACCCATCAAATACAGAGTTCCTTTCCCGGTAATATTAGGAAGTCAGCCAACAAGAGATTAGAATATTGGTATGCGACCGGTGCTTCGGCAAATATTTTTCCAGGATTTATCGTGAAAGCGTTCATCTGGGCAAAGATCACTGAATGTCTAGACTTTTTCCAGGTTCACTTTAACCTTTTCCCTATACCTAAACGTATATTTTATATGAACTTAACCCAGATGTTTCAAAGTTTTTGGATTTTTATCTGGGGAATATGATACTTTGATTCTGGCTCAGATTTTTAGTATGGTTAATTTATCACATCTGAATTTAGAAATAGATTTCGGTTAATTAGCGGATGACAAAATTGTCCGGAAATTTCGGAAAACAGTATTTTTCATTCTTTCACCAAAAATTCAAAATAACGGTTAAAATTGGTTCAAAATTACGTGTTTGTTTCGTGGATCTTTCCGTGTTTGATAGTCTGTAGTCAATAGCCTGAACCAAAATTTGAATGATTCTGAATCTTAAATGAAATGCAATTCTTTGTCATATAAATACACTGGAATCCTAAACTTAACCCAACTGTGGTTAAATTTTGTCAATGTTGGTTGTCCTGATATGGTATCTTGTCATTGTCAAAATTGATCAGACTTTGATCGATGAGATACCTTGTCATTAGAAGAAAAGTGAACTTGAGATCATGATCTCGTCATCATAAAAAAAATCTGCAATATCTAGATGAAGATATCGTGATTACCTTGGTGGTTCGATCCCGGGTCCTAGCCAATAGTCCGTTATGTTGCACCAGAGCGATGTTTATATAACACTCACTTATTAAATTGAGGAATCTTGATGTCAAATGCCGTGGAATTGAAATGGGGTTTCAAATCGCAGGACCTCATTCACAACCTAAACCTCTGATTCTAATCATATTTTTTTGTCTTCAACAATTCGACCGCGTGGATAAACAAATGAAAGCGTTATCAAATCGAACCATCTCCGAGTTCAATTCTCGAGTTAAGCATCAGAGAAGCCTTATCTATTTCTACGTTGTCAAACACACGACTTAATGTCACTAGTGTTTCCCGTCTTTACACGGCGCCTTAGGTATAAAAGTGAGTTTTGTATTTAAAATAAAAGCAAGGTATTTAAATTGGCGCTATTTGTTCTTATGACTTACTTCTATTCTGATGATACAGATGCTATTCACACATTTTTTAGACAATGTATATTGTATTCACAAAACTAAATTACATAAAATTCTTGTGTTTTAAATGTTCTATTTGATAGCCCTTATTCTGAACTATCTTTCGACACCGTAATTTCCATGTTACTAATGCCTTTTGAAGTGTCAGAAAAGGAATTCTATCCCATTCCTCCCGAACAGCTTTCCAGAGTCCTGTAAGGGTTGTGGGACAACGTTTGGATAATGCAGATTTTAAAAGTCCGAAAGCACAAAAATCCATAAGTGATACATCGGGAGATTTAGTAGGGATATCAGTGAAGGGTATGGCCTTAATATCGGTTTTTTGTTCCATTTCTTTTAGGAAATTTACAGTGGATTTTGATGTGTGACACCTTTGTCTGGATGGAGTTCCACAGATTGATGGCACTGTGGGTAAAGCGATGGTATTTCATTCAGAAAAATTGTCGATAAAATATATTCCCGATAGTATTTGGAGTTAATCTTGACATATTTTTCCACGTTCTTTATTTTTAGCTTGCCATTATATGAAAAACCAGCAACATTCATGAATCCCTTAGAAAAACTTTCTTTCGATTCTGTGAACCATGTACTTAAATTTTTTTCTCCCCTTTTATGATAATAAATGACTCTTTTTTTTTGCTGCAATCATTTAAATACACCCATGATTTATCTATTGGGACAATTGTTTTTCCATTTTTCATTGGATAAGTGTTTCTTGTATAGAATTCGGCAGCGTGTCCTGCGGTCAGTGATATGCTTTAGAGAAAGACGATGCACATTGCGTTTTTTCGATTTCTTAAGACTTAAATCAACGCTTTTCATTTTGTTTACAGTGGACACCGAGCATTTTAATGATTTTGCAACTGTCCTTTGGCTAGGGGGATTTTTTTTTAACATTAAACAACGTACCATTACAATAGTAGAAGATGTCTGTTTCTTCTTTGGATACTTGTTTGGAATTTTTGTCCCACTTGAGGCTCCAATTTGACGTTTTTTTCCTTTCTTGTTGACGATATTACCTATCGACGCTTTAGATATCACAAAACCATGACTCTCACATCGTTTTTGGATATCGGAATATGAATATTTCTCTTCGGAAAGAGCATAAATATAGTCTTTGAACCACTGCTTCGTTAAAAACGCCATTTTGAATAAAAACAAACCTCTCAAGCCGCAGACGATAATGTTGACTTTTAAAAACATAGTACAACTGCAATTATTTCTTTTGCAGCAAACGATTTTTTATTACTGCTAACCAAAATCGTCTAAAAAATGTGCGAACAGCTTCTGTAGTATGCGTCCTGTCTACCTAAATGACTAATAACCCGTTGAGTTTCAAAGATAAACCTTATTTCGACTGATGATTTTTCGCTTTAATATTTTATTAATCAGTGTTTTGAAGAATTTTCAGTTTTTACATGGCCATACAAGCTTTTGCAAGATTTTAACTATATCAAGGTAGGTAGGTATTTAATTAACGTCGCACTGGGGCAACACAACTGGCTATTGTTAACTATATCAAGAGAGATGATGGTTGGTTTGATCAGTTATCGTGGGTATAGTTTTTAGAAAAGTAAAATTTTGTTTTCATGTATGCTGTACTTTCCTTTACTATTAACAGTTTTCCGGAACCAAATACATTGATTGGAATATTTTAGTACTCTAAAGAACGAACAAATTCTTTCAAAAAATTTTTCCGAACATCGTTATGTTTAACAATTAACTCATGTTAATGAATAACGTTTTCTAACTTAATTTATTTTACAGAATGTCATTCTTAACTGTACTAAAAATTCAGTAACGTCTTACCCATGCCCTCAGACTCCTCTGTTAAGTAGAAATAACAATTTGATCTCTACCAAAATATTCCGTTGATATATATAATAGGTTTGTTAAATTCTCATGATACTAGTTCCATATTTGATCAATCTGTGCCAAACAATGTTAAGCAAATGGACATAAACTTACAAGGAAAAATTTACTGACACAGTTGAGAGAAAGCCTACTACGCAGCCTACAACTCGAAGGTTGCTAACGCAGAGGGAAAATCAATCCACTCAGCCACGGCGCCCCAACACACAATGGAAGATAAGCATAGAATAATACGTAAGTACTCTTATTTGAAAATTTAATGCTTCCATTTTGTGTGAGAAGTAAATCCTTAACATTCTGCCATGCAATGCAGAAAGGTAATATTAACTTGTAAAAATGTGAAATAATAATTTGCATTCCTTTTAGAAGAGTAAATGAGATAAATATACCATTGTAAAATACTCCAAGGACCTATTGCGTTGTGTATCTAATTGTATTTTGAATGCAAAGCTCATTCACTGTCAAAAATATATCTTTCACTTCCATTTTGGCAATGAAACTCATTAGGGACAAAGCAGATACATCAAGACTAAACTTCGAGTCTCATGTAAACCGATTTTAATAGTTGTAATCCTAAACCTTTAGTTCTTTTCTATTGTTCAGTTGCCGTAAAATAACGAGTCGTTCCTCTTTATCCTTGCATTGTTCTCAGTAGAGGAAATTTAAAGGTATATTTTGTCCGTCTTTAAATTGATATACATAACAGTTGCATGTGGGACCGTCTTCATATCAAATGACACACTAATTTCAAACTTTTTAATTGGAACAACGAATTTCGACGTTAAAATTAAATTTTTAAATTCATATGTATAACACTTGCACGATTGACTATATTTCTATCAAAGAAAAGTAAAACTTCATAATTTTCAATTGCTTCAACAAGTTAAAAATTCCATCATCTTTAACCCCTGAGGTACAAATTTATTTGGGGCAGTCTATCACAAACAAGTTTCAATGAAGCATTGGAAGAAACGTCCTCTTACAACTGATACCAGATGTTAAAAGTAGTTCGAATTGTCGTTTGCACATTAGTTACTGCTATATTTTCGTATTATCGTCTGTACACTAATTACTGTTATATTTTCATATTATCGTTTGCACACTAGTCGCTGTTATATTTTCGTATAATTTCGTTTGATGAGAATGTCAACAGTATGAGAGAAATCGTACAGCTTTTGATCTCCACGTTCATTCCAAAAAATAATTTCTGATAACGCAGCCGTGTAAATATATCTAGGTATGGAGTCAGTTTAAATAGTGTATTTTTGTACAGAACGATTGAATAATTTGATTCAAGGAGATTCTCATAACACCAATTACTCTTGCCATGAACAAGAATGTATATGCTGAATTTTGTCCTAGTTTGAATGGCGAATTAGACTCGTCATCCGTAACTTAGTGACGAGTCAGTCTCCAATTTTTTCTCCTTTTTTCCAACTGCAACAAGGAATTTCGACCTTAAATTTCATCATCATTAAAATTATACCTATAAATTACATGAGGGACCGTCTTCGTATCAAATTACACACAAGCTTCATAATTTTCAACTGGAAAAAAAATTTCCGCTTTATATTTCAAAATGTAACTTAATTTTTTCAAATGTAACTTCGTTATTACGATTCAGGCATTTATAAGCACGAATATATAGTTTTTAAGCTTCTAATATTGTTCTACATCTTATACACGACTACTGGCCTCTTTGTATTTTAGCATCATGAGTGTATCATATTTCTTCTTTATTGGATCTCCGCCCAGAATAGCTGAAATCATCTCTACTTTAATGAAAGAAAGTGTTTGTCTGTGTTCTGTGAGAAATGCCCTGAAGAATCTATGGCACTTACAATAATGAAATTTGGCACACAGGTAGTCTTAATTGTTTGGAATTTTTGTGTCCAGCCCGAATTTTGAAATTTAATCTAGAACATATTTTAGTTCATTTATTTGTTTTTTCAACTTTCGTCCTTTTTTTCCGGAATGTGACGTTATAGTTACCTCGATTAAGGAAAGAAGAGTACTTTGCTATTTTTGACCTCTGACGTCACAAATGTTTTTCGTCTTGATGCCTTTGTAACCATGCAACGTTTTCCGATTCTAGCGTGTTTTCATTCGTTGTTGATTAGTTTGATTTTCTTGCTAGCGATTTCAACTTTGTCACGGGCAAAGAAGAATATGAGGTTTTCTATCTTCACGATGGTTAAAGATAGAGTAAAAATTTCAACGGATTTAAACTCTACGGAAAATATTAAATCAGATCGACATATTACATTTGATTTTCTTTAAATGAATAATTTTTCAATTGTAACCCGTGTAGCGTGTCATGTCGGATGGAGGTGGTACTCATTCATAAAATTACTGGTTTTTCTTTTTAATGTTTTCAGTATCAATAAGATTTAATGTGTACAGCAGATTTTTAAATTTTAATCTAAAATATTTGTAAACTAATTGAATGGTCTTACAGATATAGAGAAGGCCCTGTACCATATGGTACTAGCCGACCCTTTTCCCTAACACGTGGACGCTGGAATGTTTCGGAATGCAAAAACAACTTCAGACTTTGCACGTGCGGCTCATCGGCGGCCCGGCGTTCCATTTGATCCATACACAGCTGGAGTTTATATGGTTCCCTAATACCATGTCTGGGATCAAGTTTTGATGTGGGGGACTCAAGTCGGCATGACAGACGGTTTTCGCATCTGTGTGGGGCTGTTTCTGTTCTGGAGAGGACATAAAAATCTCTAGAGGGCTCGGAATTCACCCCCTCTCGTTGTAAGCGGCGGTTCTGTGGAGCGAAGCGAAGGTGGATTTTGGAATTCGGACTCGAGATTCGACGAGAGACAGACGTCTCTGTTTTGCCATTTTGTTACTTTGGCTTCAGGCAGGATTCGGTTGTCGATGGCTGTGCCCATAATTATCTTTTTAAATTTTCTTGTAAACATTTAATTTATGTAAATAAATAGTTTAATTTTAAACCAGCTGTCCGTCAAATTCTTACATGACGGTACAGCCCTCAGTGTTATTCTGGTAAATCTCTCGACGAATTTGCACAAGAATAGCTTTTCACAGGATGTGAAAACTAAACTTTGAACAATACATACCGACCATAGAGATTGGAAATTTCTCACTTCTGTTTGACGGAGCATCCAGTGGATGAATCATCGTTACTTCCTAACAGGGACAATCAATAACTTCATACCGGGTTTCAAACCCGGAATCTACTAAGTGGCACACAAAAGCTATGAAAATTAGACAAGGTTGGCTCCATCTAATGTTAATTAGTTACTCATACACTTATTAAAGTATTCCAAAATGATCTTACTATTACGCTCCCTTTTTTATTTAAATAATATCAAAGCATCCTATATAAATATATCATAAATATATAAGTTCTTGAAAAATTTTTTAATGGAATTTTATTTATTAGTCACATATATATTCGAAAAGTTATAAATAGCAACTTTAATAAATTTTTTGATGAAATTTTATTAAGAAGGACTTTGTAAACAAATGTGACAAATTTCTTATCTTTATGTGTAATAGCTTCAAGCTATATTAACTTTTATTTCTTGCAAAAAGAAATTAGGAATTTCTGTGTAGATGGGTTCCATTGGGATAATCAGATTCGACAAAATACTCGATTTTAAGGCGTTAAGAAATGTCAAGTTAAATTTAATTTTCAATGGGTGCTTAGATATATTGATTGAAACAGTTTTAAAAAGGTGATTTCCCTACGCCTATGCAATGCAATAAAAAGTGGTATATATGCTTTAAAGTGTGAAACATTTAGTTCTTTAAATCAGTTTTCAAACTTTGTGAGACCACGACCCGTTAAATTCTGTTACTGTAAGACAAGAACCCGGTCCCTCAAAATTTACTCATAAATAAATTTCTAATTTTTTAAGTTCGCAAATAAAACTAATTTCAGTATAAACTATGGCATAATCTTAAAGAGTTACATTTACGTATACGATATGGTATGATGACAAGTATAAAGTTATAACGAAATTAGTTATCAATGACTGGACTAATAAAATCTGTAGAGTGTATTGTACTTCCTCAGACCAACATCATTAAATTAAATTGCTCTGATTTCAGTGGACATATATATTCCATTCCGATCAACAAAACCTTATACCAGTTGAGTCATAAAAACCTTCAATACGAGACTTTTTTTTAATACCAAAATTACCATGTCGCATCCAGGCAAGAAAAGTGACACGTGTCAAAAAAAAAAAATGTTCATGTTATGTCATTGAAAAATATGTATGAGGTGCCCCAGCGTGTTGTATTACTATTCTATAGAATATAATAGAAGTTACCACTATAAATATTTAACTAAAATTTAAAAGAAATTTATGCTATTTCAATATACGTTCTATAGTATCTTTTATATTGATGTTTCTCAAATTCTTCAATTTTGAGTTGCGTCATTTTTCTTGCCAGGGTGCGATGTGTTTTATTCATTTAAGTCTGAAGGTCTATTGCTTTTTTAAAATCCCAATACTCAGGTTTCGAAACAATAACTGACACAATATAAATATAATAATATCGTCAAAATATAATAATATAAAACTATAATAAAATCGTCAAAATATAATGATATAAAAATGTAATAAAATCGTCAAAGTATAATAATATCGCACTCCTGCAAGAAAAGTGACGCAACTCAAAAATGCAGAACTTGAGAAACATCAACTTCAAGGATACTATAAAACTTATATTGAAATAGTATAAGCTTCTTTTAAATTTTAGGTAAGTATTTATGGTGGTAAATTATATTATATTCTATAGAATAGTAACATAACACGCGCTGGTACACCTCAGAAATATTTTTCAATGCGTAACATCAAATTTTTTTATTTTTTAAGTTGCGTCACTTTTTTTTGCCGGGGTGCGATATGTTTCAATATAACATTTTATCAATCAAATCTAATGTTTTATCTCCTGTCTATTGGTCCATAGCAAAAAGATATCAAAACAGATAAATATGTACCTACATAAATTAAAACGTTAACAAAAATAATTTGCAAAATTTGTTTAAAAATGTGTTCCTTTAATTTAATACTTATCGTCTTATAAAACAAATACCACAATGTTTACTTTTAATGAATAATCCTCAGTTGATAAATGTAAATAATAATTTTTACTTTTAAATAAATATTGTTGCGTAATATATATATATTTATGGTACTCAGTCAGTAACAGTTGTTGTAACTACATCAAACGATTCCTCGTTTCCTTGAATGAATTAAATTAAACAATTATCACATTAGCATTTTTAAATTTCCATTTCTTAATAAAATGGTGAATTTAAAGTCTAATTAAGCACTCTACAAACCTTCCACTATGCATATTTTCTCACCCAAACGTGTCAAAACTTTGGAATAGCCTTGGGAAGAAAAGATTATTTGTATAGAGCACGTCATTCTTTACAAATGACGTGTCTTGCACAAGCGTATATTTTCCTGAATTTCATCACATTATATTTCACTGGGCCTGAATAATAATCAATTTCATTTGCATTCAAACGACTTAGAAGAGGAGGTATAAGGTCGCCCTTGCGCCAATGCCGCCAGAGCCTCTATTTTAACCCACGTTTTTCATGGGCATTTGCATATTATTTATTTCTAACACCAAAGCGTTTATAGCGAGGGAATTGAAGCTAAGTATCTTCTATTCTACTCAATTTTAAAAGAACAATGCGCTATTAATATGCTGAAATTTATTTATAATTTTGGTACTTGACCTAATTAGAAGATTGTAAATCTTCTTTAGATGGGATTGCTTAAATAATGTATTATGGTGAACGTGACTAAAATTAGAAACTTCCCATTTCCTGTAACTTTTTGATCCACTGATTAAAACCATATTTATGGATAGATTTCGTCACCATATACTTCTAGTTGATTAGTAGTAAACGGATCTATTGAAGTTTGATTTATGGAGTTTGTTGGAAAATAATTATAATCATGGAAAATAATTTGTTCTATATTAGTAGTGTAATTTTAAAAATGCAGTTGGATAAATAGTTAAAAATGAGATAAATACTTAAGAATTAGTCGGAAAAATATTTGAAAATTAATAAGATTAATATTTAAAAATTAGATAAGTGTTTAAAAGTTAGTTATACATATATTTTAAGAGGGTGTACAAATACTTAAAAAATCGTTCTTATTGCATTTGAATATTGATTAGACTTTAGTTAAATACTTTAAAATTAATTAGATGTATATTTGTATACTTGTTGCATACATTAAAAAAACGGTCACTAAATGTGAAAAAATCAGACAGCTTATCATTTTATTACATTTATAAAACAGATCAATCGTAGAGAGGTAAAAAGATTAGTGAAATATATGATTTACATAAGTGAGTCAAGGTTAAATTGCTTTATTCAAAGTACTTATTCACTAGTTTTTTATCGTGAAAACTATCAATAGATTCTAACACTGACTGTTTGTTAAACTTTTTACATTCTAATCTACATTCTTTCCACATTTTAATCTTACATTATCATCTGATAAAATGTAAAAGAGTTTTGAAAACGAAACTTCAATATACGTAAAATACTGTTTTCTTATCTACCATCTGTACCAGCTTACCAACAATGTACTTTGTAATAATACTCTGCTAGGATCACAACAGGTCAACACGAAACTAAAATGCGTAACCTTTCGTTGTGGACATAACAGAAAAGCTATCAGACGTTAAGGGAACCTGGTACAAAAAATCGTTTAAAAAATCGATTTTTTAATTTTACTTTTAAACGATAGAGGACGATTTTCTGATTCCAGTGATATATAGGTTTTATATTTTTAGATATTTAAAAGATCTTAAAAAAGGCAAAAACAAAAGTAAACAAAAATGCCACGCCCACTTTCACAGCTGTCAAAATTTCTAAACGTCGTAATTTATTTATATAAACTACTTTTATAAGTTATTTTTTATATTATTTTTGGTAAACTTGTGTGTTGAACAGTGATTAACTGTATTTGTAACTGCGACAAAAGTAGTTTATTTTGAATTTGCTTGTAGTTCTCGTGCTGTTTTGTGATATTCAAATTCTTATAAGCTTTGGAGTTTTGCTTCTTTTGGAACTCATTATTTCTGATTTTTGATTTGGATTTTGAAATCATTATTTGAAACGAAAGTTATGGCTCGGAGGAAAGCTTTCGGTCGTCAAAAATTCAAAGGAAATCAACATCAGAATCAAAAGGAACAAACAGAATCATCTCCTGAAAAAAATCGAGTTTTGGAAGCGTCAACATCCAGTTCCAAGCGAAAGTTGTCTTGTATTCCTCACTATGAGTATTTAAATACAAATGGTGCAGGTAATATAATCATTGATATCAGTATTATTTGTGAGCTCTTAAAGCAAAGTGTTAAGTGCAAGCATTGCAATAAAGATGGCACCATGATTGCAGAAATTGAAGGCACGCAACACAAAGGGCTTGCTGTTTCCATTGCATTTAAATGTACTGCATGTAACAATTCTGCGGCTTCAATGAGTTCAAAGATTTCAAGGAACCAGTATGATATAAACATTAGGCTTGTTTATGGAATGCGATGCATTGGTAAAGGCAACAAATCAGCAGAAGTGCTTTGCGCGATGATGAATTTGCCTCCTCCACCTCAACGCTTCGCATCTTTTCACGAAAGCATTTTCAATAGTTTGAACTCCATTTCACAATCATCCATGAAAGCTGCAACTGAGGAAACTGTAATGCTAGCTGATGGGAATCGTGACATTGCAGCAGCATTTGATGGGTCATGGCAAAAAAGAGGTCATACATCTTTGAACGGTGTTGTTGTATGTACATCTTTAGAGACTGGCAAAGTGATGGACTTTGAATGTCTCACGAAAAATTGTTTCAAGTGTAGAAATAGCCCATCAGATGAACACATTTGCGACAAGAACTATGAGGGAACAAGTGGCGGTATGGAAGCTGCAGGAGTTATGCAGATTTTTCAAAGGTCGGAAGCTGAACGTCAAGTTCGATATTTGGACTACCTCGGCGACGGGGATTCAAAAGCATTCGATCGAGTAGTGGCCAGTCAGGTGTATGGAGGAGACACCATGATAGAAAAATTAGAATGTGTTGGTCATGTGCAGAAAAGAATGGGTACACGGCTTCGAAAACTAAGGCAGGATTTAAAAAAAACAAAGTTATCAGATGGCAAAAGTATATCGGGACGCGGGCGACTCACCGATCGAGTAGTTAATTTAATCCAAGCGTACTATGGCTTAGCCATAAGACGCAATACTAATAATTCGGTTCAGGAGATGTCCAAATCTGTTTGGGCAATTTACTTCCATAAGCTGTCTACAGATGTGAATCCACAACATGGCTTATGTCCAACAGGTGACGACACCTGGTGTAAATTCAACAAATCTGGTAATCACAAATATACACATAAAAATTCTTTGCCAGAACCTGTTCTGCTTTCCATGAAACCCATATTTAGGGCTCTAAGTGATCCCAAACTTTTAGCAAAATGCAGCCATGGAAGAACACAAAACCCAAATGAAAGTTTTAATCGATGCATATGGGACCGCTTGCCGAAAACCTCTTTTCACGGCATAAAATCTTTAAAGATAGGAGTAATGGATGCTGTCCTGTGTTTCAATGATGGCTCTCTAAAGCGGTTGGAAGTATTAAAGCACCTTGGCATAGAACCTGGATATTATATGTCTCAAGCTCTGAAGAAACTTGATGAGAGAAGAATTAACGAAGCCAACCGGGCAACTCAACAAGCCTCGAAAGAGGCAAGAAAAGCCATCAAGAACAAAAAAAGAAAATTTGAGCTTGAAGAATGTCTGGATACATCAGAATATGGCCCAGGTGCATTCTAAAGGGTTCCTAAAGTAAGTTATTTGCCTTCCAAATGTTTAAATGCTATTTTCTCAAAATGTGATTTTTCCACACTTAGGTACATTTTTCTCAAATTGTACTCAACTTACCAGCTTGGAATTTTGCATACTATTCCAACTTCATCATATTGATACAGTGAACCTCAAATTTTAATGAAAAATAAAACATAAAAATTTTTAGAACCTTTTTAATATGTAAAAAAGACATGTTTTACAGTCGTATAAAGTAAACTGTCTCCAAATTAAAAAATAAATTTAAGATTAATTTAATTTGAGGTTCCCAGTATCATTTAAGGTGTTTATAAACTCTGTAGCAAATCTTAGAATTCTATGTGCTGTACTTTTTTGTAAAAGTGTACCTTCGCATGGCACTATTATCAAATTTTGAGTTTTCATTTTTTTTTAATATAGACCTAAAACATTAATAATAATACATAAAAATGCAATTTTCTTATGTCCACATATCACTCAATACTTAACAAGTATAATATTAAAAAATTAAACAGGTATCTTAAAAATTTATAATATAGCAACAGTTTACGTGGTATGACAATTTTTGTCATTTTTTCTCCTCCGAGAAGTACCAGGTTCCCTTAATATAAAAAGAGAAAACCTCTAAATGATAAAAAGACCTAAAGACGAAATTGTGTCACGCAATGTAGTAACTCACAAAATAAAGCAAATGAAGTATAAAGTATAAACGTATATAGCAATGTGGCAACATTCGTACGGAAATAACAAAATATACATAAACTTTCATATAGTTTAATCATCTCAATAAACTGTACATTTTTATCACAAAATGTAACATTCTAACCGTAGAAAACTGGGCAATACTGCAAACACAATATCGACTGAAATATTTTAAAATTTTCATCAAAGCGTATGTTTTAATATTTTAGTATAAATGTGTAATTTTTTCAATACATTGCCACGTTTTCTCATAAGAATAAATTGGAATATTTTTAGCAATTCAACAAGTGTAACATATTTAAAACACATTCTTAATGGTAAAGTGAAAACAATTATTAAAAACTTATAACTTAGACTTATAACACCATTGGTTAAATTCCTAGTAATGTCACAAAATTTCTGATGATAATTAGCCCGTTAAGTTCAATACTTAAAAATACTTCTCCGTTCCTCATATATTCTAAAACACGCAAACCTTCATTTTCTATGTTTTTGGACCATTTAAAGTTGAAGTCACTCGTTGTAAAGGGTAACTTCAGCTCCGAATTTAAAATCGAAACTTAAATACGTTCGTGTCTACCAGCTAAAGCAGATATCTTAACCAAGCGTTACAAAATCATTTAATGATTAAACATTTTCAGATCCGTTAGGAATGAGTAGCCTTTTTAATTTGCATACAGAAGCGATCATTTATCATGATCTGCTTTTGACTATTTTATAATTAACGAAAATTCGAAGTTAGAACTTCTCTTACTTTTAAAGGCATTCAACGTATCTGGTTTTAATACAAACAGCAGAAACTTATGCTTAAAAATTGAAGTCGTGAATACGCAGGAGAAAATACTTTTAGTCGTGTAAATAATTTATCAAATATTCCGTGAAACGATATTACATTTTTAATCCTCAGAATTCGTGGTGGTAATGAATGGGTTTGCTCCAAGTCTGGGTTGTGGAACTAAAGAAAAGGGTTTATTGCGAGAATAAATCGATATAGTGATCCTTTTTATAAAAGTAATAAAAATAGTATACTTGATTTTGTGTAAGTCTTATTTGTATCAATCTAAAATAAGTTACACTAGTTTATACGGTTTTTATAAAAATACCAATTTTAGATGGTTTTATCTAATTTATGGATGTTGGTTTCAAATGTGACCTTAAGAAATGTTAGGTTGTGTCGAGGACACAATAAACCGCAGTTTTGACGTGCATACCTGGACCTGATGTTGGATTGTGAAATGAATGAAGAATATGAAGTTTGAATGATTGTTTGTTGTGATAACTCAACAATTAATTTCAAGTTTGAACGATTAAAATGCAGTTTAATATTAATTTTTGTTGAAAGATTTTCACTGTCCAATATTAATTGTAGCGTAATTTGGTAGTTTCCGAACGATTTCATCGACTCAGTCCTCACTCCACGCACTCCGAAACAACACTGGCTCAATGTTCGCCCAGCACCGTAATATTGCGACATATTTCGGTCCCCTTCACTACGCTCAGTGCGACTAAGCACTCGGTCAGAAAAAGAAAATAGGTATTGTCTTCTTTGCAAAACAAAACTAGCTGAATAACGCAACGTTGCTTGGGTTGATATAATTAAATGTTGATTGAAAAGTGAATTAGAATAATCACTTTTCTTACATAGAAAAATGCAATCGTTTAAGTTGTTCGCAAAATGCTTTTTAACTTCAATCCTTTAAGTTATACGGAAAATACTTTTTAACTTCGTTTCAACTTTTTCATAACTTCTAAAATTTGCTTCGGATACAAATATATACATTTAATTCCTGAATAATATATTGCAACTAAGACATATGCAAACAGAAACGAAATTTCGATTACGAAAGGCAAAATTCTGAAAAACGTAAGATGTGCAGTGTCGAAATTCGACTTCCTGACTTGAAATTGAGGAAAAGAATTTAGAAAAATATTGATGAAGACGATAATGATTTATGAAATTTAGTAATTCTTTAATAGGACCGCGACATTTCCCTGTGTTAAGTTTCCTGTAGAACGTATTTCCTTGTCAATATTCATTTATGGCAAGAATACAAACTTGAGATTTAAAAATTGGTGTTTCCAGGGGTACTTTTAGGACTACCTGTGTGCCAATTTTCATGGTCGTAAGTGCTACAGATTCGTCTGAAGACAGGAAAGTAATAGCCTATATTTTCCGCAGTCAAGGTTAATCCTCATGAATTGAGGTTTTTTGTCTACACTGCTAACATTTATTTTAAAAATAAGTTCCGTTATTTCGTTATTATATTTTGCAATAGAAATGTGTTTTCAAAATTCTTCAAAAACGTTAGATTAGAAATCTGGTCCTATCCACTTTCATCATCAATTGTATAAAACCATTAAAAATACGTAGAAATTTAAATAGGACATGTAGTTGTTCAATTCATACGAGCACATTTGTAAAATATTTCATTCACCCTCAGGTTTCAGCTAAACACGAAGCCACCAAGCTTCATTTTAAACCGCGCAAGTTCAGCGAAAATTATATCCTGTATCCATGAATAATTACGACATTGAATAACGGATCCAATTATAACAAAATGATCAAGTGACATCAATAGAAGGTTCCTCTGTTTTCAGATCCTCGTAATTAATACTTTGTAGCATATGAATGTCATTAATGTCAAAACACGATCGGAATTGGAATCGCATATCCACCAGCCTTAAAACTTTTTACTCATCCAGAACGATTCGAAACCATTCGAATACGAGGTTCTTAATTGGTTCAAACATTAATAACCCCCAAAGATTAATCTTGAGTTTCGTCTCGAAGTAAGGTTCTGCCATTCCATGAAGGAGGACTTTGTGTCACTTGACTTTTAATAAACGAATAGTTGGTTTGCTACTTTAAAAATGAACTGCGAGCTACCATTACCTTCAGGCAATAAGTCGTTGATGAATATTTATTTATCGGGTTCTGTCTAATATGCTGCTATTGTCGAACACAGATAAATGTTTGAGTTATTCATCCTCTCGACAATGCATCCTGCGCCTTTGATTCCATCGTTGTATATTCTAAAAGGAATTCACTGCAATGATTATTCAGGAGATTCTGATAGGTGCATTTTTAGCTCCGTGAAGAGGTCAGCTAAAAGTCAAGGAATGACTTCGGAGACATTAATATTAAAGGAATGTTTACCTGAAGGCATTTCCATTTTGAACAATGGAAATACGGTTGGTCGTAGAGAGAATGGATGCCGATTTATGTATTCAATTCTGTTCGTGATAGCATGGATTCTTACAAAGTATTATTTTTACGTTTGAATGACTTAATGAACACATGCACTTAAATTAATACACTTCCACACGTAAATATTTGTATTTTAACTGATTTAAAAATGTAGTTTCTGGGGTAAAAACAATTTGTTAAACTTCCGTTTTCGAAGCATCGTATTTGTTGTCTGCATGCTTATATCAATTGTGCTGAAGGTCTAAGTTTATAAACTTTTTATTTTCGAAAGCGTTTCTAGATATTTTACTTGATTGTTTATGTTAATTTTTTGGCACAAGAGGAACATTTGGTTAAAGTTCTGCCCAACACAAGACAATGTCAAGAAATCGGGAAAAGAAAGTATTGAGATAAGAAAGAAAGTTCACTTTTGGGAATCCTGTAATCGTGGCCCCTACGTTTACTAGAGGTTGTAAACCCCATGAAAAAAATAATGGATCACTTCGGTTCCATGAAGCCCGTACCCACCTAAAGAAGACGTGCCCTTGAGGGGGTTTGAATATTTGTAAATATTTCAAATATCGTTAAACACTAATATGTAATTTCTCAACATTGTAGCAATGATGTAATTAATGTCTCACTCCATCAATAGAGGGCAGCACAGTCGACATGACATTGACATTTGTTGACCTTACTGACCAAAAACACTATCAGAGAGTTAGCAAGCGAATGTGTGTGTGCGTGGCGTAGGAGCCGAGACAGGTCGGGTGTTTCAGATGTTTCTGAAAACATGTAAAGTCCACGATGTAAATAGTATGTAAAATAAAGAATTGTAGATTGCAAGAAGTGTCTATTACTTGGTCGCCAGCTTCAAGGAGTGATTCTCTAAGGCTGTTAACATTTAATATTCGAGATGTTGAGGACTGAGTTGGATTCAGGTACCCAGAAACTCGGATAATATCGACGAAATAGCATACAACAGATTATATGAAACAGAAAACATACCTGCAGTCCTACATATTACTACTACTACTTTGAAGATTCATAAAGCAAGGAATAAGAATGATCTATTTTCAGATTTGTGTCTCAGTATGTATTTATGTGATAAGTTAACAATAAATCTGGACCTCTGTTACACAGCATTAAACTTTCTTGACAAAGTCATTTCCTGGCTTCAGCTTCGCAGTATTTTTGGACTTATTTGGATTAAGAGCGTACACTCGTGCTCGAAGCCTTATTTAAAGCTTAACAAAGCAACTCGGTACCAAATTGGGCTAGGATAAAACGGACACTCGGTTTATCGGAACTCAGTAATCAAGGTTATGCTGCATAATGTTGTGTTGTACAAGTTTTTATTCATTTGTTAAAATTTTGTTTCGTTGTTCTGAACTATATGCATTATTTCGAGCACCCAATTAAAATAGATTTGCTGTTTAAAAACAGGTAAGTTGTATCATTAAAAAATGTTTGAGACAAAAATATGTTATAAGCTAGACATTGTGTTTAAGTTAATATTTCTTTCAACTTCTTTCAGGCAAGAATTTCCCGTTATATTTCACACAACCTCGGTCATTTAATGTTGGGTACGTATCTCTAAGCCTAAATAAATTACTCAAGTAAAATTAGTAGATTACAATCAGCAAGCAAGCCCCAACTACATAGTACACAAGAATTATTTTAATTATAGTATGCATTGGTTTAATTCTTATGCATTGATTTAATTCTTATGCATTGATTTAATTCTTATGCATTGATTTAATTCTTATGCATTGATTTAATTCTTATGCATTGATTTAATTCTTATGCATTGATTCATCAATAGACTGAGTAGAATTTTCAACTAAGAATGTTTTTCTTATCTGAGCGGTTCACAAGCATATAAACGTTCTGCAACAAGCAGTATTTCCTATATGACTCCTATACAGTATTGTACTTCTTGACCAATGGAAACCTTTCTTAAGAATCCATCAACCAATATATGAAGTTATTTAGTCAATTTATGGGTTGTGGGGATGAAGTAATGATAGAGATTCAATACATTTGTAATCTGTTCCCTTTAAATTATTAATGACTGAAACCAGAAATATTTATTGAGCTTCAGTTTCCTAAACATAATTTTATGTCTATTTTATCAAGAGTGAGCTACACATATATTTTTATAATTTAATAATATATTTTAATTTTACAAATATATTTTTAATTTTAATTAAAATTTTTTTTTCTTCTTTTGAATAAAAATAGTTGAAAGAAGATAAGTATCGTAGGCATTGTAAGTATCCAAAAATGGAAGGGAAATATTTTTTGGCTGCATTTTTTAACAACACAAAGATGACGAAAGCTTATTCAAAACTGAAATCTGAAAAACAAGGTCAGAAAATGAACAAGGGTCGCATAATAATAATTTTACGTGACATACTCCATGTGGTGCTGCATTACAACCATATTACGTGACATGAGATCAGAATTTCTTTAAACCTAGCCTTTTTAATGGGAAACCACTATTATCAGAAAAAAAAACCTCAAATGGCACGGAAGTTTCCGAATTCTTGAAGCAGAGGAAATTTCTAACCTTCTGATGTGTTATCATTCCACCATCAACGCTATCATTAGAAAAACTTTTATTATACAGAGGTGACCGTAATTAAAAGGAGGTACTTAGAAGCCGATTGCGAAAAATATGTTGGGGGTAAATTGAACCAAATTTGGTGTAAATACTATTTAGAACCCGGGAGTTGTATTTCTAATAATATACGTCGGAGTTTTGCCACCAGAGAGAAAATGGCTACGTCAGCTTCATTTTCGAATTAAATTAGTGTAAGAAGTAAAAGACAGCTAAAACTTTGTAGTAGTTTTTATCTTGATTTCACCTACAGATGCGCTTCAACATATTTTTCTTTCCTGTGTTTTAAAAATTGTTTTCTCTGAATAGTATTTTGCATTTTCAGAATGCAGAGTAGTTCTGCATTTATTTGTCTAACGTACAGTGCCATTCGATCATTTAAAGTGTCTAAGGTATTAATGTTTCCTTGATACACCACGCGTTTTATGATCTCACAACCAAATGTCACAAGTGGTGAGATTACACGAGCGGGCTGCCCACTTTGTAGGAAACGCTCGATTCAGTCTCTTGTAAAATGCTGTTGTAGGACTTTCAAATAGCGCATTCCAATATGAGAGGGTACTCCATACTGTTAAATACGGTAGATTCGAGGCATCCAGGCTTTTGAAGTTTTGAATAACAAATTTGAGGAATATTATTTGATACATTTCATTATTAACGAATGAGTCACTGGACATATTGATCTGTGTTCTTCCAAGATGAATAAGGTAGTAAAATAGCACCAAACATGTTAATTCGATCAGTTCAAGGGAATTCCATGAAAGTTCGCAGAAACCCAAATGCTTGAAATACGTGTTTACAGAACATTTAGATGAAAATACGTTTATTCACACTTCCAAAGTCATGGATTTTTGACTTCAATGTGTGTTTTAAACGTCAGAGAAGCGTTCAAGCCACTCATATGCCATAGTATACGGAATATCCAGTTTTCAGGATACTGCCAAGCACTAGTAGATCCATCTGTTGTATCTTCTACGGTAGTTTAAATTGTGTCACTCTCGATTCATTATAGGTTAGTGTCTTTAACTCGTAAACGCTGGTAAAGTTCTGTAATTTTCAAAACTCGAAATAATTTTAAGAAAATTTGTGATAGTCAAATGATTTTATTTTAAGACCTTTAACCTATAATATTTTTGTAGTAGTGCAGAAACAACTCCACTATTTTAGGGAGTAAACTTTTACCAGGGAGCAAAGAATGTAAAATATAGCGAATAGTAAAGAAGTTTTAAACGCAAAGCACGGATGTGTAAAAGTAGTCCATCAGTCATATTTGACACAGACGACTTTGTCTTACTTATAGTCGCAAAACTATGACGTCAGTTTCCTGAAATTTGCATAGTGTACCTATTTTTCGTTTGACAATCGGCAAGTTTCCATGATCACAGAGCCATTTTTTCTCTGCTGTTGATTTTTTTTTAAATTCAAAGCCAAATGGTTGAATCACAGTTTCATAAACTTTTATCGATCAGCATCCCTTTCAAAGACAATTCTTTTGGTTCCTTCTGGGAAACTATCTCAACAAACAATAAATTTTCAGCATAGTGTATCTGTAATTTCTGACTACCATCGAATTATTTATGTTATTGAGTCTAGCTTTAGAATTTCAAAATCTACTTGGGAAATAATACATCTTGAAATTGAAATTATAAAGCTATTTAATAAAAGGAAATTTAAAACATTTGTAATAAAGATACTAGATTGCTCACTATTGTTAAATTAATATATCAATAGAATATCATTCAAATTAGTTATATTAAACACGACCATTATTGACAAGGATAATCATGGTATGGTACTTATTTGTCTCTATTTTTGTAAACAGTATCCTTAACTCTCTGGACAGCTCTATTTTCAATGTATTCCTAGTTTAGTGAAAAGAATCAATGACAATGCATTACTGTTGTGAGTGTTTCTGTACTCACGTGGATAAGGATTTACTTAAAATATTTTTATACGACAACTTTCTTAACATCTTCTTTGCTTGATAATTTTCTTATAACTTATCATTTTATTGCTCAGAATCTTATTCCTTGCGGTTTGAATAATACTTACATGAAACAGTTGAGTTCGGTCCTACAGATTTTTAACTATTGGACTCTAAGAAATTTTCAATAATTGCCACCATGTACCAGAATTTCGTATTTTAACACTAGAAGCGCCGTTGGGGTCATTTTGACCTTTTTTCCAATTTCCCATGCTTTATTTGACCATACAGTCAAACATCGAAGCTCATATTTTTTTAACGTTTCTTAAAATGCTTCCAAGTGTATTGTGACAACTTTTCGTATTTCTATGTTAATTATTAAATTAAATAATCTACGAAATACCTAGAACAGCAGACAGGGGTCATTTTGACACTCATAAGAAAAATGACCGATTTTCAAATGAATGTCTGTTTTTGAATTCCAGATGCCTCATTTTATAAGACATAATATCACATAATAAAACTTCTGCCAGTTGTGAAGGATGCCAGAAACTAATTTGTGGTAAATATGTTGATGTCACTGTCAAGCGTTTATATTGTTCCACCTGCGTTAATGTCTATTGAACTTTGGAGCATATTGTGTTTATTCATATTTTCTGTTTTTTGTAATCTCACTTTAAAACTTGTTGTGTGCTAATTTGTGTTATTTGCATTTGTAAATTTTGTTTGTTTTCTTATCACGTACACCTGCTAAAGAATATTGTGTAATATTATGCATTCCGATATAGTATAATGTAATGCATAATCTTGTGTAATATTATACATTACTTTATACATTGTCATACACTGGTTTTCAAAAATTAAGGGAAAATCACAAAAATAGTGATAACTCAAAAAAGTAACATCTAGATTTTAATGAAATTGAGCCACAGTACACAACAGATAGTAAGGTATAAAATAACAGGAAAAATAACGTACCAGATAATTATAGTGTTTTAGAAATTAGCAAATGTATAAAATTAACAAAGTGAATGTGTCAATTTGGTATTGTAAAAGTGCCTTTAATATGGAGTATGATCACTCTTAGAAGCAATACAGCACATACAGCGATGTACGATACTGTCAATTATGCAATCGATGAGTTCGCTGCGAAGTGCGAGCCATTGCTCTTGCAAAGCAGTTGTAAGCGGGGCAAGGGTTTGAGGAGGAGGATTGAGAGCAGCAACACGCCTTCTTAAAACATCCCAAACATGCTGAATGGGATTCAAGTCCGGTGATCGAACTGACCAATCCATGCGCTGAATTGTATGGTGCTGAAGATAATCTTCCACGATGTGAGCCCTGCTCGGTCTAGCGTTGTCGTCCTGTAACAGGAAATATTACCTATTGCACCGGCATAAGGGTGCACAAAAGCATTAAGGATGACATCTCTAATGAGGTGAACATTCACGGTTTCTCGTGGAAAGACACGGATGTCTGTGCGTCCACCCAAAAAGATACCACCCTAAACACAGACACTGCCTCCTCCGTATGAATCTCTTTCACGAATGTTTTATGGATGATAACTAGGGCAACTTTTTTGGTGCAGTAAAAATGAGAAAAGTTGCATTCATCATTCCCTAAAGTTGCATTTATGGAAATAAAATTGCACTTACTTTTGATACACTAAAATCTAAAATAAAATATTCGTAAAATTTGAAAAAATTTATTGACAATTTTAGTCGTGTTCAACATCATTATAATACATCATTAAATACAGAAGAACGTTGATGTCGTTGAATGGCAGATCTTGGTCGGTAATTTTTTTCCACATTGAAAATCTGCGCTCAACACAGACTGATGCTGCCTGACATTGTTGTAGTAGCAAATACTGACTCGGGGGGGAATTATATCGTGAAAGTGTAGCAATAACATTCAGGTCATTATTTTTTCCAATCGTTTTTTAAGATACTGAAACCGCTTGCAATGTCCTTTACAGTGAGAAGATGGTCAGTGTAGTACAATGCTGTCCGAAGCCACGTAGCCCTGGGTGTGAGTACTGACTCAGGCTATAGGCCGATGGTCTGAAAAGCGGTTTTTCGGAACGTGTTTTGTACTGTGACTGCCTTAATACAAACGATGAAATTGTCTAGATTTGTGTAAAATCCACGGACTTTTTCTGCAGTTGTGAAAGAAGTGTGCCATGCAAGTTACTTCGAGCAATCGCGGATAAAGCACCTTGAGTGTGTTTCGAGCCGCAGTCATATAATACGTAGTATCGAATAGCAGAAGCGCAAAATCCTTTGGCTCAACTTTCAAAGATTTTAAAACGTCATCTACAAGACGAACTACATATTGATGATTGACACTCACATCTCAAAATCTGCAGTCGATTACTCAAGTTTCCTCTGGATTATCAAGAGTGCCAACCGATGGGTTAAAGTACTTCCTGCCATTTGTTTCACTTTCGTCTGTTAGGACGAACACCTCTTTCCATGAACTTATTTGATGTGCAATACTTCGGCGTTCGCAAGATCAGACACACATGATAGAAAGGTTGATTTTGACGGCCAAACATGAAATGATAATTTTGTTTTTATTAAATTTAAGCTAACTTTAAAAAAATGCAGTTGGTTGCATTTATGCAAAAAGTTGCATTTATGCAGAAAGTTGCATTTATGTTGCGGTTATAACTCACTTACAATGCATCCCATATAGGTGGAATTTTTGTTTTAGTACTTTACATGCAGCGTAGCACGTGTGAAAAAAAGTTGCATTTGTTACAAAAAGTTGCCCTAATGATAACGTGTTCCCTGTTCTCTCCAAATCAAACAACGCCTACCACCGCTTTGAAGGCTAAACTGAGACTCATCCGTGAGGAGAACACGCCTCTATTAATCAGCCGTCCAGTGGACATGTTGACGTGCCCACCTCAAACGTTCCCTCCAGTGACGTGAGGTGAGCGGCACACAAATGGCTGGTCACTTCGTGTAAAGACCACCTTCGTGAAGTCTTCTACGTACGGTAGATATTGACACCAACCTTCCGGTGGCTCCAGCAAAAGAGGGTCCAAGATGAGATGGGGTAGCGGTTCTATTCCTTTGTGCACATAACTGAAAATATCGGTCATCGGTGCTTGTCGTAGCGTTTGGATGTCCTTGGCTGAACCTTCTAGCTGCCGAACCAGTTGTTTGAAATTGTTGCCAAAGTCTATGAACCACAGAAGGACTCACATTTAGCCATCTAGCCACCTCTGTCTGACTTTAACCAGCCTCTAGTCTCATAATGGCTCTAAATAGCAATTCTACGGGCAAATAATACCCCGAGGACATTGTAACGAATTGGCTATCCCAGATTTCTTATCTCACTATCACAGCGATATCTGCAGCCTTACTCTCTAGCTTGCATTTTTTTCCTCCACACAGAACCTGCAATCAGATTGAAGCGCCACTAATTTGCATTTTGCAGTTTTATTCAACATCTTTTATTTAGCAACATATGCAAATTTCATACGGATTGGTTTCTTTTTGAACGAGTTATCGCTCTATTTGTGATTTTTCCTTAATTTTTGGAAACCAGTGCATATTATCATTTTTTGTTGACATTTTAAAATAATACATTTTTAAACAAGAAAAATAATTAGCTCCAAAAACTAAATTATTATTTTTTTAAATAATTAAAAACTAAAATAAACCCTATAAAAACTCTTATGTATTTTCATTTCAACGTTCTTTATCAATTACGAAAAATTTAGTTTGATATGGCTTACATTTCTTATGAAAGTCAAGTTGACCCCCAACGGCGGTTTTAGGTTAAGTCTAAAATCCGGCTGTTCTAGTGTTAATACCTAAGCAAAGTTGGGAGATTTTTAATATAGCCTTGTGTAATATGTATTATCTCTTAAATTCCCAAATTGACACATACTTCATTAAAACCAGAATGCTTTATTTTTAAGTGGAATGTTGTTACATAAAACTGCATTCATCTGTTTTTTTAATCTAAATTTGCTCTTGAAAGCTTCTCTGTATAAAATTGTTATGTATACGTAGTGAAAGTATAATGAATATTTTTAGAAAATATGGTAAGAATACTAAACTATCCGTATGTTTCAAAATATGCTTGACAAATTTATTACATCTCATTAATAGCCACTGCGTAGCCAGCATGGCGTTGGCAGTGATAGTTTTTTTCATGGGGTCAGGTGTGATCACTGCTCGCTAACTCCCGGTGATAGCTACGAGTTCAAACCAACCAAGCTCGCAAACAAATTGGGAATTTGTAGTCTATTGGATAACAGCCAGAAGCAAACCAACACCACGGGTAACGGCGTGATGGCCTCATCATTGTCAATTACGGCCAAATTCGAATTGCGAAGAGATCCAATCGGCGTGACGTCACAATCTCTTGTAAAAATATAAATATTTAACTGAAAAATTATTTATTAAAAGAAAATCAATCGTATAAGGTGTCTAACTTGTGTAAAATTTTCTACTGATTTCATAACCGGTAAAATTTTCAATCTATCTTTAACGATCCCGATTTTACAAAAAAGAAGTAAACAATGTCAGTCGAAATTGTTTTTATTTGTTTTGCTTTCCTTCGCTGGAATCGTTTGAAAGCAGGAAATGGAATCTGTTGATTTCTCGACAGCAAAGGTCAAATTGGTAAGAGAAAAAATATAAAAGTTACAGTTTAAAAATTATTTAAAGAAAATCATGTTTTTAAGTATCGATGTAATTTGAAATTTTCCTCAAATTAAAAATTCGTTTAAATTTTTACTTTATCTTTAAGGATCTAGAAGATAGAAAAAAGAACTAATAACTCCAGTTAAAACTTTATTTATTTTTTTGATCGGCTGAAATCGTTCCACCGCAAAATCAAGCAAAAACGCTAAAACTAAATTCAGATTATGTCTTCTCTTTCTGTTTTTGCCATTCTAAAGAAAGCAATAATAATATCAAATGCCATTAAATTAATTTCACAATGTTCTAGATTGAATTTTAAAATTCGAATTACGTGTGTGCCAAATTTGATTAGTGTAAGTGTCATCGGTTCGTCAGGACAATGAGTACACGCAGACAAACACTTACTTTTAAAATAGTAGAGATTATGCATTTATTCATTGCTAAATGTAATTCCAGGAATATTACTTTGGAACAAAAAGGATTTAAATGAGTTAATTCCAGAAGTGTGAATCTTGAAGGACGAGGTACCTCGATACTAGAAAATTGACCAAATCTTAGACGGGATATCGCGTCGAAATCACTTGGAGGAGTAAGCCACTGAATCTCACGAGATTTGTGAGAAGTGTGTTTTTGCTTATCTTCCACAATACACATGAATAAATAACCACATGAATTGATTGAAGAAATACATGGATCATTCAACTTTTAGGACAATTATTTGTCCATGCCTTAGAATAGAATCATTTGGAAATATTGTATACCTCCTTTTCTTGAAATAGAATTCGTCGGTAAGCTTCTATTGCTCCTTTTCTTAGAATAGATCTCTGAAAATATTCTTAACGTTATTCACTTAGAATAGAATCCCTTAACATCCAAGTTATTTTGACAAGATAACTCGTCCATAGAGATCTGATCAACTTTGCTAATGAGTTACTTCTTTAGCTCGACATTTGCGTTTTTTTATGATGAAAGGATCAAGATTTGATCGGGTTGTTTCTAATGACGAGATATCTCGTTCCTCTGGATCTGTACAGTTTTTTTCATTACCAGATACCTCGTTGAGACAATTACAAGAGGGTTATTATATATATATGTAGGTTCTTGCTTTAGAATAGAAGCATTTAGAAAAAATTGTATTGGTCCTCTCCATAGAATAGAATAGTTTTGAAATGTGTTTAAACATTTCAAAACACATATGTGAACTAGCAAAAAAAACTAAGCAGCGAATGTTGGGAAACAATATACCCTGAAATTTATCAATTACACTAAATACAGTAGGCTGTTTGAAAAGAGAGATTTTTAACAGGAAAAAAAGCAAGAAAAATAATACAACTTGATAACGTCAAAAATCTTGCGGGTAAAAAATAATCAAAACGAAAATGGCAAAAAAACAAACCTCTTAATTGTTTTGTGAAAAGTATAATAATAAAATAAGAATTCCACAACTTCAGAAATCCAAATAAATGAATCAATGGTATCACAGAAAATACTTTAAAAGGACTAATGCAATCAAAGGATATTTAAAATCAAAGAAACCAATGGGAGCAAAGAAAAAATTTCAAACGAACCAATGAAATGAAACGACTTTAACAGATTTCGGAAGAACTTTCTAGAATATTCAAAATGAAAATTGAAAGTTTCCATTTGCCGATGTTGCCATGAAAACCATAACAACGGTTAAGACAGATGGGTTGCCTTAATTTATCGTAACTCGCTACTAGAAGTGCGCCAAAAAATCGCCAAGACCGTTGCCGCCGCTCATGAACGTAGAGTGTAGCTGTACCTTACAACAAAAAAAATTACTTTATCACTATATCAGATTATACGTATCAAACGATGACTCACATAAATAATTAATTCGTTGTATATTTCATATTTGAACCACAGAATCCCATTATCTCACATTATTCTCACAAACTAATAACTGAGTTACATAAAATTGTTCGTTCGAACCTCAAGGGTAATCTTTAGAATAGTAAACGAAAAAACCACGCAACAAACATTGATAAAATCCGTGTAAATGTTTGTAGAAATAATATAAGTCAATTTTAATTAATTTTCAAATCAATATATGAACATGCTTGCTTTGAGCAAATCTTTTAACTATCACTCGTTAGAATTTTAAAACAAATTATGTATTCAAAATCCAGACTCAACTCATTATTTTTCATTAAAAATATATCTTAATTCGATGCGAACAATTCAAAATTAAAGTATCAATTTATATTTTCTTGTGCTGAGCAAGTATAATGCAATATGAACACTAAACAGATAATAAAAAGTATTTTAACCTGTATATGTGTTTATTAATCTACTGATAAAGCTATAGACGACAAAAAGTTACTTGTAAAAATGTGTTTAAAAATATGGACGCATCTTTATATATCAATAATTACTGTTGAATAAATGTCTGTTTTTCTTTCAATAGTTACTTTTTAACATTCGTTAGTTTACTTTCAATATTATTCAGAATACAAAATGCACTAAGATCTACTCATTGACTCGTGCATATACGAATACGTGGAGTCAAATTGGGTCTGTTGCTGTTTAAATAAGTTATAAATTACCCGTAGTTTTAAACATCTTTAATGAGTATCAATAAATTTTGTATTTAGGTTTCATGATTTTGAAGCGCTGACTTAGTTTAGTAACAATGATGTTGCATATTCTTTATTTTAGAAAACTCAAACGCTTTTATTTTTCAAATTTATACTTGTAGCTTGTTTACAGATCATGTTGCAAATAAATCCAAAACAGATTACATAAGCTCGTAAAACCAATGACCTAAACGTAATATTAGAATTAAGAAATAACGAGCAACAAATGTAAATATGAATTATGGCTCCTTTTAAAATATCCTTTGTATTTTTGAGTTTATAAAAGTCTTATGTGACCCAATTAGTGTAAGCATGTCCTTAAACTTCTTTATATTCACTTAATTCACAAAACGAAGTGTATTATTAAAGTCATACTGGTTTTTCTAGTCTACGTTCTCGTGTATGTGCAATTTGCCAAATTCTTGTCTTCGACATACGTTTTTTTTTTTCTAATCAAGCTTTACTACATATTTAAATAAGTTATAAAAATGTACTTTCAATCTTGAAGTACTTGTATTCATGTACGTCTAATTCAAACTGTGCTCTTTGTTCTTAAAGCATAAAAGCAACAAACGTTTACTTTGAAACTACACAAAACGTTAAAAATACTTTTTTTAGTTTTTAAACAAACAGTAGCTGTTATATTATAAAAAGAGATAAATTTCATATATATATATATATATATATATATATATATATATATATATATATATATATATATATATATATATTTCAGAGACGCTTTAAATTCTATGTAAGAAAATACTCTTGGTTTTGTACAACAACATCAGGCCATAAAACATGCTTGAAACGATTTACCATAATTATTTTCTAAAGTTAGAAATAGTTGACTACCTTTCCTACTTGTATCTTTTAATTCCAGCTAATTTAACATCCTGTGGGACTACTGTTAAATTTTTGTACTCATTGAAATTCATATAAAAAATTTTGAAAGACCTTATGTATCATAAAAATATAAGTTGCGTAAAATACTTCAACTTATTTAAAGTCGAACTAACGTGCTCTCTGTACAAGATTAAACAGAGATAATTTTAGAGATTGCTGTGGGCAAATACATCACACGTAAGTCTCCAGTGTTCGGAGTTTGACCCTCAATTAGTCGGCACTAACAACTAAATATCTAATCCCCGTAAGAGTAAACATTGTGACTGAAACTTCTTATGTCCGATCACTGCGCCCTTGGCTGTATGACTGCAGATGACTCAAAGCTAATTTCTAAAAAATAGTTCCGTTTAGGACATTGGTGTACTCGGTCCGGAAAGCTACTAATTGCGTAACTCGTTTGAACGCTTTAATGGTATCACTTAGGATTTTAAAATACTATACAGAAGGTATTTTTTGTGTAAACAAAACGGAAACGAGATGGTTTACTAAGATTTTACTTCCTTTGCCAATGATTGATTCCTGCTGTTTTGGGGGTTACCTTAAAATGTAGTTTATTAGGTTTGGCGTTCAATCCAATTAGTATTGACCAACCGCCATTCGTCGATTTGGATTTTTGGAATTTCTATTAACGATATGATGAAATCGTATTCGATAAACAAGGCGACTGACGTCAGAATATGCGTACAATAAATACGTATCACCACAGAAACAGTATTGCCAGCTATACAGGGTGGTCCCGAATTCATGGTACAAACTTTAATGGTAGGTACAGGACATTGTAACAATGATTTATTGTATAGGAATGTATAGTCGCAAGTGACGCGGTGAGGCGAAAACAGGGGAAATAACGGCCGAAAGGAAAAACAAAGATTTTATTGAAAGCGTTGTTGACAAGTGTCATGTTTACAGTAATTGTTCAAAATTGCGTCCACCAGTATCGATACATGCTTGACAGCGTCGGTGGAGCGATTGGCGTACACGTTCAAAGATGCCTGGTATTTCACGCACACCTGCAGCAGCTACAGATAAGCGAGCGACGAGATCCTCATCTGAGTCAACTGGAGTCTCATAAACAAGATGCTTTAGATGTCCCCATAAAAAGTAATCGAGGCTCGATAAATCGGGAGATCGGGGTGGCCAAGGGACTGGTCCACCACGCCCAATCCATCGAGTACCAAACGTGGCATTCAGGTAATTCCGTACATCAATGCTGAAGTGTGCTGGCGCCCCATCGTGCTGAAACCACATGCGGTTACGAATGGCGATCGGAACATCATGCAGCAGTTGTGGTAACACTTCTTTCAGAAAAATAAGATAGCTTCCGCCAGTGAGCCGCGTGGGTAGTAAGTATGGGCCAATCAAAAAGTCGTTCACAATACCAGCCCACACATTAATACTGAAACGTTGTTGAAACGCATGTCGACGCGTTGCATGTGGATTATCGGTTGCCCACACATGGGAATTGTGCGCATTAAAGACACCCTCGCGTGAAAATGTCGCTTCCTCTGTAAATAGCACATAATCTACGAAATCCGGCTGCAACGCACATTGCTGCATCACCCACAGGCAGAAGTTCACGCGGCGAGGATAATCTGCCGGATTCAATGCTTGTACTTTCTGAAAATGGAAGGGGTGTAAGCGATTTTCGTTTAACACTCTGCATACAGTCTGATGACTCACACCTACGTCACGCGCAACAGTTCTTGTGCTTGACTCGGGTCTATCAGCCACAATGTTCAAGATGCTTTCTTCCAGCCTTGGAGTGCGTACAGCTCTTACTCGACCAGCGCCATGTCTGTTGACGTCGAACGCACCTGTTTCACAAAGTTGACGATGTAACCGTTGAAAAATTCTATGATCCGGCATTCGTCGATCAGGATACTCCGCGCGATACATTCGTAACGCAGCTCTGCCGTTACCATTTGCACGGCCGTACATGTAATGCATGTCTGCTTTTTCTGCATACGTAAAGTCACCCATCGTCTACGGCAGCACAATTGTGAATGGCGCTTTTCCCTACTGCGATGCATCATGTTCAACAGCGGCTAGACATCTACTGCCCTCTACCGGCAATGATACCAACCGATCACTCCATTTCTCTTTCCTTTTATTTCCCCTGTTTACGCCTCACCGCGTCACTTGCGACTATACATTCCTATACAATAAATCATTGTTACAATGTCCTGTACCTACCATTAAAGTTTGTACCATGAATTCGGGACCACCCTGTATTTAGCTTGATAGAAAATACATAATACTAATATTGTGGAAAACATACTGAAAGTAGAAATATCTCACAATTCAAATGTAAAATTTTTAAGGTTTATTTGAAGAACAGAGAAACATAGCAATGTATAACAGAAGTAATAAAATAAATGAGTAATAATCGTTATATTAGATATATTTTCAGTGTAAACAAACAAATCAGATAGAATGCGATAGTTTTACTTTCATATTCTGAATGCTCTCGTATGATACATATCGGATTAGCTTGAAACGTAACTTACGCCTTTTTAGTCTTATTAGAGTAGACCTACCATGCATCATATTTCGATTCGGAATATATTCTTTGGTAGGTATTTAATTAATATAACACTAGTGCAACAAAATGGAATATTGAAGAAGATTCCTGCATCAAACACGAAGGGAAAGTTCCAAGGACAACACCACGTAATTTTGAACCACGATCAGATAACATCAAGCGGGGTTTCGCCGTGGCGGGAGTTCCTGAGCGATCAGATAACGAATGTATTCTTTGGCATTTTGATTGGTAATGTACTAAAATTGGTTTCGTGAAACAAACCAGTCAACTGATGTGACATTCAGAATACGTTTCGAGACGGAAACACATTTGCAACCTACATTTAGTTTGATTGAAAATGCCTTATTGTTTTAGCCTTCAGAGGAATTTTCGAGGCATTTTTGATCGTTTTATAGGTGTTACTTACCTTCACAGTGTTTGCTCTTCCTGAATTTATATCATGGGCAGCGCAGTGAAAATACCAACTTTTTACACAATTGAAGCGTTTACTAAGATCGGTCAAAATGCGCCATGAGCAGACCACGTTCATGAATCAAAACTTCGATATGAATCTCGAACCGTCATCAATAACCTATTGTGTTGCACCAGTGCGACGTTAATCCAACTACTTGTCTACCGTATATGAGGTTATCAAACAAGAGATGCCAATCTCACAACATCCCGAAATTTTTATTATTACCTTTAATTACGACCTTGCCGACCAACCGGTATAGTGGTTAAAGTGTCAGCCTCTAGATCGGAAGGTCCCCGGTTCGAATCCGGGTTCGGGCATGGATGTTTGTAAGCGTATACCAGCTCAGGCGTTGCTTCGTCATCTGAACATGGTTCAAAATTACGAGTATAAATTGTTAGAGTACAAATTAGATAAAGTACAATTAAAGTACAAATTAGATAAAGTACAATTAAAGTACAAATTAGATAAAGTACAATTAAAGTACAAAAATTACGAAGTATAAATTGTTAGGGGCAATTATGGTCCTCCCACTGGGTGCTCCTTCACAAGTGGCTTCCGGCCTTGTAGTGGACAATGACTTAGGTCAAATGTGCCCGCCATTAGAAAAAAAATTACGAGCTTTTACTCTTATTTTGTTCAAGTCTTCTAAGTTTACGAAATAACTTATTATTGATCCCTGATAAATAAATTTTCAGAATTTCAAATTATACTGTAGTTAAATAAAAATATATAAAAATGGGAAAAAGAAATCGCGTATTTCTTCATTGAGTTTGTTGGTGGTTAGGTCACTCTTGCTCTGACAGCCTATATCATATCGCACCCCTGCAAGAAAAGTGACACTACTCAATATTGCAGAATTTCAGAAACATCAACTTAAAGGATACTATAAAACTTATATTAAAATAGTATAAGCTTCTTTTAAATTTTAAGTATTTATGATGGAAAATTCTATTACATTCTATAGAATAGTAATATTAGGGCTGGGGCGCTGGGGTACCTCGTACATATTTTTCAATGACATAACATCAAAATATTTATTTTTTCAGTTGGGTCACTTTCTTGCCTGGGTGCGATATGACCAACACTAGATAACTATATAACCATGAGATATAAAACTAGTTTCGGAATGCTTATATTATGGATACTAATACAATTATTTGTTTACTTATAACGTTGGTTTAGAGCATAATACAATTTTTCGGAAGTGATTTTTCTGACACTAAACGTTTGTTTTCAAAAGGAACATTGTCACATAACAATCTGCTTGAAGAAAAGTATACATACAAAATGCTTGGAATTTTTACTGTGAACTAAAAAACAGTAGTGTTTAAACACCTTAATTGTAAAACTTGGTAAAATTGTGATAAGTTTAAAAGTATTTTTTCAATCACGTTGATAGAAAACTTAAACAATAAACATGCAAAAATATTTACATTAATTTGTTCGATGACCAAGATACGCTTTGACGGGATGATGAATCGTGTCTTACAAATAACCAATTAATATAATTGAGCACATTTTCTGGGGCACACCAAAGTTAATATTCGACATTATAAATTAACTGACATGTGGACACATTTCTTGGCACCCTAAGTATGCGTGGCATTTTCTAATAATTGGAATATGGTATTTAAAGATTAAAGAATAAAATACTTTTGGCCTGCTTTGTCATTAGAGCCATCTCCTAAACTATGTTTAATGGTTTTGTGTCATGTTAGACACAAGGAGGGTATTTAATTAAGCTACTTGAAGTTATAATAAAACGTGAAAAGCTTTCTTTCGGCTTAGTTTTATCCTCTAATTTTGTTCTTAAATTTCTAGTAGTATGATTATTTATTGCTATATACAAATACAAAAACAAGCAAAAGTATAATTATATGTGGGGACTATATCCAATAGTCCTTGCAATAATACTTTAAGAAATTGAAATAAAGTTTAAATTTGAAGCTTTTACTCAAAAGTAGACACATTCGATTTTATAAATATCCAAGCAGACCACAGATACACGTCAAAGGTTCTCTCTCTGGGGGCAGATAAAATTTGATAACTTACACGAAGAAGAGACAGAAATATATATGCTACTGAAACTAGTATGAAAGTCTTAGATTTGTCACGAAGTTCCGCGATAAATTATTGAATAGAAATAGAAATAAACCGTTACATACTAAAACGTTCTATTTAACCTTTTAAAGCTATAGTGCTAGATTTAAAGCATCCATACTTGTGCATGGCACTAAGGATAAATCCCATGATACATTGCGATTGAAATATCGCGTAGGTAATTAGTAAATTAACGTCCCACTGAAGCAGCTTAATTGGCTACTGGCAACAGTTCGGAATTAACCCAAAAAGGACAGATGGGATGTAGGTAGGCAGTTGAAAAAACGTCTCTCTGCAACAATTAAATGGAGTATTGGTGGGATTGGATTGGAGGGACTAAAGGGAAAGATCCAAGAACAGCATCTCGTCATTTTGAGCCATGGTCAGATGACGTCCAAAAATCGCGCAACTCTGTTCTCAAATGTTTATATTATTGTATAAATTAGTCACTAGATATTTCTATTAAAAGGCAGCTATGTAGTTTGTGACATCTTTTGTGTGTTGACTTCCAGAAGTAGATGCAGGCCGTGCGCCTAGTTAGACTGCATCTATAGGATAATTGGTGTAAGCTAATTGCTATAAATGGCAATTGGTGTAGGATTAATTCTGTAGGATAGAGAGTTGGTGTATCGAGCTATTTATTTTTGTAAGAACCAGTGTGTATTCATTATCTTCGCTACTCGCTCTTATGTCACATTAATTGAAGAACTTGACCATAAATATATTTTAACTTGGGACCTACCAATTGAGTCAACAACAATAGAATTTATTGCCTATTTTATGAAGCTGGGAGTATCACGGATCTAACACATGTTCCAACCATCTTTAATATTGAACTCTGAGTTTGGGTTTTTCCACTGCGTTTACAACCTAGCAAACAGGTTCTATTCATCCTTGGGTACATTTCAAACTTTTGTATCAGTAAAAACGTTCATTGTGTGTAACCATTTGTTTGACATTATTTGATGCAATTCGACCAACTATGTCTCTTGTATCCTGCTCCAGATAATCTAATCAACCGTAAAGTATGATATACTGTTATGATGTTCTGTGGGCGAATTACTAATATATTATTACGCACTATGCTTTAATTGCTTAGGAATCATTTTGTTTTAATCAATAGTATGTTATGAATCTGCCTTCGAACGGAGTACGTATGCGCATCTTCATGCTATTTCTTCCGATATCTTGGTTTGAAGATATGTTGCGTGATTGTGGGGGAAAAAAGCATGAAACCTAATGTGGAACAAATTGTTTAGTGGTTAAAGTGAATATCCAGCATGATTAAAACCACTAATCTGCACTTTGATAGCCTATTGGACCTATTCGATTCGTAAGCCGTCATGACATACCTATCTTACGATAGCAACTTCGCTCACATACTATGTCTATTTCCTAAAATGGTGGCTGTTGTTAGGTAGCGCGATTTTTCATCACACTCTACTGGGATGTGTAGTTTAATTCGAAGTTTCGTTGTTTCCGATACTATCTGAAATATCTTGAAAAATTTAGAGTCTTTAATAACCATCATTTTATAACAAATGTATGGTAGATAACCGATGGTTTGTCTGGCAGTATATTTTGTTTAAAAGTATAAGAGAGAGATAGAATTAGTAAACATGTTATTTTGTCCATGCTTAATCATCATAAAACCGCAAAATTTTAAGATTTTATCAGAGATTTGTAACAATCATCTTTAGTAATCGGTGATTTGTATAAAATAAGCACCGATTTCTATGTAAGATGTGTGTGGATTTTACTTTTATTGCGAGTATTTTTAAATAACTTGTATCTCAATAAACTTCGATTTAATATCTTATATGCATTACCCTACCATAATGGATGAGACGCCAGCGGATTTACATAAAATCTGACTACTTGTTTGGGGGTGTTTTTCGTGGTATGACCTGGGAGCTTTACATGCTGTTCCATATCAATTGAACGCCGACGACCGCATGAACATTTTGAGCAATCAGAGGTTCATCCAACGCTCTGGCAATTTTATGAAATGAACGGATATTACTTCAATGACGACAACGCTCCATGTCATGTTGCAGCCTCTGTCAAGCAGTGGTATCAAGATATGGATGTAAAACGTCTTCCCTGGCTTGCAGAGAGACCCGACCTAAACCCCATAGAACATTTGTGTGACGAGTTACAGGGACGCTTACGGACCAGGGAATTACATCCGAAATCTATAGCTGAGCTGGCGACATTATTGCTGCAGAAGTGGACACAAATACACATAGCTGTGTATCAAAACCTCGTTGAAAGTGTTCCCAGAAGGGTTGCTAGTGTAATTGCAGCACATGGGGGACCATTCCCCTATTAAAGCATGTATTATTTTCCCTTATACAATCACATCTTGCAGTCCAGTCCATTATTGTAGGGTAGTGTAATATTTATATGTTCCCTAGGATTTCAGCATCTCATTATGTTGTGTTCTGGTATTTTAAATCGTTGGTAATTACTTCCTATTCAGTTTTACCGGTAGATTTCTTGGGAATATTGAGTTCAATTGATCTATTATGATGCAAATTGAAGCTTTAGTTTCCAGTTCAGATCAAATAGCTTAAGATTTCGAAATCGGATTATGTTTGAAACGTAGCTATTAACTTTTTTCATTCGACTAGATTTAGATGCTTTTGTAATTTGGAATATAGTAAGCACACTTAACGTCTTTTATAAACTGATTTTATTCTATAGGTCCTACAGATATGTATTGTAAATATATATGCACTGATATAGCTGGTAAATTTACAACATATTTTCAAAAAGACTAAATGCTTTTTACTCTACATTTCTCTCTTTTCAACAAATACTTATTTTAAACTCAACTATTTGTAGATTGAAGCAATATATGTATTGCTTTATTGATAAAAGACAAGTTTGAAAAAGTGTATGTATAATTTAGAATTTTACTTTCATGTCTTATTGAATACTGCATCTTTTGATTTTGTCTCTATAAAACATGATCCAAAATGCTTAAATCTCCACAAGAATGACAATTTTTGATATCATGCTTATTATTGAAATATTTTATATTTAAGAGTATTTTATGTATCTGTTAATATTAAATTTCCTAAGAAACTTGACATTTCTGCACAATTAAATCTGACACTTCTAGAATGATAAAAACATTTAGGAACACAGTATAAAATTGAAACATGTAATAACCTGCCTCAAATTTTACGCCTTACTTAAATTTATTTATAAAAAAAATATATTTCTTGCCGTCAGTTTTGAATAAAACTGATACACAAAACTGTACTAATGAAAGTATGATTTTTATATCGATTATTAAATTCACGTACCCCTCACTTTTGCAGGAAAGTTTATTTTTTACCTCGTCATTTTTCCATCTTAAGAAAATTTTGATTTTCGATAAGATTAGATCTTTATTTAATGTAACTTATAAATGCAAATATATTTTAAGAAAAAAAATCACCTGCATATTTTAAAGTTAAAATATTTCAGCTTAATGTAATTGAAAATAAAATAATCTTCTAATAATTGATGAATTTAAGACAAAAAAAATAAGCTTTAAGTATTACCATCATTTCTAATTACTGGTATCGTAACAAATTACGATAATGACAAGAAATTTCAAAGAAGACAGATTGAAAATAGACGGAATAACAGAATATCTACTACTGAAGAATCTCTAAATTCAAGTTTGTAGGTATATTTGAAAGATGTAATTTTGAAAAAAGTAGTTTTAAACATTGTATGTTTAGTTTTACAATTGTCTTGCCGTTGCTCAATACAACTGCCCACTACAATAGCAACTGACCAGTTGTAAGCATCGTAAGCTTTATTCCTCTTTGGGTGCATTTCTCTGTTCTGTAACAATAAATCTTTCTTGCTTCTGTGGGCATTTATTTGACGTAGCTTCGTCGCATATGATCCAGCGCTGACGCGCTTCTCGAATAATACCCAATCTCCCATAATACCCAACCTACCAAATGTCATTCATACCTTTCATTTTTTAACAATTTTCGTGGCAATAATTATGAATGTTGATGACAATGTTGTAACCGGATGGATTTGATAAAAATACCTTTACAGATCTAATATAAAAATTATCTATCTTTAATAGACGGTGTTCGGGGGCTAGTTACAATTAAGTATTTTACAGAGAGAAGTTGTATTTGGATGGATAATCGCATCTGATCAGACTCAGTGTATTAAATTATTCCAATACAATTCAATTCAGTACATGAGTACAGCATCCTCTATCTTAAATGGAACAGTGATACTTTTAAAATCACCAAATTGATTTTATAATTTTAGTGTCAAAATAAATTGATATCAAATTTTGTGGAGAGCAAAAATGATTTTTCAATTAAAATTATTTTTTATAGTTACATATATACAAAGGTGCAATTGATAAAACACGTTTTTTCAGGAACGGGAGATATTTTACGACCTTTTGATTTCAAAATGTGTCTTGCGCATTCCGGCAGAATTTTTTAAAATAATACTTGATATCTGTAGTCTATAAAGTACAAATAAGAAATTCATTATTCTTCAAAATTTTGATCTTCCGGTTAAGTGTTTGGTGATAAAAGGTTTTTTTCGCAGATGTTTAGGTATTTTAATATAAAATGTTCTTGACTTTGCGATTTAGTTATTCATTTGACAAATGGAGTTAATTTAATTCATATATACACAAAGTATTATGTGAACTAAAATTCGGACAATATATAGAAAATTAAAACATATGAGACCTATCCTTTTTATGCTAATTCATCAAACTTTTTGACCGGGTTTTATATAATGAGTTCTGAATGATTTTATATTTTTGGGCCAAAGTTTATAAATAAGTTTTTGTTTATTTATAAGCTTTTATTTATTTATAAGCTCTTTCATATTTTGTAAGAAAGCAAATATGCTGAAAATGTCATAATAATCAGATCATGTCTGGAAAACTGTACTTTGAAAGTCCACTCTCTGCTTTGTTGCTATGGAGTAATTTTGTTGCTATGGGGTAATAGCCCAGATTTTGCCAAGTTGTGTCAAGTAACGTCACGTAAATGGATATACACAGACACTGGAAACTATTCTGAGACAGAACAGCGAAATACATCCAGTGATGAACAGGACCGGAAAGAGCAACATTAAGAACATGGCATAAGTTTTTATGGGTTAAAATAATTTCAAATGCACATAATAACAATTAATAAACATCGTTATACCTCAAACCAACGCATATAAAGACATTTTACCAGTACTATTTTTAGAAAAGTAATAGTTATCTGAACTATTACTTTTGTAGGTAGTTGATAATTGGACTGAAGCAACACAACGGGCAATTTGTTGGACAGTCCGGGATAAATCCTGAAGGGAAAGTTCCGAGACAGAGCTCCGACTTCCGAACAGAAAAAATGAAATCATATTACGTAGGTTTCTTAAAACATCGATGCGAATACGTTAGTTTAATCAAAACTAAATATAAGTACATCTTCTTTCTTTCGTCTTCACTAGTTCGATTTTTAATTGCACACCTTTTATTTAAAATCTCAAGCTAGGGTTACAGACGTGCAATCAAACTGGGGAATTCAGGCGAGGTATGTCCGGAATGAAACAGGAAACAAACTATCGATTTTACATCGAGTGTTGTTATAGGCGACGAGTCGAGAAACTTGGAGTCCATCAATCCTCAGAAAGCAGAAATAACACATTGAGAAACTGCTGAAGGTATAATCATTGCATTACAGATAGTTGTTGAAATGATTTATATGACAAAGAAAAGGGAATGGTGGAACCACACAAAAGAAACGGAAAAAGTTCCAGGAAAGGCCGCAATTACCAAGGAAAAGAACGAAAAGACATGATTAGGAATTCAGTGCTAGAAAGTTTTGTTGGATCAGTGAAGACAAGCGCTTGAATCAGTTAGGTAATTGGGGTTTTGCAAATGTAAACACCTTCTTATAACTTACTTTTGCGATCATGTTTTGAAGTAAGAATATTTGATGGATGTTACAAGAAAGATAATTGTAGATCTGCGTAATTTTTACAGGAGACTAGTCATTATACGTACACAATCTGTCTGCTTTTTTTTCGATGATCTTCTAGAAAATGATCTATAAATAAATACTAGGACAAGCTGATTATATTGTAATGATATGTTTGAATACTATTGTTTATTCTTCAACATGGTGTGTTTATACGGGTTTTGTTCCATTGAAATTAATATTAAGTCTTCTCGAATAGTTTTAAACATATTTGCCGATACCTAAATGGTAATTTTAGTATTAATAAGATTTCATGGTAAGGTGTTCGGAAGGCTTAAGTGAGGTTTAAATACCATTTTACTATCATTAAGGTAATGAAAATAGCAATCTTGAATTTTTGTTGAATTCTACAACTGTGTATATATATATATATATATATATATATATATATATATATATCTGTGTGTGTGTGTACAAGTTTTAACGTCAGTATAATTTAAAATATTTTAAATTATACTATATATTACATTCGATAATGGAGTGCCTTCATCAGTTTATTTATAATCAAATCTATCTTATATCCAAAAATGCCTTTAAGCATAGAAAAAATTAAAAGCGTTATTTGGAATTTGATAGCCTGAAAAACATGTCTTTGACTGACTCTAGTTTTAGTCAATATGCCAAGGAAATGTAATGTTGCTGGATATCGGAGAATAAATTAACATTGTAGTTAAACTGCGTATAAGTGATTTTTTTGTGGTTGCATAAATGAATTTATATCAAAAGAAAACTTTCCGGATTTATATAAATAATCTATTGCTAATAACGTATTTATTCAAAAAGATAAATGATTTTTATCAAGTGCAATGATTTCGATGAACGACATATTTTGTCAATAAAAGAAAATTGACCACATCTTGATCACGTAAATATAAAAAAAATTATCAATATCTTGATGATGTGATATCTTCCCACTATCAGATAATTATGGACGAGCTTCCTCATCAAACCACGTAGAGGGAAAATTATTTAAAACAAGTATAAGAAAAAAACACGTTTTAGTTTTAAAATAAGTTTAATCATACGACTTCAGAAAAGCACAACAAGAAAGTAATATTTGAAATTGTCATTTTACACATATTTAACATTACAAACACGTTTTAAGAATTAGTTAAACAGAAATTGACAAACATTATATGAGCCGTTAGGTTTGAAAGTTGTATAGGTCCATTTTTCATACATTGTGATAGTTAAGGGTTAGCATTAAAATTAATTTTAATATATTGACAAACGTTACACAATTTGATGATGTTTTTAACACTATAAACCTGTTAAATTGTATTATTCAATAATAATTATTAAAATTGTTAAAGAAAATAAACTCTTTTTTTTTTTTCAAAGTGGACTTATACTATACCACTTTTAAAAATAAAGGCACATATCTTAAATTCATGTCAAATAAATGATGGACAAGAAAGAGAATACGTTTAACAATTTATAATTAATTTTAAATACATTCGTTGATTAAAAAATTCGAAATTATATGGTTATGGATTTCAATGACTGATATTTCTTGACTACATTCAGTCATATTTACAGAAACAGGGATGACTATAAATGGTTCTCAACCTTTTGCTTTTTTACGAAAAAGGGAGTTAAGGTTTTAAGTGAGTTTCAAGTTTAACAAGTCAAAGATTAATTAACTAACTGTTACATCAATATCCCTTCAACAACGATATGAATACAATGTAATTGTATAAAGGTATCGGAATTTTCTATAATTTTATTTAATTTCTTTGTCGAGGAATTAGGACATTCACCTCTGAGAGCTAATTTATCGGCAGCAAAGATAAATTACTGTTTACTGTACGAAGTGTTAATAATACTAGATTCAATTTTGACGAATTCCGAAGTAAGAAAACTTTAATTGAATTCAAGGAAGAATGTAATTTTTAAAATGGCTTCTAGAAAAAATATACTATCTCTTCCTAGTAAAGAGAAACAATTATATTAAGAAGATTCCCGAAAGGAGTTAACTGATTAACATACCAGTGATATAATAAAATAAATGATCCTACAAAACTCATCAACTTAAAAAATGTAACAAAGTAAAATTCAGTTGTACAAACTGATCACAATGACTGTTGTAAAATGAATTCGAAAACAATTCCATTCAATTTCAAAATATTGAACTAACGAATTGAAACCTGTTAGAATTAAAGTAGAAACAAGAATTCTTAAAACAAAAATTACTTCATGTAATAAAAAAATTTAATACACCCGAAAAACTTTTTAATAAATTAATCCTTTAGAAATACTTCTAGTTTCTTCCAGTAGAATGATCCAAAACGATGGAATATTAGTGAGGTGTTGAAGCATCAGATAAAGGGAATTGTTTCGTAAACTCTTAAACCTCCAAGTGCTTCTCGCTGCATGTAAAGTGATCACTCGGATTCAAAAGAGGATTTGTTTTCGAGTAGCGGAGAAAGGAAATTTAAAAATACCATAATCCGTGTTTGAGGAAAAGGATTTAATGTGAGGGATTTAAATAAAAACTCTGAAAATGTATCTCAGATTATTTTAAGTTTAATTTTTCCATTATATTAATTTTTTTCATGTCAGCAAATTCATTTTATTTTCTATTAGAATGATGCGTTACATCGCTGAATCTAAAGTAGGAGTTATGCGATCTTTTACAAGAGTTATTAACAGTTTATTTAATACAGGTGAGTGTAATTACTATAATTTATTTATGTTAATTTGATTTTTGATAAGGAAGAAATAAAAGTAAAGATTACCGGAATTCAAACTGAAAATACAAATAAATTATGATTGAAGTCCAAAAAGCATAATTTATTATGAAACTTAAACTAAATGCAGCAATCAACAAGTATTTATAATCGATTAGAATATTTTTAAACTATTATAAGTGATAAACAAGAGTCGAATAAAAGATTCATCAAAATTTATCGAACATTGAACACAAGTTTAAAAAATACTAGGTAGACAGTTAATTAACGTCAACTGGAGTAAGATATCGGGATATTGACGAAAGCCTGGGATCAATCCCGAAAGGAAAGATCAGAGGACAACGCCTCGTCATTTTGGACTACGGTCAGATCACGAGGTCAGCACCTCAGCTGGAACCCCACTCTCCAAACTTCCACAGCGGGGCAAATTTCGAGGACATTTGAACCACGACAGATTTAACGTGCACCAACCACCGTGCACACGACGGTCTTTGGCTGGATCGAGCTTCGAACTCACAACTCTGAGATTGCTAATCCTTTGCACTTCGAACTGTACTACCACAGACCATTGAAAAATGCGAGAGAAATCCTTAAGGATTTTCTGTGTAGACACAAATGGAATAAGATGAAAGTTCAAATAATGGCGGTCTTTGGCCTTTAAAAACAGTGGAGTTCCTTAAGTTATGAGTGATTAGTGCAATCGTACGAATACATTCATTTTTGCTGGGATTATTTAAGATATAAATTTGTTTTATAATATGTGATATAAATGCTGGGGTGGATGTGTTGGTATCGCAAATAAAAATTGACATTTAGATAATGGGGAAAAGTTTCGACACCACTTTAATTAGTGTAAAGTAGAGATTAAAGTTTTTAGATGGCGGAATTTATTACCTGTTCTAGTAGCGGGATGTCATAAAAATGGTATCAGCTTAATATACAAGCAATTTTACGATGTCATGTATCTCCCGAGACGTATTTCGTTGATTGAAGAGTTTCTGTATTTGAAAACGAATTCCACGTACAATTAATGCTTGTATAAAGTAAGAAAAGGATTAATACCATAAAGCAGTTGCATCAAGCGATTTTTTTGAAAAAATGAAAAATATTTTAATTAATTTATAAGAATAACAATTGGGAAACATTTCATGAAGAAATTGCTATTGTTGGATGGATAGATAAAATAAATTACCTATGCATTGATGATTTCAAAATGATTGATGTAGTATTGTTAAGCAATGTTATCGGACAATAGCTTACAAAATTATTATAAAAATGTTTTCATATCGTAAGGATAAATATGGAAGTATTTATTTCATGAAGAATTTTGAAAAAACTTTTCTTTTTGGATCAGTAAAGGAGAAAAATACTTATATATTCTATACAACGGTTTTCATTATTTTGGAAAAAATGTAAGAACGATATGGTTTGATTTCCATTACCAAACTACCGCCTTCAGCCACCCGAAATCTTCCCATTAGGCACAGATGGCACTTTTACGAATACGTACAACGAAATTACTGTGTAACATATTTAAGTCTTATATCAGCGTCATTGTAAATGAGAGTTCCTTTAGACTAATAGCATGTTTCATCAAAATAATTCTACATTAAATTTAATCTGATTAAATATTCAATGAAATTAAACTTTATTCCATACTTTACTTTCTAGTGAGACCTTTTCATGATCCTTTGGAAAGTGGTTCCATTCTGCATGCTTTTAGCTTATACAAGTTTTGCTAGAACTTTATTAGATACAGAATCGCAAAAGGCTTGCCACATAATGGTAAAACACGAGTCCTTCGACACAGAATTGGATAAAATACGCATGCGTACAGAAAGGTTTTATGCACGCAAACGAAGTGCGAAAGCATAAGTCTTACGTTTTGTCACCTGCTGCGGTAGTGTGTAGTTAAGAAACACATAGTGGCGAGCGAAGCAAAAAATTGAGTATAAAAATAATTATGAGATGGTATCGTATATGCTGAGAGTAACTTCTTTCCCACAGATCAATTTATTATCTATGGATCTATATGAAGTTTTTTGTTTAAATTAAACTTTTTTTTATCGTCATTTTTACACTTTGAGCCAAAGTAAATGTTAAAAAATATTTTAATATTTAATTATGCAGTGTACAGTTGATAATGAATTGAATATGTTTTGAATAGAGTTTTAAAAAGTTGAAGCTTTACAGCTATTGATGTATATGTTTGCGCATACATAAATTAAAGAATCACTTCAGAATCGAATACAGAATTCAAGTACTCTATTCTCGAGACCTGAGTGATATGGTACAAACAATAATAAATGGATAAGAAATAATTGCAATTCCGACTCCACTATTTGGTCTAGTGTAGTGAAGAGCAAAAACTATAAGTTTTTAAAAAGTGTAATAATTAGTTTTAAATATTTTCAGAGCCATCTAGAGGTTCTCTGACCACATTTACCTAGTTTAAGAAGTTGATGAGTACATAAATCGACATTGATATCGTTAGCCTTCACAATACGAACGTTACTTCACGTTACGAACATTACTTCACGTTACGAACGTTACTTCACATTACGAACCAACATCGAATGATAAAAAGAAAATATACTTACAAATCTAGGGTTTCATAAAAAATATACAGAATGTATTCCTAAAATATTATTTAAATATTAAAAAAACGGCTTGATTTAACGAAAATTATTTTAACATTAGATTTTTCAATACACCGAAATATATATTTAGTTATTATTTCTACTCACTTATACACAGTCCAGTCACATTAATGTGACCACCACCTACTTTCAACGTCAACGTGAAATAACCAATTACAAAAGGCAGGTGGCAGCACTTTGCAGTGGAGTGTATATAAAGGATGTTTTAGGGCATCGGAAAGCATTTCAATCGTTGGCATAATGCAGAAACGTAGCGACTTATGCGACGTCCAAAAGGACATGATTATTGGCTTTCGGGCCAAGGGTGGAACCATTTCGGAAACGGCTAATTTTGTGAACTGTTCATGTGCCGCCGTGGTAAAAGTATACCGTGCATGGCAAAATGGCACTATCCAAAATCAGCGACGTGGCACATGTGGTGCACCACGGGCTATAGATGACAGAGGCGAACGAAGGCTACGGAGATGCGTTCGGACGAATAGACGTGAAACAGTTGAGAAACTGACATACCAGATGAACCAAGGAGCTACCAAGAGTTTATAATCAACAACGGTTCAGCGAACGTTGCTGCGCATGGGCCTCCGCAGCAGACGCCTGGTTAATGTACCTATGCTGACTGCTGTTCATCGGCGACGAAGGTTGGATTTTGCACGCCAGTACCGGAACTGGACGTCCACAGAGTGGCGACAGGTGGCTATTTCCGATGAATCACGTATTATTCTCCATCGGACAGATGGACGTTGGCGTATACGGAGTGAAACGTCTGAAAGCAAACACCCTACAACAATTGCCGGAAGGATCTAGGCTGAAGGAGGGAGCATTATTGTTTGGGGAATGTTTTCCTGGCATTCACTGGGTGCACTCATCATTGTGGAAGGCGCCATGGATCAGCACAAGTACTCATCTGTCCTTGCAGACCATATCCACCCCTACATGCGAATTATTTTTCCTCAGAATGATGGCATCTACCAGCAGGACAGTGCGAGTTGTCATACAGCTCGCAGTGTATGTGCGTGGTTCGAAGAGCACCAGGATGAGTTTACCGTACTCCCCTGGCTAGCAAACTCACCGGATTTAAACCCAATCGAGAATCTGTGGGACCACCTCGATCATGTTGTTCGCGCCATGGAACCTGCAGACCATATCCACCCCTACATGCGAATTATTTTTCCTCAGAATGATGGCATCTACCAGCAGGACAGTGCGAGTTGTCATACAGCTCGCAGTGTATGTGCGTGGTTCGAAGAGCACCAGGATGAGTTTACCGTACTCCCCTGGCTAGCAAACTCACCGGATTTAAACCCAATCGAGAATCTGTGGGACCACCTCGATCATGTTGTTCGCGCCATGGATCCTCAACCGCGTAATCTAGCGCAGCTGGCCACGGCACTTTAGTCGGCATGGCTCAATATCCCAGTGAACACCTTCAGAAACCTAATTGACTCTCTTCCTACACGTCTCGCAGCGGTCCGCTCGGCCGAAGGTGGTTATTCTGGCTTTTGACAGGTGGTCACATTAATGTGACCTGACTGTGTATATCCTTAACTTCCAAGTTGCTTTTGACTAGATACCTTGTTCTTCAAGATCTGACCAATTTTGATAATGAAGTGATATCTCCTGGTCAAGATATTACCGAATTTTTTATGATCAGATCAATACATGGTCAATTTTTGCTTCCAAAGACGAGATATTTCGTCCATCAAGGTCTTATACGTTAAGTTACTGAGGAGATACCGTGTCGAGACAACTACCCGGAAGATTTGCACGGGAATGGTTTACGAGCTGGTAAATGGGTTTCCGGGTAATTTGTATTGTCACTGAGGTTGAAACTTGCTTGGTCTGTTACCGCGATTAATGTTTCATCTGGTTTGATTCTGGACAGCGTGGGAAATGCAGTTTACAGCGCTGCAAAGCGTAAACTTCGTGGATTGTTAACTGTTGCTATAGCAAACTATGTCATTTTTTGCTAAGTTCAGAGATGTCTGAGATACAAAAAAGGCTTACGTAACTTTATTAACCTTTTGATAGCGATTAGATATCGAACAATACATCTGCTCCGAAACCGAAAATTACATTTTGGAACATACACCTAAGACAAGTAAAGAAACAATGATCACTAACATAGACTAAGACGCTAACTCCAACTGTCCGAAATAATCGAATTTAAATGGAACCTAATTACGCATTTCGAGTTAAACATCTACCTCCGTTCCAAATGTTGACAATCACATTACCGCACTGAGCAATCCCGAACTCCGTAGTCAGACATCGGAAAATAAAGGCACTAGTACGCTAGTACGTGTTCTAGATGTAAGCTAGTAGACTACGTGACTGGTAAAACGAAAGTAGCTCAGTCGTGAACTCTAGGTGGCACTGTTCGGGTATGTTGTTGAATTTACATCTCATTGGAGCAACTCAATGGACTATTGGTAACGATCAGGTATCACTTTTGAAGGGGTAAATAACGCAATTCTTCGTAATTTTGAATCAGCATCAGATGATGATGTGAAAACCTGAGCTCTATCAATTGTTTTTGCCGTTCTAGTCCTTACTCAACTAAGTAAAGTGCATTCATACATTTACCCTATCATAAGGAATTATATCGTCAAACGAAGCGATCAGATGCCAAACTGGTCAAGTCAATCTTTTAGAGCAGGCCACGAAATAGATTTTTTAATACAGGTGCACCTAAGTTTTTTAATTAGGTGCACAGGTTATATTTTAGGTGCACATTAAAAAAACATAAGAGCATTTATATTATGTAAACTACTTTATTAGTTGGGTATGTTTAGGTAGGTTAGTAGTAGATAGTAAATAAAAATATTTAAACATGTAAATTCGCTCTTCTCCGGCGCACGGTTGTCGCGACAGTCGCTTCAACAGAGGCATCTGAAAAATGTTTCGATCATCGGAATGTTCTGGAGGCAGTGACACAAGTAACCCTTAATCCTGTATAAACCCGTTACGGCCCAGCGATTTTGTTTTTTGCATAGTGTGTATTTAGGAATTTTAATTACGTTCTTTCAGAGCAAGAGAGGTTGATACTAATAGTTTGTACAAGAATCAAAGCAACATAAAACGTTTCCTCCCCCTTTTTTAACGTTAGGTGCACGGCATGCACCTAGCGGGAAAAATTAGGTGCACAATTTTATTTTCATGTGCACAGTGCACCTGTGCACCTGGGTATTTTGAGCCCTGTTTTATAGCAGTCACATGACTACTAATAGACACGTTGGTCAACCTTTTTGAAGTTACTCTCAATTCCACTTCCCAGTCTGCATTTCGCGTCTATGATCCAGGTAAAGAGGTTAGTAGACATGCTGCTATAGTAACGGGGAAACCGCACTCACTAGCACGACTCGTAAATTATCCCTTGAAAACGCTCCTAAGTTCAAATGACCTTTTCAATTTTTTATTCCAAACGGCGTTCGTAAAGCATCAGTATATAAAAAGTAAATGATATCCCACCATGAGAGATCGTTCGTCTAAGTTAATAGCAAATGGCATTGGATTTGTAGAAAATGGAAGAGGTTCAGGGTAAATGAACTCTTTTAAAATTGCTTAATGCTCGAAATTTAGTCTGCGTAATTCATTATTGTTTCTTCGAAGAACTGGGCAGCGATCTTTACATCATGAGGAAACTAAAACTTCACTCAACGAGAGAGCCAAAATAAGATTTTTTTAGAGACTTAACGATAAGATGGAAAAAACAATTTAAGGAAAAAAGAAGTTTTGAGATTTTGTTTCCTTGTTCTTAAGTGTTAATCACTACAAAAATGTGAATCGCGTTAGCTAATTTAATTTCGTAAAAAAGTAACTGCTGGTTTTCTTAGTTGATTTCCGTATCCAAGTAATATTAACATGTATGTAGTATTAATATGCACGACGTTGATGAAATAAATGTAGTATTTGCTTTTAAAGTCAACTAGTTTTAATTGTTGAACTTTCCAAGCACACAATGGATGGCATGGAGTCGTTGAATTCGAGGCTAACAAGAATCGTCGTCATAATAATTGCCTTGGCTGTCTCTCATTGAATTACGTTATGTTTTCATCCTCGTTTTGAATAATGTTGCAATCGATTGCATTGTTATTTACATCTGTTTTATTTCGTGGTTGGTAGGATTATTGCCTATTCCGATTTCATTAATACCGGCTTGTCCTGATTAACTTTGAACAAGTTACGTACAAAGCACGTTGAGTGGGACCGTTTTGTAAATTATTTTATTGTCTTTCGCCAGTAAGTTATTTCCTAAAGGAATTATTCCCTGCGCTCGTATTGAACTTTTAATGAAATGGACGTATATGTGGGCAACATCATGCTTTATCTGATGCTCGCTCGGTTTGAAGATCTATCAGGTGGTTGTAGGGGAAAACATGAATAGTAATGTGGGGCAAATTATTGATTTATTAAAGTGATTATCTGCGTTAAAAACACTAGCATGCGCTTTCATAGCCAATTAGCCCAAGTCGATTCATAAGTCCACTTGACTTACCCCTCTGATATCTTACGACATTAACTCCATCCATATTCTTCGTCTATTTCATTAGAAGGCTGATGTTCTCTTGGTACTGACGTCATCCATTTTTATGGGATTTGCATTTAGTATACCTATTACAGGAATTGTCATATCTTATATTTTATTTTTAAACCTATTGCACACATACTATAGCAAACTTCGATACCAGATGCAGAGACAGGCAAAAAGTTTCCTCTTTATTCGCTAACTATGTATTGCTGCCATAGAAATGTTCAATAGTTCGGTCTTAGTAAATTTGTGCACGACTATTGAATACTATGCTTAGTCCTTATGATTTCGTTTTCATTCGCTTTTAGACCGAAAATTCTTTTCAATATGAATTCATTAGAAAATATCAATCTGACGGATAGGAATAATTGATAACGTTCAACGTCTTTTAAACAATGCGAAAAAATAAAAACATACTGAAAGTCTACAAAATTAGTTCTTTCTCAATTTCATTTAATCCATACGTGTATTAACCAATGGTTGATGTTGAATAGTTTGATATTACTGACTTTCTCTGAAGCGTGCGAACCCGTTAAGAGTTATTAGACTTTTCTGCCTTGAATTCAAATACTTGAAGCCCGTTATTACCTTCAGAAACTCAGTCTGAATATTACATTATGTGATTTGACAAACTATTTAGTAATTACGTCGTGATTACACTTGGAACTACGTGCTCCAAGTTACCCCTCACGCCCCTCATACAAACCATAATTGTGTGAAATTCCCCAAGCAACCAATTGAACCATTAAGTAAGCATCCTGTTAAAATACATTGCTTATTACACGAGTTTAGACAATGAACATCGTTTTCATTATAGATATACAAATATAATGGAATTTAATGGAAACCCTGAATCTAATAAAGACAACTATCACAAACAAATTCTCCAAATCGTAGCAGCATTGCTATTTAATGTAATGGAAGTGTGTTACCCAAACTAACGTAACATTACTGCAACTGAAATATGCGAATTTTAATTGTAAATGTTGAGAAAATTCCGATAGCATATAAACTTAAGGAAATGCGCATATATCCATACATTTTAAACTAAACATGTGTTAAAAAACCAAAAACACCTAATACTTTGGATTTAGTTTTCAAAAATTAATAATTTCTAAATATTACATTCCATCTCATACATATATTAATCAACTAGAGCATATTTTACAGTTTGCCGCTTAAAACGTTATTTGAAGCGCACTGTACGCACTTATGCGATTTGAAACTTTCTGCCGTAATTCAGATATTTGAACACTGATTGAATTCAGAAACTGTTTGAATATTACATGGTACGATTGGACAAAGTATGTTGTAATTGCCACCCTTTCCCGCTGTGCACTTCGAAATTATATTCTACACGCCACCAAGTTTCTCATCTCTCTCTCTCTCACGTCCCTTACATAGGCCATAATTGTGTGAAATTTCTCCAAGTAACCATTGATAATTGGACCATAAAGCGAATTCTCGGATACACAACACTTAGTTCCTCCAGTATTTGATAACTGATATTCAGAAAGCTTTCACGGAACATCCATTTTTCTGCTTGAAAAAGTATTAAATTAGAAATCGAGCCTGCAAATGGAAGATACCCGATTTTGATTGAATGGACTCAACATAAACATTATGGAAATTTAAGATTTGTTTAAAGGTTTACAAAAGTAAAAACAAATTACAAACGATATAGAAAATAGATACCAAATAAAGTCCAGTTGCATTTTGTATTAAGTTTTACTGATATATAAGTGATTATTTTTTGTTTTAATTCCAGATTGAAACATAATTCACGTTGAATACTTACATTCCCAATGCACTTGACGAAAACAAATTGTTAAGTTCTATTCACACAACTACACTCTATAAAAAGTAAATCGACGCACCAAGAAGGAGTTGTCCGATTGCGATCAAAATTGGTGGATGTGAAGAACATATATAAAAAAACAAACTATTAAAAATTCAGAAAAATTCAAATTTATTTCAGATTTTGACCATTACAAAAGGAGGAAGTCAATAAGGCGTTGGTCCACCGCTGGTCTGGATGCAAGCTGTCACCCGGCGTTGCATAGACTGAAAAAGTTCCTGGATGGTGTCCTACGGAATTTCTTTTTAAATTGTGTCCAACTGTTGGGCTAAATGGTCAATATTCCGGGTTGGTTGCAATCGCCTTCCCATAACGTCGCAAATGGGCTCTACAGGAGAGAGATCGGGATACCTAGCTGGCCAAGGAAGTGTTGGGAAAGCTGGAAGAAACATATCACAGCAACCCGTGCCGTGTGCGGCTGGGCTTTATCTTGTTGTAAAGTAAGTCCGGGGTGTCGCAAAAGGAATGGTAACACAATCGGTAGAAGAATGTCGTCTACGTACCGCTGTGCTGTAGGTGTGTTAGAAATGACTATCAAAGGAGATGGCACCTCAGACCATAACGCCATGTTGTGGGCAAGTGCGGCATACTATAATAATAGCAGGATACCCACTCTGACCTGAATGTCTGCAGAAACGTCTGCGGTTGCCGTCAGGACACAGTTGGAAACGGGACTCGTCACTAAAGACTATACATCGCCTTCCAGCGCCGTTCCAAGTTGTTCAAATACGGCAGAACTCCTGGACAATTCCTTCTTGGTGCCTCGAATATTTTTTGTTATACAGTATGTTTTTTACTTTATTTGCTTCATTAATTCTCTTTTAATAAAGTAATACTACTAAGCTAACACGCTTCGGTAATGAAATCCCAATTCATTTAAGTGGCATTCGTGCCTCAGCGGGTAAGCAAAACTAGGTGTAAGCGTAAACTAGGTTTAGGCGGCTGTTACAGAATGCAACACTCTTGTGCAGCAATAATTTGTATCCTCGAAGCTACTCACCAGATGGCGTTAGTCCATCAAAGGCACGGCAAAAGCAAGCGCAAAAAAGCGTAGGAAAGTCAGATCCTCGCTAGCTGTGAACAAGACATATCAGGCGGTGCAAAAGGTCAACACAAAAGAACAAGGTAATTTAATTTAATTTAATTTTAGTTAACGTCGTACTAGAGCAACACAACGGGCTATTGACGACGGTCCGGGATCAGTCTCGTAAGGGAAAGATTCGAGGACAACACTTCGTAATTTTGAACCACGGTCAGATGACGAAGCAACACCTGAGCTGGCACCCCACTCTCCAAACATCCACGCCAACCCAACGTGAGGACTTTCGGCCACGACAGATTTAAGGTGCACCAGCCGCCTCTACACCATACGCATACAAACATCCATGCCCGAACCCGGATTCGAACCAGGAACCTTCCGATCTAGAGGCTAACACCTTAACCACTATACCGGTTGGTCGGCTCAAAAGAACAAGGAGGCGACGCCATGCCTAGCATTGAAACTTCATGTGGCTCTTAGTGAGCACATTTCAACCAATTCTATACATCGGGGTACCTCAAAACCAAAGTATCTGATTATCTAATTTTTATGATGGCCATCTATCCGTGAATTGAAACAATCGAACTGTTATAGTTATATCACAGCGGCAAAGGCTAGATTCTTCCTTGGATGTATGTCTGCCTTCTGTTTAAGTGAAATGTTCCTTGTGTATATGTCTATTACTTGGGTTTATCTATCTTGCTGCATGAACAAATATGGCCCATTCGCCTTAAATCCAACAAACCAACCAAATTCATTTTGAATGAAGAATAAATAAAAACCAATTCATGAGGGTAGATAAAAATTGACGCCGCATAGGATCACCACAGTGGGCTTTTGGCAACGATCCGGGAACAGTTCCGAAGGAAAAGATCTAAGAACAACGCCTCGTGATTTTGAGCCGTGGTCAGATGACGAGGTCAACACATGAGCTGGCACCCTTCTTCAACCTTCCACACCACGCCACCATTTCATAATTTATATTAATTTCTTGTTCATTTGAGACGTTAATTTTGAAAGTGGTATGTCCATTTTTTCATACATCGAGATATTTAAGCGTTTGCTTTTAAATTAATTTAAAAATATTTACAAACGTTACTCTATTTGGATGATGTTTTTAACATTATGAACCTGTTAAATTTTACTATGCAATAATAATTATCAAAATTTTTAAAGAAAATACTCATTTTTTTTTCAAAGTGGATTAATACCACTTTCAAAAATTACGGCTCATTTAATCAGATGATGGTGTACAAAACTATCGTATACTGATTTAGATTTACTCAAGTTGCTAAAAAAGGCTACTGAAGAATGAAGAAAAATTAAACTTCTGACCAATTAAGATTTTCGGTTCACTTAATATTTTTGCATTTAAAGAATGCCTCATATTACTGAATGAAAGCTATCTATTGATTTTTTTTCACAATTTCGTACGACCACAATGTATTGTCTTCACAAAGTTTTAAATCTTCCTTTCCCTCCCCCAGATTTTGATCCGGCACGTGGATCATTTTAAAATCGCACTCGACAAAAAAGTAAATATTATCGGATCTCGCCAACAAGGGATAATGCGATACGCCAACAATACATGCTCAACTAAATTTTAAAAACACAACTCAAAAACACAATTTTTTTCCCAAGTACTCGATGAAATTCCTTCTGGCAAACAACATCGAAACTAGACACGTGTGAAGTCGATAACACTTCAGTTTTGTGATGCAATGCCATCGAGCGACAAAATCAGGACACATTTTGACATATGAAGAATAGACGAAACCAAACCAGTGTATTTTCAATTATGAAAAATTATTAGTCATTATAGAAATAAAAATCTATAAATATATCCTCAAAAGCTTGGCTGGTCAAAACCTTGAATTTTTAAACGCATTAATTTTTCAAAAAGAAATCAGTTCACAAATAAAACTACGAAATGCTTCTGCTAAAAAAAAATATTTTCCACGCGCGTTTTACCCATCACAGCAACAAAGGATATGTTCCAAGCCAAGGTTTCCAACATTTATCACGAAAATTAATTCCTAACCTGATGATTTTTAGTGAAATCTTACAAAGCATTTAATGGAATCACAAAAACGTGTTCCTGAAATACTATTCTGGGAGAAAACGTGTCTGTGTAATATTTACGTAAATAAAAAGTACCTTTCGAAGCATGCAACTCAAATAATGCAATTTATATTCCATTCTAACGATATTGGATTGGATGTGATTTTGTGGCATAGAGTCCTCTTGGGACATATTATGCCAAACTCAAGATTAATATATATATATATATATATATATATATATATATATATATATATATATATATATATATAATCCAATAATAAAATGAAATGAGTCATGTCATAATCCATTCTAACGAAAAAACCATTTTCATGCAGAAATTCGCAAAGTGCAGAGATAAATACTTTCGCTTTTTAGCTAGATAGGGGATTTATATGACGTCACACATGAGTAATACAATGGGATATTGAACGTGAGGACTGGCCACGCTAACGAAAGACTTTTCAGGCACCGACAGATTTAACGTGCGCCAGCCCATAGTGTACAAGACGGTCTTTGGTTGGATTCGAACTCTCAACCATTCGGTTACTAGTTACTAGTTACTAGTTACTCTTCCAACCGGGCTACTGCAGCCGTCGCTCTTTATTAAACAACCAAATTGTTAGAATACTAAATGAGCTGTTTGTGTTTTCCGAAACTACATTTATCTATAGTCAGACTTTGTATGTTTTTCTACCAAAGGAAGCAATAAAACTTCAATTCATGAGGATTAAACTACAGAATTTATTTTGATACATCAAGAACATCCTCTCAACGCGTTCTTAACATAGGATGGTGCGATGTAATTTTTTATTGTTCTACCTAAAATCAGTTCTCAAGTTGATTGAGTATTAATGTTAATTGCCATATTAAATTTGTACTGCCACATTAAAGTGTTCAAAGCAGGATAAAATTGCAGTGTAAAATTAAACAAATGACATTTTCCCTTGCAAATATAACAATAACATTGATTCTCGGTTAATTGCAATTTAATCACGCATGTATAGTTAAATATCAAAGCTAATCATGAATTTAAAAAAATGACACATCTCTTCATCCACATCAACATGCAGCGGAATTTGAGCCATAACAATAGAAACGTAAAAATATCTTTAAATAGTCAACAAGGAATTGCTTTTAATTACAACAATGCATATATCGTTTTTAACAATATATTTAAAACTTTAACTTTTCAATTATTAATCAACCATTGTTGTAGAGAAATAAAAACGGCCACACAAAAAGATTAATTCTTTCATGTTAAATTCGTCAAACTGCTAACAAGCGCCTTTTAAAAGTTTGATCAAGTGAAATTATACGTTTGATTAAAGCGAATTTGCGTTGTAGAGGAGTTTTCCGCTGCAATTTATAAACAAACAGTACTTTTCAGTGCTAGTTGCGTCATTTTTATTGACGTCTTATACACCTTTCAAGATGTTGGATTGGATTAGGAAACAACTGTAAGTGTGCTAAATACTTTGTATGTAATTTAATATTTTAATACATTTTAATCTACCGGTGGTCAGAGTCGACTACCATCTAATCACAGCATGAGATTGTTTGCGAACACCAACTCGAAAATATTTTGTCCATTTTTGGGATGCCATTTCGTATGTAAATCGAGTGCTATGGTTGCGGTCGATTTAGACAAATATTACTTTCGTACACTGTCAGTTTTATCTATTGTTATTTCTTACCTGAAAAATAATAAAAATTGATTTAATCTTTTATTTCAGAAAGAAGTTTCGAGAAAATAGAATAAAAAAGAAACAAACCAAGAAAGAGGCTAAGAGGCGAAAGAGAGAAGAAAAGCTACGCATTGAGCACCAGATCAACGGAACACCCGATACTAATTCGCAGGTGGTCATCCGCAAAATTCACAAATTTGAAACCGAAAACGTCGTTCAGCTGACCCGCAGCGCTTCTGTTCGTCACACAAAGGGAGGTGCAGAGCAGAACCTGATCTTCGATCGCATGAGCAGTGGACTTTTCAACTTCGAACGAAACGACATTTTCGTATCGAACAACGCAGACTTGAGGTGCTTCATTCTGTACGACACCTTTATGGGACTGGAGCTCAAAACGGATACACAGTTGTACAAGACATGGGAAGACTGTTTTCCTTGGAATGAAGAACCAACTTCAACGTGGCTTCAGCTCTCCAAACATTCACGAATGAGAATTAACTAAAACTACAGTACGATGCACCACCGAAACCTTTTTCAAAACTATCTGGCTAAATCTTCAGAAGCTGACTTTTGCACATTGAATTAAACCGAGAGCATGTTTATAGTTATCATCTATTCTGAATTTTCTATTTGAAAAATATTAAAAGCACCATTCAATGATATTTTATGTTTCAAAAACCAATAAAATGTCTTTAATTTCCCTCCATTTTGTGTAGTGTTATTTTATGCTATATATTTAAGATAGATTTGATCGCAAGCAGAATTACTCGGCGTTGCTCTCATTGAATTAATTATATGTTGATTAAAAAGTGATTCGACTAATCATTTCTTTTCATACTAGGGGGCTTCGCTTGCGAAACAACACTCATATTGCAGAGTCACTCTTCTGCTACGGCGAAAATCTCCTGATCGCCACCGTTCCATGATGTCACAGCTAGTTTTATGAAGGCCGTTTTACGTTTGATCTCTGCGCATGCGTGCGAGGAACAATTTGTACACTATCGCGAAATTATACTGTTCATCGCATCGAATTTATTTATGAGCCAATTTCAAAAACAATAGTACCGTAAGAAAGAGTACATTGTAAGGTTTCCTGCGATGTTTTCAAATTTGAAAACTAACTGTAACAAGATATACGACAGTTTTAACAAAAAAGTAACGAAAATGTCCCGATTTTTCTCGAATTTCAGAAAAAATATCAGGAAACAAATTCAAATTTGTAAAATAACTCGTCTTAATGTAAAAATTCACGTTTAGAGGTACCTACTCTAAAAAAATTACGGCTGAAGACTGAAAATTTGTACGTCTTTTGCTCACTCGCTTTAGAAATTTAGCTATTTTCGACTTTAACCCTTAATGCACCCTAAACTAATAGCCGCATCGGAAAAAAATGTATTTGTACAATTTTGAACAAACCATGTTTGTTTCGTAATTTTCTTATCCGCACTTTCTTGGGAAATAGTCTAAGAATCGAGCAAAAGCAGCAAGTTTTTAACTTGCGGCGGTGGCAGCGGTAATTTTTTTTTAATATGGAGAGAAAAGAATGCTAGAGAATATGTCATTTTATTGTACTGATAATACTTTTAATATAATTTAATTTCTCCATCTACAATTACTTCGGAAGCAAATATGCATACATGGCACATCCATCAGTGTAATCCATTCCATATTCGTCGCACTTCTGCTGAAATTTTTTTCTAAGACGACTATACTACAGGAGTGGATTTTTATTTTTAGAGTGATTACGAATAAGCCCGTGCTTATGCATCCATTTTCAGTAAAAATGGAGAAATTTCGGTGGATAGTCTTGTACTTCATTTTTGTAAGAATATGTTTTACTCGTGGCATTCTTGCAACTGGTATGCGATCTTTTCGAATTTCGTCATCAATATGAGAGGTAATTTGGTAATTTTTAATTAACGTCGTAATAGACACTATTAATGGTTTAGAACCTGAACCATTAAAAGAGGGTGGCCAAATATGGTTCCATCAAACCCCGAATCGATCAATCTAAACCATATTTTCTCACAGAGAGAGTTTGAATTCATTAAACATCACTGGGCTCTAGTGAGCGCTGAAGGTAATTAGGTTGATAGTTGCATTAAGGCCACACTGGAGCAAAATAGAATATTGGTGATGGTTTGGTGTCAATCTCGAAGGGAAAGAAGCGTAGGTGCTGAAAGAAGGTAATTAGGTTGATAGTTGCATTAAGGCCACACTGGAGCAAAATAGAATATTGGTGATGGTTTGGTGTCAATTTCGAAGGGAAAGAAGCGTAGGTGCAGAAAGAATCTAGGTAGGTAACGCTAGCTCCTAAGGAAATCTGGGGGCGTTGAGGAGCAAGAGTGGGAAATAAATTGCAAAAGTATTTGTTGCCTTGAAAAGTGTTAAGCAAATACTTACGCACTTTCCTTACGGATACTCACAAACAGTTATCCAAGGCACTGCAGTAATGGAGTTGTCGCAAAAATTATACTTTGTGGAATGCAAAATAAAACTAATAGATCTAGAAACAGGACTAAAGGTCTTAAAAATCAGGCGTTAGGTAGAAGGTTCTTACAAGCGCAGCGGTATGAATCTGTGCATGTTACGGCAACGTTACTGGGATTAGGTAACGACATAAATAGAGGGTGCCAACTCAAGTGTTGATCTCGTCAATTTACTACTGTTCAATATTAAGCGGTGTTCGTCTATGATCTTTCCCTTTCTGATTGATCCAAGACCGTCACAAATAGTCCTTTGTGTTGGTCCAGTGCAACGTTAGTTCAACTACCTACCTATAAAAAGATGAGGAAATTTTAATCATAATTAGACTGTTCCGAAATGTGCTACAGGCAGTTGTTAATTTTGGACCAGGCTACATAAATATTTCGGTCAAATTCAAAAATTTTAGGGACAGCTAGTCTAGAAATTTATTAGTAATAGTAACAGTTTCTAGTGGGCGACCGATATTGTCTTTCGTAACGAGGTATTAAGCTAAAATAGTTGTGAAAACTATGTCCGCAACCGTTCATATGTAACTTTATAATTTATTTATGAATATTTTTTTTACCACCTGGCGCTTTAATTACCATGTGCCTAGGACATAATCGATAGCAACTTTTATACCCAGCCAATTACTTAAGTAAATTCATATTCAAAAGTGTGCCTGATTTTTTTAAAATGAGTAGTTATTGTTAATGCTATACCTTCTGTACTTCACCTAGTTACCTTTCATTTTGTTTCGACGAGGAGCGGATATTAATTTCCGTTAAACTACTATTTCTGAGAGCAACAAAACCTAGTTGAAAGTTCTTCAACTTACCAATTTCATACAAAGTCCATTTTTTTTTGCCGATAAAACCTTAACTATCTACGTTCGATTCATCACAGAATGACGATAAAGTGGTATAGTATTTTTTTCCGTCTGCAACAAATGCTTTCGTACCCGATATCCACTTGCATAACCAATATTTGGCGAGAAAAGCAAAAAGCACTTAGGCGCATCGATTGTCAAAAGATTTCACAGCGCAAAACTTAAAAAAGTAACGACAAACAAAACATTTTCTACACACGTAATTCTGAAATCAAATTCCGAAGTCGATGCAAAGTAATCGATAAAAGGGAACATATCGAGAGCATCCAATATCGATTCTACTATCCATCGTTTCTTGTCCAGGGAGATAATTACTGTAATTATCTTTTTAGGCGTAAGGTTCTAAACAACACAGAAATCGGTAGCTACTGCTAGCAACAATTCTCGATCTTTTTGAGTGCACACGTAAGAAAGATATTGGGTCGACTTACGCAATTAGGATTTGTGTGGAAGAGCGATACAGCAATAAATTCTTATTGACTCTGATGAGTTAATGACCTACTTGCTTTTGATACGTGGCGTGAAACGTGATAAAGAAAGTTCGTCACTAAATTGGCTAGTCTATCAATTAGATTTCGTCCTTTCTAAGTTTCAGAGCCGGTGCTGATTAACCGTGTACAAAACATCGTTTTGTCACTGTTACAAAAAGTGGAATGCTGTTATTTCTCTCGACGCTTATTTTCGCTGATAAAACGAGTATTATAAGAGTCGTTTTTCATCAAGGTAAATATAGGTGGCGGTAGTGTTTCTGCGGTGATACTTGTTTCCTGTTTTCATTTTGAGCGTGACGTCATTGGCTAGTGTTTCAAATGCAATTTCATCACATCACCACTAAAAATTCCAAACAATTTTATATCTGGGACGTCGTTGTTTAGTGGGTATTCCCACTGGGCTAGCAACATTTGCTATGTAGGTGGTACAGATTTGATTCCTATTAGATTCTATTACTTTCTGGGTGTATTTCTCTCTTCTGTCAGTAAAACATTCCTTGTCTGTGTATGCCTATTAATATTGTATGTCTTGTGTCTGGCACAACATCATCAAATATGGCCCTTGCGTCATAAATAACCCCAAAACAACTGAACTAACAGCTAAAATTATCAAAATCCATGCATTGATTAGCCGGGATTCGAACACGGAACGTACTAGGAAGCACACTACTATACTAAGTAAGCGACAGATAGTAACCTGTTTGGTATAGTATCAAGCTACTATCTGTCAAACCTATTATTTATTTTAATATTACTAAATAGTAGTTAGTGAGTGCAAATGAGTGGTGAGAAATAATTACGAATTAATTATGTTGTTCCACTCAGAGAATTAACTATACTAATACTATTTTCCGTTAGATATACGTCATACATATCGTAAAAAGCATAAAGTCGAAATCTATCCTTTGAATACAGGTTGCAATTTGAACTAGATTTTTCAGTATGCGAAAACATATTTACATCTTTCATATTTCCTTTTATATATTTAATATATTAAAAAAATATATATTTAATATATTAAAAAAAAATGGTAAGGTAAGATCACTTTAATTAACGTCGTACTAGAGCAACACAACGGGTTATTGACGACGGTCCGGAATCAATCCCACAAAGGGAAAGATTCGAGGACAACACCACGTAATTTTGCACCACGGTTAAATGACGAAGCAACACCTGAGCTGGAAACCCACTCACCAAATTTGCGCACCAATCCAACAAGAGCACATTCGGCCACTGTAGATTTAAGGTGCACCAGCCGCCTCTACACCATACGCTTAGAAACATCCATGCACTGACCCGGATACGAACTAGGAACCTTTTGATCTAGAGGATAACACCTTAACCACCATACCATTTACTCGTCGGTTATCGATTAAGTATGAGATTTTAATATTTAGTCTAATTCTGTTGTTCCATACAGATAATTAACTATAACAATACTATTTTCCTGTAGCCTAAAATAAGGTCGAAATCTACTCTTTGAATTTCAATACTAGTTGCAATTACAGCCGAATATTTTAGTACGAGAAAGTATAATTATATCTTTCAGATTCCCCCTTTATCGTCATCTGACTGTCATTCAAAATAACGCAGTGTTGTCCTAGGATCTTTCTCTTAGGGAAATGATCGCGGACCGTCATCAATAGCCCGTTGTATTGCTCAAGAACGACGTTAATTAAAACTATACAATTTCCCTTACCAAATTATTACCCTTTGATACATTTAACATATTTTTAAGTAATCATATTTTAAGAGTAAAATAATTTTAAGTCGTGGAGGGGAGGGGTACTATCACAGTGTTTGTAATGAACTCTGAAATTAATTTGATTAGTGGAAAATAAGCGTCGGTACTTTACTATTGACAAATCAAAATAAATAGAGTAGAAATGTGTTTATTTACGTATTGGTTTGCTATAACAGAGAACTCCCGAGCTGAACAAAGATTACATTTAGGCTTAGTGAAAAGTCTTTCCTATGAATATTTTAGTAAATTTTCAAAGCTATTCATTACGTATTCCATAATAGTTAATATTTAATGCCCTTTACAATTTATTAAAAATTTACATGGATTTTAAGTAAACTTATGCTTATGGAAATGGTGCTAAAGAGCGCTTTAATCTTCCATAGTAATTCTTTGAAATGCTACTTGTTTTTATCCATAAAAAAACTTGCGAAATATTAAAAAAATATATTCTAGTTTGATATAACATTAAACTAGTTTTGAAATACTCCGGATAAGTTATGCTTGGTAATTTAAATTTTCATTTGTTCCATCTATGGTCAGGTGTCACCTCACCATCTAACAATGGTTCAAAATTACGTAGTGTTGTTCTCGGTTCTTTCCCTTGGAAATTGATCTCGGAGAGCTGCCAATAACTCGTTGTATTGTCCCAGTGCGACATTAATTAACAAAACCTACTTATATAACAATCTGTGGATTCTAACAGAGTGACCGAGCGATGTCTAATTTGATTGTCAGTGTGTGTAGTAATGGCCAAGAACAGAGGGACACTGCACACCAAAATTGGAGATGGACATTTATTTACAACTAGTCACTGCGTGGCTAGCCCGGCGTTGCCCGTTCCCGTGGTGTAAGGTATTAATCTGGTGTAAAACTTTCCGCAAATTTCAAATCCGTTAAAGATATATTCAATTTAAAAATTATTTATTTAGCGAAAATCCTATTTTTAAGTTTCAATATGAAATGAAATTTTCCGCAGATTTCAAATCCTTTGAAATTTGTAATCTATCTTCAGAGATTCCGATTTTACGAAAAAAACTTAACAATCCCAGCAAATATGTTTTTTATTTCTTGCTCTCGTTCCCTGAAATGGAATGGGACAGGAAATGTAATCTGGTTTTTTTTAACGTGGAGATGGACATTTATTTAGCATAGACAGAAAATGCAATCTGTTTTTTTTTTTTTTTTTTTGGAAAGAGAAAGTTTCCAGGGCGTCACAATCTCTTGCGAAAATATAAAAGATATATTCAATTTAAAAATTAACTAAAGTTAAAACTTCTTTTTATCTTCTGCTGAAAAATCATTCCTCTGCGCAAAGTGAAAACGGAAACTGGAAAAATAAATTTAGAATCTGTCACATTTTTATGCGGTTGTCATTCCAAAGAAAACAAAAAAATTAAATTTCATTCAATTAATTAAAAAATATTCTAGACTGAATTTTAAAATTCGCCGCAACCCGAAAATTGCAAAACATTCGGACTACCTGTGTAGTCCTACTTAAGTAGAGTAATGCCCAGTGGTTGTTACAAGTATAATAACACCATCAGATGCTACAATTACAGATAGTCCAGTGGAATACAACAAGTTGAGCAGCTATACTGATCGCTATAAGTACAGTAATTCCAGTGGTCGCTACAATTAGAGCGAGACCAGTGGTAACTACAAGTATAGCATTACCAGTGGTGGCTACAGCTGAGCAGTGCTACCGGTCGCTAGAATTAGAGCAACTCCAGTGATCGCTACAAATAAAGCAATGGAAGTGGTCGCTACAAATAGAGCAATGGCAGTGGTTGCTTCAAGTAGAGAAACGCCAATGAAGAGGCTACAAGTAAAACAACGGGGATGGTTACTACAACCCTAACAACGTTAGTGGTTGTTACAATTCGAGCAATTTCTCTACAAGTTGAGCTAGGGAATAAAATTTGAACAACGCTAGTGGTCCCAGCTATTAGAGTAATAACAGTGATCGCTACAAGTGGAACAATGTCAGTGGCCACTACAAGTAGAGAAACTCCAGTGATCGCTATAATTAGTGCAACGCGTGATCAATGCAAATAAAGCAGCTCCAACTGTGACTATAATTAGAGCAAGGCCAGAGAAATGCTCACAGGAATTTCAACCACGTCAACAGAATACTATTTGCCAGTAAAAATCGCTTTGAGGCTACACAGTACCCTTTTTCAAAAAAATTTTTTACAGACAGTAACATTAAAAATAATTAATGACTTTTTTTCAGCTTATATTATTAAACTGAATGCAATAAAAAAAAATCAGTTTAACAATCACCATTATTTTAAAATTAAAAAAAATTGAAATTTGTGAAGTTTTTTTAAACTTTTATGGAAATATTTAATTTTTAATATTTTTTAGTTATTTCAAGTGATTTATATTTCTTGAATAATTGGGAACAAAAGTTAGTATGGAATTGAACATCATTCTCATTGTTTAATTTTAATAATTATTTTCGTAGCAAAACCTAAAAAAAAAACATGACAATTCTAAAAATATTAACTTTTTTTGACATTTAAAAAAAAATTACTAGAACTCTCAGACCTTAATTCATACTAAGTTTTATAGTACATATATATAAAAGTATCTACAAAAATTTTCTAGTCTGTATCTTGTACAGAAAAAAACCCTTAGAGAATTGTAAACACTTGCATCCACAAAAATAAAAGTCTGAGAAAAATTCATTTTAAGTTTTTGAAATCATAAAACAAAAACTAGTAATGAATGCAGACCTCTAATTTTTTAATATGTTATTTACCAACTTATAAATTGATTGCACTAAAACACTAATTTAACTCAATGTGATTGAATATATATATTTTTTAATTCAAAATATTATATTTTCATATGATGAAACGCATTTGTTACGGCAGCGACAAATTATTTATCTTAACTAAATATTTTCTTACCAAATATTTACCAAATTTTGACTATAATATATTATATATAACAATCATAACCAAATATTGGTTTTGAAAAAGACCTTTTTATCAATATTGGTTAGCCAGTAATGAGACTCAGAAGAGAACGCAGAACATAAACTAACATATACGATTTTAGTAGAGAAAGTTGAAGATAATAGCCATTTCACTTAAGAAATTGATTTCATTCAAAAATAAATTACAAAAACGAATTTAACCACGCCCCTTCCTTTATGCTGTCAAATTATGACACTGACAACACTAAGACAACTTCAAGTATCTTTAATACTAATTGGATATCAGATCTAGAATTGTGAGGAAAGCTTCCCAACTGTATGGACCATCAAAAAATTTAAAAAAATTTTTCGATATTTTTGTCATTTTTAGGGTACTGTGTAGCCTTAATTCTTTATACAACTGATAGATTGTTAAAATTTTGAAAGACAGCTAGAGTGTAGGGGGCACATCAAGAATCAAAACAAATAGCGGCCTTTTTATGCAAAGCTTGATAAAAGTGCTCACGGAGCGACCAAAAACATGTTAAGTTTTCCTTCCGAAGAGTAATTAAATTTAAAAGAGCGTAAAATAAGAAACGCGATGAAAATAAAATCATCTTGAATAGCCTAATCCGTTCCCTTCTCAATAACATCTTCCCTCAGGCGACGGACGAAATTAATTTAGCATCGTATTTTTTATGTTTTACTGTCAAATACACGCAATTATGCTAAATGGAAGTATTTTTCCCACACACGTCAAAGCAATTACTCTCACAGAATATCGATCAATTTAAAACCTTTTCTTCACAATAACGTTTCAAAACGCCACGAAGAAATAAAGAAAGTGTGAAGATCAAAGGAACCATACATAACAGTCAATGTCTCCAAGGAGCATATCCATTTAACCTCCCTAGACCAATAAAGGAAATGTTAATGATTCGATAACGACCTTAGATGCTTGTGCATTGTCAGCTTTTAATAATCGGTAATGTACTTGAATCATTAACTATGATCAATTATCGAATCTTTTCATTAAAAAGCATTCATTAACGACTTGAAAATGAAATCCAAGTAAACTTCGCAAAGATTTGGATCCGCAGAGCTCTCGAATTAAAAACGATCGTCGATAATGGTTAGCATATTCCATTACTACCTCATTAGTTTTACTTATTAATGCATGGCATGCAAGCGAGCCGAATATCTTAGGGTTCTGAAATTTCTCTTGGGAATTCCAGAAAATTATAAAAAGTAAACAGAGAGGAATTCAAAGAAGTCTAGTCTAGCCTCTGTGTCACCACAGAATTTAATAATCGATTTCTCATTTATCAAACACTGTCAAATGTACAAGACTGAATATTCAAAATCGGGGTATACATGTAATCAGCAATTCTTATGGTGTGATATCTCAGCACTTAGTAGGGAATTATCTGTATAAAGCGCTAGTCTAAACTCATGGGAGTAAATTAATCATATCGAAGAAGGTACTGAAATTAAATTAATGTATATTTATACTCTATAGGTAGAGCATCAACTATTCATTCTCCTATATAACTATATTTCTTATCAGCTCTAGTGTTTCAAAAAATTACTGTTTAGTGACAAGTATAATTCCTTAAGAAAATTCGATACATATTAGGGAATGAAACTTTCATTAGCATATCTGTCAACTTCCGTATGACTGAACGGGAAAATTCCAGTTTTAGAAAAATATTATCGACTTCATATTCATCCCACAGATCAGTACGCTTATTTGCAGATTTAAAAACAAAGTATAATATAATTAACATAACTTCCCAAGTATGATAAATGGAATATGTTTGTACTTTTAGTGTTCATAGCAGAGGACTCGATTAATCAAAACAAAAAGCAACTTTAACGAATTATTGCAACATTTCATTAAACGATATGCAGTTCCTAAATTAGATTCCATTACAATCTGAGTTAAAAGAAAAGCAATGAATAAGTACTTAATTTGCATAAAGATTATTCGGATATTCCTGCAGTTCTTTGGAGACGATAGAATAGTTAATACAAGTTCAACATCAATGTTGTGCTTCTATTTGCAGTATTATAATGCTTTCGAGTATCTAATTTTCTCATGTGTTAAAGGTTTTTTGCTACATTTGCATTTATATAAGCAATTACAGTAACTTTACACACTTGTAACTTTTTGAGCTACTTTAATTTCTTAGAAACAAAAGCGAGATCTCTGTTACTAATAGGAAGGTTAACTTTTCACTATCTAAATTGTAAGAACATTTCATTACAGCCTGCCTTTAAAATAATAACATTATACCGCAATAGGCTGAAGTTAGTGGAACGGAAAGAAACACAGGTGAAGCAAAAAGTAACATTCAATGGTTCAACAAAAAACTATTAAAATTTAGAAATAACTAGAATGATGTAGGTGATGTTATGTTTTTTTTATAACTAACTAAGCATTTAACAAAATTGAAGAGTTTTTGATTAACATAAAATCTCTAAAACTGCCTTTGTTAGAGTACTATTACTTTGCGTTGTAGGAATTAGTTGAATAAGATTTTAAAGCAGAAACGTTTATCATTTTTGTTTGTTTTCATTTATAATAGGAATGATAAAATATAAAAGTTCAATTAAAATATTTTGTTGATTTATTTTTAAAGCATGAAATAAATGCGAAAATTTTGAAGGTATCACGAAATGGAGAAATTATTTTATTCAAAACGCTGCGAGTAGAAATTTAATTTGTGTAGGTTCCTTTAATACTAGATGTATACAAATAAACATTCTTATTCAAGGAATATTGGAAATTTTACCGTCTAGTTTGTTTTTTACACTGAATACCGCTCTCACACACACACACACACACACACACACACACACACACACACACACACACACACACACATACCAGGTGTTTAAAAAAGATATGACACATTTTAACAGTAAATAACTATGAGAGGCAATCATGATCTCCGATGTAGCATCAATCAGTTGAGAAGTTGACTAGAGTTCGTCATATGTGCCACCTAGTGTAAAATGGCGCCCATATATCAATAACTGTTTTTGTGTTCTGAATTTTGCTGTAAAAGTGAACAATACAATTTTCTGCATACACCTGAAAAAGCCATCATCAGGGAAAAATTATTCTAAATTTTCATTTTCGATTTCAGGATGAGCTTTGCTTGAGCAATAATAAAAGCCCAGGAACACTCTATTTTTGTAGATTCCAGGGACCGAATCCGGACCTCCTGCTAATGTACTTCCAAGTCAAAGATGCTTTCCTTGGAATATCTTTTTTCAATTTTTTATCAAAAATCAATCTGATGGACTTTGTCGGTTAGCTTCAAATGTTGCTATGACTGCAATTCATATTGCTTAATGACTTGCAAAGCATACATTAAATTGATGCATGTAAACATCGATTGCATCCAAATTACCTTTCTCGTGGAAATTCTTTGGGTTTTGTTGGACGCAAGGAACCATCATTAAAGAACTCTATTTTAAATATAAATTTCAAATTTCTGGGGGATTTTTGTTTGAGAAAAGATAGAATCCCATAAAACCTTTTGTACTCTATGAGAATCAAATCTGGGCCTTCAAATGTTGCAGCTACTAATTTATTTTGCTCAATACCCTGTAGCACTGGCTGAATAGCTGGATTAGGTATAGATTGCTCGTGAATTACCTTTCTTGGGTTATTCTTTGCATTTTTTCTGGACATGCCCTTATTTGATCAATGGTCTGGTAAGAAGTCGAGTGATATTTTAAAGTTGATACTCCGTCCTGATACTTTAACGTTGTTCAAACAACACTCTTCATATAGTTCGTATGCCAGTTTAAAATTATTTATTGATAGAGGTTCCTTTGCAAATGTACACAGAAAACTGCATTGCGCGATGGTTAAATTTCATTTCAGAAAGAGCAAATATTTCAAAAATTCTCTTGTGGGAATCATTTTGCACCGTCAGAGGCGAATCCCAAGTGACATGGTCACTTTACCCTCTGAGCGTCACGAGACTTTTAAAATAGTGCTTTTACCCAATTACACATCTAATGTGTCTACGTAGTCACATCTATTGTTTGAAAAATATTATATATGTGAATCTGAAACTGTATCTAAAACTGGTTAGAAATCATAGAAAATAAATTTCCGGTTACATAGTGGAATAACGGGTTCATTAATCTTCAGATAGTTGCAAATCCTTACTTCTCTCAGCAGTAATATTTTAGCCTTTCATGAAATGATAAACAGTATAAATCTTTTCAAAACGCCCCCCAAAACTATTAAAAAAAAACTACTAAAACTCCAAAACTACTTGAAATTTTTATTACATTTTAAATACCCTAATTTTTTAAACCGACAAAAAATCCCGAAAAAATATAATTGAAACACTATAACTGTTCGATATAACTATTGCAGGCCTAATCACTCACCTAACAGTAACTTTTAGCTCGTCACAAAATGACAAGCAGGGTCAAATATTTGTAAAAAGACGAAATATTGATTTATACAAGAGAAAAAATGTAAAAAAAAATTAAATACGAAGGTTACTAATATAAAAAAAATTAAAAACTATCTATTGAATTAATCCTGGAGGAATTAACTTATTCATTCTTAATACTGTGATGTCGTTTCATTTATTGTTTTTATTGAGTACGTATTACATTATTCACTATTGCATACGAAACTGAATTGGTCATTTTCAAAAGGCTTAAGCTAACATAGCTTCTAACAGACATTATGTTAAAATTAACTCCTCTACGAGTTCGTTTTAATTATGGAGACGTTCATTATCCCTACACAAGATCAGTAAGAGGAATTGATTTATATAAGAAATGCCGGTAGGTGTTTGCATCTTTTTAGCAACGAATGTTGACTGAGAAATCAAGCAAGGTTTAATATTAGCAGTGAAGCTTTGTTTGGAACTTAACACCGAATATATTTGTTTACTCAACATTGCATAAATTATCTTTTGTGTTGTAAGACGACTCGAAGCAAGCTAGTGAGTAAGCCATTATGTAAGTAGATAGGTTTTATTTAAAATTCTAAGTAACTGTGTCTTAAATAGTTTGATTTTACGTTTCTTCAAATCTCATAGTCACTTTTTAACAACTGATATTTCACGTTAAACCATATGTATATTTTTAAAGTTGTAAAACAAAGATTTAAAAATATATATATTAGTGTTTCTCTCTAATTGTACTTTTATTTTAAATCAACTTACATAACCATAGAATAAAGTAATAAAATATCATTACACGAAGAATATTTCTTTCGAAATGTTTAATATTAGCAGTAAAAAATTTAATATTAGCAGAATAAAACTGCTTTAACTGTTTATGAGAGAAATATTTTAGCTTGCACATTGTTTCGTAGTTTCGTATAAGCCAGGTAGATTATTGTTTAAGGTACCCTTTATTGTTAACGCTGGTCATGTTGGTTCTTTGACATGCTCTTTTAGTTTCAGACCATATTGCGAATAATATATTCCAGAGAATTTTATTAACCCTCCAGGTGGTTAGTTCAACGAGGTATCTCTCTTCATTAGCAAAATTGACCAGATCTTGATAGACTAGATAGCTAGTCATTAGAAAAAAAAATTGAACAGCTGTTGGTCTTTTCATGATTACAAGATTAAGATCTAGTCAGTTTTCTAATGACGATTTATCTTATCCATCAAGATGTGGTCAGTTTTGCTAATGACGAGAGATGACACCTCCAGGAGGGTTAATGGATATAAATTTTGTAATGCTGTGTCTCAACAAGAAACTAAATATAATAATGCAGTTAAAAGCGTAACTAAACACAGCAGATTGACGATGAAATCAATTACAAATACTTGTGATCGAAATGGAAATAATCCATTGCAATGTAATACAAAGCTTATTCTGTTTTTATTGAGTTTTGGAACAATATTTCGTTTAACAAACATAAACAAACGCAGAAACGTTATTCGTGCATAACAAAATATGTACAAGAACTTTTACTTGTTTCTCCAAACTAACTGATTCATATCCTTTCAATATGCGACAATCTCCGACTCTGGTATTTACAAACTCTCAAGCTGGTTCATTTTTATGACGTTAATCATGCTTTATGCATCCAGCGAACAAAACAGATCAGCACTTTTACGAGTCGCTTGGTGGGAGCAGTGATTAAATATGAATAAAGACTAATATCAAATGCATTCCGAGTCATAACATAGACCCATGTCGGCGAGTTCGAGCAAATAGTCTTCTGAGCTAAGACGTTCTGCCTCCGGATCATATTGTTTTTAAGACAAGCTATTTGCCAAGACAAGCTAACATCTTGTGCGGGATCTGGAGAAGAGTGTTCATAAGATGGGAATCGAAAAAGGGAAATGCAAACACAAGCTCTTTAAGAAATGCTTGTTATGATTTAGTCCACAAAAGAAGTAAGTTCTCGAAATTATATACCTCCTAGAATGCAACTCAGAGGAAATCTTTTAAAGAAGATTCTGCCTTCTTACTTGATGTTCCAATCCTAGACGTATGAGAGGCATTTTTTTTCAAACTGTAGTAGGTGCTGGTGTCTCTACGGTAGAACGTGTTTTCTGCATGTATTCCGAACAAAAGATGAGTTTCGAATTGATTGTTGATTGGAAAACACCAATTTGATTCGCCAAGCTTCGCATAAACTGCTATTTAGGGTAACCCCCATATTTCTAATATTATAGCATTTGGGTAGCGGAAGTAATTAAATTAAATTATTAGCAGCTATTCGTGATAATCAAATATGAAAGAACGTGTATAAGAGACTTTTTTGTCAAACTAAATGCAGATGGCAGTAATTTTGTAGCTCAACGTTGTCCCTGAATGTATTGCGAATTTGAAGTCACTTGGTTTTTTTTTCGAATGCAATTTCAGGACGTCATAATTTTTTTTAAATGAATTCTGAATTGATATATTACAGTTTATTGGTCCACGATCAGATTAAACGCCAAACGTCGTCAAACGATGAACTTCATTTTCATGCAGCTCAATGTATGTCAGGTAGCATTTTGGATGGCAGAAGTAAAATATATACTTTCGTACGATTTATTTATACATTGAAAATCTCTTTCATTGATCTGTGTTTCTGACAAGTCATATTTTAAGGCCAAACAAATATTACAGAGATAATTCATTATATATTTCATAGGCATTGTTTTATAGAACGTTATTTAAAAAGAAACTACTTTTTTTTAAATATTTGTAGATAATATTAATATTTAGTTTTATATGATACTATAATAAATGCACTCCATTCAACCTGAATTTCGCTTGGTACTTACATGGTCGAAATAGTCGTTTCGGAACAAACATTTTTGGCCAACAATTTGATGAGGAGCCCGATACCTTGTTCTTGAGTTTTACTGAATTATTCTCTATTGAGGAGTGTAAGACCTGTCCTAATTAGCCCTTGTGTAACAAAGCATAACCGTGAGGCAACCACTGAACATCAAATATACTAAGTAATTGTGAGTACCATATACTCCACCAAACTATTGACAAAAATGTGTAGTTGTACTCATTGCATATAGAGACTCCATCGGTGGAAAGGTATTTGGAAATTGCTTAAAATGCCATCAGCTGCAACCATTTGTACAAATGATCTGATAATGTGTTATGAACTCAACTGTACTATATTTACCGTCATCAAACCAAACTGTCACAGTATCAGAAGTACATATATCTTGTTCTCAGTGTTTGCTAATGGGAGTATGATCTGAATCTCAACGAACGTTAGTTCAAGATGTAATGCTAATAATGATTTGGTATGCCTAATGTGATGAACGGAACAAAATAAAGTCGAGCATTTTAACATCTACATATAAATGTGATAAACAAATTTTCCATTTCTCATTTGCTTCCTTTTACTTTTTATCTTTATAAGAAACTGTCAGAAGAATAAAATTTCTTCAGGTAATATACCATATATATACATATATCGTTTAGTTAAAATCGTTTAGTTATAATATGATTTAGAGACAAACAGATCTATTTCAACAATCACATTTCTCATAATCACAAAATAAAAATTTTAAAAAGCAAGGAATTGTATTTATTCTAGAATAGTAAGCAATATACAATACAGAAAATAGGAAGCATTTTAATTGGAATATATGATTTGTTTTCCAATTTAATTTTGTATTCCTTACACACACACACCAAAATGACTGCACAATAGTATATTGCCGATGTATACTTTTCGTTACAATAAAGGTCTTTTCTAATTTCGTATTTTGTCTTGAGATTATTGAGTATTGGAGAACTTCAAAACATAGAATTTTCCTTAAGAAAGTTCACCCATTAAAGCAATCTTGATAAATATTATTGAATGTTCCTTGAAAGAATTGAGATAACGGTGAATAGCTTTAGAATGTCGAAGCTCTTTCAAATAATAACAGTGTCTTTGAGTATCGATTTTCAAATATAAAACAAATAAAGAAACTGAGAAGCTTCTAGATTTCGGGGACTTGATAAATGCAACGCTTTAATGTTGCGAGAATTCCATTATTTTACAGAACACAAAAGAGGAATTTGAAGAATAGAATGATGAAAAATGAAGAGAAAAGTAACAAGGGTAAAATTATCAGGTTGATGTAAACTGAACTCAGATAAATTAAATTTCGTTTTCATTTTTTCCATTTCAAACGGCAACGCATGCTATTCAAAACAAAAGAATAATTTTTAAGCTTTTGAAACAACTTTTGAAACAAAAATTATTGTTTAGAATAAAAGGGAAAACACGATGCAAACGATATTACTTTCTAAACGGATGCCATTTTAATTCTATTCCGGCAAAATAAAATGTTTGCGTGATTACGCTGTTATTTATGCTCATGAAAATCGGATGCATTTTCCATCGGTGGTTTTGTTGCTAGGTGACAAAATGAGGGCAATTATCGACATACGTGTTTCTTTAATGGTGAAAACAATGACTGACAGGTTCCATTCCTTAATTTATGAGTGCATAAAATAACCAAAGGAAGGGGTTTTAGCTTGTATTCCCACACATGCGGTTTATTTCTCTGGCGTTGATTGCCCATAACCGTAAACATAGAAATAATGAGCTAAAACATGAAAAACTCATAAACTATGAGATTTTGGATTGTAAGTGCCACTTAAGGTATCGGAAAACGTTCAAGGTAGTTTTAAAAAAATGCTGTGTACAACAGTTTAATGACACAATTTTTATACAGTTTTGATAAACTTAATGAAAGACTTCCCACGTTTGATATATAATAATATGGTTTACAAAAATATTTCGATTATTTAATTAGTCATACAAAATTATTCAAATAATTGCTATACGAAAAATACAATAAAAGGCTAGGCAAAAAATAGTTATACAAAAGCAAACTGTTTTTATCTAAAGATGAGGTGATTAAAATGAATATGAGGATTTTGTGAGTTTTGCAATATGATTATTCAAATAACATAATAATTTAAATACCATCAATACAATCAAAATTTATTTTGGCACATATAATAGAAAAAAAAAACATACAGACGAAATCTATGAACGTTTTTGCCAAAAGCGTTTATTTTATGTCTTTTAACTATAGTAGAAGTTAAACAAAATATCTGCTTTTCGACCTAAAAGTACCTCTAACTTAAACGATTCATCAAAATGAAATATAACTTCCAAATATACGTGTTAGTATGTATATAGTAATACATTAATAAATTTAAGAAGTGTGTGTTCATTCGCTCAAATTAATGTTCACTAAAAATAAACTGTATTAAATATTAGATTCGCTGTTTATCTGGGCATTATTATGACTCTTGGTGTTTTTTTATATAGGAAAACTAATTAACTACTGGACACTGCTAATAACACTGTATCCTTTATTTTTCTCGTTGCAACACATATTTCTGTCTTATAAATGGTTAGAAGGAATGTGAACTCTCACATATAAGCACATACGTGTAGTTTAAAACATATGTATAGCTATCATTGAACAGAAACACGTGAGCACAGACGTGTGAGAAATAATTGGCAGAACTCCAAATATAAAAATAAGAGCATTTGGGGGAAAACACAACTTATCTACATCTTTCATTGCAACGCGAAAATGTTTACTGAAATTCAATAAATCCAACTGCTTTTGCATAGCCAAGGATGCATAACTGCATACTGTGGATCTATAGTGGTAAAATTTTTCATCTGTATTCAGTTAATTATTTTCTGTAACAGATATGAAGAGATTTGAAGTGCGCACCATTCTGTTAGATTTTGTGAAGGGGGAATAGTTTCAGAGGGGAATGTTTATAAATGATTGCAAATTACTTTCGTTACGGAATTATTTTTGGTGAAGTTCAGAGTCGAATGCAGTAAAGAACCACATCTCCTTACAACAAAAAGAAACATGAATTAGCCTGTATTACTTAAGCCTCCAAGTGTTTTCAACGATAGATGTTGTACATCCAGATATGATCAGTTTTGCTAATGACGAGGTACCTCGTCGAGATGAAACTTCCCTTCTTTTTTAAGTAGGAATCTAAGTAGTATGTATCTCTCGTCATTTGCAAAAATGACAAGATTTTGATGGACGAAATATCTCGCACGTCATTGCAAAAACTTTACCACACCTAGTTCTAGTCATTATAGAAGGATCGGCAATATTTTTCCGACAAGATATCACGTCATTATCAATTTGGTCAGATCTTGGTGGACAAGATATCTCTTCGAAACCACCTGGCGGTTTAAGTAAAAAGAGAATATATCTAATCCCTCTGAGCATTTTTCGAAATGGAGATCTTTATTCCCTTACTTTGTCGCGTGGAAAACGACGATATTATCTTGAAAGTGGTTTTTAAAGTCTCTCTCAAAAATAGGGGCGAATATTTTTCGACCTCCTTGGCAATTTCCGCGATAAAATGGTAAATAAACGAAAGCGTTCGTTCTCATAAAGCTACCCCAAGAGGAAAATACCTTGAAGCAAGAGATTGAACGGATGTAGAGTTCTCCAGTCAATTTCTCATATTCTAATGCAGTCGAAATCTAAGACACGGCGTAAAAAAATCTGTAGTAGACCTTTTGATGTATTACCTATCCGCCTAGTATCCTTTAGAAGCTTCTACTTCCACATAGGTGATAGTAGCTCCTTTCTATCCTTGGTCACTAAATTCAGAGTTAATTGAGGATCATTCAATTGATCTGCCACTCTGGGTGATTTAATTATTCTTGTATAAATAACGCATGAAGGTAATTTCATCGTAATTTGTAATCCAGTCAGGACAAGAGTTCGGAACTGAGGCCACGTTTCAGTTCTCTATCCACTTAATGAACTGGAATGCATAATGAATTCTTATATATCACTCAGGCATTCAATATTAGGCATTTTCATTTTCAAGAGCTTTAGGGTATCAGTATTATGCGTGTTGCTTTTTTGTAGAAATTATCAACTGGAGTGTGATAATCAAACCACAGGTATCAGATGTTAATATAGGGTGTGAGTTGTAGGTCGAGAAGGTGTTCGATTCCTGTAACTTATTCTGAGTGTATTTCCCTTATCTGAGACAGAAAATATTTCTTGTGAATTTAGGTCCATTACTGCACGTTATCTGTTTTACTTGTGTATAACGGAGCTATTTCAAATACAGCCCTTGCAACCCAAAAAATCAATCATAAAATAAAATAAGCGTAAAATATATGAAATCTTAAAGCAATAATTTATAAATACCGTAAAATTGTATTGGCCCTCTATTGATTTAGAAGGTGATTTTTGGAAGATATGTAATTAATTCACGTCAAACGTGAGTAAAAAAATTAATTTAAATTGTCTCATCAAATTAGATCATCAGTAACACCGGAGAAGTGGAGAGATTCATCTGAAATACAGTTCCTTAAACGAATAGAACTCGCTGTATAAAGCGACATGCGCAGTAGTAATGGCTATATATTGGATGTTTTTTTCCCAAGGGTCATAATTGGCCAAGCGTTATGGTTTTAGGATGTGCAGAAGAAATATTAGCATATTTGTGACATTAAAAATAATGGATTGATGTAAAAAAATTGAACTTAACACTTTTGAGATTAAAAAAAAAGTCTCAATTAAAGTGATTTAAATATATTTTTAATTTTAAATTCCAAAAAAATTAGTTTTAGTAACACCATAAAACCGAACAGAGATAAAGAAATGAAAAATAAAGAAATCTAAAACATTCCTCAACACAAGACATGTATTTAATTCAAGGTCGCACTGGAGCAACACAACGGGCTATTGACGACGGTCCGGGATGAAACTCGAAAGGAAAGATCGGAGAATAATACCACGTAATTTTGAATACATTTAGATAACGAGGCAACACCTGAGCTGGCACCTCACTCTGCAAAATTCCACACCACACCAACGTGAGGACATTTAAGGCCACGACAGATTAAACGTGCACCAGCCACTCTGTACACGACTATGTCTTTGGTTTGATTCGAACTCGCAACCCTCGAGAACTAGTCCGTTACTCTATCAACCTGGCTACTACGGCCCCTCAACATATGGATTCGGAATGAGAGGTATAGTTTCCATGGACACTATTGTCCTCTATTATCCTCAATTATTTGCATTTTTTTCAAAGTTTTGGGAACGACAGATACTATACTCATTTCTTTCGCAGAGGACTAAAACAATACTAAGGAACGAAAGACATTAAAGAATGTAAGTTAACTAATAATAGTTGAGAATATCATATTGTTATTCATGGTGGTATGCATGAATATAATGTATATAGTTTGTGCAAGGCCATAACTCACGGAGATGACAGTAGTACAGTGCGCACAGAAGTTACAAATCCTCATAAACTTGACAACAATGACTTTTGGGATAGAAATGGAATTAAATAGTTTCTCGCAATTATTAATTAGAATTCCTCCAGCGAAATTAAAATTTTCCGTCACACCCTACAATGCAATGGAAAATATGTATTAACGAATATATGAAGACCTCTCAGAGAAGAACGGAAATTTTCCAGAAACATTACAAATAAGCTTTCAATTCCTGGCCTGCAAAGACAGCAGAATATCTATAAACATTTCTATTACATTAATATTCTCAGTTAAGAAACGATTTCCACCGACCAAATGTATTTTGTTTCTCAAAATTGAATATATACCAGTGAATGAACAAGCCCAGCGACTGAAGTTTTCGATTTCCGGCTTTTCCACATGCCTCCATCAGAGTTCGATCCAATCGATGGGTTTTTCACGTGGGTTAGTGACACAAAACATAATATTATTCAATGATTATACAGGTACAACTATTAAAAAATTTTAAAAGTTCAATTCATATTTCCGTAATAGGCCCAACTATTATTAATTATTATTTATATTCCATTTATTTATGAAATCAAGGTACTTCAGACCGGGGACGTATTTGCGGCAAGCTATGGCGTCGTGGGGAACTGCGGTACAAATTGCACTCAAGTTGGACGTGCGTCGCAGCAGCGGCGCTGGAGGCATGTGTGCACTATTCCATTGGATTTAGTGTATCTCAGATCGCACTTGCGTTGAAGCAGCGACGCCGCACGTTGAAAAACCGGTTGTGTGCACCGGGCCTAAATGACCGCATACGTGAGATTGTCTTGACAACCTAGCTGAACTAATATGCTTATGTGTGCATCTGCTCGGTTTTCTTAAATATATGATCTATTTATTGCAGGGGTCGGCAACCTGCGGCTCTTTTGATGTAAAGTTGCGGCTCTTTTTAAAAACAAAGCAGAAATCATGAAAAAAGTCAAAGATTTGCCATTATCTGTTAAAACAGTACAAGATAGAACTGGTAAAATGTCTTCAAATGTAACACATATGCAAGTGGAAGACATTCAACTGGCTTCTGCCTTATCACTTGCTATAGATTAGTCTTGTGACATAAAAGACACGGCACAAGTTACCCTTTTCGTCAGGTATATGTCGTCCCAAGGTCCAAAAGAAGAACTGCTAGGATTGCTAATGCTCTCAGGGCAAACTCGTGGAGAAGATACTGCAAATGCTGTGCAAAAATGCCAGGAAGACAATGGAATCGATATAAACAAAATCGTTTCTATAGCAACTGATGGAGCCAGAAGTATGACAGGAATACCATAGATGGCTAACATCAATTCTTCAGAAAAAAATAAACCACAAAATTCTAATGTTTCACTGCATGATTTATCAAGAAGCGCTTTGTGCCCAAACATTTCCGGCCGAAATAGTTGAGGTCATGAACTTGGTAATTAATATTATTAACAGCATCTTGGCAAAAGCACTCTACCATCGCCAGTTTAAAGATTTCCTTGAAGAAAAAGATAGCCAGTTTTCTGACCTACTTCTGCACAATAAAGTGTGATGGCTTTCCAGAGTTAACGTATTCCAACGTTTTGCTTTGTGCTTGAGTGAAATAAAAACATTCCTCAATGAAAAAAGCATTGACCATCCCGAATTAGAAGAAGACATATTTCAGCAAAAATTCAACTTCATGGTAGATACCACATTCAAACTAAATGAACTAAATCTAAAACTGCAATGAAAGGGCAACCCAGCCTACGCCTTGCTTGAAGAAGTAGTTTGTTTCGAAAAAAAATTACTTCTTTTTGTTGAAGACATAGAGAGCGGTAAAGTACTTCATTTTAAAAATCTGAAGCAATATCGCGATGAGACCAGTGCAACTATTGACACGAATTACTTCAGCATAGCTTTAAAAAACATGAAAGATGGATTCGCTGAGAGATTCGAACAATTCTAAACAAACAGAAGTACTCTCGCGTTCACAGTAAATCCTCTCAACACAAATACAAATGAGATCAACATTGATCCATTTGGAATTGATGCTGGATCGCTTCAAATACAATTGCTAGATTTGAAAACCAAAGACTTGTGGAGTGGCAAGTTCACAGAACTCAAGAGCAAGTTGGAAGAGTTGGAGGCCCAGAAATGCATGCACATTGCATAGCACAAGTGGACAGCTCTAAAAGAAATTCCGCGAGTTGAGGCCCTCATATTCGGCGCATGGAATAGTCTTCCAGAATGCTGCAGTGAGGTGAAGAAGTTGGCATATGGAGTGCTGACGATCTTCGGGTCGACATATTCGTGCGCGCAAGTGTTGTCTTGCATGAATATAATAAAAAGTAAAGTTAGAAGTCAACTAACAAATAAAAATCTAGAGTCGTGCTTGAAACTTAAAACAACAAGTTATAAGCCAGATTTAACCAAACTTTCAAAAGGCATACAAAGCCAATTCTCCCAGTGATGTAACTATCTATATAAATGTTTTTATATGGATAAATATTATTTCGTATTTAAAGCCGTTAATTTTAAATCAAAAATCAAATATAAATAAGCAAATACTATAATATTGAAACGAAAATTTTTAGTGGCTCTTTAAAAACTGGGAAATTTTGTAAATTGTAACTTTTGGCTCTTCCGTTTCAATAGGTTGCCGACCCCTGATTTATTGCATAATATGTTGGTGAGTTTTCTGAATACTTATGGGATGGTATACAGTATCTACGACATAATGGAACTGATGAATTCATAAGCCCGAGACACAATGAAGGGAATCATCAGAAAACTTGACGGCAAGTAATTTTGAAATGATTTTCTTCCCTCAACTACACACACGAACTTCCAGTTAAGTCTCTGTTTAACTTCGTGTAATAAAGCCCATGGCTGGAGGTATGAACGATTTTGGATCACAGACGTGGGATATGTTGACTGAGTATTGCTATTGCGAAGAGCTTAAAAAATCATGACATTAGAATATCTTGATGGACGAGGTAGCTCATTATTAGAAGAAACTGACAACATCTGGATTTCATCATCAAAGAAACTGCAATATCTTTCTAACATAGATCGTCATTAGCAAAACTGGTCAGATTTTGATGGACGAGATATCTCGCAGAAACCATTTGAGCATTGAAGTCTTCTTTTAAGGTCAAAGGGCAGTAACAACGCTTTCGGATTCAAATAGTACACACTACCCTACAATAATGGTCCAGGCAGCAAGATGTGATGGTATAAGAGAGAAAGAGAGAATACATGCTTTAATAGGGGGATGGCCCCCCACGTGCTGCAATTGCCCTAGCAACCTTTCTGAGCATACATTCAACAAGATTTGGTCTTTGGTGGGACAGACTCTAACTTGTCGCACAAATGTTCTATGGGGCTTAGGTTGGGACTATGAGAAGGCCAGGGAAGACGTTTTACATCCATATCTTCATACCACTGCTTGACAGAGGCTGCAACATGGCATGGAACGTTTTCGTCCTGGAAGTAACATTCGTCCATTCCATAAAATTGCCAGAACGAAGGAAGAACCTGATTTTCCAAAACGTTCATGTACGCGTCGGCGTTCAATTTACTAGGAAAAACATTCAAAGGTAGCAGGCCATACCACGGAAAACACCCCCAAACAAACAGTCGTTTTTTATGCAAATCCTCTGACGTCCGGTCCATTATAGTCTTTTTGTTTGAATTCTTCAAACCTCACTACCTTGAATTAAGCAGGCATTAAACAAATTCCCTCATCACTACATTTGTGGAAAACTTACATTATTATTTCCTTTGGTAACATGTATCATTATTATTCCTTTTTTGTTTCAATACAGATGGCTAACATGTTTATAGGTGAATTACTCACTTTATGGTTGCGAGTATATATATAAACTGCAAACGTAACAGCGTGAAAGGAACACATATTTTACTCTTAGAAGGAAAATAGGATGACGACATTGATATTAATATGTCCAATCTATGAATCTAATCTTAGGAAATAACTTGATCTCGCCAGTTGCTTATTTGCTTATTTATAATGTTATGTGTTCTTTCCGTAATAGAGGAAATTCGAATCTAGTTATAATTAATTAGAGAAACTTTGATATCGTGAGATACCTGCGACTGTCCGAAATGCATGCGTGTAAATGCACGAGTAATTGATGTCCAATGTAACCAAATGACTATATTAATATTTCTGGCGTTGTAAGAAGCTCGGAAATAATATCACCCAATGCAATTTGCGTATTAATGTGTTTATTTTAAGGTATGACGGATTTTCACGGGATAAAAAAAGGTGATTATGTTTGCAATGACCTTTCTCTTGTAGTCACATATTTCGATGCTAACCACTTTATATGGATTATAAAATGAACAACCTATTTAATTTTCAAGCCTTATGGTGGTTGTCTTTATGAACAATTTCTTCATTAGCAAAATTGACCAGATCTTGGTGGTCGAGATTGGAAAAATATCATTGGGAAATAATTTATCAGAGGCGAGATCACGTAATTTGTAGAAACTGAGGTAGTCGACATTAGAAGGAAAGTAGTCAGATTTCTATCTCGCCATCATAACAAATCTTATATGAATGACGAGATAGCTCTTATCATGATCAAAATTGGTTAGATGGTCATTGGTCGATGGACAAGATATCTCGTCAAAACCGCTTGGAGGATTAAGTCAGACTAAATCAATACAGATATGTATTTCAGTTTTCCTGATCATATACTTTATCAAATTAATATCTCGGTAAAACACTGTTTTATATACCAGTCCCATTATTTATAATTGTTTTTTATGTTTGCGATGAAGGCATAAAAATAATTTAAGTAAATCAATGAGAATAGCTGCCAAAATCATCGGGTGTGTTTGTAGTGCTACGGATAGCAAGATTCCTGGGAAGACATGGAATGACGACGTATCCTGCTGCTGGCAGATTATAACTGCATTCCCGTGTGTAGGAAGCTCGGTCAACGCAACCATTCTCAGTATAATATCGAAGGGAATACTGCTAATCCATGCGTAATGGCGTGGAGAGCCACGATGATAATGGTATGAAATCATTTGACAGCACAGCGATACGTCCACCAGATTCTAAACCTGTAGACCTTTCATATTATGTGTCTAAGAGGCTAGTTAGAAGTCCGATAACGCCTGTCCACGCACGGATCGTCTCTATCAGGAATGTCTCCGTGGTTATGAAATCATCGACCTTCTAATGAAATAGCCAGTGCATGTGGACAGAGTCGCTGTCGTCAGATCGCTTAAATCGATTTATCCCATCATCTATCGTAGCGCAGACTTGTGTTTTCGATTACGGTGTAAAATCACTTTAACCAATAAACCATTTAGAATTCATACTTTCACCCACAACCACGTCATTAATGTTCAAACAGAGAAACCGGAAAAGATAACATAAAGCTGCTCGTACATGCTCCGTCTATTTCATTAGAAGGTCGATTTTCAATACCTCCTTTGGTCAAGGAGATCACCAGATATGCTTTTCACTGAGCACGTATGGATATGACATAGTGAAACACACAATACTAGGGATATAAGCTGAAGGTGAACAACATGTGGACCATGCCACTCCGTATATAATCGTGTACGACTACCACGGAGGGACCTGCAACTAATTTAGGATCTATTAATGTAATTCTACGGTCATAAAGGGCCATCTATATGACATTGTAATTTCTTTATTTCTTCATATGGATCACATATCGCTTACTTCTTTCAACAACGTTGCCGACCAACCGGTATAGTGGTTAAGGTGTTAGCCTCTAGATCGGAAGGTTCCTGGTTCGAATCCGGGTCCGGGCATGGATGTTTGTAAGCGCATGGTGTCGAGGCGGCTGGTGCACCTTAAATCTGCCGTGGCCGAAAGTCCTCACGTTGGGATGGCGTGGAAGTTTGGAGAGTGGGGTGCCAGCTCAGGTGTTGCTTCGTCATCTGACCGTGGTTCAAAATTACGAGCTGTTGTCCTCGGATCTTTTCCTTAAGGGACTGATCCCGGACCGTCGTCAATAGCCCGTTGTGTTGCTCTAGTACGACGTTAACTAAAATTCCCTTCCCTTCTTTCAACAACGTCATATCTCAAAAATCGTCGATTTTTAGTTATGCCTGTTTTTAGAATGCCCTGAAAGAGTAGTATATCCCTGCAAGATCGTTATATCTCACCGCTCAATATTTAGTCTCCAGAGAGCAGAAGTAATATTTATTTAAAAATTATTTCAATATAGTTTTAAACTTTAAATCACTCTCCTGAAAAATCACGTTTTTTGAGGTATGACGTTGTCGAAAGGAGTGATCATCATCTTGATTGAACTGGTTTCGGGGATGTTTAGATTTTCGGCACAACAGATTATTAATTAATGGTGTTATAATTAATTTTTGTGCATATCAAACGAGAACGTAAAAACATAAGATACTTAATGTGAAAACAGCAGAATCATAACAACGATATTTAAATGCATGCAATATCTACCTTTATTTGAAAGAATTATGCTATAGAATGGAAACAATGCGTAATATATATTTTTGCTTTAAAAATTTCACTGAAAATAAATGCATCTTAAAACACAGAAACTTAAACTCATCAACTTCAAAATCTGACATAATACCAGAAGAATTAAGTGTATCATGTGATGTAAAGGACAACGTTGAGTGTAATATCTATAATTTCAAGTATTCTACGACATTGATTCTCAAAGTACACGTTCATCCTCATAAAACATAGAAAGTTAATCAAAATATCTTGCAATTTAATTGACTTAAAACGTAAGGCAATGAAAACAATCATTTTGTGATAATCAATAAATCATAAGAAGTTGTAATAAAACTTTATGTGGTCTTCAGATATTTCATTTGTCTTTTGTTTAAGTTCGAAGCAGTCAAAAAGGACATGGAATAGTATACAACATAAACGCCTTAAAACCGATTTTTTTTTAGAATTTTCGTGTGACTAATTTCTAAAACTAGCAAAAGAAGACCGACTTTCCCTCATTTTGTCACCGCATGTGACCCCCTTACATCCCGATGTATGTCAGGTTGAAGGTTGCGTGACGATGAGTGATTAACTTGACAAACACAAAAGACTTCGCATTTTTTCGTTATTCCCTAAAATTGAAGTAAAAAGTATACGGCCTGTTATCCCTGAAGGTCGTTTCAGGTCTTTGGGGCCGGTCTGGCGTGTCATATTTGAATTTCTTGGCAGTTAAACCTATCCTATTTTTGCTCTGAGGTCTGGTCAAACCTGTTCCGATACTCTTTTGTAGGTAAATGTGAGAAATTAAGAATTGGAAGAAAATTGAATAATGTTGTAAATGTATGCAGAAGAAAGGAAATCTTCACATCCAATCATCGGTAGTTAGTTTCTTCCAATATTTACACCCTGAATGGTTTCTCGTGGATATACTACGCAAACACGAAGCACAAAAGCATTTGTTTAAATATAATTTGAGTTATTGAGTTGTATAATATAGCTAAACAACATATAAATGGACGGATGACCTAACCACTTACGTGTCATTCTTCAGCAGGCTGACATAAAGCAATCAGATAACAAAGCAGAAAACAAAATGTGCCTTAATATTAAAATGGTTTCACACGTAAAATAATATGTAATAGTCTACAACGAGTACATGGAATCCAACTAAATTGGGGGGGGGTAGACCTGTTGGAAGAGTAACGGTTTAGAAACCGGACGGATGCGAGTTCGAATCCTACCAAAGACCGTAATGTATACATGGGGGCTGGAGCACGTTAAATCTGTCGTGTCCTCGCGTTGGCGTGGTATGGAAGTTCGGAGAGTGAGGTGCCAGATTAGATGCTGTCTTCTCATTTGACCGTGGTTGAAAATTACGTGGTGTTGTCCTCGGATATTTCCATTCGGGATTGCACTCGGGTAGTCGCCAATAGCCCGTTGTGCTGCTCCAGTATGACGTTAATTAAATACCTATCAGTAACTAAATGTTAAGAAGCAAATTGTGGTCGCATAACTGAGATGTACACTCTGGATATTCACTGTATTGGAAATACGATTTAATCATCGACTTAATAAAATAGACTGAGCATGTTAAGCGAAGTTCGTTCCGCCGAACGGCTCTATTTGAAGATTTGTCTCGTGAATACAGGAAAATGCATGAATAATAATTTGGGACAAATTGTTGATTGGTTAAAGTGATTATTCAGCGTGATCAAAAACACTACTCCGAGCTTCGATAGCCAATCATCTAAGTAGATTCGTAAGCCTTAGTGATGGACTCAGCTGAGTTACGACAGTGACTTCGCCAACATACTCTGTCTATTTCATCAGAAAATCAGTGGAATTAACTGCAGTAATCCTATGAAATTCGATTATATATTTTTACTGATTTTTCCCTACTGGTAATGCACTTATCGATGCTTATTATAGTAAATGGATTTAAATAATCTACAATGGGAGTAGTTGCACTGTTGTCAATACATATAAGAAAAATACCTAAGCTCATATGTTAGGGTCTGGTAGTTTACGTGATCAAAAACACTACTCCGAGCTTCGATAGCCAATCAGCTAAGTAGATTCGTAAGCCTTAGTGATGGACTCAGCTGAGTTACGACAGTGACTTCGCCAACATACTCTGTCTATTTCATCAGAAAATCAATGGAAGTAACTGCAGTAATCCTATGAAATTCGATTACATATTTTTACTGATTTTTCCCTACTGGTAATGTACTTATCGATACTTATTATAGTAAATGGATTTAAATAATCTACAATGGGAGTTGTTGCACTGTTGTCAATATATATAAGAAAAATAACTTAGCTCATATGTTAGGGTCTGGTAGTTTACGTGATCAAAAACACTACTCCGAGCTTCGATAGCCAATCAGCTAAGTAGATTCGTAAGCCTTAGTGATGGACTCAGCTGAGTTACGACAGTGACTTCGCCAACATACTCTGTCTATTTCATCAGAAAATCAATGGAAGTAACTGCAGTAATCCTATGAAATTCGATTACATATTTTTGCTGATTTTTCCCTACTGGTAATGCACTTATCGATGCTTATTATAGTAAATGGATTTAAATAATCTACAATGGGAGTAGTTGCACTGTTGTCAATACATATAAGAAAAATACCTAAGCTCATATGTTAGGGTCTGGTAGTTTACGTGATCAAAAACACTACTCCGAGCTTCGATAGCCAATCAGCTAAGTAGATTCGTAAGCCTTAGTGATGGACTCAGCTGAGTTACGACAGTGACTTCGCCAACATACTCTGTCTATTTCATCAGAAAATCAATGGAAGTAACTGCAGTAATCCTATGAAATTCGATTACATATTTTTACTGATTTTTCCCTACTGGTAATGTACTTATCGATACTTATTATAGTAAATGGATTTAAATAATCTACAATGGGAGTAGTTGCACTGTTGTCAATACATATAAGAAAAATAACTTAGCTCATATGTTAGGTCTGGTAGTTATTGAAGTTTATCGATGTGTTTATACAGGGTGGTCCCGAATTCATGGTACAAACTTTAATGGTAGGTACAGGACATTGTAACAATGATTTATTGTATAGGAATGTATAGTCGCAAATGACGCGGTGAGGCGAAAACAGGGGAAATAACGGCCGAAAGGAAAAACAAAGATTTTATTGAAAGCGTTGTTGACAAGTGTCATGTTTACAGTAATTGTTCAAAATTGCGTCCACCAGTATCGATACATGCTTGACAGCGTCGGTGGAGCGATTGGCGTACACGTTCAAAGATGCCTGGTATTTCACGCACACCTGCAGCAGCTACAGATAAGCGAGCGACGAGATCCTCATCTGAGTCAACTGGAGTCTCATAAACAAGATGCTTTAGATGTCCCCATAAAAAGTAATCGAGGCTCGATAAATCGGGAGATCGGGGTGGCCAAGGGACTGGTCCACCACGCCCAATCCATCGAGTACCAAACGTGGCATTCAGGTAATTCCGTACATCAATGCTGAAGTGTGCTGGCGCCCCATCGTGCTGAAACCACATGCGGTTACGAATGGCGATCGGAACATCATGCAGCAGTTGTGGTAACACTTCTTTCAGAAAAATAAGATAGCTTCCGCCAGTGAGCCGCGTGGGTAGTAAGTATGGGCCAATCAAAAAGTCGTTCACAATACCAGCCCACACATTAATACTGAAACGTTGTTGAAACCAACCGATCACTCCATTTCTCTTTCCTTTTATTTCCCCTGTTTACGCCTCACCGCGTCACTTGCGACTATACATTCCTATACAATAAATCATTGTTACAATGTCCTGTACCTACCATTAAAGTTTGTACCATGAATTCGGGACCACCCTGTATAGGATTAGTGTCAATAACGTATAAAAACAAGAAGTGATAAATGGAGGCATGAAAGTTATTACCATACTTACAAAGTGCAGCGAAGAGCTCGTAATTTACGTCATTTGAGCGTAAGAGCTGCCTTTCGGCTATTGCGAATAATGTATTTCTGATGTTTCAACATTCGTTATTGAAGCATTACAGGGAATAGCTCTTTATGGGATACGAGCTCCGAAAAGAGAACAACTGAAGCAAATCGTAACTAGTTGGTTTATAAACTTGACCCATGAGACTAATGCAATCCTATTTTGAAGCGATGTAACTTTCCCAAACATGACTAATTCTAGAGTTGAGCCATAAGAATTATTGAAATCTCTGCACATTTTAATTTTAGTAATTCAAATAAATTACTTATATGGCTAAATTTTAAATGCCACTGTCTTTTTAAACCTCTAAGTATTTCGACGAAATATCTCGTCCTTAAAGCTCTGATCAATTTTGATAATGACGAGATATCTTGAGGAGACGACCACCATAGAGATTAAATGTTAATTATCTATTTATATCCTGTAGATACCTTAATATATCGCACCCCGGCAAGAAAAGTGACCCAACTCAAAAAATAAAAATTTTGATGTTATGTCTTTGAAAAATACGTATGAGGGCCCTCAGCGTGTTATATTAATATTATATAGAATATAATAGAAGTTAACATAATAAATACTAAAATTTAAAATAAGCTTATAATATTTCAATATAAGTTTTATAATATTCTTTAAGTTGATGTGTCTCAAATTCTGCAATTTTGAGTTGTGTCACTTTTCTTGCCTGAGTGCGATATGTTTTAATTGGAATATTTACCAGCTACAGATCACTTTTTTATAAAATACATTATTTCCCCAATGAGTTGGAAATTAACAGATTAATTGTGCACATCAATTGGTTTCATTTCTTTAACATTTATCTTTATTTTAGCATATTTTTTATAACAAACATAAATACACCTTACTAAATAACTTATCGGAGAGATACTATAACATCTAAAATATACGATATTCTTTAATAAGGAGTAGTATTTCATCACCTATTTAAAGATAATTTGCACAATTGAATACACTAAGAACCTTCTAATAGTTTCCTGATTAACAGCAAGAAATATTTCTGTTGAAAATCAGTATTTTGAAGAAAAATGAAGACTTTAAGCCAAGCTATTGGGAACACGCTGAAGTCAAAGTACCAAAAATGTGCAGTTTTACTTCATGAAGCGTGCCAACCAACCGGTATAGTGGTTAAGGTGTTAGCCTCTAGATCGGAAGGTCCCCGGTTCGAATCCGGGTTCGGGCATGGATGTTTGTAAGCGTATATCAGCTCAGGTGTTGCTTCGTCATCTGAACATGGTGCAAAATTACGAAGTAATTGTTAGGAGGCAATGATGGTCCTCCCACTGGGTGCTCCTTCACAAGTGGCCATCACTTCCGGCCTTGCAGTGGCCAATGACTTCGGTCAAAATGTGCCCGCCATTAGAAAAAAAAAAAAAACTTCATGAAGCGTTCATGCAATAGAAACAAGAATACACATTTACACAATTGAATTTACTGATAAGAATCTCTAAAGATCTGGTAAACTACGAAAAACACTCTGAGTGCAACAAATAGTGGGAACAAGAAAAATATACTTTCCAAAACTTGGTTGGGTCTTATGACGCAAGAACCACATTTGTCCAAGTCGGGTTCCAAACACAAGACACAGTTGCAAACCCGGGAGCAGAAAGTGCTTAAAACTGTGTCGTACGTTGCAGAAAAAACAAAGTCTTTACAGAACAATTTTTCCTTAATTTTATTACGATTTTGGCCGATTTAACAAAAAAGAATCATAAGTTATGATGTTCTGCAGTGCAAAGAGCGCTCCTTGCCACACCTTTTTTTCTTCTTCTCTAGCTACGGAACAACCTCCCTACACCACAAAAAATTACCACAAACACTTTATAAATAACACATCTTCCATGGCAATGACAAACTATTTAACATCAAAAGGTACCGACAAAATTGCAAATTCTGTGAGTATGCCTTGGTTATAAATAAAGTGAGTTAATTAATTTTGATGTTTTATTATGTATATGTAGTACACATTTAGGCCAATAATTGTGTTTTACGTCTGTTTTTGATTTTACTGCAGTTTTTATAATTTGGACAAAATGCCTGTTGAACAATTGCAATTGCTTGGAGTTGAATTGCAGAAAACTGAATATTATTCTGTACCTGGGGTAACAAGTATTGAACATACACACACAAGGATATATTTTCCGAATCTATAAGTAAAAAGTTATGGCAAGTTATATCAATCGAACATGCAACCCCCTACAACTCGCAGGTTGCTAGCACATTGTGTAAACTCGCTCAGTCACGACGGTCACCAAAATGGATGTTGGTAGGTGTGGGTTTTTATGGAGTAAGGGACATACTTTACCATGCTGCGCCAGACACAAGACATAAATATCAAGCATAGACAAGCACAATACAAATGTTACTGATACAAAAGAGAGAAATGCATTCATGAAAGAAGTGCAATTTACAGAAATCAAAACTGCGCTGTCTATAACTCGAAGGTTGTTTGAGCAGTTGCAAAACAAATGTGCATTTAATTTTTTGAAATATCATAGTTTGACTAACATGAATTGTATACCTTGTGAGTAAAATATCAAGTAACTTAACTGACTTTTGTCTGCAGATGTAACACGAAAGCTCGATTGCTACTATAAATAACTAGTTTCGTGCATTTAAGGGACCCCTTTTCTTTGACACACCAACCGAAGATACATTCTCACGGAAGAATCGACATCCTCACAAAAACGGAAACTCTAAATCACAAGCAAGGATGTAAAAGTTCGGATTTAGAACTACCTGTTAAATGGCACAGGAACCGCCGTTATGCTCCACCCGCGTTCCGGCTGAATCTCATTGGCGGAGAAAGTTTCCGATGGCTCCCCGGAACCAACCATTTCTCCGTAAATCTTTACCACAAATGTTCAAAGAGTGCCTCCAGCCCGTCATTTTACAGGAGAGGAAACGGGAACGATCAGAGCGCGCTCTAGTGCTAAGTTTCGAGGAGAAAACCAACGTACCGATCGCAAATACGAGTCCCCGGAAAGCTTTGGCAATAAAGTGAGCTCGCCGTGCCAGGGGTTGCATATCTGGGGAATGCAAGCGAGTGTCAGACGTTGAGTGAAACTGACGGGGATTTCAGGCGGGTGACTTTGGGGTGATATTTCTTAATTTCGAGTTTGTGCTCCGAAAAGGGAATGTCACAACTTCACCCCAACTGGATTTCACATTCAGTTGGGGAGGATTGAAGTCATGTGGGTGGGGAAAGTTTAACTTAGTGGCGCTTCGGGGAAGATTGTGAATTTGAATTAGTTCAGACGAATAAAAATGTTTGTCTTTCGGTTTGGTTAAATCGTGGGTCTGATTCCAGGCATTGTAGTATCTGTCACAGAAATACGCTCCGAGAGGAAACAATGAAAAATAAATGACATACAAGAGTCAATTTCGGGTGATGTTTCTTGATTCCGACTTCTTACTCATGAGAGATGTCAGTTTTAGTCGACACTAGCATCGTAGAATTCAGTTGGGGTGATTAAAGTGTGTGGATGGTGAATGTACGGCTTATAGTTTTTGGAGGAGGATTGTGAAATTGGATAAATAAAGTCGAATTAAAAAATTGTGTATTCCAGTTTGGTTAAAGCGTACAGCTGTCTTCGAGTGATGTAGTGATAAGTCGTATGAATAAACTCCGTAGTAAAAACATTATACGCAATATTCAAGGGGATAGGTAGGTGTTAATTTACGTCGTACTGGAGCACCACACGGGCTATTAGCGACTCAAGACGACCAGTTCGGTTAAAGCGTAGGGCTGCTTTAGGGTGATGTAGTGATAATTCGCATGAATAAACTCCGTAGTAAAAATATTATACGCAATATACAAGGGGATAGGTAGGTGTTAATTTACGTCGTACTGGAGCACCACACGGGCTATTAGCGACTCAAGACGACCAGTTCGGTTAAAGCGTAGGGCTGCTTTAGGGTGATGTAGTGATAAGTCGCATGAATAAACTCCGTAGTAAAAATATTATACGCAATATACAAGGGGATAGGTAGGTGTTAATTTACGTCTTACTGGAGCACCACACGGGCTATTAGCGACTCAAGACGACCAGTTCGGTTAAAGCGTAGGGCTGCTTTAGGGTGATGTAGTGATAAGTCGCATGAATAAACTCCGTAGTAAAAATATTATCGCAATATACAAGGGGATAGGTAGGTGTTAATTTACGTCGTACTGGAGCACCACACGGGCTATTAGCGACTCAAGACGACCAGTTCGGTTAAAGCGTAGGGCTGCTTTAGGGTGATGTAGTGATAAGTCGCATGAATAAACTCCGTAGTAAAAATATTATACGCAATATACAAGGGGATAGGTAGGTGTTAATTTCGGTTAAAGCGTAGGGCTGCTTTAGGGTGATGTAGTGATAAGTCGCATGAATAAACTCCGTAGTAAAAATATTATCGCAATATACAAGGGGATAGGTAGGTGTTAATTTACGTCGTACTGGAGCACCACACGGGCTATTAGCGACTCAAGACGACCAGTTCGGTTAAAGCGTAGGGCTGCTTTAGGGTGATGTAGTGATAAGTCGCATGAATAAACTCCGTAGTAAAAATATTATACGCAATATACAAGGGGATAGGTAGGTGTTAATTTACGTCTTACTAGAGCACCACACGGGCTATTAGCGACTCAAGACGACCAGTTCGGTTAAAGCGTAGGGCTGCTTTAGGGTGATGTAGTGATAAGTCGCATGAATAAACTCCGTAGTAAAAACATTATACGCAATATTCAAGGGGATAGGTAGGTTTTTAAATAACGTCTTACTGGAGAAACACACGGGCTATTAGCGACTCAAGAGGCTGAAAAAAATCCGATTGAAGGAATTTGTGCATAATACTTGAAGGTATAAGATAATGTGACCTCTTAAATGGTAGATCAACCATTACAAATTTTTGAATAGTTTAATTCGCGAAAATTACTGTCCTCAAAAATATAAATCATTATGCTGCCCGAAACCCTTTTAATATCTAAAGAAAATTAATTTTAGATCAAGATTTAAACTTAAAGCCTGTTGAAATAAGGTCAACCATCCTGGATGTTCTCTTGACGATGTATCTCCTCAGTAGTAAAACTAATAGCGTCTCGATGAACGAAATATCTCGTCAATAGAAGAAACTGACTATATCTTGATATCCTCATCAGTAAAACATCATCATTTCTTAATGACAAGGTATATTGTCACTAACAAAATTGATCAGATCTTTTTGTACGATATATTTTGTCGAAACCCCTTCGAGAGTGACAAATTGGTTGGTATTTTAATTAAATGAAACAACACAATGGTCTATCTGTGACGGTCCGCGATCAATCACGATGGGAAAGATCACAGGACAACATCGTGTAATTTTAAGCTCGCATCAGATGACGAGGTCAATATCTGAGCTGGAACCCACTGTCAAAAATTCCACATAACGCCAACGTAAGGACATTTTAGTCCACGAAATATTTGACATGGATTAGCCCCCACGTGCACGTCAGCCATTTGTTGGATAGAGTTTAAACTCCCAATTAACAATCCTTTTATTACTAATCCAGTACTCTCCTAACAGGATTACCGATGTTTCCGAGATTAAGGAACAAAATTGCCTGGAAGATAGAAAGACGAACCTTCCTATCTAGGGACTAAGATTCAATAAACGCATAGTTGTAGATTGAGGTCCCATTTCATATCATAAAATGTAGGATACTTTCTGAGTAACTATTTATGAATGAATTATTTAAAACTTATAATTGTCAAACCTGTTTCGATTTATGCATCAAGAAATAGTAGTAAATCGGGTAATAGAAATCAATACTCATTTCCTTAGGTAAATGCAATTACTATTTACAGACTAATATAAGATTGTGTTGTTGTTGTTACTAATCCCCGACATGGTCTCTTTAAATTAGACCAAGTCCACGATCCATAAACCCCCAATAAGTTCAAAAAAAGTAAAGGTTCCAGAAAACCTTGTCCATTGTTAAGTTAATACATTTTAAAATATAACCTGTCGAAGGCTGATGAGCTCCGCACTTGGTACAAGTAATATAAGATTGTAAATAAATTATTTAGCAAGTTATGATGCAATCGATTCATTTTTGTGCTCTAATGTTTGGAGAAGTATTTAGAAGAATAGAACTATAGTGGGGTTGCTTTTGTAAAACTGATTTTAATATAACTGTATTAATAATTTGTTTATAATAATGGTTTCGGTTTTCTCTCTACGGTCAAATATTTGCAATACGAAGGCTATGGTGCAATACGGGTGATTGGTTCCGATTGCACCTCATATACATACCATAACTTCAATGCACACCACGTTTATATAAAATCCACATATTCACTCATGATGAACAAACATCCATGCCTTAACCGTTTCGAAAAAGGAACTTTTCGATCTAGAAACCGTGACCACCGGTTTGGTCGGCGAACATAAATTTGTGTTATAAATATTTTTCTTAACGTTAATGAGAATTTTAATGATGTGTATATAATTTTGCTCTAATTAATTATAAAAAAGTAAACTTTTAACTTTTCACTACGCAAACAAGCCCTTATGATAGTAAAATAATTCTAACTCTCTCGGTGGTTGTCTCGAAGAGGTGTCACGTCATTAGCAAAATTTACCAGACCTTGATGGATGAAACATATCGTCCTTATATAAATAACTGACTAGATCTTGATTTCGTTATCATCAAAAAATTTGTAATATCTTGATGACGATATATCTCATCTGTTCAAAATTGGTTAGAGTTTGGCCATGTTAAAATTGGCTAAGCACTTGGAGGTTGAAATTCAAAGTACAAAATTTAAATAAGAAGTATAAAAATACTACGCTTCATCACAAAATATGAAGAAACGTCTCGAGTACTTTTCGAATATTCCTCCTTTGTTAGGTTTAATTTAAACTATTCTGATCATTAACAGTCAAAAATAGCCCCCAATTCTTAACGGACTACTCAGCAGGTTCGGACTTCCATTCTCGTTAGGAAAATCTTATATTCCGACCGCTCCTCATCTTATATTCATCAAATTGCCCTCACCATTCATCTTCTAGAATTCGCTGTCAGAACCAGAATTCCCAAACATCAGAAGTCGGTTTCACGCTCTATCTGTGCGCATATTAAGAACGAAGCAGCTGAAAGTTACAGCTTCGAATGCCTCCTAGGACGTTTTACGTCTTTAGTTTCATATGGCGCAGTACGTAAGAGAATTTTAAAGTTCAAATTGGATTTTTTCAATAATAATAGTTTGTCGCAGTTTTAAAGTCTTCGGAATAATAAAACACGACTACTAAATATTAAAATATGTGATAAAATTGTCAATAGCTATTTCGGTGGAACAAAACATCCACCATCATCAAGAGATAATTAAAGAAGGGGTAAACGCTAATAACAAAAATATTGCCATCCTATAATAGTGTGGCCACAACTTGCCTCTACGTTATCTATATATATTACCTACATTACCTACGTTATCTGTAAACTTAATCTACGCTATTTATGTACGGCACCTACGTCTTCTGATGTACGTTATCTACGTTTTCGGATCTACATTATCTATATACGTTATCCACTTTCGCTAATGTATGTTTTCAATATACCTAATCAATGTATGTTATCAATATACCTAATCTATGTATGTTATCAATATATCTAATCTATGTATGTTATCAATATAGCTAATCTAAGTATGTTATCAATATATCTAATCTATGTATGTTATCTAAGTTATATATATACATACTAAGTCATCTATGTACATACTGAGTTATCTATGTACATACTAAGTTATCTATGTACGTAGTAAGTTTTCCATGTTAACTAATGTACTCTATCTATGTATATATGTATCTCCACTACCGTTGTACGTTTATTTCATCTCTAATTAATATCTAATGAATGTTATCTGTATTTAATATCTGATGACTGTTATCTCTGTTACTTAATGTACGTTATTTAAGCTACATGTTTACGTTATTTACTTTTCTAAAGTAAATTCGGTGCACGTTATATCGGTACCTAAATTATATATGTACTTGATCTACATTATTTACGCTACCTAACGAACTTTATTTACGTTACCTAACGAACGTTATTTACGTTACCTGTGCACATTATCTAATTATATTCTAGCACATAATTGAATGATACTAGTGCTTTCCCGTTTTCACATGTGACACAGACGTTTTTAATTTTTAAAAACCTTCTTTTATATCATTTTGTCCCGATGAGAGTAGATGTTTTGTCTCCAAAAGTGGCTAGTAACAGTCTATGTATAATCTATATTATAATCGAATGGGATAAAACCCGCCATACGACGGGTGCATAACAAAACTTATTTATTTTCGTTAAAGTTCATTCATAAATGCTTTTAAACCTAACGGTACGTGATTACTGGCTGTGATATCATATTTGAAATAAGGATCTACAGATGGTTTTTGATACTTCGTACCTCGTTTCGCTCGTGACATCACACAACCAAACAAAACAATTAGAAAATCCGCCTACTCGTGATATCACACAACCAAACAAAACAATTAGAAAATCCGCCTACTCGTGACATCACACAACAAAACAATTAGAAAATCCGCCTACTCGTGACCTCACACAACCAAACAAAACAATTAGAAAATCCGCCTACTCGTGACGTCACACAACCAAACAAAACAATTAGAAAATCCGCCTACTCGTGACGTCACACAACCAAACAAAACAATTAGAAAATCCGCCTACTCGTGACGTCACACAACCAAACAAAACAATTAGAAACTCCACCTACTAGTGACGTCACACAACCAAACAAAACAATTAGAAAACCCGCCTACTCGTGACATCACACAACCAAACAAAACAATTAGAAAATCCGCCTACTCGTGACGTCACACAACCAATCAAAACTTTAATAGACATGTAAACACAAGTCTTACCAATGTAATAAGATATATTTAAAATTTTTTACATTTTTGAATACAATAGTGTAAATAAACTTACACAAAATTATATAATTAACAGCGTGTTATTATTTACCCCTCCAAGTAATTTCGTCGAGATTCTGCATCCACCAATATCTGGTCAAGTGTGGCAATGACGAGATATCTCGTCCATCGAGATTTGATCAGGCTTGTTAGTGACGAGATACAATGTCGCGACAAAACTGCCCGATTACTCCAAGGAAAAATGAAGATTTGTTTTTTTGAAATGAGAAAAGGCGGTACAGCTTAAGTCTATGTTTATAACGGTGGCAATGGCCTTGACGCATTTTTGGCGCACTTTTAGTTGCGAGTTATGGCAGGTTAAGGCAACTCATCCGTATAACGGTTATTGTAGTTTTTATGGCAACCTCGGCAAGTGGAAAGTTTAAATTTTCATTTGAATATTCTAGAAAATTCTTTAAAAATCCGTCAAACTGTCGTTTGATTTTTTTGATTGATTTCAAATAATTATTTCCTTGGCAACTTTAGAAGTGCGCCAAAAATTAACGCCAAGACAGTTGCCACCGCTATAAACGTTGACTGAAGCTGTACCGAAAAGGCTTTGTATCTAAAGCAGTTTTCAACGCAAATAAAAGCCTTCAGGAGGGTTAAGTGTTAGAAAATAGAACACTGCCTCCCGGAACCCAAACTAAATTTTCTTTGCTTGCGGTTCCACATTAATGCTTATCACAATTTCCATCTCTTCATCTGAGCGTGGTTCGAAATTACGAGGTGTTGTTCTGGGATTGTTCTAGGATCACTTTAATTGCTCCAGTCCACTTTAATTCAATTATCTACCTACTATAATTTCTATGAGAGCATTTTTAGTGCAAATGTAAACAAACCCCACTTCCTGTGAAGAACTAGATTCATCTATCGCCGTTTATGGCATGTATTCATGAAAATAAACAGAAAAAGTTATTAAGATTAATTCTACAAGTGTGACATGGTGGAATTTTATTCGAGGAACATGTTAAATTATGTCACTTCCCAAAATGAGACAGGGACTAAGTAAAAACCACGAAACATTGTACATAGCTTTACAACCATCCCAAGAGATCTGTTTACATTGACGTTTTTCTCTAGTACTTTAGCTCAGAAACATGTCCAAAATACGTTTATCAAAAATATTGTCATACTTAAAGACATTTTCTGGATACAAAATAAGAGTATACAAAATCAAACCAAACCTTTTAAAAGCTCAAGTCGTATATCATCGGTGTTTGTGTACAGAAAAAAGATTTGAGGTTTTTTTTCTGAAGAAGCATAAGCAAACTACCGAAGAATAATGCAATTCTTCCGGTAAAGAACTAATTTCATTAATCCCTATTTTGGTGATGTTTGGCGCATATATTTAATGCAATTCACATGCTGAAATCGAATTAGAGTAACATATTGTTCCATATCTTATAAAAGAGGTTATCAAAACAATAATGCCCGCTCTATTCAGCATTACAGAAAATATTCTCTCATTAATACAATGTACGAGATTAAAAGGGAATGAAGCAAAAATACGTAATTAAGTGTTCTTGTGAAGCTAGAGCAAAAAAAAAATTCCAAACACATTGTTCAACAATGATTTCCCGATTGTTTTTAACAATTTTTCTCTTAAAACGAGACAAGTGAAGAACTTTATTTCAAAATTTATGGAACACTGCATTTAAAACCGCCAAAAGTATTATGTGTTCTCATGCTTATAATATCATTTCTCATTCCTGTCTTGTTTAAAAGATCAGCAAATTATATAAAAATGTATAATGCTTTGAGAAATCCTTACTTGAAAAAGTAACGGAAAATAAAATGTTTAGTCAATCGCAGATAACGAAACCATGCGAACAATACCACAGGAAAAAGATGAATTCATCTACTCCTGTTTTTTCCAAGCGTGGATTAATTGTGTTTATTCCCTGAAACTAGGTCACCGGAGTTTAAAAACACCCAGAAACAACAGAGGCCCAGACACAGAAAGTTGAAACAGCTATGTAGAAATGTTGAAATTTAAGACAAAATATCACGTTCATTTGAACTGTGAAAATAATTATTTACAGTTGAAAGGTTTCGTTGCAAGGTAAAATTAATGAAAATAAAGGTTCCTCATTTTACTTCATCCGTAGAATAAAACGGGAATAGTGAAATTTATTTGGTAAATTCTTAAGTATAGTCGGGAATTAAATTTACTCCAAGCTGCTTTTGACCTTAATTACCACATATTTTCTTTCGGTGGAACGATCTCTTCAATACCTTCAAGACCTTCATGTTGAATTTAGGACAGTATCTCTCTAAACGTTACCGCCGCCGCAGGATTGATAACTGTGCTGTTTAGCTCGATTCTTAGACGGTTTCCCTAGAAAGGTCGGATCAGAAAAATATGAAATTAACATTGTTTGTTCTTCATCGTGTTCCCTGGAGAACTGTAAAGATCTTTTTACGATGCGGTTATTAGTTTAGGGTTTATTAAGTGTGAAAGTTTGAAAAGCGAAATTTCTTCCGCAAGTAAGCAAAACGCATACAAATTTTCAGTCTTAAAAAGTGAGTTTTTTTATTGCATTACAATGCAAGATTCGCGAACCATTTTGAGTTATATTGTTAAAACACAGGGCTCACGACACTAGGCACAGAAGCGTGTGCTGGTGTTATTTATATTCAACCATGAGATGGAATTATACACACCACACATTATAGGACTAATAGACAACCTCTTTAAAGAGGTAGGTAGTTGAATTAAGGCGCATTGGAGCAACATACTGGGTTATTTGTGATGGTACCGGATAAATCCCAATTGGTAAGATGCGATGACAAAAACTAACAAATTTAAACAGGGTCATATGACGAGGTCCGCACCTGAGCTGCAATCCCACACTCCAAATTTTCACACCACGTCAAGGTAAGATTTAATATTATCCAGCCTCTAGTACATTACTGTATATATTTGTATCTATTTTAGAACTCGCAATCTTAAGGTGTCTAATTCCTCACTTTACCGATCGGGCTACCCCTCTTCGTAGAGAGACCGCTTATTGATTCCAGACGGACAGACATCCGTGACTCTTATTCGAATCAGGAGCCGTTCGATCCCAAACACACCATCCTGAACACTAGACCGATTGGTCGGCTTCCAAACTTAAATTATTTAAATAAAAATCAATAAATTGACTTTTAGCCGATCAAGTGGCCTAGTGGTTAAAGTGTTGGCCTCTGGAGCGGAAGGTTTCTAGTTCAAATCCGGGGTCAGGGCATGGATGTAATTGTGCTGTCTTCTGTTATGGGTCATGATGGCCACCCATTTGGGTGTTCCTTCGTAAATGATCATCGCTTACACAACTGTGATCAAAGGCGTTAGGATAATGTCCCTCTCCGCATTCCGCATTGAGCAAAAAATCGACTTAAAATAGAGTTTAGAAAAGGGAAAAAATAAGAGAATCATTCTGATTCATGTGTGTAAGCATGAACAAAAAACATAACTTTACTCAGGAATGTAACTAGTACACTTCAAAAATATTTTCATATAATAGTAATTTTAAATAAAAAATCATAGTTAAAAAATCGGCAATATCTATACCAAGGTGTGAAGTCTTTAGTAAAATTTCGCCAGATATTGATGGACGAGATATCTCGTCGGAACCACTTCGAGTATTAGCCATCATGAGGGTTTCAGCTACTATATATCATCGTTAGTAAAACTGTGCTTATCTTGATGTACGAGATATGTCGTCACAAGAAAAATACTGGCCTGATCGCGATCTCGTTGCAATAAAACATCGGCAATATCTATACCAAGATGTCTAGTCTTTAGCAAAATTTGGGCAGATCTTGATGGACGAGATATCTCGTAGGAACCACTTCGAGGATTAGCCATCATGAGGGTTTCAGATACTATATATCCTCATTAGTAAAACTGACCTTATCTTGATGTACGATATATGGCGTCATAAGAAAAATTCTGGCCAGATCGTGATTTCGTCGTAATAAAAACATCGGCAATATCTATACCAATGCGTCTAGTCCTTAGCAAAATTTGGGCAGATCTTGATGGACGAGATATCTCGTCGGAACCACTTCGAGGAATGGCCATCATGAGGGTTTCATCTATTATATACTGACCTTATCTTTACGTACGAGATATGTAGTCATAAGAAGAATTCTGGCCAGATAGTAATTTCGTCGTGATAAAAAAATCGGCAATATCTATACCAAGGTGTCTAGTCCTTAGCAAAATTTGGGCAGATCTTGATGGACGAGATATCTCGTCGGAGCAACTTCGAGTATTAGCCATCATGAGGGTTTCAGCTACTATATATCATCGTTAGTAAAACTGACTTTATCTTGATGTACGAGATATGTCGTCATAAGAAGAAAACTGGCCAGATCGCGATCTCGTTGCAATAAAAAATCGGCAATATCTATACCAAGATGTCTAGTCTTTAGCAAAACTTGGGCAGATCTTGATGGGCCAGATATCTCGTCGGAACCACTTCGAGGATTAGCCATCATGAAGGTTTCAGATACTATTTATCCTCATTAGTAAAACTGACCTTATCTTGATGTACGAGATAGGTCGTCATAAGAAGAATTCTGGCCAGATCGTGATTTCGTCGTGATAAAAAAATCTGCAATATCTATACCAAGGTGTCTAGTCCTTAGCAAAATTTGGGCAGATCTTGATGGACGAGATATCTCGTCGGAACCACTTCGAGGAATGGCCATCATGAGGGTTTCATCTATTATATACTGACCTTATCTTTACGTACGAGATATGTAGTCATAAGAAGAATTCTGGCCAGATAGTAATTTCGTCGTGATAAAAAAATCGGCAATATCTATACCAAGGTGTCTAGTCCTTAGCAAAATTTGGGCAGATCTTGATGGACGAGATATCTCGTCGGAGCAACTTCGAGTATTAGCCATCATGAGGGTTTCAGCTACTATATATCATCGTTAGTAAAACTGACTTTATCTTGATGTACGAGATATGTCGTCATAAGAAGAAAACTGGCCAGATCGCGATCTCGTTGCAATAAAAAATCGGCAATATCTATACCAAGATGTCTAGTCTTTAGCAAAACTTGGGCAGAACTTGATGGGCCAGATATCTCGTCGGAACCACTTCGAGGATTAGCCATCATGAAGGTTTCAGATACTATTTATCCTCATTAGTAAAACTGACCTTATCTTGATGTACGAGATAGGTCGTCATAAGAAGAATTCTGGCCAGATCGTGATTTCGTCGTGATAAAAAAATCTGCAATATCTATACCAAGGTGTCTAGTCCTTAGCAAAATGTGGGCAGATCTTGATGGACGAGATATCTCGTCGTAACCACTTCGAGGAATGGCCATCATGAGGGTTTCAGCTACTGTATATCATCATTAGTAAAACTGACCTTATCTTTACGTACGAGATATGTCGTCATAAGAAGAAAACTGGCCAGATCGTGATTTCGTGATAATAAAAAAATCGGCAATATCTATACCAAGGTGTCTAGGCTTTAGTAAAATTTGGGCAGATCTTGATGGACGAGATATCTCGTCGGAACAACTTCGATGATTAGCCATCATGGGGGTTTCAGATACTATATATCATCAATAGTAAAACTGACCTTATCTTGATGTACGAGATATGTCGTCATAAGAAAAAAACTGACCAGATCGTGATCTCGTGGTAGTAAAAAAATCAGCAGTATCTATACCAAATTGTCTAGCCCTTAGCAAAATTTGGGCATATCTTGATGGACGAGATATCTTGTCGGAACCACTTGTACGGTTAACCATAAAAAAGAAAAGCAAAAACAAAATTGTTACAAAATATTTGTGTTTAAATATTAAACATTCTGTTCTTCCTCGTGTTCTCCAAGTTGATTATCCACCAAATAAATTCTCATAATAAAGCAAACAAGTAGAGTAGTCGAATCACGTAAAATGAAAACAGGTATGGAATACCTGAATATCAATAACAGTAAATAATAATCCTGCCTCAACATGGTTGACTTTAAATTTCGCAGCAACCACAGCCAAGCCATTTCCTGTCTCCATATTATGACGAACATTACACAAATGTGAAGAGTATAGTTCTAATAGATCACTCGTGTGTTCGATTCATATCAATCCCAGGAGTGCTTGTTAAAGATAGTAATCTAGAACTTGTCAACTGACCCTGGAATAATATTCTAATGTTAGATACCCACATGGAGGACTATCGATAGAGTGGAATTCAATAGAAGAGTATAGTACAGTTCTGGTCATGTTTAAACTAATGATGAAATCATTGAGCATTGATGAATAGAGTAATGACTTGCATGGCATGGCTTACTCTGACTTTGGGGGATTGATATGGTTTTAATTTGCACATAACGAATCTCCTTTGATAATATCAATATATTATGTCGCATTAAGATTGCTATCTTTAAATAATTTTTATTATTTAAGTAGCAAAGACATTTTATCTAGCTATAGAATAGGATATGTATCTTATATATATATTTCATAATTAGACAGTTTAACAATCCCTGGCCTTATCTTGCTATAAAAAAAACTGGCCAATTTTTGATGAATGAGATATCTTAGCAGAGCAAAACTGTCCACTTTTAGATGAATAAGATATCTTAGCTGAGCAAAACTGTCCACTTTTTGATGAATAAGATATCTTAGCTGAGCAAAACTGTCCAATTTTTGATGAATGAGATATCTTAGCAGAGCAAAACTGTCCACTTTTTGATGAACGTGATATATTGAAATCAGAAGAAAACTTATTAGATCCTGATCTTCTCATTATACAAAGTCGGCAATATATTGATGACAGGATTTCATTAGCAAAATTGGTCAGATCTAGATGGTCGAGATATTTCGTCGAAACCATTTGGAGGAATAGCAATGTCTTGAAACGTAAAATTATATTTATTTATACAGTCATGGTATTAATACACTATATAACAAAAATATCGACGCACCAAGAAGGAATCATCCGATTGCTTTGAAATTTCGTATGCAAAAATGTTTTGACCAAATATGCAAATGATTAAAATTTGGTGTCCAATGAATGAATAGTGCGATCTCCAGCGCATCAGAACTGCGCATCCAGCATATGCATATAAGGAGTTGTTCTCGAACTGTTGTTAAACATTTTTGCTGCATTGCGATTTAGGATACCTTTCAACGACTGAAAAAATGCCTCGCCGCAGGATTCGAGCTCATTACGAGCAACTTTCAGAGTTTGAAATAGGTCTTATCATTGGATTGAAAGAGACAGGTTGAGCAAATCGGAGAATTGTTCGTCATGTGAGTCGAAGCGATGCGGCGATTCGAAGATGCTGGCAAGAGTGGATGGACAATGGAAGATTTCAGCGTCATGATGGTAGCGGTCGACGTAAGGCCACAACAGATCGCGAGGACAGAGTGATTGTCAGAACACCTGTCACAGCGCCTGATTCATCGCTATCAACCATCAGTCGTGCGACCCACACACGAGTGTCCACCATGACTATTCACAGACGGCTGAGAGAGCGAAATCTACGCTCGTACCAACCGTTACGCCACCTGCCACTCACGCCTGCACACTGTCGAGCCAGATTACAGTGGTGCTTGGCTCGATCAGGCTGGAATGGTGCTGACTGGGGACGTATAGTCTTTAGCGACGAATCCCGCTTCCAACTGTGTGCTGACGATCATCGAATACTTGTCTGGAGACGCCCAGGGCAGCGTGCCGATCATGCTTTCACTATTACACTCCACACGAGCCCTCAACAAGGAGTTAAGGTCTGGGGTGCCATTTCCCTTGATAGCCGGACCCCTTTGGTCGTCATTAGAGGTACACTTACTGCACAGAGGTACGTTGACGACATTCTGAGACCTGTTTTGCTACCGTTCCTTTCGCAGTACCCTGGGCTTATTTTTCAGCAAGACAATGCCAGACCACATACGGCACGTGTTGCTATGAACTGTCTTCAAGCTTGTCAAACATTTCCTCGGCCATCCAGATCACCAGATCTCTCTCCCATCGAGCATGTCTGGGATATGATGGGAAGGCGACTGCATTCGGTAGGGAATGTTGATGACGTAGTCCGACAATTGGAGCAAATTTGCAAGAAATACCCCAGGAGACCATCCGGGAGCTTTATCGGTCTATGCCACGCCGTGTGGCAGCTTGCATCCAGGCTAGAGGCGGGTCAACACCTTATTCAGCTCGTTACTGTAACTGAAATAAATCATTCAATTGTTCTGAAATTTTAATCATTTTCTATGTTGTACACAATTTTCCTATCCACCAATTTTTGTCTCCATCGGTCAACTCCTTCTTGGTGCGTCGATTTTTTTGTTATAGAGTGTATATAGAAATCTAACGTGCATTCATATGTTGGACGACTGAAATTAATTTTAAAATTCTATTCAGACATTTCTCTACTTTTTGTTACTTGAAGTGCTGCGTAAATTCAACTTTTAATCTAAAGAAAACTAGCTTTTAATCTTATGTGTAAAGCAAGAAAATGTTCGACTGAAGCAGAAAAAGCCCTCTGACGTCCTTGAAATTTTCAGAGCTTGTTTTGTCTGCGATTTCAAGGTTCAAAGCAACTATTTTCAGCCCGCTTCTCTACTCCCTTGGAACCATGAAAATAAACTTTATTTTACCATATTACACAAAAAAAGACTTATCAACATAAAACGTCAAAAATTTTCTCGAGCCGAGCTGTCGGAAAATGAATGAACACAAGTATGGAAAAGAGTACAAAGCTCAAAACCCTCTTTGCCGATCAACGAAACTGCTGCGCAATCAGGCGAGATTTTATTTTTCTGCAGTATACAAGCTTTCAGGTGACTCTCAGGATAGTAAAGCTAGTATTATTATAAGATTAATAAAGACTTTTTGGGATCAGTTACTTTTACTTTCTTTCGATAAGTTTTCTGGGGTAGCCCGTTTGGAAGAAAACAGCAACTGGAGGGTTACGAGTTCGAAACTCGATCCAACCAAAAACTATCGTGTTCATGGGGGCTCGTAAAAGTTAAATATCTCATGGTCCCAAATGTTCTCTCTCAAATATGTCATTAATGATGGTTAAACTGTGGAAATTTTCTCTCAACCGATTGATATCATTCAAGCATTTTCCTTCATTAGATTTTTCAACATTTTTATATAAGTAGTACTTATGTCTTTCAAAGGACAACACAATTTACATCCATGCCCTGACCCCGGATTCGAACCAGGAACCTTCCGATCCAGAGTACAAAGCTTTGTTAGGAAGCGATGATGGTCCTCCCACTAGGTGCTCCTTCACACGAGACCATCATTTCCGGCCTTGTAGTGGCCAATGACTATGTGCATTTGTGCCCGCCATTAAAAAAAAAAAAAAAAAAAAAACGACCAACCGGTCTAGTGGTTAAGGTGTTGGCCTCTGGATCGGAAGGTTCCTGGTTCAAATCCGGGGTCAGGGCATGGATATAAATTGTGTTGTCCTTTGTTAGGAAGCGATGATGGTCCTCCCACTGGGTGCTCCTTCACAAGAGACCATCAATTCCGGCCTTATAGTGGCCAATGACTATGTGCATTTGTGCCCGCCATTAGAAAAAAAAATGTCTTTCAAAAACGATCGTTTTTTTCAATTTCACGGAAGTTTCCATTCTGAATAACAGTTCCAACTTAAAGGTTTAAGGTATGAAAGTCGATTTTTAAGATATTCATATTTCTTACGGTTTTATATTTGTAGAAATATTTCGTATATTATATTATTTTAGATTTTCATGAAGGAAATAAAAGCTTGAGTTCTTGAAATCAAGAACACACGCTACATTTCTATTATCTCTATTTGATTCTCAAGAAAGAAGAAATTCTGAGCTTAGCTGCTTTTGCATTATTTCATGGTTTATTTACATTAAATTCCCAGAGAAAAATAATTTATATGCTTGATGGTATGGTATGTTAACAGGAGAATAGAAACTTCTGACCATGTCTATCATTTTTAATTGCTAGTGCTACATTTCTTACAAAAGTATGTGCTTTCTTACAGTTAAACCATTATGGTCCCAAGAAAAAATTACCTTCTCGTTTTTTTCAAACAAATTACGTAAGTTTTTTTTATGGTACGTAAAAACTATAGTAATTTTAAAAAAAGATGAAAAATCTCTTGTTACAGTAACTAATAAAAGTATTTATTACCGATTATTTTAATTTTAATTGAGATTTTAACAATATTTTATAAGCTTAAGTGAAGATGAAATATGGAGAAATTTCCTGAAAATGGCTAGTAAAAATTATGTCAAAACTAATTAAAATGGCTTATCGTATTTTTTCTAAATGAAATTTGAACACTATTCACTTAGTTAAATTGCTTTGATATGGAAACCTATACGTAAAATTAAAAAAAAAATTTAATTATTACATATGGTTCCTCTACTTTTATTTTAACGTTTACTGTTTTACTTTGAAATTATTTTATTTTAGCGTTAACCTCTTAATAAAGTAAGACATTACCTCATTTTATTTTTAAAGATTTTTGTTCTTCCTGCTTGATTTATTTTTATAAAATGGAATTCTAAAACAATAAATTGAATCAAGAAATTTCACGAACAGTAAGCCAAAATATATTCACATATACCGCCAAGTAGAAAAATAACACTTTTAGTATTAGTTTTTGCTTGAGCTTTCACATTAAATAGACTCGATTCGCTAAAAAATGTAACTATAAGAATTTAATTTAAATTCTTAGTTTATTTTTACAACAGTACTCACAATACAATATTTTGGAGAAAATAAATTTTTGTATCGTATTTTTTATAAATGAAATTTGAACACGATTCACTTAGTTAAATTGCTTTGATATGGAAACCTACGTCAAAATAAAAAAAATATTTAATTATTACATATGGTTCCACTACTTTTATTTTAACGTTTACTGTTTTACTTTACTTTGAAATTATTTTATTTTAGCGTTAACCTCTTAATAAAGTAAGACATTACCTCATTTTATTTTTAAAGATTTTTGTTCTTCCTGCTTGATTTATTTTTATAAAATGGAATTCTAAAACAATAAATTGAATCAAGAAATTTCACGAACAGTAAGCCAAAATATATTCACATATACCGCCAAGTAGAAAAATAACACTTTTAGTATTAGTTTTTGCTTGAGCTTTCACATTAAATAGACTCGATTCGCTAAAAAATGTAACTATAAGAATTTAATTTAAATTCTTAGTTTATTTTTACAACAGTACTCACAAAACAATATTTTGGAGAAAATAATTTTTTTTTCTAGCAATAGTGGCAAAACAATCTGAGGTGCGTATCGGAATTGTAATAATCTGATTCCTATGGGTATTTCGAAATGCTTTTAGCATCCTCTACACTCAAAGGCAAATAGAACAGGGAATTAATATGTATATTTCCCTACCCGCAGGGTTCTAATGAATAAATATACCAAATTTGGCGTGGATTGAACAAACAGTATAGGTTTGAATAGAGAACAAATAGAAACAGAAGACAACTTTGCTATATAGAATTACTAGATGTCATTTTAGATATCATTGCTAGATGTCATTTTAGATATCATTGTCAGATGAAATTTTAGCAAACGATTTGTATAAGTAGGGTTCAAGCTTTTACTTTCCGTGGAAATTTGAAAGTTCAAATTTTTTTTAAAATTAATTCCTTGGGAGGTCTTTGTAGCTCTTTATCTCGTAAAAAATCTTCAGTGAAAAATCTACTCAATTTCGACACAGGCATTTCAAGTAAGACATGCGAGTTCGTTGATTTTCACAATCCCCAAAATGGAAACAATTTGAGTCTGAAGCAATAAAACCCAAAATATGTTTCTTTGGGATTTAGAATCAAGAATTTTATAGTTTTCTTGAGTTGTTTTTGAAATAAAGTTGTAGCTGCTGTAATGTATAGAAAAATCTTTCAGCGCTTAAGAATTTGATTTCAAACTGCGATATTCTATTCAGACTTGTAATATGTTTATATACGAAATTAAGTAATTTAAACGCTTATAAATACTAACAACTATAATTCATTTGGATTATAGTATCATATTTGAAAAAGAACAATATTTTTATTTGCTAGCTAACAAAAAGTTGAAAATAAAACAGAATATAAAATTGCTGTACTACTACGCTCGACAATTGAGTTTCTAAGTTTTAAAATGCAAGAATCAATATCATTGAAAAATTATCTAAAAAGAAGACATAAATTACTACATAAAAATAACAAAACTATCTGACTAATAACTAAATATAACTATATTGTCTAAATTAACAAAAATATTTTTATTTTATGTCCATACAAGTACGTTCGATTCTTCATCAATTTCCATTAACAATTATTCAACTACAGCTAACACAAAATTTCTCAATTTCTATGTTAAGCAACGTAGGATTTCAAAATTTTTCACTATTGAAGTGTTACAACAATTCTTAAGTATGTATTAAGTAGTAATTTAACAAAGTGTTTCATTGCTGTGAATATTAAAGACTAAATATGTGAAATGCTGAATTTTCACTGTCAAACATTATAACAAATTAAGTAATAATAATATGTTTTGTTCATATTTTAGTAATTTTCAAGCATGGACACTTTTTATGAAATTGGCTTTAAATTCCAGCCTATTAATTCATTTCCTATTATATTGATCCTCTAAACCATCTAATTACTAAAACTCTACGGTCACCAAGAAATGTGTCATGTCTGTTGCCGATCTAACAAAAAAATTACATAATTGTGAAATACTAATAAAAAATAAAAACAATTACCAACTCCTTTTTTCCCAAGTAGTTTAAAATTACATATATTTTAATACTCCTGGTGGTTGTTTCAACGAGGTATCTCATCATTGAAAAAGCATCAAATCTGTACGTACGAAATATCTCGTGATTAGAAATAAATTGACCACATTTTGATCTCGTCATCATAAACAAATCATCGACAGTATATATTTTGCTGACGCGATACATCATAATTATCAAAATTGATCAGATCTTGATAGACGATATAACTCGACGAAACTCTTGGAAAGTTTTGATGATGATAATGAAAAATAATATTCTAAATTATTCATACGCGGGTGTTGAAATCATTTGTAAATACATTAGTCAACAGTTCAAAACCTAAGATTTAAAATGATATAAATCTTGCAGCGTTTAAAATTTTTCTCTTCCTTTCCATAAAGCACTGCAGTATCATTCGTGAGGCATACCAGTAGAAAATCGCTATTCTGAGCGAAACATCGAACTATTTCTTGTTTCCAATGTGTGCAGAACGAGCGAATTTCTCGACGAAGCATTTAAAAATAACCCTATTTTTTCCGAACAATTTCGTCGCAGTCTCATAAGTTGAGGCTTAGGAAAGAACAATGTTCGACAACAAGACTCCCACACTGTTTTTCCCCTTTTTTTGTCCCTTTCCTTACGTCATTACACGTAAACCATTCCAGGAATTCCCTAAGTATTACTTTCTCCTCCATACTCTTCTTATCAATGTGGAAAGATAAAAAAAAATACCGAGGTCTCTGAGTAAGGATTTTCTTCTCGCAGTGGAGCCTTGCTTATCCGATCCCTCCTTATAGGTAATCCTTAACTAATTCAGAGAGTATGCGCATTTAGGATTGAGACTAAGCAAGAAGGAATATATATATAGTTATTTGAGGGACAAAGCCTAAGGTAAGGCCCTTGGTAGGTTTGAAAGCCATCTTTTGAAATTGTTTCCTATATATATGGGATTTCCTTTCAGTTCTTAGAGGCACAATGTAGTTGCAAGTTCATGCAATATTTACAATGCGAGTTTGGGATACGTATTTGGAGGACAAAATCTAAAAAGGCAACCCCTCTGGGTATGAAAGGCGTCTCTTAAAACTGTTTCTTGTATAAGAGATTCCTCTTTATAGGTATTAGTTGTTCAACGCTGTTTCAACTTCATGTAGTATTTACCATTCATGCTTCGGGTATAATTTGATGCAATAAGAGCCCTTTTGAAGATGTGTCGAATGATAATTTTTATTGGAAGCCTTCACATTATTACATGGAAATATAAAAACATACACTGTTGACTTAAAATCCAAATGCTTTGAAATGTTTTCATATATATATGAGATTTGCTGATAGGTGTTAGTTGAGCAACGTGGTTCCAAGTTCGTGTAATGTTTACTAGGCGAGTTTCGAATATAATTTGATGTAATGAAAACCATTGCGAATGCGTTGAAAAGTAATTTTTACCAGTAACTTGTGAATTATGTCTTGGGAATGAATAAAATTACCAATTGCTCACAATTTTGAGTGAGCGTTGAGCTCAGTGCCAACTTCTTGCAGTTTTTGTTGCATAAGAGGAACACTATTCCTATTACAGGAATCGTTTGTTGAGAATTTGGTTCTGGAATCCTCTCCATAAGAAATGAAGCTCTTCGAGTGTTATCTCGTTTCGTAGGATAAACTGTTCAATTATTCATAAGCAGAACAAGTTTGTGTTTATGACTCAGCTATACCTTCAATTCTGGAGATTTTTCAGAAACGTTTACCACCTTCTTTGTTAAAAAAATTCATTCGTATTCAAATAGTCAAATGAGAGATAGATTGGACATTTATTTTTAAAGATTTCAATATTACTTTAAATTTTTAAATTGGATCATGAATAGACATAATATTTGGGATAAGTATCTTCACGGCTTTTCTTTTGCATTTATGGCCAACAAAAAAATCTTAATACTTCAAATGTCTGGTCTTGAGTTATTTCTAATCATACATTATTTCTTAGACGCTATTTCTAGTCTTATATCTGTACAGTACAGTACGCTTACATATAATCATGAATATATATATTTCACAATCAATATTCATGTATATCATTAAGTTAAAAGTGCATCACTCCTAAATGTCAACGCTCCATAATTTTAAAATGACTCAACAAAAACTAAAAAAGCTCATTTTCTAAAATGCGATGAAACCTCTTTATAACGAAACAGAAAATAAAAAGCAATATTTTACCATATTGCAAAAATCCCAAGAAGGCACAATAAAAGCAGCATCAATTCCCATGTAAAGAAACTTCTTTACATTTCAAGCAGCGACGTATAGATGCATATTTATGCATTTGTAGAGGTACGTTTAAAAATTGCTTTAAAATAATCTAACTACAAGTAAAGGAGGATGTTTTTCTATTTCAGATCCTCTTATCTTCACGTTCGCTTTTTTTCAGCTACAATAGCTCATTGCAGTGTGATGAATAATTTATTACCAATGAATTAAAATATGTGTTGAATTAATTCAGTTCTTTTTTGACGTCTTTTCTTGTTTTCTTTTATCACAGTTGTTGATGCAAAAACCTTTGACGTACAGAAAATAGAGAATCCCAGCACAGGATTAGCTTTTATTGGCGACGTAATTATGTTGGTTCCATGCTGATGTAATTGAAGTGAATTTTTATTGTCCTTTATTCTCACGATGGCACTAATTTTCAAAATAGCGCTGTCTGAGAATATGCGGTCTAACGTTTCCAGTACTATTCGACACTAGAAATTTAGTGGAAAAATCGATTTTTGGAAACGGAATTATTATTTCTTATTCAACGATATTTTTATTTTGTTTGCCTTAGAATATTCCATAGACATATTAAACCATTTTTCAAGGGATCCGCAAACTTATAAAATTTCTAATAAATACCGTTAAATCTTCCTATTTTGGTTGAATTAACATTAAAGGTACCAGTAAATACCTTGAAATTGTATCAAAATTAAATCGGCAGTTGTAAAGAGGGGATATGACATTTAAAAAAAAATTTTGTATTGGCGGAAGCATACCTGTTAAAAAATACAGAGGCTGTTCGCACATTTTTCAGACGATTTTGGTTAGCGGTAATAAAAAATCGTTTGCTGCAAAAGAAATAATTGCAGTTGTACTATGTTTTTAAAAGTCAAAAATATCGTCTGCGGCTTGAGAGGTTTGTTTTTATCCAAAATGGCATTTTGAACGAAGCAGTGGTTCGAACGCTATATTCATGCTCTTTCCGAAGAGAAATATTCATATTCCGATATCCAAAAACGATGTGAAAAGCATGGTTTTGTGATATCTAAAGCGTCGATAGGTAATATCGTCAACAAGAAAGGAAAAAAAAACATCAAATTGGAGCCTCAAGTGGGACAAAAATTCCAAACACGTATCCAAGGAAGAAACGGACACCTTCGACTGTTGCAAAGGTACGTTGTTTAATGTTAAAAAGAAAATCCCCCCAGTCAAAGGACAGTTGCAAAATCATTAAAATGCTCGGTGCCCACTGTAAACAAAATGATAAACGTTGATTTAAATCTTAAGAAAGCGAAAACACGCAATGTGTATCGTCTTTCTCCAATGCATATCGCTGAATGCAGGACGCGCTGCCGAATTCTATATGGAAAACACTTATCCAAAGAAAAATGGAAAAAAATTGTCACAATAGATGAATCATGGGTATATTTAAATGATTGCAGCAAAAAAAAAGCCATTTATTATCATAAAAGGAGAGAAAAAAATTTAAGTACATGGCTCATAGAATCGAAAGAAAGTTTTTCTAATGGATTCATGATTGTTGCAGGTTTTTCATATAATGGCAAGTTAAAAATAAAGAGAGTAGAAAAAAATGTCACGATTAACTCCAAATACTATCAGGAACATATTTTATCGCCAATTTTTCTGAATCCATCTTACCGTCGCTTTACCCACAGTGCCATCAATCTGTGGAACTCCATCAAGACAAAGCTAGCAGTCACACATTAAAATCCACTGTAAATTTCCTAAAAGAAATGGAACAAAAAACCGGTATCAAGGCCATACCCTTCACTGATATCCCTACTAAATCTCCCGATGTATCACCTATGGAGTTTTGTGCTTTCGGACTTTTAAAATCTGCATTATCCAAACGTCGTCCCACAACCCTTACAGGACTCTGGAAATCTGTTCAGGAGGAATGGGATAGAATACTCTTCTGACACTTCAAAAAGCATTATTATCCTGGAAATTACGGTGTCGAAAGATAGTTCAGAATAAGGGTTATCAAATAGAACATTTAAAACACAAGAATTTTATGTAATTTAGTTTTGTGAATACAATATACACTGTCTAAAAAATGTGTGAACAGCCTCTGTAGTTATTATAATTTTTACATGAAAATTTGGGATTTTTAATTTAGTGCGGTTGTGCTTTATTTGTGAAAATGAATTCCTCTTTCCTTTATGAGAAAAGTAGGGGACTTACAGCAATAACCTCGAGGTCACGGTAGTACAATAAACTTGAATAAACTTAGAATTTTTCTTTTCTTACGGCGGACACTTGATCACTGATCATTCGTCACTACAAGGCCAGAATCGATGAGCCAACTGTAAAAGAGCACCTTTGTGTGTGTCATCACTACCCCAAACTAAGGGCATCACATTTACGTCCATTCCTGACCGCGGATTCGAACCAGGAACCTTCCGACCCAGAGGACAACAGCTTAACCACTAGACCGGTTGGTGAACATAAACTGTGAGAATAATAAAATATTTAAAAAAATCTTGATAGACGACGAAGACATGTTGAAATAACCAGCGAAAGAACTCTAAAGCGTATTGTAAGTTCCAAAAGAAAGCAGCACAGTAGATGAAGATGACCACGTTAAAAATAGCCAGCGATCGGACAGTATATTGCAAATTCTAAAAACGTCAGCTTGACAGATACCGATGACCACGTTAAAATAACCAGCGACAGGATTCAAGTGTATTGTAAGATCCAGGAGACATCCGTATGATAGACGACAATTATCACGTGAAATGCGTATGTTGCAAGTTCCAAAATAAAATCAAGGCCAACCATGAATTCTTTTAGTTTCTCTTCAAATAAAGGATGACTCAAGACAGGGAATGTTCACCTCTATCCTCAATAAATATATCTGAATTTAATATCTAAGTTGACTCAATCCGTGAATTTTTTGTATAGTTTTACACAGATCCAAAAAATATTAAATAGGATCAACTAAAAGATTCCAAGTGAACCGAAATTCCGGTTGGACACTCCCATCGTATTTTGAAAAGAGAACTTCTGAGTGGTGGAAGAAGATAAAAAGATGCGTTTGCGATGATGAGAGAGCTGATGGTAGTGGAAATATTTGGTCACCGTCCGCCTACGACGCCCTGTACTCCAATCTTTTCCAAGTGAGTGGCGAAAAACTGGTGTACAGTCTTTTTATAGTTGGCTCAAATATTCAGGTGGTCTATTTGCGCACCATTGACGGTCCGCGCCCTCCAGATTTGACTACATGCTCTAGTTCCAGTTAGGGATGCGACATCGATAGCAAAACATCGATGTTCAAAATTAAAACATCGATGTTGATAATACATCGACCCAAAATCATCGATGTTTTTAAAATTCATTGTATATAAACTTTTTCCCCATTTTGTTAAAACTGGTTTAGAAACTTGTGATGCTACATCGACAGAAAAACATCGATGTTCAAAATTAAAACATCGATGTTGATAATACATCGCCCCCAAACCATCGATGTTTTTAAAATTCAGTGTATTTAAACTCCCCCCCCCCCATTTCTAAAAACTGGTTTAGCAACTAGTGATGCGACATCGGCTCCAATACATCGATGCTTTTTTGTAAAACATCAATGTTTAGAAAACATCGACATCGATGTCGCATCCCTACTTTTCAGACCCTTCACCCTTGGTCACTTTGGTCTAAAAGTATGTTCAATTTGCTGATTATGAAAATTATGCTACTTGGTCATTTTTAAAATTTTTATAACGGTACTTTTTTCATTAAAAATAAAACATCGACAAAGTTAAAACATCGACAAGTATAAACATCGATGTTACCAAAACATCGACCCCAATACATCGATGTTTTTTAAAAAAACATCGATGTTTTGAAAACATCGACATCGATGCCGCATCCCTAGTTCCAGTTCGACAAAAAGTCCACCCTAAAGCAACCCTACTAGCGTCTCTTTTTGATTGAGGTTGAGAAATCAGATAATTTGTTGTAATTAAATTTCGACTAAACGTTAAGATTTGAAATCACCACCAAAGCTTTTGTTTTGACCAAAGCTTTTGTTTTGACCAAAGCTTTTGTTGACAAACACGTCGAGTGTGGTTTCAAATCGATACGATAATAACTGGCGAAGTTATTATTTTTTTAGATAATTATTAATGTGACCGGGTGACAACTTTATTGCTGATCAGGGGATGTCTCCTAAAAGTCCCGAAACGCTGCAGTTTTCTGGCCCGTTGGCATTCAGACTTGGTAATAGAAATGTTTTCGCTGGAAATAAGGTGTACTTTCAAAACGCACCGTTTGGGGTTCTTAATGGATGAATTAAAAAGTGGTGCATTATGTGCCTTGTTGGTGGGTTATTTAAAAATGTAACTCTTGCATTAGCGTTACAATACCTTTATACCAAGACCCTGTAAGACCTGTGTAAAGAGAGGATTTCATGAAGTAACTTACATGGGAGGAATGAATTGTCTAATATACGAAACTTTGTAAAAAAATGACATGTGCTACAAATGCCACCTTTTTACAACTTCTGGTTAGCAAAGACATCTGTGAGCAGACGAATACTGACGTATTCTGCCAACAGCGCCCTCTACACATATTTTATGTTCCAATTAGTGCGTTTTGATTGTTTGGTTTGGAAGAGTTAGGTTAAAAGTGTGCTTTTGAACGTTTTTGTATAATGGAATCCAATTCTTCTGAAGGCAATGTTATTGACGGATGCGTCAAAAGAGAAAATAAAGAATCGTGAACTGTACCAAGTAAATGTTATGAAGAAAGCAAGTAAAAAGAACAAGCTATGTACACCATGCTGGTAAGTAAATATTATTTCAATGAGCGTCAATCGAACGCGTTCATGCTTATTGTGAAATCTAAATGGACTGATTTTTTAACGCAGGTAATGTTGTAACTGCCAGATCTACAGGCCCTGACTGTGACCGGCCCAAACTTTCTTGTTTCTCCAATATCGTTTTCAAAAATAACAATCGATTTTAAGGAATTGCCTAATAAAGATACACAAGATTTATTTTTAACTTCACATATTAAAAGAGATGTTACTTGTAGAAAGAGAAGCGATACAGGTACGTCTACTATCTTTGCAATCCTAAGATTTTAAAACATGAAACCGTTTCTCGCACAGGGTAAAATATTCGAAAGTAACTGTGTGTAAAAGGCACTTGTTTCTATACACAGTATAACTAAAACCAATGAACATTCACATTCGTTTCTAATTTCTGACGGATGTAGGGGACAAAACAAAAATAATTATCTGCTAAGAATGTATATGGCCAATTAAACTACAAGTGTTTGAAAAAGTTGAAACATTTTTTCCTACTAGGAGTCACTCATTCCACCCCTTCGACAAGGAATTTCCGACAGTGAAACTTTTAATTCGTAAGGCTGATCGGATCTAGTCATCTGACGAGTATGAGGAGCTCACAAGAAAATCAAGCAATACCGGAAGATTTAATGTTGCAAAAAGGTAACTACCTAAGATGTAAAGGAGTTTAAACAGTGGTGACCCTCATTTAGTAAGAATACATGCATTTCTGATGACAGTTATGGCTGGCATGTAAGAAAAGAGGACAAAGTTGCCATCAAGATATCTTTTGTCAGCCACATTATCAACAAATAAAGTTATTGCATCAACATACATTCATGGTTTAAGTAAGAACACTTTCACACTGAAGAAACAAAGCATTATTTTCACTGGGTTTCCGGGCCAACCAGCATTCTGGACAGGAAAGGTTCCAATCAATGCAAAAGAGATAGCTGATGTTGGGTAAATGCTTCCAGTACACATCCCGGAGCAACATATGAACTTTTACTCGCCTCTAATGCAGCGTCCAACCACCAGTGCAGAAGTCAGCAATAGTGAGGCTGATGATTAATTTTTATTTTTCCTTTTTTAACTCATTTTGAACTTTTTCATAACAAAAACGTTGTTTTTATAATGTCATTAATGTGGTTTTGAAGTCTTATAACTAAAAATATATAATTTTATTCATAACATTATGTTTTCTATACTTTTCTAAGTAATTTCAATGTAATACTAGGTAAAATGCGTAAAAAGGGGATACGTGGGAATTTTTTGTAATTTTGTGAAGAGTAATTTTGGTAAGGTGTTCAATAACAAAACTCATGAATTACACTTGGATTATAAGTGGCTATATAATATCGATTAACTGAAATTTCTTCCTTAGTTTATGAACACCGCAATTAAAGTGGTACACCTTTTAATCTCTAATGTAAAATTTGAGTTTTATAACATATCCCTTTTACATTTGCGGATTCAATTATGAAGTGGACTGTTTGTTCAAATTATATTTGATTCGATATAAATATTAGTTTGTGCTGCGCAATGCATTTCATCGATTTAAAATTGATTTTCGGAAACGGAATTGTTATTATTGAACAATGTTTTTATTTTTGTGGCCAAAAAACTAAACTAGGAACTCTGCATATCCGAATCGGTTCAGCCAGAGACCGTCGTGAACAAGGGGGATGTCTGTTAAATCTATCGTGGCCTCAAATGTTCTTACATTGACATAGTGTGGAAGTTTGGAGAGTATGGTGTCAGTTCAAGTGGGGTCATCTCGTCGTCTGATCGTGGTTCAAAATTGTCTACCGTTCTCTCATCCTTAGAAATTGATCCTGGCGTCGCCAACAACTCGTTGTGTTTTCCAATGCGATGTTAGTTAACTACCTACCAGCCTTTCTGACAGTCCTTATATGAGCCGTTTAAAGCCAAGTGGTGTAAGTCCATTAAACATTGTTGCGAGATAGAGACTTTTAGTTGAATAGTAGCCATAGAGTTATATTGACTACATAATCTTGTGCTGCCATCTGTGTGGTTGTTTTGGGAGTCAGGAGTTACACCACCTTTCCTATAAGTCAGGCCTCGAAATAGATTTTTTAATACAGGTGCACTTTGTGCACCTAAGTTTTTAAATTAGGTGCACAGGTTATATTTTAGGTGTATATTATAAAAAAAAACGTAATATACGAGCATTAATGTAATGTACACTACTTTATTAGTTGGAGTAGTAGATAGTAATTAAAAATATTTTAAACATCTAAATCCTCCCTTCTCCTGCGCACGGCTGTCGCATCAGTCGCTTCAACAGCGCCACCTGGAAAATGTTTCGATGATAGGAAAGTTCTGGTGGCAGTATCACAAATAAACCTTCCTCTTGTATAAACACGTTACGGACACCAGCGATTTGGTTTCGCATAGTGCGTATTTAGGAATTTTAATTACGTTCCTTTAGAGCGAGAGTGGTCGATACTAATATTTTGTTCCAACATCAAAATAACACAAAACATGTTTCCCTCCTTTTTTTAACGTTAGGTGCACTGCGTGCACCTAGCGGAAAAAAATTAGGTACTCAATTTTATTTTCATATGCACAGTGCACCTGTGCACCCGGGTATTTCGAGCCCTGCTATAAGTAGTTTTACATATTCAGAATTTGTTACCAGCATTAACTCAGATTTTTCAGAAAATGGACTTATACCACTTTGGCTTTAACAGGCTGATATGTTAAACTTTGTAACACTGAATGAGATGGGGAGAAAAATCAAACTGTACTTACAATAATTAGAAAATTCCATGGATAGATTTGGTCATTTTTCCATGCATTCTTAAATTAAGTAATTTTAAGAATTTGTTCCGAGTATGTTATAAAGTGTATCATAATTATGAAATGAACTGTTTGTTTACTAACTGAACTATATTTACTTAATAAACTATATTTTAAGCAACGGAACTGTAAGTTTGTGCTGTGCAATGCGTTTATTTGTGTAGTCATACAAGGTAAAATATAAACAAAAACGCTTAATTTAAACGTGTTTTAAAACGTGCATCATGAACCGTGTATTCATCTTGTTGGATATTCTCCTGTTCTTAACTGTTTAAATATGTGCAAATCCATCGTATGCAAATCAGGCTAGATTTGCATATGAAACGCCATTTGATTTAGTCAAAGTTATATATAAACGAAGTCGGTTTATATTCTGTGCTCTCACGGATCCAAATACTGGGTGTTTGTATGTTCTTTTATGAGTTGTTATTTTATCTGTTAAGTCTTATATTTTTACGGAACTTTTAAATCTCACCGTGGCTGTCTATTATTAAACTGTGATATATTATGCATCCTGCACTTCTCACCTCTGCTAGATTTTTAGCTCGTTAACATAACACATCTGACCGTGTTTTATGTGGTATTGTCGTCGGATCTTTTTCAAAGGGATTCATTCGTTCTGAACCGTCGACATTTGCCTATTGTGTTGCTTCTGTGTGACGTTATTAAACTGCCATACCATTACCACATACTTTTATTCTATCATGTCACAAATAAAAGTAAAGCATGTATGTATGAGCAGTCAATATACATTATGAAATATAGCAAAATTTAATAAATAGTATTAATATTATTGGTAGCACATATGCATTTTTCAGTTGCAAGGGATTTAAGCTTTAATTAATTATGAATGCGTACATTGCAGAATGGTACTAATAAAAAAAATACTTTTTTGAATAATAGTACACTTTTTGACGGGAAATAGCTATATACTGGCAAAAGTTCTGCACAAATTTCTCACTTTTTACAAAATATACAAAAAAATATTTTCTATTGAAAGTCGTATCAAAGTTTTAATAAAAGTAACCATTAATAATGTTGTTATTAAACCTACGAAACGCGAATTTCAAAAAATTGTAAATCCTCCTGTCTGCTAGTTTACCGTCTGTCTAGACCGTCTGAATGCAAAGTCTCTCGTTGGTTATTATATCACTGTCATCACTATATACCGTTTTGTTTAATCAGTTTATAAGCTAAGAAAGTGATCTCATTTAACAACTGTTAAAAATAAAATTTAAAACATATTTCTGTGACGATATGTATTGAATTCCCATAAATATTGCATCGTAGATTTATCATGATAGCAAAATTGCGTAGCAATTATACTTAATGAATAAAAAGAAAAATTTAACTCGTCAACATGAAAGTAGTAATAGTTAGTTTGTAGATTGTTTAAATGCTAGAAACATTGTATTAACCCTCTGAGTTATTACGAGATATTCTAGTACCTTACTATTGATTTAACCCTAAAACACACATAATGACCACAAAGCCATCGAGTGGCCAAAATCTAAAACCGATTTCCAGTCATTTAGAGAAAGCTGCAAGTTGCATAGAGAAATACTGCGTGTGACTTCCAAAGGTCTGGGATACGCATGTAATGAAAAATGAAATAAAAAGACAATTTACAAAATTTTTAAATCAGCTAAAATTGAATTAAAGGGAAGTTATCTGAGATGAAAAATTAAACAGTCAAAGTAAATTAATCTCCAAAACACTTTAGAAATGCAGCCGTGGTTGTTGAGTGCACTGGCAATGGTACTATGTGGGTGAGGGACTGGAATGCAATGGTCGTCCATACATTATCACCAAGTGATGTACCAGTATGGCGATACATAATGCAAGAGTCGTTCAGTCTGTCACCACAGTGCTCGGATGTGAGTATCATTATGTTGAAAACGGAATCGAGATTCCTATGTAAAGACGAAGTCATGCCGTTCGTTTGTCTATGTGTGACGTTCCAAGCATTATTACTGCCGCAGACACTAGTGGTGAAGACACAAAAGCAATCGCAACAATGGACACCTAGCGAAAATTCCGTGCTGCTGCAGACAAAGTTGAAATGAACATTTGCGCCTAAACTTCAGATATACAGCGGTGGCTGATGAGTTCACCGGTACTGATTACTAAGTGGGAGCGTGAGTAGAATTCATGCGATGGAACCCCATGCCACAATCCACGTGATGTATCAGTGTGGCGATGCATAATACAAGAGTCGTATAGTCTGTCACCGCAGTGCTTACAAGTGAGGATCGCTATTTTGTAAACGGAGTAGAGATTCGTATTTAGACGAAATTATGATTTTCTTTCATCCATGTGTGGTGCTCCCAGCTTGTGAGAGAATGAGAATGAGAATGAACTTCCCAATTGAGAATGAGTCCTAGAGAAGTTAAAGCAATGGATTCCTAGATAAATTCTCCGCTTCCGCAGACGACGTTGAATTGTACGTGTTCAAAAAAGTAGTGTACAACACACCCCGATTCTTGAGTTAGGATTATTTATGTTGCTGTATGATTTGCAATAACCATGCACATAAGATGGCTATTCTTTCGTTTGGCGGTGTGTCGAGGCTGCAGCTATCGTTCACATAGGTACGTTCCTCCTTCTGCACCCATAGTTCATATTCGCATCACTATGATGATTTCGTCTAGCACCGATTTCACGGAAGGATAATCAGTAGTTGCGAAGCCACTATTATTCTGTCAAACTCAGAAACGTCCTGCTATTACAGCTGTATTTTTTGATGAGGCATTATTAAACTTCCGATACACAGTAACAGACATCAAACAGAATTAAAATATTTAAACGGGCTCTTTGTTCTCTCTGTTTATTACACCTTACAACAAACGTTATCATCCAAAGATAATTGGTATTGCACGCTTACATCATGGGTTTGCAATCTTTGATGACCAGTAGTGTCTAAAACACTTTTTATAGATTTAGCTTAAAATTATACTGGTAATAAAAATAAGCATTATCTTTTCTAAAATTGATAATTCTTATCTTTTTAAGTGCTAATTTTGAACCTTGTAATTTTTATATTTATTCTCATCTTTGCATATTTCTAAAGAAGGCGTTAAAATAAAAATAAAAATGCTATTTTAATTTGCGAAGGAGCTAATTAATGGAGAATTATTTTTTGCAAACAAGTGCTATATTGAGATGATGCTGTAAGGCTCTAGTAATGTAAGATGTCAATACTGAAAATATTATCTCGGCATAAACCAAATTGTCTTCTATATTCCTTAAGTCTTCAATAATTGACATGCATGTTTTTGCGTGCAACTATAGGATTCTAGAAGAAAGACCCGGCTTTGCTCGGGTTGAATTAATAATATGTTGATTGAAAAGTCATCATCAATCCTTTTTCATAAAATAATCTTATCATCATTTGAATGTACGGGGAAAAAAATTTAATACCAATTTAACTTCTCCATTGCTTCTACAATTTACTTCGGACGCAAATATGCATATATATATGTTGTATCCAACCATATAATCCATTTCATATTCGTCACACTTCTGTTGAAGTTGATTTTAAGTTTTCGAGTGACTACGAATATTTCCGTGCATTCCATTTCATTAAAACTGGCGAATTTTCGGTGTATAGTCTTGCACTTAATTTTCCTATGAATATGTTTTCATTTAGGTAATATACCGGAACACATAATGCAAACAGAAACAAAATTCCAATCCTTAAAAAAAGGCAGAATTTTGAAAAAATATCTGTTCTAGCGTGTTGTATTTCAACTTCCTGAATATATTCTGAAGTAAAACAATTCGACAAAAAACTTGAACAATATTGATGAAGACAATGATTTATAAGCTAAAAATAACACATATTTATAATACTTGGGAATCCTCAAATATGATCGCAATCATCTCGTTTTCAATTCAAATACCCCAAAAAAGAATTATAAATCAAATAAAAAAATTAAACATTAATTATGAGGTTTCCAGATACCGAGTAGCAAAATTACGTTTTTATGAACAATGAGTTTATCGTTTGGGCTTTTCGTTCTCCATTATAAAATTTAAGTAAATATGAAATTATGTGTTCTAAATATTCTTTCTTCATCAATCAAATATTTATAAATATTATTTTCATCATGGGAAGACGTAAAAATTCAGTTCAAACATGAACATTATAATTTAATTTGTTTTAAGAAAATTGTTTTTCGATCAACACTGGTAAAGCAATCTGAGATGCGTATAGCAATCGTTTTACACTCAATGTTATTTCTATGGCGTTTTCAAATTGCTTTTAGGTCAATTTTAGGCCGCTTAGGATTCGAATTTTTCAAAATCCTTTCTTAGTGCACCCCTACTGTATAAGAAGAAACACCCTGCAAAATTTCAGCTTCCTAGGACTTTTAGTTCTTGAGATACAGTGATGAGTCAGTCAGTCAGTGAGTGGTATTTGAATTTTATAGATTTCTGTTTCGGGGATGTCTTTAAACTTTTAATCAACTTCCTACAAGACGAGACTCGAATGTCCCGTGAAAACTCATCAAATGTCAGGCGGTTAGAAATGCTGTTACTTTTTCGTATTTTTTTCTTTAAATATTAAATATAGGTCAGATGTCCATTCCTTACTTTGTTAAAACTTCTTTAAAACAAATATTTCAAATATTTCTGCTTATCAAAATTTATTTTTATTAATTATTTTGCCTTATAGACAGATTTTTATAGCTACACTTAATTTACATCCGTAAATTACATATACATTTCTCTGAAAATATTACTATCTTGAACATGTTTCAGCAAAGGAACAATTTAATTTTAATACTATAAATCTGAAAATTTTAGACAAATACAAATTTCTGTTTTGATTAAAATATTGATTATCCATGCTGAAGTTTAATTTTGACAGTATAAACCACCTTACATTTCTACTTATGGAGAAATTAATCATATTATAATTAAAAATTTGTAAAATAGTAAAATCAAATGTCTTTTATCAAAACAACATAATTGCTCCACCTATTTTGTCTCCTACAATGCAAAACGACTTGACTATTTATGTTATGTTTTAATTCCTTTGAACAGGGTTTTTAATACAATTTGAGGACTAGATTTTGAATTGCTTTAACTCTCTGATATAGGTAAAATTATATTTAGTTCCGTAATTTTAAGAGTATGTAATTTCTAATTTAAACCTATTGAAAAATTTGAAATAATCAAAATACTAATTTCAACAATACATAGTATCTACTGTCAGACCTATTTACAGCTAATTTGGTTTATCCGAAATTTGAGATTAGACATATGAAACCGTCCCGCCCTAAGGCATACGATGTAGTTTTCGGTTGCGAGCAACCTTGCCCAGCACATGCGTTGTCGCCTTTGTTTCTCAATATTACATTTATGTCAATGTTTTTGGGCAACAGTGCGACAGTGTTATAAACAAAACTAAACCAAAAACATTAATTAGTTCAAACAATTGTGGTCTTTTTACAAAACATAATCTACACAAAAGTGCATTTACATTTCTCAGTTCGTAATTCAAGTAAATAGGCTCGGGATATAGCTAAATGGACGTACATAATGATAAGTACGGTTTATATTTTAGGCACCGCAAAGAAACCAGTTAGGCCCCATTTAGTTACAAATTAGTGTGCTTTTTTTTGGATTTGGATGGGGACGGTTTATAAAGGCAGCGTCCCCTAGTGGTGTTAGTTAGTAATTTCACAATTTATTAATATTTACAATGTCTTGCCTGTATACTATTCGACAATACACACAGGCTTACAACCATCAAGCTAATACGATACATATATGCAATAATATATACAATCCTATTTTCTATACGATACTATTTTCGATACCATTCTACACTGCTGTTTGTAAAAAATGCAACACCATGAAGGAATCATCCGAATGAAATGAAATCTGCAGCAAATGTCAATTATAGAATGTTATGCAAAGTAATAAAGTTTGAGAGCACCACGCATACGTGGTGTGAGCAGCTCCCTCTGAACTGATGCTAAAATTGTATAAATAAAGGGCTGTAGCGGGACGTAGAAAATAGTGCATGGCAACCTTTTAATGGCTAACGTTTAGTGAGACCTAAGTATACCTCGACAACGAAATGGGTGAAATTTCAACAACTTACGGAGTTTGAACGGGGGAGAATTATCGGACTTCGTGAAGGAGGATCTTCCTATCACGCAATAGCAGCTCGTGTGCAGCGGAACAGTTTCACAGGGATGCGAGTTTGGAAGCAGTGGACCGACCAGCACCGGACAACTCCAAAAATTGGGAGTGGACGACGGAAGGTGACGTCAGCGCGCGATAATAGACACCTAGTCCACATGGCTGTGAATGACCGTACAGCTTCCTCCCGGCAGTTAGCAGTACTTTGGTCTACTGCTACAGGTGTACTAATGTCGGCTTCGTCAATTTACCGATGTCTGCTGCATCGTGGACTGCGTACAAGGATTCCTTTATACAGGACTTTATTCTTACTTTAGGATACTTTATTCTCCCTCACGCCAAACCATCGACGGCTGCGCCTGCAATGGGCTCGTGAGCACAGAGCTTGGTGGTCTGATTGGCAACAAGTTGTCTTTTCTGACGAATACCTCTGTAATTTGTGGAACCATGATGGCCTCATTCGTGTTAGCCGCTATGTCTTTTGAACGCTGCCTTCCAGAGTGCGTTATCGAACGTCATAGTGGCCGAACATCCGAAGTTATTTTATGGGTTGCGATTTCGTATCATGGACGATCTCAGCTACTACGAATTGAGGGTAATCTGAAAAGCAACAGGTACGTACGCGAAGTGCTAGAGCCCGAAGTCGTACCCTTCCTTCAAGGCATCCTTGGATCTATCTTTCAACAGGATAATGCACGCCGAAATGTTGCAAGGAATATTCGAGACTTTTTTTCAGCCCAACACATGCAACTTCTTCCTTGGCCTGCTTATTCGCCGGATATGTCGCCTATTGGGCACGTGTGGGATTTGGTTGGTCGGCGTCTCTCTCGTGAACCGCGTCCTACAGCTTCAAAAGACGAACTTTGGGTGCGCATACAAACAATATGGAATTCTCTTTCACAAGCAGACATTCAACATCTGTTTCTCTCCATGCCACGTCTTATAGCAACACTTATTGCAGCACGTAGTGGCTACACCAAATACCGATTTCGGACACTTAATATTATTATTTTGCTTTGAAAATTTATTCATTTATTTGTACGAATACAAGCCGTTTGTGCATTACTAAATTTCATTTAATTCTAATAACTCCTTCATTGTGTTGCATTTTTTACAAACAGCAGTATATATACAAACACCGAGATATATGTACAATTTTTGCATTTCTGTCTCCCATTGCTACATTGTATCCTTTTCTATCATGGGATTTTGCTATAACAAATCTTCTACAATCTACCCAAATCAATACGTATGTACAATGATGTATACAATCCTATTTTCTACACTATACTATTTTCAATACCATTCTATATACAAACACCGAATTCTATGTACACTTTTTCATTGCATTCTCTCATTGCTATATTGCGTCTATATCTATCATGGGATGGGACATAATAGATCTTCTAGTCTTACTTCAAAAAGTCGATTGGTTACGATCTTAAGGTCTTGTCCTGACTTATTACTTGTTTATAGTAGTTTCTTTCTACTTTTTTGTGGTCACGTTGAAAAAGGTCCTTTTTGATGTTTTCTCACAGTTTGCACTTGTAAATTACGTGAGCAGGCAGCACTTTGAATTCCTTCTCCACATTTGCATTTGCTCTCCTTATTGAAAAAACGTTTCTGATACAGTCCAAATACACCGCGACCAGTGATAAATCGATTGATCTCAAAAATCCTAGAAGTCTCCTCTATGATATGTCCTTGTATTTTGTGTTTACAGAAATATGAGATGTGGAATTAAATTGAATTATTTGTGAAATACGAAACATTTTAAATTTCATTGGTGGTTCATAGCCGATATTGTGTTGCTCTAGTACGATAGCTCTAGTAATTGAAAATATCCAAATAACCAACACATTGGTGGTTGTTTCGACTATGTAACTCTTTCCATTTGCAAAACTGACTAGATCTTGAGGAATGAGAAATCTCGTCAACACCACTTAGAGTGTCACGAGGTGTTTATATAAAATACGAACTGAAATTTGAGTTTAATATTAACTTCGTTCCTCAAATATTGATTTATCATTTGTCATTTTTTTTAATGGACTGAGTAAAAGAAAGTCAACTAAGTTCATTTGAAAAATGTACGGGAAAAAAGGTGCGATGGTTATAAAGGTAAAGCGACTAGGACAATAAGTCATAAGAAGAAATTGAAGCACCGATTAAATACGATCGTAGAATTGTCCCAAGAACATTAAAGTATCATCAGAAAGTCGACTCGAGTGAAAGTGGGAAATTTGTCTTCGTAAGCGGTTATTTGAGTTTCTTTTAGAGACAAAGTTGAAAGATTTGAAGGAGAAACAACTGACTCTCTGGAAGGATACTTATATTCGTTAAGAGCACAGATAGACTTAGTTATTACGAATAGAAACAGGAAATAGCACGGATAAAATCTGTTGTAGAATAAAACTCAGAAAAGGAGAAAATAGGAGCACAACTCATAATTTTTATAAAGATAAACAGTTTTGGGTTGTTTTATAACAGTTTGTTAAATAAAGCCTTTGCTTTTGAAATCATTTTGTTATGATATGTTATTCTAAGAAGTTATGTAAGAAATACTACAAAATGTGGCGAAGTAATGGTTCATAACTCTTAGAGAAAATATTGGATTTTGTACCATTTTGAGTACTTTTAGAATAATTGAAAAGAGTTATTTATCCATCATCATTTTTATAGCGTTAAATAGAGAGATATGATTTTCATTTTGATAGATTCATGAATAGTTCTTTCATGCTATGACATCATTAGTTTCACTTTATAAGCTTTACAGCGACAAAAGTATTTTAAGTTGCAATATTTCCTATCAAAATTTTAATTGGCCAAGGAAACGTAAGTTTCACAAGGCTGGCAAATTAATTGTTTAATGAATCGTATTTAATGCAAATCAGAATGGGATGAATTTTCTAATTTATTTATTTTTCATTACTTCAAGTTTTATGTATCTAACTTTCTTTAGAACATTGATGTCAACTATAAATCATATTTTTATCACAATCCTGATCACTTCTTCGTAAATTTTATTTATAATAAAATTTATCATCAAAAATATCTTGAATTTATGCTCTAAAAGCTGTCTTACTCGAAGACTACATGTGGTTACCTTAAAAAATAAAATATATTTATCACGAAAAGTTTCTAATTGGAGAATGATTGTTTTCATTTTAGCTTTTTCACCATTCTTTCTTCGTGTTACATCACAATTCCTCTGCATATAAATTAAAATATGTTTCTTTAATTTTGTAGCAATATCTGTAAAATGTCTTCTACATTTTATGTTTTGTATCTCCGTAATAATAAGGGCTTTATATGAGGTATATATTCTACAACGAATGTTATGGAATTTAACTTAGATAAAGAAGAAAATGGAAAAAAAAACCACGGTAATTCGTAAAGATTTGAGATTGTAGTACACTTGAACTTGTAATATAGTGTTGCAAAGGGGTTCGGTTAACTGCATGAAATGAATGCTCCTGAGATAATGATGTTTCTAATTAATGCTTCTTTAATACTTATTTGAAACGAAAACAAATGCACAGGTTATTTGTCCGATTTTTTTCAAGGCGATGGCGATTGACGATTATGCTAGGAAACAAAAAATTGATGCAAACACACATATTTCCAATTAGGGATAAAAAAACGAAAACATAAAATCCTTGATATCGAGAGACCGTATCTACTAAACCATAATTAATAGAAACAAATCATATTTTCTAAAAGTCAAAACAAAGTGACAATAATAATTTAATCTTCCAAGTGGTCTTGAAGAGGTATATCGTCCATATATATCTGATTAATTTTGCTAATTACAAGTTATTTTTTAAACCAAGATATTTCCCATTTTTCTTCGATGACGAGATCAAAATCTGGCCAGGTTTCTTCAAATAACGAGTCGTCCATCAATATTTGGCCAGTTTTGCTAATTACAAGATACCTTGTCGAGACAACAGGAGAGTTAAATGTAAAAATAAGTATTGCAAAATTATTTATATTACATATTTGCATATTATGTGCATTTACACGTGTCATATTCATTGCTAATATGATATGGAAAACATTTCATGCTTCAATTTATGAAATACGTTCAAGTATTATACTCGCGCGCTTATTTCAGCCTAAAACGTACCTAAAGCCTCTTTGAAACTACTAGTTCTGTTATGCTTTTTACTTTTTACCTACAAAACGTATAGATCAAATGGGCTTTAAACCCGTCCAAATTATAAGCATTCAGTATTTTTCTTAAACTTACATCAAATGAATTTTTAATGAGGTTAATTTTGAAGCAATTGGTTCTTGGACTCTAAAATGTCAAGTTAATATATTTCTATATTTTCAAACATATAAATTTCACGAAATCGTAACATTATTTCAAAAATGTGCAGTTATTGTGTCTGTTACAAGGCTTGCTCATATTCATATTGAAGTAAATGTCAAATATAGACCTGTAGACCGGAAGAATAAATATCCAACTTCAATTTTCCGAAACTCATAGAAAAGTTTATTAAATCATTTATAAACCAAACGCACAAAGCACCGTTCCGCACGTATTTCATTTAAAATAAAGTTTCGCTCCTTCACTTGAAACTATATTTGCGAAATAACTTATCTCTTCAAGAATTTAAGACAAATTTGCGAATAGTACGTCTTTTATTGCACGTGCAAATATTCGTAAGAAATAAAAATACGAATGACAGATTTATAAACCAATTTTGAGAAGTTTGGATAACTGAGCTGTCAAAACTTTATGAAGTACTAGCGAAATACCCGACCTTACTCGGTTTGAATTCGTTTACTCTAGATTGAAGAGATAATCAAAATATATAATGACTTACGTTTTTTGTAGAATAAAAATTTATTTTAACACCTTTCGCCATCTTTATATTTTGTACAACTTACTTTGGACACAAATCCTACACATGCATATCCATTCATGCAATACATTTCACATACATCGCACAATTGCTGTATGAAAAATCTACAAAAAGACGAAAGGTGATAATAAGGTTACTACTATAAAAGACGATTTATAGGAAGATTTGGAATTACCTTTCTTAAGTTCTTTTCATGTGAAACTCAATTAATTAAAATTACGATTTACGGAGAGTGCTCTCGCACTCATAGTCAACAAAACAATATTTTTTTACCTGTGGCACTCTTGCCTCCAGTATGCGACATTATGAAATTTTGCAATCTTCTCCTGTCATTACTACAACGAATTTTTTAATGTTGGAAAAAGTTCTAGTTTGGATTTTTAAACATTATTATTCTTTCAATAACGACATTATTATTTAAATAACGGCATTATTGTTTAAATAACGGCATTATTCTTTAAATAACGGCATTATTCTTTCAATAATGGCATAACTACACTTAAAATTTACTGAAAATTTATACTGACTTACCTAACATTTTAAAGTCTAATACTTTGTGGTGCTGTTGGGTGTGATGAGAAGGAAAACACATTTATTAAAATAATAATTATTTAAAACAGAAAACAGCGAAATAGAACAAAATAAAAGTTGTCGGAAAAATTGTTCTAAAGATATTAATTTGTGATTCATTTTTATCTCTTGATCTCGCACAGTTGCCACAATTTACAACTAAAAGTGCACAAAATTTAGAAATGTGAAATTAATTCAGAGCGAAAGAAACAGATAATATCACTGCTCACGCGATCTTGTTCATTCTCGTATCGTTGACAAATATCGTCTGTCTCAAATATTCCGAAATCGTTTTCATTGCGCTAAGAACAAAAATAAGACTCGAAATAAATGAAGTATCAAAGCTGAAATTTCATTAAAAAATATTATTTTTTGAAGAATAATTACTTTTTCAGCAGTACTGGTAAAACAATCGAAGTAATCGTAATATTCAATAGACATTCCAATTTTTCCAAAACTACCAAATTACGATTGATTTAAGTATACTTACTCAGGTGTTTTAGCATGAAACTCATCTAAATATAACAATAAAGAAATGTTTAGTATTGCATTCACTAAACTAATAGATAATGTATAAAATAAAATACAATGCAATCAAATATGTGGAATACAATTCATGCGATGTATACACAAACACACAAACACAAAATCGAGCATAGAACAGAAAGACGGACAGACAGACTTTCGCAACCAATTCCACTCACTAAATCAAGATAAGTACTCACTGTATGCAAATTTCCATGAAAATATCTTAAACCGCGTGGACGTGTATAGGGCACAACATACAGACAGACAGACAGACACCAAACGAGAAAAAGGCGGATTCGGCATCAGAAGGGTCCAAAACGGATAGAAAACTTGAAATGGGTCGAAAATATTGAATGTACAAACAAACACTCCATTCTTATTTATATAGATTAGAAAATAGTTAGAACTGCGGATTATATTTCAAAACTTAGAACTACAAGTGTATATTTAACGCGATATTTATTATTTAACTTTTTTTAAATAAATCGCTAAATTCAGCAGAGCGATAAATATACATCCTTAACTCGAATTTTAAGATCTGTTGAAGTTAATGTTATGTTCCTCTCTTTTTCAGATAAATAACCTGTTATCTATGCAATCCTTTTGAATAAATCCTCCATTAGAGACTCCATAGCATTAATCTTGAAGTAAATTTAGAAAAGGGATCAAGAAAAATGAAGAGTACAAATAAAATAAATGTAATAACTCTGAAATGTGATAGGAAATTAGAAAATTTATAGGTCATTCAAACAAATAAACAGGTTTTATATTCGTATTTCTTCTGTCCCTACAAGATAAGCCTTATTTATTTCCAAACGAATTCAATAGCATGTAAATGATTTATCGGTAGTTTTAAATATTCATCAAAACCACACTCCTGTTCGGGAATGGGGACAGAAACATAACTCATAAGCTTATTTTATGGGATGTTGCATCAGTTTTGAGTATCTTCTCGTCTACATTAAATATCGTCCTTTAATCCTTATCAGGCAGATGCATTCGTGTAGAGTATATTGTTTCCATTTTTATGTTTAACTAGAAAAATACCCGACCTTACTCGGTTTGAATTGGTTTACTCTAGATTGAAGAGATAATCAAAATATATAATGACTTACGTTTTTTGTAGAATAAAAATTTATTTTAACATCTTTCGCCATCTTTATATTTTCTACAACTTACTTTGGACACAAATCCTACACATGCATATCCATTCATGTAATACATTTCACATACATCGCACAATTGCTGTATGACAAAGCTACAAAATGACGAAAGGTGACACTACAAAGGTTACTACTACAAACGAACGGACGAAAGGTTACTACTACAAAAGACGATTTATAGGAAGATTTGGAATTCCTTTTCTTAAGTACTTTTCATGTTCAACTCAATTAATTAAAATTACGATTTACGGCGAGTGCTCTCGCACTCATAGTCAACAAAACAATATTTTTTTACTTGTGGCATTCTTGCCTCCGGTATGCGACATTGTGAAATTTTTCAATCTTCTCCTGTCATTATTACAACGAATTTTTTAATGTTGGAAAAAGTTCCAGTTTGGATTAATAAACATTATTATTCTTTCAATAACGGCATTATTCTTTCAATAACGACATTATTCTTTCAATAACGGCATTATTCTTTAAATAACGGCATTATTCTTTAAATAACGGCATTATTCTTTAAATAACGGCATTATTCTTTAAATAACGGCATTATTCTTTCAATAATGGCATAACTACACTTAAAATTTACTGAAAATTTATACTGACTTACCTAACATTTTTAAGTCTAATACTTTGTGGTGCTGTTGCGTGTGATGAGAAGGAAAACACATTTATTAAAATAATAAATATTTAAAACAGGAAACAGCGAAGTAAAACAAAATAAAAGATGTCGCAAAAAAATTGTTCTAAACATCTTAATTTGTTATTCAATTTTATCTCTTGATCTCGCACAGTTGCCACAACTTACAACTTAAAGTGTACAAAATTTAGAAATGTGAAATGAATTCAGAGCGAAAGAACCAGAAAAAATATCACTGCTCGCGCGATCTTGTTCATTCTCGTTTCATTGAAAAATATCGTCTGTCCCAAATATTCGGAAATCGTTTTCATTGCGAAAAGAATAAAAATAAGACTCGAAATAAATGAAGTATCAGAGATGAAATTCCATAAAAAAAATAATAATTTTTTGAAGAATAATTACTTTTTCAGCAGTACTGGTAAAGCAATCGAAGTAATCGTAATATTCAATAGACATTCCAATTTTTCCAAAACTACCAAATTACGATTGATTTAAGTATACTTACTCAGGTGTTTTAGCATGAAACTCATCTAAATATAACAATAAAGAAATGTTTAGTATTGCATTCACTAAACTAATAGATAATGTATAAAATAAAATACAATGCAATCAAATATGTGGAATACAATTCATGCGATGTATACACAAACACACAAACACAAAATCGAGCATAGAACAGAAAGACGGACAGACAGACTTTCGCAACCAATTCCACTCACTAAATCAAGATAAGTACTCACTGTATGCAAATTTCCATGAAAATATCTTAAACCGCGTGGACGTGTATAGGGCACAACATACAGACAGACAGACAGACACCAAACGAGAAAAAGGCGGATTCGGCATCAGAAGGGTCCAAAACGGATAGAAAACTTGAAATGGGTCGAAAATATTGAATGTACAAACAAACACTCCATTCTTATTTATATAGATAAGCGATTATTGTTTAACCAAACAAGGCTTTCAAGTCATGTAGTGAATTTGTCTTGGGAATAATATAATTGAATGCGTAGCATCAGATGGGGCAATACATGATATATATATATATATATATATATATATATATATATATATGCGTGTTTTTGTTATTTATCAATAGGATTTTAAACTGTTTTTCAGATGTGAAAAAATACCAAATATTCTTAAAACTACAACAGCCACTCCTCCTTTAGCCCACACATCACTACATATAAACATCTTGCCATCTTACAAATTTGATTCAGAATTAGACAAAAGCTGTTGAAAAAATCTTGGGAGTAATTGCTAAATAAATTTCAACTGACATCCTAAGAAGATCTCTTATAGAGAATTTTATATTGATGGTAGAGAGAACTGTCCACTGTCGTTTTTCAGTTGTGAAAAAATACCATATATTCTCAAACTACAATGTCTCTCCAAACATCACTACATAGAAACATTTTGCCACCTTTTAGATTTTATCTAGAATTATGCAAACGCTATTGTTTATCAGGTGGGAAAAAATACCAAATGTTCTTAAAATACAATAGCCACTTCTCCTTTAGCCCTAACAATACTATATAGAACAACATAGAAACATTCTGCCACCTTTTAGATTTTATCTAGAGTTAGAAAAAAACTGTTGGAAAAACCTCCTTTAGCCCAAACATTACTACATAGAAACATTTTACTACCTTTCAGATTTTATTTAGAATTAGACAAAAGCTCTTGGAAAATCCTAAGAGGAATTACTAAATCAAGTATCAATTAACATATTAAGAAGAGTTCTTATAGAGAATTTTATATTGATGTGTGTGTGTGTGTGTGTGTGTGTGTGTGTGTGTGTGGTATATATATATATATATATATATATATATATATATATATATATAGAGAGAGAGGCCACCACTATTTGCTGGCGCATCTAAGCAAAATCGTAATAAGGATACTGGACTCTGTTCGATCTGCTCTGTTCGAAATTAGGAAGATCGATCATTTAACAACCGTGAGATGTTATTTGCCACCTTTTCCTCGAAATGGATTGAAAATTTGGGTCTCTACTAGATGACACGAAGAGACGTAGAATCTTCTGGAATATGCTTAAAAGATTTATTTTGGTTTTAATGACGTAAGGGCCATATTTATGCACTGCGACACGTTAAGACAACGTTTCAAGGAATGGAAGACAACATTAAGTAATAGTGACGTTGTAAAGTAATTAAGGAGTACATACAAGGAGTTTTTCAATTACACTAAAGAGAGGAAATTCACTCTGGAAGAAGTCGAAACAACACCTCCTACAACTCTAAAATTGCTAGTGCAGTTGCAAGAGCCTCACTTTGTGTAATTTTGAGTGATCAAACTTTGGTGGATGGTTCTCTGCTTTGGAAATTATGTCAACTTTCTTTTCATGTCTAATGCCATATTTTTGTCACGCGCATATTGCCGTCATGTAATATATAAATACATATTGAACTTAATTTAGAAAATATCACTTTTTGATCTTACTACCACATATTATTAACTGTACGAAGCATGATTCAATCCTGTTTGTTTCATTTCTAGCATTGAGTTATAGAATCAAGAATGAAAATGGGGAACGCACAAAATGGGTAAGAACCGCTTCAACAAACCCTTTTTCGTGTCACTAAATAGCTCTATTTGATTGTCAGTTAATAAATTCATTTGCACAAGCGCACATTTAATATTGTTTTATTCCTGAATAAGTATGTGAAATTTTACAAATACGGTCAATCCTACCTTTCATCTGGAAACTTATTGGAGACAGATTCCCATCGTTTTGGCATACTGAATCTTGCCTCTCTTTTGCTCACAGGATTTCAGAGAACTTCGTCAACTCAAAGGATCTTCGATCAATTCAAAATTCCATTTCACAGCACCGATTATAAGATTTCATTCCATACCACTTTCTCTAACTTTCAACCCTTTAAACCATTCCTGTTTTCCTTTGGAAAACAACGTCTAGTATATCAGAATCATGGGATTAGATACCTTAGAATGCGGTTTCCGGTTCGAGTACAGGTCTGAGCAAATTATTTCAATACCTTTTACAGACGATAGTCAAGAAAATATCAGACTGGAAAAGAGTTTCCAGTTACATGATTATGAGATTAAATGCACAAACAGGGCTCTGAATTGTCTTGCATTAATAAATGAATAATGTAAGAGTAATGAATAATTGTAATTAAAAACAATAGAGTGGTTCAAAAGTCACTTTACCCTTAATGTAATAAATCTTGTACTTCAAAAAATTTATTTAGTTTTTTAACAACTGAATACAGTTTTTGGAATATTTTAGATATAGAATTTCTATCAAGTTTGGAATATTAAATCCCTTCAGTAATCGCTATTTTCCCAAGGCCGACTGTATGATTTCTGGGTAAATACAATAGAATATCAATGCTCCAAGTATTGTTCTATTATTTTGACACATTTGGTCATGCATACATCTTCTACTATTGCAAAGGTACGTTGTTTAATGTTAAAAGAAAATCCCCCTAGTCATTGAAAAATGGAAAAAAAATTGTCCCAATAGATAAATCATGGGTGTATTTAAATGATTGCAGCAAAAAAAAGTAATTTATTATTATAAAAGGGGAGAAAACAATTTAAGTCCATGGTTCACAGAATCAAAAGAAAGTTTTTCTAAGGGATTCATGATTGTTGCTGGTTTTTCATATAATGACAAGTTAAAAATAAAGAGAGTGGAAAAATATGTCAAGATTAACTCCAAATAATATCAGGAACATATTTTATCGCCAATTTTTCTGAATGAAATACCATCGCTTTACCCACAGTGCCATCAATCTGTGGAAACTCCATCAAGACAAATCTAGCAGTCACACATTAAAATCCACTGTAAATTTCCTAAAAGAAATGGAACAAAAAAACGATATCAAGGCCATACCCTTCACTGATATCCCTGCTAAATCTCCCGATGTATAACCTATGGATTTGTGTGCTTACGGACTTTTAAAATCTGTATTATCCAAACGTCGTCCCACAACCCTTACAGGACTCTGGAAAGCTGTACAGGAGGAATGGGATAGACTACCTCTTCTGACACTTCAAAGGGCATTATTATCCTGTAAATTACGGTGTCGAAAGATAGTTCAGAATAAGGGCTATCAAATAGAACATTTAAAACACAAGAATTTTATGTAATTTTAGTTTTGTGAATACAATATACATTGTCTAAAAAATGTGTGAACATCCTCTGTATACGTATAATTAGGTTGGTATATAACAATAATTATTGTTATTTATAGTTAATTATTTATCAACTTATGGGGGGTAAACATATCAAACTTATTTTTAATTTACTGTAAATAACAAATATTGGTGTCTGTAAATATTATATGTCCCAATATTTATGATTTACACTTGGTAAAAAAAGAAGTTTGCTAAATTTCTCCACCTTAGAAGACTTTTTTTTTTCACTAACTATCCCTCCAGTTAGGGTTAAAACTCTCTCTCTAATGGGACAGATGTCGCCATCGCTGACAAATTTCGATGTTAAACATCTTAGTTAATTTAGTTTTAAAAAAAAGTTAAAACATCGATATTTTACAAACATCGGTTCCAATAAATCGATGTTTTTTTAATAAAACATAGATGTTTTAAAAGCATCGACATCTATGCCGCATCCCTATTTCTGATGGTACAGATGTCGCCATCACTGACGAATACTTAGTGGCACGGTTATTTTTCTTAATTTTTACTATGGTGCTTTTTCATTCAAAAATAAAACATCGACAACGTAAAAACATCGACAAGTATAAACATCGATGTTACAAAAACATCGGCTCTAATACATCAATGTTAAATACATCGATGTTTTTTATAAAACCTTGATGTTTTGGAAACATTGACATCGATGTCACATCCCTATTTGATACAAGTGTGCTGCTCTATAATTTTCCAAATATCTACAAAATACTGCTGTTTTATTTCGAAAAGCATCTGAACTCCATCCCTTAATTTGTTATTTGGGGTTCAAATAAATTATTTAATAAATTTATTCAATTAAAATGTATAGGTGGTAAAGCTTATGGACAAAACATTAGCATGGATAAGTAAGTAGGTGATTGAATTAACGTTACACTGGAGCAACACAACAGGATATTAACATCAACAAAGGAAAGGGACGTATATCTAATTAGTATAAGATTAAACGTATTGATGCTCTAGGCTATCAGCTTCAGATTTAATGAAATATTTTATATAGTTTCAGTATTCATTTGAAATATTTAACAACCAAATCAAAGTTTCTGTTGATTTGTAAATTCATTGGGACCGTTTCTTAGTGGCACGGCATTATTTTGCATTATTCTGTATCGTCCACACGACCGCTGGATTTTCTAAGTCTGATCTCAATTTGTCTTAACCATTTTGAGGGTTTTCACTTTGAGGTATTTCGTCGTTAGTTAAACTGACTAAATCTTGATGGACGAGATATCTCGTCATTAGAAGAAAATTGAACAGTTCTTGAATTTATCATAAAAAAAATTGGCAATCTAAACCTTGATGACAAGATATATCGGCTTTGGCAAAATTGATTACATCTTGATGGATGATATATATCGTTGAAACCACTTCCAAGGTTATCTAGATGAGAGCACAAATGTTCAATGAACTCAATATTTGATTTCACAGAATCGGATAAAAAGCTTTCATCTAATGCCCATTTCTTCTCTAATTTGCAAAGCTCCACTTTTTATTTTGAGATAGGAACGTCAGTGACTTGATTAGATCCCTTAGAATTGTGGTTAGGGTAAATCCATTAGAAAATTACTTCAATAACCCACTTCCAGTCAAATAAAACTTGTCTGTAAAACATCAAACCGGAAAAAAAGTCGCCTCTTTCCTTATTATGTAATTAAAGGACTGCATAGTACCTCATTTAATGCATTATTTTGCATTGGTTTAATTATTCATATTAAGTTTAAAAACCCAGACTGAAATTTCTTTTAATCTGGAAATTCACTGGAAATGCATTCGTTATCATCCACACGAAAACTTGTCGTACTCAGTCTTATATTCATTTATCTGTACTACATTAATGTAGAAATTTCCAATCATCTCAATATTTAATTTCACAGAATCGATAATAAGCTTTCATTAAATGCCCATTACTTCTCTAATTTTCAAAAGCTCCAATTTTTCCTTTGGAATAAGACCATTGACTCCATTAAATTACATAGAATTGCAGTTCGACCTTAGCAAATTACTTGAATAACTTTTCCAGTCAAGAAAATGTATTTGAAAATCACCAGTTGCAAATTCATTATGAGACCTTTCCATTACTATGTAATCAAATACCTTGAGTCTGTTATTTGGTTATTACCGCATTTAATACATTTTGCGTTGCTCTAAAAATCCATATTAATTTCAAGAATCAGATCTAACAAACACAGTTTCCTTGAACCTGGAAATTCATTGGAGACAGATTCGACGTCATCCACACAACTTTGTCTTAACTATAACGCAGTTTCCACAATCACCTCAATATTTAATCTCACCAAACCGATAATAAGCTTTCATTCAATACCCATTTCTTCTCTAATTTGCAAAGCTCCAATTTTCCTTTGGAATAAGAGCGTCTGGGACTGGATTAGATCCCTTAGAATTGCGGTTCGTCCTCAGCAAATTACTTCAATAACATTTCCAGTCAATAAAACTTATCTGGAAAACATCAGCCCGGAAAAGAGTCGTCCCATTCAAGTTATTCAGAACATTACACACAAAAGTCGAAAGGTAGAAATCCCAGCAGAAGTCATTTCCTCCCAAAGTGTTGTCTTTAAGGAAGGAAATAAGCTTTTCCTCCTTTCAATACTTCAGTTGGAAGGAGACTTTTTTGGCTTTTTGATTAAATAGCTCCGAGTCTTCATCCGAAACACCGGTTGCAGGTAGTTGTTCAAAAACAAACATTTCCCCATGACTTCTATTAACTAGCTAAACATGCCATGAAGCAGAGGAAATCGTTCAGGGGCTTTAATGAAGTTCGGGAAGATGTAAGGGTAAAGGCCCTCGTGTCAATAGGAAGTATGTCTTCTGTGTGATTTCTTCAGGAGACGTAATGGTAAAACGTTTTCGGCTATCGGCATCTGCTCGTGAGATAACAATATTGGCTGCACTGCCAATAGAGGTGATGCAGTTCCCCGTAGATCTCGATAAGGATCCTTGGAGAGTTACGTTTTTAAACAGTTGGTTGGGTTTTGAGAATGCGATAATTTATCGTTAGGAGCTGCGCTGCGTTATTTCATCTTTGAGAATTCATCTTGGTGAACAAATATTAATTTGATTAGTTGTGATTTGAACTTGTGATGTTTGAAGAAGACGATTTCTATGGGAGTTTGATTAGAAATATTTAATCCTTAGTAAGTTTAAAAGATGATTCATGTCTGTAATTTGTTATGTGTTTTAAACTCGAAAGACAATTTTTATTTCGTTATTAGAATGTTTTTGTTCTTTCCCTAAGTAAGGAACTCTCAGGGTGATTGTACATGATAATTATATTAGTAAATAATTAAAGTAATTAGTTTAATTGGTATATACTTGTAAGATAACAATGTTGTATAGAGGTGAAGTAGCTCCCTTTAGATATGGAGTGGATTTCAATTAGAACCTTTTGAGAATTACGATTTTGGGCTGTTGGAGAAGTTATGAATTTCAATAAACTATGATTTAGTGCTGAGCTGCATTATTTTAATTTTGAAAATTGATTTTATTAAACAAAATACAAATTGGTTTAGATATTTGATGGCGACCTTCGGAGAATATGATTAGTTCGGGTTTAATATGGGGTTGGTTAGGAATATTTAATTCATCAAACGTCTAACACCGTTTCTTAGGCTTACAAATGAAATACACTAGGTCAATAAACATACTCTCTATAACAAAAAAAATCGATGCACTAAGAAGGAATCATTCGATTGCTTTGAAATTTCGGATGCAAAAATGTTTTCACCAAATATGCAAATGATTAAAATTTGGTGTCCAATGATTGAATAGTGCGATCTCCAGCGCATCGGAACTGCGCATCCAGCAGATGTATATAAGAAGTTGTTCTTGCATTGTTGTTAAAAATTTCTGCTGCATTGCGATTTAGGATACCTTTCAATGACTGAAAAAATGCCTCGCTGCAGGATTCGAGCTCATTACGAGCAACTTTCAGAGTTTGAAAGAGGTCGTATCATTGGATTGAAAGAGGCAGGTTGGGCAAATCGGAGAATCGCTCGTCATGTGAGTCGAAGCGATACGGCGTTTAGAAGATGCTGGCAAGAGTGGGTGGACAACGACAGATTTCAGCGTCATGATGGTAGCGGTCGACGTAAGGCCACAACAGATCGCGAGGACAGAGTGATTGTCAGATCAGCTGTCCCAGCGCCTGATTCATCGCTATCAACCATCAGTCGTGCAACCCACACACGAGTGTCCACCATGATCATTCACAGACGGCTGAGAGAGCGAAATCTGCGCTCGTACCGACCATTACGCTTCCTGCCACTCACGCCTGCACACTGTCGAGCCAGATTACAGAGGTGCTTGGCTTGATCAGGCTAGAATGATGCTGACTGGGGACGTATAGTCTTTAGCAACGAATCCCGCTTCCAAATGTGTCCTGACGATCATCGAAGATGTGTCTAGAGATGCCCAGGGCAGCGTGCCGATCCTGCTTTCACTATTGCACGCCTCACGAGCCCTCAACAATGAGTTATGGTCTGGGTTGCCATTTCCCTTAATAGCCGGACCCCTTTGGTCGTCATTAGAGGTACACTTACTGCACAGCGGTACGTTGACGACATTCTGAGACCTGTTTTGCTACCGTTCCTTTCGCAGTACCCTGGGCTTATTTTTCAGCAATACAATGACAGACCACATACGGCACGTGTTGCTATGAACTGTCTTCAAGCTTGTCAAACACTTCCTTGGCCAACCAGATCTCTCTCCCTTCGAGCATGTGTGTTATACGATGGGGAGGCGACTGCATCCGGTAGGGAATGTTAATGACGTAGTCCAACAATTGGAACAAATTTGGCAAGAAATACCGCAGGAGACCATCCTGGAGCTTTATCGGTCTATTCCACGCCGTGTGGTTGCTTGCGTCCAGGCTAGAGGCGGGTCAACACCTTATTGAGCTCATTACTGTAACTCTGAAATAAATCATTCAATTGTTCTGAAATTTTAATCATTTTCTATTCTGTACATAATTTTCCTATCCACCAAGTTTTGTCTCCATCGGACAACTCCTTCTTGGTGCGTCTATATTTTTTGTTATAGATTGTAGTTCTTTAGAAACGATGGAGGGAAATTTGTACTCGTTATGTGTTATTCATCATGCATGTTTCTTTGAGAAGTCCAATCTTCACAAAAATAAAAGTCAACTTAACACTCCTGGTGGTTTATCTTCCCATCGAAAACTACCCTGTAATATTCCAACTTCTGGTGCAAAACTTGTCCCAAACGCCACCAATTTTGGCCAAGGGTCAATTTCTTTTTATTACTTGGTTCTTCAATCGCATTGAAGAAATAACGTTGTTTCTCTCGACGAGATATCTCGTCTAAACACTTGGAAGGTTATTTGAATTTACCAGTTCTCTCAACGAGATATCTCGTCCAAATATTTGGAAGGTTATGGACTTTACCAGTTTTCTCGACGAGATATCTCGTCTAAACACTTTGAAGGTTAATTGACTTTACCAGTTCTCTCGACGAAATATATCGTCTAAACTCTTGGAAGGTTAATATACTTTACCAGTTCCCTCGACGAGATATCTCGTCTAAACTCTTGGAAGGTTAATGGACTTTACCAGTTCTCTCGACGAGATATCTCGTCTAAACTCTTGGAAGGTTAATGGACTTTAACAGTTCTCTCGACGAGATATCTCGTCTAAACTCTTGGAAGGTTATGGACTTTACCAGTTTTCTCGACGAGATATCTCGTCTAAACACTTTGAAGGTTAATTGACTTTAACAGTTCTCTCGACGAAATATATCGTCCAAACTCTTGGAAGGTTAATATACTTTACCAGTTCCCTCGACGAGATATCTCGTCTAAGCTCTTGGAAGGTTAATGGACTTTACCAGTTCTCTCGACGAGATATCTCGTCTAAACTCTTGGAAGGTTAATGGACTTTACCAGTTCTCTCGACGAGATATCTCGTCTAAAAACTTGGAGGGTTATGATCTTTACCACCCAGGTGGCACACCGATATAAAAATATATCAGAACGACATCAATCGATATTATGAATGTCGGGGAATCTCGAAGATCGAATTCAGGATATTAAATGATATCAAAAGATATAATGCAAATTATATATTTCTCAGAGAGAGTAAATAAAATGGTTTTTGATATTGTTAGCAAGAAGTATACTTAAAATTATTAAAATTAAAACTTTTTACCTATTTTTGCAAGAATTGTAAATATAACGTCGAAAGAACTTTATCGAAAATATATCAGATTATAACGTAATCCAGATATCGTAGGAATGATATCAACCGATAATATGCACAATCCCAAAAATTATATCGGATGATGTCGTTTCTCGACATAATTAAACACATTACGACATAATCCGATACAACTTTGATATATTTTCTTGCCGTAGCTCTATAGCAGTTTATATCGTGTTCCGACATATTTTTATATCGGCTTTCATTATCAATATATATCATTCGATTTCTATCGACATTCTTATATCCGTCCCCTCTTTTTATCGGATGATGTCGTTGCTCGACATAATCCGATACAACTTTGATATCTTTTCTTTGCCGTAGCTTTATAGCAGTTTATATCGTGTTCCGACATATTTTTATATCGTCTTTCATTATCAATATATATCATTCGATTTCTATCACATTCTTATATCCGTCCCCTCTTTTTATCGGATGATGTCGTTGCTCGACATAATTAAACACATTACGACATAATCCGATACAACTTTGATATCTTTTCTTTGCCGTAGCTTTATAGCAGTTTATATAGTGTTCTGACATATTTTTATATTGTCTTTCATTATCAATATATATCATTCGATTTCTATCGACACTTTGCGACATTCTTATATCCGTCCCCTCTTTTTATCGGATTATGTCGTTGCTCGACATAATTAAACACATTACGATATAATCCGATACAACTTTGATATATTTTCTTTGCCGTAGCTCTATAGCAGTTTATATAGTGTTCCGACATTTTTATATCGGCTTTCATTATCAATCTTTTCATTTCAATTGACAATTTGTCGACATTCTTGTATCTGTTTCCTGACATAGCTCAATTCAGGAAACAGATACAAGAGAGCATTTTGTCCTTTTACTATTTTATAGCTGCCCATCTTCTGGTTTTTGTTGAGTTTTTCAAGTTGAAATTAACTATAAAATCATCAAATTGTTTCTACACAAATTACATTTGGCATAAAATGTTACATTATAACAGTTGTATAATTTTAGACACAAGAAAGCCAAGTAAAAAGGCTATAAAAACCAGAAGATTGGCAGCCATGCTATTTACTTACAATCAAGCAAAGAAAAACACTTATGGTGAAGGCGTTAATATATAAAATTTCAAATGTTAAAATAATGGCAATCATTAAAGACTAAAATAATTTTTATTTTCAAAGATTTATGAATGTTTCGTTATCTTTGTTGTCACTGCCTTTGTGTCTTTCATCACTGTCTTTCTTTGTGCTTTTCTCCCATACCATTCAGGAGCATTGGCCAAAGCTTTCCATCAAGGAATGCTTCGGGATTCCATCAAACTTTTTACCTGTTGCAGCTAAAAAGGAAATAACGTAATTAGCTTTGGTGATGAATTTATTTCCTTCTTAAAATTCTAAAATATATCTTACAATAGTTATTGAGGGAGTGAAATTAACATTTAAAAACTATCCTGTCAAGTTTCACAATGATTGAAAACTATTGGTTCATAGTTTTTTTTTCTTCCAATGGCGGGCACTGGACTTTTGTCCTTTGCCACTACAAGGCCGGAAGTGATGGTGGACTACTTCCAATGGCGGGCACTAAGGATTTGTCCTTTGGCCACTACGAGGCCGGAAGTGATGGACACTTGTGAAGGGGCCCCCAATGGGAGGACCATCATTGCCCCTAACAAAGGACAGCACAATTTACATAAATGCCCAGACCCCGGATTCGTACCAAGAACCTTCCGATCCAGAGACCAACACCTTAACCACTAGACCGGTTGGTCGGCTGGTTCAAAGTAATTCTAGAATACAATCTGCTACAGGACTTATCCATTTATGAAATCATTTATGCTACAAGTTTGAAATGGTTAAGGTTTTAAAAAATTTTCTTTAATGGTAGGTTGGGGTTTACGGCCCAAGGGCCCGATCAGACCCCCATTAAGCGCCAAACTTTAATATATTTCATTTCTTTAATGACTTTAAATGATGCAAGTATGGTATCACCATTTAATAAAATTCTTTCTTAATTTAAGGTAAAGCTAACAATTCTAACAAAGTATTAAAAGCTTTAATTTACTTAAGAGTTGTTTCATTTCATCAAATCTTTATATATATAAATATAGAAAATACAAATTAAATCAATAAAAGTAATTCATTACTAATAAAATTTAACCCATAATCATTTAAAATTATTGGGTAAAGCTTCTTGGCATGCCACTTGAGATTTTTAGATAAGATCAGTTTACTAACTGGGCTATTATTTTCCGTGATTATTAGCTATAGAAGTCTGTATACATATAAAAATCACATTCACTTTTAAAAATTAAAACACGAGCGACAGCACAAGAACGTCCAAAACAATAACAGATGAGTTGAGTTGATTTCTTGTGTCTTATGCTTCTTATCTAATTTACAATAGCGCCCGATAACTTGTTTCCGATATAATTTTTGGGATTGCGCATATTATCGGTTGATATCATTCCTATGACATCTGGACTACGTTATAATCTGATATATTTTGGATAAAGTCGGAACATTCAGAACATCGAGTGATGTCGTTCTGATATATTTTTATATCGGTGTGCCACATGGGAAGACACAAGAGCTCAACTCAACTCATCTCAACTGTTACTGTTTTTTTTTCTTGTGCTGTCGCTCGTGTTTGAAATGCCAGGTAATAAAAAAAGACGTTTAGAACGTCAAGCTTTTAAAGAATTACATAATTTTGTTGAACAAGTAGAGTTTCAGGAATGAGGAAATAATTTTTTAATACAGCCGAATTTAGCGTGACTTCAGAGGATGCAGCTTCAAGCTGTGCAAGTCCCATAGCAAGTCCTGTGAGGTAAGCCTATAGTTCAATTTCTTTTTACTTTATTTCGTTATTATTGTTTTTTTTAAGATTTTCTATGGGTTTATTATTGTTCATTAATAATATCTTTTAGCCCTTTTCGAAAAGTCAAGTGCGAGCGGGTAATTCTCTACTATTCTGAAAATTCCTGTCCGGGCACAATTTCTTCCACTAAATGCGATAAAATTGGATTTTTCATAACATTCTGATAAACTGCCTAGGGATGAGTGTTTTTAGTAGAAAAATAATTCTGACATCAAGAATAGAAAACCCACAATATTTGAAAAGAGAACCGAAAAATATTTGTTTCCAGGGCTTTCTTTCAGCCGGCAGAATTTCATTTTGTTTTCCTAAAAAAGTATCTGAACATTTTTTGTTGCTCTTTTAAAGACCCTTTTGGTACTTTATTTTTTTTCTTATTAAATGCTTACATAGTCCCATGCAAAAATATAAAAAGCATTTAATTGCTAAATATTTTATTGTGAAGTATTTTAACTTAAGTATTTAGTATTTGAGCACTTTTTTTGGTCTGCTGAAGGTTTGAGTGCAAATAGGCAGAGATATGTTCTATATATATTTTAAATTGAAGTTTAGTTAACCGTGTCTATATTAATGGAACTTTCCATTTTTCAGGTTAAGTTTTTATACTATGCTGGATATGGAAAGACAGACAGTTCTTTTGTACAGAGCATAACTAAAAAAGTGCTATCGCAAGATCTGGCTATCCAATATAGTAGATGTGGCCGAAAGGGGAAAAAGTCCTTGCATTTTAATAGCATTTCGAATGTTATATTAGGTAATATTGATTAAATCTATTGCTATGTGATTTGTAATTTTTATATGTATACAGACTTCTATAGCTAAAATCACGGAAAATAATAGCCCAGATAGTAAACTGATCTTATCTAAAAATATCAAGTGGCATGCCAAGAAGCTTTAACCAATAATTTTAAATGATTATGGGTTAAATTTTATTAGTAATGAATTAATTTTATTGATTTAATTTGTATTTTCTATATTTATAAAGATTTGATGAAATGAAACAACTCTTAAGTTAATTAAAGCTTTTAATACTTTGTTAAAATTGTTAGCTTTACCTTAAATTAAGCAAGCTGATCGGGCCCTTGGGCCGTAAACCCCAACCTACCATTAAAGAAAAAATTTTTAAACCTTAACCATTTCAAACTTATAGCATAAATGATTTCATAAATGGATAAGTCCTGTAGCAGATTGTATTCTAGAATTACTTTGAACCAACCGGTCTAGAGGTTAAGGTGTTGGTCTCTGGATCGGAAGGTTCTTGGTTCGAATCCGGGGTCTGGGCATTTATGTAAATTGTGCTGTCCTTTGTTAGGGGCAATGATGGTCCTCCCATTAGGGGCCCCTTCACAAGTGACCATCACTTCTGGCCTTGTAATGGCCAAGGACAAAAGCCCGCCATTGGGAAAAAAAACAACTATGAACCAATAGTTTTCAATCATTGTGAAACTTGCCAGGATAGTTTTTAAATGTTAATTTCACTCCCTCAATAACTATTGTAAGATATATTTTAGAATTTTAAGAAGGAAATAAATTCATCACCAAAGCTAATTACGTTATTTCCCTTTTAGCTGCAACAGGTAAAAGGTTCGATGGAATCCCGAAGCATTCCTTGATGGAAAGCTTTGGCCAATGCTCCTGAATGGTATGGGAGAAAAGCACAAAAGAAAGACAGTGATAAAAGACACAAAGGCAGTAACAACGAAGATAACGAAACATTCATAAATCTTTGAAAATAAAAATTGTTTTAGTCTTTAATGATTGCCATTATTTTAACATTTGCAATTTTATATATCTTCTGGTTTTTATAGCCTTTTTACTCGGTTTTTCTTGTCTAAAATTATACAACTGTTATAATGTAACATTTTATGCCAAATGTAATTTGTGTAAAAACAATTTGATGATTTTATAGCTAATTTCAACTTGAAAAACTCAACAAAAACCAGAAGTGGGCAGCTATGAAATAGTAAAAGGACAAAATGCTCTCTTGTATCTGTTTCCTGAATTGAGCTATGTCAGGAAGCAGATACAAGAATGTCGAAAAGCGTCAATTGAAATGAAATGATTGATAATGAAAGCCAATATAAAAACTGCTATAGAGCTACGTCAAAGAAAAGATATCAAAGTTGTATCGGATTATGTCGAGCAACGACATCATCCGATAAAAAGAGGGGACGGATATAAGAATGTCGACAAAGTGTCGATAGAAATCGAATTATATATATTGATAATGAAAGCCGGTATAAAAATATGTCGGAACACGATATAAACTGCTATAGAGCTACGGCAAAGAAAAGATATCAAAGTTGTATCGGATTATGTCGTAATGTGTTTAATTATGTCGAGAAACTACATCATCCGATATAAAGAGGGGACGGGTATAAGAATGTCGATAGAAATCGAATGATATATATTGATAATGAAAGCCGATATAAAAATATGTCGGAACACGATATAAACTGATATAGAGCTACGGCAAAGAAAAGATATCAAAGTTGTATCAGATTATGTCGTAATGTGTTTAATTATGTCGAGAAACGACATCATCCGATATAAAGAGGGGACGGATATAAGAATGTCGACAAAGTGTCGATAGAAATCGAATGATATATATTGATAATGAAAGCCGATATAAAAATATGTCGGAACACGATATAAACTGATATAGAGCTACGGCAAAGAAAAGATATCAAAGTTGTATCGGATTATGTCGTAATGTGTTTAATTATGTCGAGAAACGACATCATCCGATATAAAGAGGGGGTCATTGCGATATCATTTTTTGTCGGAGCAGATATTATACAATATCTTTTTACGATATCATCTGATATTCTTGTGCCACCTGGGCAGTCTAAAGAGTAATCTCCAGATTCTAGTCAAGAAAAGCTTAAAAAAACTCATATCTTGAAAATTTTAGCTTAGAGTGTTTCACTTGTAAGAAGCCGATGATTTATTTAATAATTTTGTGTCTGTAAGTAATTATCTGTCGCAACCGGGAAAAATAGTAATATTCATTACTGGTATGCTTTTTTTCCCTTATTTCTCGTAATGAAGCACTGCCCGACTGATTGCATAAAATGATTAAATCCTTAAATAATTAAACGAATCATTTTAATTATCTCGTTATGGCGTAATTTTGCTCAATACTTTCTAAAACGTAAGCCATACATTTTTCTAACCTAAGCATTGAAATTATTCTAGAATTTACGAATATTTTTTAATAAAAACTAAACAATCTCACGTAGAATTTAAAATATCTTAATTAGTTAATTAGTTTGCTGTATTGAAAAAAAAAATTATAACTAATCTTAGTTTAGAAATGAAAGTTCAAAGAACATTACTCTTAAGCTTATTAGATTTTTATCGAACACTTATGTTGACATATTACTTCAACATCCTTAAGTGCTTGTAAATTATTCAACTGAACATTTTTATCGAACCACAACTTTAACTCTAGCTTGTTTTAATTAATTACAGGTAATAGCATGTAGCCAAAAGAACTCTTTTAACAGCATATGTAATTAATTAAAGATATTTACATGAACTCATCAAGCAATATTATTCTTAATTCTCTCCTTAAAGTAGTAAAACGGTTTGACGAATATTCAATTACTAGCTCTTTTATTCAAGTGTTCCAAACTCATAAACGCCTACTCCCATTACAAAAAATTGTTTCCATATGGGTTTAAGTTCCAATGTTATGTCAATTTTAAAAAGGAGACTTATTTCTTGCATTTGGGCTTTATAGTATCTTCCAATTAATTAGCAACCTTATATGAAACTGCATGAAAGAACGAGTTTCCATTAATTGTGCTAGTTTTCCCCCCCCCTCTTCTACAACAACATAACAAAACAGAATGAGAAGTGCTCAACAATTTATAAAAATAACTGAAGCACTGTTCCAGTTTTTATTAGATTAATATCAGTACACTTATGTTAGATGAGGTGTAACATCTGCTTGTAATCACTTTTTATTAAATATGGCAACAGCGATGTATTGGTAGAGAGAGAGAGAGAGTAATGCGAATTAAATTGTGTTCTGATTTTCTTTCAATGAATTAATATATTATCCAGATAGGTGAAGTTAGTGCCTGCTTTTGAAATTTGTTCTTTAACTCTTCCAATTTTGCTAAAAGTTTGGGTGTTTCATTTAAATTACTAATTTTACTAAAGTAAATATAATCCTCCAAATTTTAAAATAAAATAAATTTTAGCATGAATTAAAAGCGCAATAAAGATAATACAGCTCTCTTATATTTAGCAATGCAGTTATGAACTATATTATTAATTGTTTTCTACAAAAATTGCTGTATTCAAAATTCTTAGTTCTCAGAAATTTTGATTAAAAATATAATTTAAGTTATTAGTCCCACTAATGGTAAATATGACATGTAAAGTTTATCTCACCAATGGTAAAAAATTACATACATGATAAATATTGAAATTTTTAAATAAATTATTAGCCCTCTTAGCCCGGTAGTGTATTTTTGCTTTTATCCTGCATCAGATTTAATGACTAAACAACCTATCTACTTCAACGAATTCTAGGAAAGATTATATTTGTCAAATATATCAAAAGAAGGTATTGATCATGCAGGGGAATGACTGCAAATTTCAGAACGGATATATGCGATTGAATCCTCAAGAGGGTTACATATTACCTTTCGAAAAACTGTTTAATTTTCGTTACTGTGTGTACAACAGGAATGGACGAAAAAATAGAATTTCGCTGCAACTAAGTATAATTGCAAAAACATTTCTGTTCACACCGCTTGAAATCACATTCCAGTCAAGTTTTTTTTTTCAAATGGACAATGGTTAATCCTCCGAGAACTTTAACGAGATATCTCAACCAAAATATGGTCAATTTTGCTGAGGGATAAAGATCTCCAACAAAACTGTTATATTACTTCAAGGGAATGAAAATCCAGGAAGTCCGTTATATAAGGGTTTAGTAAGACCACATCTAGAATATGCTGTACAATTATGGTCTCCATATATGAGAAAGGACATAGAATCAATTGAAAGGGTTCAGCACAGAGCTACAAAAATAATAAAGAGGCTAGCAAATTTCGACTATAATGAACGTTTAAGTAAGCTAAACATGTATACACTGGAAAGAAGAAGGAGGGGGGATTTGATTCAGCTTTTCAAGTTTGTAAAACAAGGGGACACAGAGGGCTTAAATTTCAATAGGGATAACAGAACAAGGGGCCATGGGTATAAATTGAATAAGACACGTTTTAATCGGGATATCGGGATTTAAGGAAAAACTACTACTTTAATAGGGTAATAGACAGTTGGAACGCGTTGCCAGAAAATATAGTTAATTCAAAGGGAGTGTACGAATTTAAGACACAATTGGATAGTCAGTGGGAATTGGAGAATTCATAAACAAAGGACCAGCCTTGTTGGGCTTGAGCCTGTAGCTGGTCGTCAATATTTGTATTTGTATTTGTATTTGAAGGAGAAACAAATTCCCCTTGACCAGAACTGTTGACATTTTCGAACAGGATTTTGCACCAGAGGCTGGACACTACAGGGCAGTTTCCGAGGCGATGATAAGCCACCAGGAGAATTATACTGACTGAAAGCAATATGTTTCAGTCGTTGAAACTTGTAGAACGTTTTAGGAAGTCTGTTTAGTTTAGTCTGTTTAGTCTGTTTTAGGAAGTCTGTCTGTAGTCGTTTTAGGATTCGAGTCAAAAATTAAAGCGTAAAGAAATACAGATATCTTATATTTTTCAATAGTTTTATCTACAATAGAAACATTTCATGCAAATTCCGTGGAATTGTATATTTATCATGAGTTTGTCTTGGGAAGGCCTTGGGGAACTAATTCGTTTTTAAGAGTCTGCCCTGTTTATTTCAATATATCTATTATATGAAGCATATGCAATTCAGATTTGCTCCTGTGCTTTTCAAAACAACCCAGAACTCCCTACGAGCGGGTGACTAGATTTTGAGTTACGAATTATATATTTGAAACAAGACATATACAGTGTGAAGTGATACAAGACAATAAAGTAGGAAGTGACACAAGACAATAAAGTGTGAAGTGACACAAGAGAAGAAAGTGTGAATGGACACAATGAAACAAGACAATTAAACCGTGAAACAAGGAAGGATCATATTACCCCGTCCTGGTTATGTTTTCAGCAGCATTCTTAACAGCCCTGATAAAGCTATAATGTTCCAAGTTTTCAAATATAAATTGGTAACAAACAAATTGTAATAAGTCCTCCGTAACACGCATTCTTTATCAAAGCGTTTTTGTGAAGTCAAGACCTCAGTTTCTCGAACGCTTATTTGTTTAGTCGTTACTTTTGGAAAAGTTTCGCATTTAATGTTGCATTCTGTTTTGCTGTGGAGTTAGTTTAGTGAAGATGCTGTTCTTTAGAGAAGAGTGTGTTAAATTTCCCTGAAAAAACTCTCTTATGTACCTTTCAAGTCAGGTATGAAAAGAAACTTGAATCATTCAAGTACAGTGATTATTATTTGAATCTTTTACTAACACAAACAATAAGACAATCTGTTACAAAAACTCCCATGGATAATGTCAATAAGTAAGCAAACTTGTAATAAATATGACTGTATTCAAGAGTTTTACGTTCATTATCTTGAGAATTTCTACTTCCTCGAGTATCGGTAGATAAAATGCTGTCTTAAGACCAAAGACTGAGATAGCAAAAAAATTATTAAAGAAGTAAAATATTTGTTTATCGAAAGCATACAAAGACATTCCTGTTTTATTTTATCATGCGCGTTTTTCAATTTGAAGGGATAAAGAACGGGATATTCTTTTAAAGTAGAGACGAGCTTTATAAATCGTGTTCCACATTTTTACGAATACTTACTGAATTCAATAGTTGATTATTTTAGCTGTTTAATAAATATCTATTGTTCTCGTTGGGGTAAGATTTAACCAGTTCGTTCACAAAGAAACTGTACGTGTAAAATAAATATGTTGTAGTGAATAGATTGATGTCGGTTCCGTAGACCTTCAGATATGACCTTCCGGGTAAGTTTAACCTACCAGTAGGTTAAATACCACTAGAAATGTTTGCATCAGGCCAACAGAGGAGATATGGCCTTCTGAATAGTTTTGTTTGATCCGGCCCTCCAAAAAGGTTTTCCCGGCACGCCGGATAGATACATCCCTCCAAATGGGATTACCCGCCGGAATGACACGGACTATAGAACACAATGGTTGTGAAGTGTTTCATTTTTTATTTATTTCTGTCAACGGGATTTCAACAAAGGGTTAATGAGACTACAGCCAAAGCTCATCCATCCCCGTAGACCCCTGCGTCAATTGTGTTTACTAGTCCCCTCCCCCACAATGAGGTTCTCCACAATGCTGTAAATCAAGAGTGCTTGCACTCCTCACTTATCCATGGGCGAAACTTATCGACCTTCAACCTGACATATGTCGGGAGGTAAGGGGGTCACAAGCGATGACAAAACGACAAGATATAATTACCCGACGCGCAGACCAGATACGGATAGCAAATATTCTTACATGACTAATGACTTATTGTGGGAGTAACTTCAAAAAATGCCAGCCCCACGACTAGAAGTCTACTGTTCTGAAACCCGTACTGATTAGATCAGTTCATCAGATGAAATGACAAGGTATGATTACCCGATGCGCAGACCAGATACGGATAACAAATATTATTACATGACTGATGACTTATTGTGGGGGTGACTTCAAAAAATGCTAGCCTCACGTCTAGAAATCTACTGTTCTGATACCCGCACTGATCAGATCAGTTCATCAGATGAAATGACAAGGTAGGATTACCCGACGCGCAGACCAGATACGGATAACAAATATTGTTACATGACTGATGACTTATTGTGGGGGTGACTTCAAAAAATTCCAGCCCCACGATTAGAAGTCTACTGTTCTGAAACCCGTACTGATCAGATCAGTTCATCAGATCAAATGACAAGGTAAGATTACCCGACGCGCAGACCAGATACGGATAACAAATATTATTACATGACTGATGACTTATTGTGGGGGTGACTCCATAAAATGCCAGCCCCACGACTAGAAGTCTACTGTACTGAAACTCGTACTGATCAGATCAGGTCATCAGATCAAATGACAAGATAGGATTCCCCGACGCGCAGACCAGATACGGATAACAAATATTCTTGCATGACTAATGACTTATTGGGGGGGGGGGTGACTCCAAAAAATGCCAGCCCCACGACTAGAATTCTACTGTACTGAAACCCGTACTGATCAGATCAGTTCATCATATCAAATTACAAGATAGGATTACCCGACGCGCAGACCAGATACGGATAACAAATATTCTTGCATGACTAATGACTCATTGGGGGGTGACTCTAAAAAATGCCAGCCCCACGACTAGAAGTCTACTGTACTGAAACCCGTACTGATCAGATCAGTTCTTCAGATCAAATGACAAGGTAGGATTACCCGACGCGCAGACCAGATACGGATAACAAATATTATTACATGACTGATGACTTATTGTGGGGGTGACTTCAAAAAATGTCAGCCCCACGACTAGAAGTCTACTGTTCTGAAACCCGCACTGATCGGATCAGTTCATCAGATCAAATGACAAGGTAGGATTACCCGACAAGCAGACCAGATACGGATAACAAATATTCTTACATGACTAATGACTTATTGTGGGGGTGACTCCAAAAAATGCCAGCCCCATGACTAGAAGTCTACTGTACTGAAACCCGTACTGATCAGATCAGTTCATCAGATCAAATTACAAGATAGGATTACCCGACGCGCAGACCAGATACGGATAACGAATATTCTTACATGACTAATAACTTATTGTGGGGGTGACTCCAAAAAATGCCAGCCCCACGACTAGAAGTCTACTGTACTGAAACCCGTACTGATAAGATCAGGTCATCAGATCACATGACAAGATATGATTACCCGACAAGCAGACCAGATACGGATAACAAATATCATTACATGACTAATGACTTATTGTGTGGGTGACTCCAAAGAATGCCAGCCCCACGACTAGAACTATATTGTACTGAAACCCTTACTGATGAGTTAAACACCAATTTCCGAAATACATTTTAGTATGCCCTGTTGGAATGTTTGACAGTTCACAGGGTTCGATGCATTGGTATCCCAGATACTCAAATCGTTGGGCGGAGTAATAATCACAATCACATAAACTTGTACGGTACTCACCTCTACATTCCGACAGCCTCTACATAATTGTTCATCTATAACACCCATAAGGTTGAGGTGTCTATTTAGGGTACAGTGCCAGTTATAAGGCTAATAGCTACCCTTATTTCTTTTCTGCTCAATTTCAGCAGTTCCCTCGATCGATCTGTTCCAGGGAGATTGTTGGTTGAGCTCTTTGGCTTGTCTTTAATCATTAGATTGAAGCTATGAATGGTAGGACTCGGCCAGGAGCAAACCCTTGCTAGTCTTTCTAACCACATTGTAAGATACACCCAAAACAGGCTTTGGTCCAATGAAGGCATTTCAGATCCACGTTTTGCTAATTGGTCTGTCGTTTCATTACCCTCAATGCCACAATGAACACAGATAAGAGACACTTTGTTTCTCTCAGCCAGCCCCACAAGTGCATTGTGACATTCCCATACTGCTTTTGAGGACAAGCAGTGACTCTGAAAAGCCTTTAGGACTGACTATTACATTCCTATATACATTCATATATTATTTATTTGACATTTGAAACTTACAACGATAAGTGTTTGGTAGGAAAATTAATCTAAATGTCCTACCTCATTCGACATCCCGGTTGAGTGGTGAATTGGTCCGGTCCTTGTCTACTACACTATGAAGACACTCCAGTTCGTGAAATTAGACCAACGCAAAGAAGACAGGAACAGCAATTAAAAGTTAAATTAGAATATCATTGAAAGTATTAATGTATATACAGAATTTAGAAGTACAGAATAACAGAAAAAAGAAGGGACTGCAGCTGCTCGCATCAATCTTTTTATCTTTAGAATCTGCCTCCAACATCGCAACAGCGTTGCCATTCACGGTTGCATAGTAGTTCACTCAGACTAGCACTCGAATTACTAGTTCGTTTACGACAACATCGTTTATGAAATAAAGTAAACATCACAAGAAAATTATCTAGCACACGAAGTACAAGACCTACTGTGTATCCACATATATCACAACATAAATCATGTTCTCTAATACAGCAAAATACAAGTGACCAATATATGAACTCCATTCTGCAAAAGTATGACTTTGAATTCAATCATAAATAAAGCCACTCTATCAAGAGATGATAAGTAGGTATGCGATCATTGGCCAGGCCACATATAGATTGATCACTGTTTTGTAATGAAAATTCTATTTTTTACAATGCGTGTTCGTTCTTTGCAAAGCAGTAGAATAACTCCTTCATTAAGAAATAAGTCACTGGATTTGTTTAAACTTTAAAAAAGTACTTAATCCTAGGCAAGATATTCTATACACGCAAGTATTCTGTTTACATATATATCTTCTCTGATAAAACAAAATGTAGGTAATCAAAATATCGATGTTATTCTACGAAAGCATATTTTTAAATTCAATAACACATAAAGCCATTCCATTAAGCGGCTGATAGCAGGCATAACTTCACTGTATGAAATAAAAAAAACACACACATCCTGATTCGCCTCTTGAAGGACGAAGATATATTTGTTATGTATGCATTCCATTCCGATGTAATCGGATCAGTCCGAATGGTAAGGAATCCATTAGCAAAATTAGTACTTTAATGTTTCTCCCAGCACCGTTCGATGCTGCAATGGATAGTTGGCTATAATGGGAAAGGAGTTCATTACATGAGGCGGCTGGATAGGGACTGGGGCATAAATTTCGCGACAGTTTAAGGAGATATACATGGCTGCCTTGTAAGGGTTTTTCTGTTTCTGGAATCTGGATAAGAAATGGCTGTACCTACCGAAGGGAATGCTTTTAATTTATTTTACGCTTTAGATAACTTCTTATTAGTTAAAGAAATGTAGCTGTCGACTAGAAATTTGGGGTGGAGTTTGCGAATAAATACATTAATTTTAATAAGAATTGAAAGAACCTACCGATAAAACTGACTTTAATTTGTATTCAGTTACTACTAGTTATAGAAATGTAGCTGTCAACAAGCAAATTTTGGGAGAAAGGTCATTGAATGAAGCGGTTGGTTAAGAAATAACTTGGTTCAAAGGTTTCTTTGTTGGAAAATAAATATATAAGTGTAAATTAAAAAAAGTTAGATTCTTAGATGGTTTGAATGTAGTAAGAATTGAAGGTATCTATCGAAAGTTATGGTTTTAATTTTTTTTATTTTATTTAGGGTAGCTTTGTATTAGTTAAAGAAATGCAGCTGCCAACTAGCAAATTTGTGGTTGAGTTTCGGAATAAATACATTAATTGTAGTAAGAATTGAAGGAGCTTACCGAAAAGAATGGCTTTAATTTGTTTTACTATTTATATAGCTACTTACTAGCTAAAGAAATGTAGCAACTAGTAAATTTGGGGGAAAGTTTTGGAAAAAATACACTGACGTAAATGTAAAGTGAGATAAGCTATATTCTTAGGTAAAATTTGACTGTAGAATCGATTGAAGATACATACCGAAAAGTATGCTTTAAACTTATTTACAACTAGCAAAATACCCGACCTTACTCGGTTTGAATTGGTTTACTCTAGATTGAAGACATAATCAATCAAAATATATAATGACTTACGTTTTTTGTAGAAAAAAAAATTATTTTAACACCTTTTGCCATCTTTATATTTTTTACAACTTACTTTGGACACAAATCCTACACATGCATATCCATTCATGTAATACATTTCACATACATCGCACAATTGCTGTATGACAATGCTACAAAATGACGAATGGTGATACTAAGGTTACTACTATAAAAGACGATTTATAGGAAGATTTGGAATTCCCTTTCTTGAGTTCTTTTCATGTTCAACTCAATTAATTAAAATTACGATTTACGGCGAGTGCTCTCGCACTCATAGTCAACAAAACAATATTTTTTTACTTGTGGCACTCTTGCCTCCGGTATGCGACATTGTGAAATTTTGCAATCTTCTCCTGTCATTATGACAACGAATTTTTTAATGTTGGAAAAAGTTCTAGTTTGGATTTTTAAACATTACTATTCTTTCAATAACGGCATTATTCTTTAAATAATGGCATTATTCTTTCAATAATGGCATAACTACACTTAAAATTTACTGAAAATTTATACTGACTTACCTAACATTTTTAAGTCTAATACTTTGTGGTGCTGTTGCGTGTGATGAGAAGGAAAACACATTTATTAAAATAATAAATATTTAAAACAGGAAACAGCGAAATAAAACAAAATAAATGATGTCGAAAAAAATTGTTCTAAAGATATTAATTTGTGATTTAATTTTATCTCTTGATCTCGCACAGTTGCCACAACTTACAACTAAAAGTGCACAAAATTTAGAAATGTGAAATTAATTCAGAGCGAAAGAACCAGAATAAATATCACTGCTCGCGCGATCTTGTTCATTCTCGTTTCGTTGAAAAATATCGTCTGTCCCAAATATTCGGAAATCGTTTTCATTGCGCAAAGAATAAAAAAACGACTCGAAATAAATAAAGTATCAAAGCTAAAATTTCACCATAACATTTTTTTTTGAAAAATAATTTGTTTTCAGCATTACTGGTAAAGCAAATGAAAGTAATCGTAATACTCAAACTACATTCCAATTTTTCGAAAACTATCAAATTGTGGCTGATTTAAGTATACTTACTCAGGTGTTTTAGCATGAAACTCTTCTAAATATAACAATAAAAAAATGTTTAATATTGCATTCACTAAACTAATAAATAATGTATAAAATAAAACACATTGTAATCAAATATCTGGAATACAATTCATGTGATGTCTACGCAAACACACTAACACAAAATCGAGCATAGAACAGAAAGACGGACAGACAGACTTTCGCAACCAATGCCACTCACTAAATGAAGATAAGTACTCACTGTATGCAAATTTTCATGAAAATATCTCAAACCGCGTGGACGTGTATAGGGCACAACATACATACAGACAGACAGACAGACAGACGGACAGACAGACAGACAGACACCAAACGAGAAAAAGGCGGATTCGGCATCAGAAGGGTCCAAAACGGATAGAAAACTTGAAATGGGTCGAAAATATTGAATGTACAAACAAACACTCCATTCTTATTTATATAGACTAGCAAAATACCCGACCTTACTCGGCTTGAATTCGTTTACTCTAGATTGAAGAGATAATCAAAATACATAATGACTTACGTTTTTTGTAGAATAAAAATTTATTTTAACACCTTTCGCCATCTTTATATTTTCTACAACTTACTTTGGACACAAATCCTACACATGCATATCTATTCATGTAATACATTTCACATACATCGCACAATTGCTGTATGACAAAGCTACAAAAAGACGAAAGGTGATACTAAGGTTACTACTATAAAAGACGATTTATAGGAAGATTTGGAATTCCCTTTCTTAAGTTCTTTTCATGTGCAACTCAATTAATTAAAATTACGATTTACGGCGAGTGCTCTCGCACTCATAGTCAACAAAACAGTATTTTTTTACTTGTGGCACTCTTGCCTCCGGTATGCGACATTGTGAAATTTTGCAATCTTCTCCTGTCATTACTACAACGAATTTTTTAATGTTGGAAAAAGTTCTAGTTTGGATTTTTAAACATTATTATTATTTCAATAACGACATTATTCTTTAAATAACGGCATTATTGTTTAAATAACGGCATTATTATTTAAATAACGGCATTATTCTTTCAATAACGGCATTATTCTTTAAATAACGGCATTATTCTTTAAATAACGTCATTATTCTTTAAATAACGGCATTATTCTTTCAATAATGGCATAACTACACTTAAAATTTACTGAAAATTTATACTGACTTACCCATAGAGGAGATATAATAGAATTCTATGGACTTACCTAACATTTTCAAGTCTAATACTTTGTGGTGCTGTTGGGTGTGATGAGAAGGAAAACACATTTATTAAAATAATAAATATTTAAAACAGGAAACAGCAAAGTAAAACAAAATAAAAGATGTCGCAAAAAATTGTTCTAAAGATATTAATTTGTGATTCAATTTTATCTCTTGATCTCGCACTGTTGCCACAACTCACAACTAAAAGTGTACAAAATTTAGAAATGTGAAATTAATTCAGAGCGAAAGAACCAGAAAAAATATCACTGCTCGCGCGATCGTGTTCATTCTCGTTTCATTGAAAAATATCGTCTGTCCCAAATATTCGGAAATCGTTTTCATTGCGCAAAGAATAAAAATAAGACTCGAAATAAATGACGTATCAGAGATGAAATTCCTAAAAAAAAATAATTTTTTTTGAAGAATAATTACTTTTTCAGCAGTACTGGTAAAGCAATCGAATTAATCGTAATATTCAATAGACATTCCAATTTTTCCAAAACTACCAAATTATGGTTGATTTAAGTATACTTACTCAGGTGTTTTAGCACGAAACTCGTCTAAATATAACAATAAAGAAATGTTTAATATTGCATTCACTAAATTAATAGATAATGTATAAAATAAAATACACTGTAATCAAATATCTGGAATACAATTCATGTGATGCTTACACAAACACACAAACACAAAATCGAGCATAGAACAGAAAGACGGACAGACAGACTTTCGCAACCAATTCCACTCACTAAATCAAGATAAGTACTCACTGTATGCAAATTTCCATGAAAATATCTTAAACCGCGTGGACGTGTATAGGGCACAACATACAGACAGACAGACAGACAGACAGACAGACAGACACCAAACGAGAAAAAGGCGGATTCGGCATCAGGAGGGTCCAAAACGGATAGAAAACTTGAAATGAGTCGAAAATATTGAATGTACAAACAAACACTCCATTCTTATTTATATAGATTTAGATAGTTTCTTATTAATTGAAGAAATGTAGCTGTCAACTAGAAAATTTGGATAGAGTTTCGGAATAAATATTTTAACGTATATGTAAAATAAAAGAAGTTATATTCTTAGATGATTTGATTGTAGTAAGAATTGTAGGTACCTTCAGAAAAGAATGGCTTTAATTTGGTTTTTGATTTCGATAGTTCCATATCATTTAATGGTATGTAGCTGTAAACTCTTAAAAAATTGGGGGAAAGTTTATAACATTAAAAGCTTTATAGGAACCTGGTTCGAAGTTTTTTTGTTCGAAAATAAATACATTAACTTAAATGTAAATGAAAAGATGCTATATTCTTAGATGGTTAGAATATAGTAAGAGTTGACGTATCTACCGAAAGGAATGTTTTTAATTTGTTTTACGATTTAGATGTCTTCTTACAAGTAAAATAAACGTTGCTGTCAACTAGAAAATTTGGGGTGAGTTCGGTACCATGAGATGGTTAGATAAAAATTAAGTTTCAAGATTTTTTTGTTCGGCAATAAATAAGTAAATCTTAACTAAACGAAGCAAAATTCTTAAGTGATACAACTGTAGCACGAATTGATGGTATCTACCGAAAGGAATTATTTATTTACAATTTAGATTGGTTCTCATTAAAGAAATGTTGCTGTTAATTAACAAATTTGAAATTAAGTCCAGAAATAAATATATTAATGTAGATTCAATAAAAAGAAATTATAAAACTAGTTTGTTTCATTACAACTAAAAATGTCGTCATAACTCAAATTCATTCAACGATTAATCTTTTATTTTCTTATGTTAAAACACGCCCATACTAAATATTTAATTCGCAGAATTTGTATACATGTGTGCAGAATATAATAACGTTTTCGAGTTACAGAAGTAACATTCAGGTTCTTCGAACTGAAAATTCTTAGAATGCTCGGATTAAGCGCAATACTTCGTGCAACATGGGCAAACTAAATCTACACTGCGTCCAATGAATGTAAATGTTTCATGACTGATTTATAAAGGTGTTTTAGTTTCCAGAATCTGCAAACAATAATTTAAATAATTGTAAATACTTACACACATGAACCAATTTAATTCGTTTTTGAGATAATTAAGATCGATGATTAATAAAAGAGATGTAACTGCCAAACTGAATTAAAAAAAAAATACATACTCGGTAACTTGCACTACATTAAAGTGAAAATAAAGTAAAGAAGGCTAATGTAGGATATGTGACTGGGGGTACAAAATATTCTGTTCCTGACTCAAACTCGTTTTAAAAAAATTAGCAATGATTTATACTTTAATTTATTAAGCAAACTACACAAAAGTTCAAAATTAAGGTCACAAACATAAAATCTGTGAGAACTGGAGAAATATTCAGTTTATTGCTACGAAATTTGGCACAGAGATATATTATTACTAGGGGGCCCGCCCCCTGCTCGCGAACGCTCGCCAACCCCCGGAGGATTGCTTTGCAATCCTCATTGGTTCGCTGCACGAACCTTGCTCGCATCAATGAAGACATTGTTTACAAAATCTGATATTCCAAAAAAAAAAATTATTTTTCAACTATAAATTTATTGTACTACAGAAATAATTACAGTTCCTCTGGAACCAGAACTTGAACAATTTGGAATTCAAATGAAAACTTTGAGCAAATTTTAACTCGAAATGTGAGCGATGCTTTGGAAATCGAATACTTATCATGTCGTTAGTAAGCTGCAACAGCTCTACTAATATTCGTTTTTTTTTTCAATAAAATTTAATCCGATAACGCTATAAATTCAATTGTGGCGCGAGGCTTCGTGATAAACAAAAGATCGTGCAGTGTTGCCAAAGAGCGATAACAAATAATGTCATTTTTGCGTGCCACGTAAGAGAATTATCTATATAGATGAGAAAAAGCATAGATACAACAACATAACAATATGAAAAAGAGTTGAATTGTTAGTTAAGATACAGGTTATATCAAAAACGGTCAAATCATGATGAGGAATTTTCTCGGGATAGGTCCGTCTAATATGGACTGTGGCCACAGTGCACTGCTATACAACAATCACAACGAGCTTTCATATTGTCAATGAGGGTGTCGAGAAATACTTGCGTCAATAAATCCCAATCTTCCAAAAGCGCGGCTTTTAACGCTTGGAGGGCTCTGAGCGGGGATAACGTCGTACTATGGCTCTTCCAAGGCCATCCCAAACTTGTTCTATGAGATTGAGATCAGGAGACTTCGCGGGATAGTTCAAGCAGTGAATATCCTCTTCTTCAACAAAATCATCAACAATGTGAGCTCTGTGTGGCCGCGCATTATCGTCCATTAAAAGAAAGTCCACGGAATATCAGGACCTGCAGCATCCCGGAACAACCTTACATAGGGTTCAAGGACCTCATCCCTATAGCTCTGTTCTGTAACACTACCCTTATCGATGGTAATGGTAATGATAATTTTAGTTAACGGCGTACTAGAACAACACAACGGACTATTGACGATGGTCCGGGATCAATCCCTTAAGGGAAAGAACCGAAGACAAACACCTCGTAATTTTGAACCACGGTCAGATGACAAAGCAACACCTGAGCTGGCACCCCACTCTCCAAACTTCCTCACCAACTCAATGAGAGGACTTTCGGCCACGACATATTTCAGGTGCACCATGCGGCCTCTACACCATACGCTTACAAACATCCATGACCAGACCTGGATTCGAACCAGGAACCTTCCGATCTAGAGGCTAACACCTTAACCACTATACCGGTTATACTACCCTTATCAAATACGTGCAGTGGTGTACGACTACCAAACATGATGCCGCCCCAGACAAGGATTCCTCTGCCAAATTGGTCGATTTTCTTTACTTTGAAGAAATGATAGCGAGCTCTACGTTCTCTCCACATGAAGACTCGCCGAGAATCACTCTGTGTGCTGAATCTCGACTCATCAGTGAAAAGATCACGTCCCAATTATTGGTGTGTCCAAGAATGTTGTGTTCGGCTCCATGACAATCGGGCTCTCCTATGTAATGCTCTCAAAGGGAGACACGCCACTGGACACCAAAGGGCCCTCTCTGCTAAACGTCTGTATACTGTTTGTCTGGAAATTCTTTTTCCAGACACAGCAGGAAGGTCACGAGAAAATTCTGTAGCCGTTGTCTTCCTATGCTGTCGTGCACTTAATGCAAAGTAGCGAACCTGTGCAGGTGTTGTCGCTCTTGGACGGCATTGGCCGGGTTTTCTAGTGATAGCACCACTAGTTTGGAATTGATTCCACAACCTGGATACCACTTTTGGTGCCACTTGTAACGATCGAGTCTCCTCTGCTTGATACTGCCCTGCTTCAAGCCTGCCAATGGCTCTCCGTCTTATTGAATCATCTAAACGATGATGAGAACTCATTCTCACTGAAAACAGTCGAACTTGTGGGTTTTAAAGCAATATTCACAATAACGCAAGAGAAAATACCATGTGCTTGAACCGTCAAATTCCACATTGTTCTACAAAACTAACGAGAAACACCATTTATTAACAGTATCAAAAAATGTCAGTAGAAAATAACGAATCATCCAAAAGCTTACAAACTAACTACACTTAGCAGGAGTGCTAATTATATTCTACACACAGCTTGATATGCTTGGTAGAGTACATCAAGATACAATACATATTTGTCGTCGAATGCATGTTCACAACTTTTGGTAATAGGAACTAACACCACTCTAAATACGGAAGGATAATGGTTTCTTAAATGCAAATAGACGTTTGGCGTGTGGACTGATGTGACACCAAATAGAATTATTTTGCACATTAAATACTTCCTCTATGCTAAAAAGCTTCATTTGAGATGAGTGCGTGTGCTGGATAATAACACTGTTTAGTTTTGTGTAAAAGAAATGGCAGAGAATAATCCTCATGTTACAATGTCTGGACTCACTGTAAAATGAAGAGATGCAAATGCTGTTCGTTCAAAACACTCCATACGATGGATTGACCCACACCCAAGATACGTGCAACAACTCACTTTCTTGTGCCCAAATTTTTCTTAATCTTACGTAGAATATTGTCTTGTATTTCTGAAATGCTTTAATTTCTCGGCAGTACTATATCATGCCTGTTGATACCAGATATTTAGGTTTCACGCAATAAGACGTGCAGAATCTCAAATCTTGGGCGATTAGGCACTCATCTATTGCTTCTCTATATTATCATCTCATCTATATTAAACGTTCACCGTGCAATATTTGACCAGGTACTCCTTTCCCATTGGAAGCCCCACACATTCGGTGCATGTTAGCAATCTTGGAATTCGTGTAATTTTCCGTCACATTATGTAAGGATTCAAATGGCCGAATATTGAACTACGAAATAAGTCATTAACGCGAAAAGGTTTATTTAAGATTCATTAGCTTACAATTTAATTTCTGATAATTACCTCTAAATCAACAGCTGAAATACAAATGTTGGAACATTTATTGCATACCGAATTAAAGTGAGGTGTTCGAAACTAAGGCTATTTAGGAAGGGTCATTTGGAATCATATTCAACTCATTGTATTCTTACACAGTAATTTTGAAAGAAAAATTCGCGAGCCGTTAATTTTTACATAGAAAGCCGTATAGTGCCGAACTATCTTTTATATTAGAATCTGAAAAAGTGACACAGCGTGATCAATCTATAAAGCATTTTCCAGTGTAGAAAATAAAATATATTCAGTATTAATCATTCTTTGAATCCTATTACGGCTTACCATAAGGATAATAAGTATTTATCCTTGAGTGCTATCGTTATTCATTACATATGTGGTATATTAAGAACACTTTACTTATGTTAAAAAAAATATTTGTTTATTTAACTTCTGATTGCAAACACCTCAAGTAATAAAAAATACCGCATATTTTAGCGTTAAAAAACAAATAAGCAACTGACTCAACGCTGGGACTCAATCTACATCTTGTTAAAATCTATAGCTTAATCCAGATGCCATATTTGTGTAATACGACAAAGGAATTTTGTTACCTCACGGGGTGTGTTAGTTACCCCCCACCGGACATTTCTAAATGGCGTGGATATGTCTAGACATAAGATTACAAATGTTTCATTACCCTAATGCAAAAGAATGCAAGTAATTGTTTTGCTCCAGTAAAAGTCACTAGACAAATATTGCGTTATCTGATGTCCTCCCTAAACAATTCTTTCGACAAAACTTGCTTTCAATAAGGAGAATAATTTCGTGTCAAAATGTCAGGCTGCTTCATTTTTAGAACGCCGAGGTCTTTTGATGTCAATTTTCTAGACTGCATTGCGTGGAACATATTTTATTTTTTTTAAGTGATACATAAGCGCGTGTTAAAGTGACGCTGATTGAGTCGGTGCCAAAAATACTTGCTATGATCGAGCAGTTTCTAAAACAATTACTGTGCCACTATGAAACGAATGTCAATGCCAGATGCTTAAAATATCAATTCAGAACTGTCTGAGATAGTCAGGATTAAGTGAGTGTTGCGATTGATTTGAAGCCCAATGTGTCAGAAAACTATTGCAATTAAAGTGCCTTGTTTGAATAAGCATTAAAGTTACCTATATGTGTAAAAATATATTTTAATATTTCTTAGAAGGAATAAATTTTTTACACTTTGCATATAAGGCATGTGTATAGTTCGGAGGAAATATTTTGCAATCAAGGCAACCATATTTTTTTATGAATTTTGTTATTGATATTTTGTAAAGGATTACTAGTAAAGTATTTATGACGAAAAATATTAAGTTTACGTTTCTTCTTTTATAAATATGGAGTAAAAATTGGAAATAAACATCCAACACAAAACACACCACTTACGTAAAGTATCATATTAAATGTGTGTACATATGAGCAGCATTAGACTGAAAAAATTGCTCATGCACTCCCCCAAACACCACCAAAAAGCAAGTAAAACAAAAACAAAAATTATCAAAACCGAGCAGGAACAAAACGAAATCAAACCCGAAGCCGGGAGATCAACAGCAACAAGCCTAAACACAATATAACTATATGCAAACACCATACTTCCGATGCAACAAGTCCATAAAAAGCAGAAAAATAAAAATATAAATACTATTGAAATCCCCACCCCCTATTCCAAAAGATATTCATAAATCTATATAAATAAGAATGGAGTCTTTGTTTGTACATACAATATTTTCGACCCATTTCAAGTTTTCTATCCGTTTTGGACCCTTCAGATGCCAAATCTGCCCTTTTCGCGTTTGGTGTCTGTCTGTCTGTATGTATGTGCCCTATACACGTCCACACGGATTAATATATTTTCATGGAAATTTGCATACAGTGAGTACTTATCTTCATTTAATGAGTGGAATTGGTTGCGAAAGTCTGTCTGTCCGTCTTTCTGTTCTATGTTCGATTTTGTATTTGTGTAGGCATCACATGAATTTGATTCTAGATATTTGATTGCTATGTGTTTTATTTATACATTATCTATTAGTTTAGTGAATGCAATATCAAACATTTCTTTATTTTTATATTTAGTTGAGTTTCTTGCTAAAACACCTGAGTAAGTATACTTAAATAAACCATAATTTAGTAGTTTTGGAAAAATTGGAATGTATATTGAATATTAGGATTGCTTCGATTGCTTTACCAGTACTGCTAAAGAAGTAATTATTCTTCAAAATATTATTTTTTTTATGGAATTTCAGCTCTGATATTTCATTTATTTCGAGTCTTATTTTTGTTCTTTGCGCATTGCAAACGATTTACGAATATTTGGGACAGACGATATTTTTCAACGAACTTGAATAAAACGGAAACTCGTGTTTCTTTCGCTCTGAATTAATTTCGCATTTCTAAATGTTGTGCACTTTTTAGTTGTAAATTGTGGCAACTGCAAGATCAAGAGATAAAAACGATTCACAAATTAATATCTTTAGAACAACTTTTCCCCGACACCTTTATTTTGTTTTATTTCGCTGTTTTCTGTTTTAAATATTTATTATTTTAATCAGTTGTATTTCTTTTTCATCACACGCAACACCATCACAAAGTATTCGACTAAAAGTGGTAGCTAAGTCAGAATAAAGCAAGTTGTAAGTTTAACTATGCCATTATTGAAATAATAATGCCGTTATTGAAAGAATAATGCCCATTTTGAAAGAATAATAATATTTAAAAAAATCCGAACTAGAATTTTTCAAGCATTAAAAAATTATTTGTCATAGTGACAGGAGAAAATTGCGAAATTCCACAATGTCGCATGCCGGATGTAAGAGTGCCACACGTAAAAAATATTGTTTTGTTGATTATGAGTGCGAGAGCACTCACCGTAAATTGTCGTGTTTATTAATTGAGTTGAACATGAAAAGAACTTAAGAAATGGAATTCCAAATCTCCCTCATACAGCAAGAGTGCGATGTATGGGAAATGTATTACAGGAATGGATATGCATGTGTAGGATTTGTGTCCAAAGTAAGTTGTAGAAAATATAAAGATGGCAAAAGGTTTTAAAGTATTATTTTATTCTACGTAAAACGTAAATCAGTATATATTTCATCATCTCTTCAAACTAGAGTAAACCAATTCAAACCGAGTAAGTTCGGGTATTTTGCTAGTAGTAAAATAAAATTGAAAAGCAACTCTCATGGCTCGGAGGAAATTACGAAAAATAATTAATCATTGGTTGTAAAGCTGTTGATAATAATAAATCTTTAAAAAATATTATTAAAGAATGAATAAGGGTATTTGTTATTGAGAAGTGTGTTTTTTAGATATTTACACTCTATAACAAAAAAATCAGCGCTCCTAGAAGGAATCATCCGATTGCATTGAAATTTCGTATGCAAAAATGTTTTGACCAAATATGCAAATGATTAAAATTTGGTGTCCAATGAATGAATAGTGCGATCTCCAGCGCATCGGAACTGCACATCCAGCAGATGTATATAAGGAGTTGTTCTTGAACTGTTGTTAAACATTTCTGCTGCTTTGCGATTTAGGATACCTTTCAACGACTGAAAAAATGCCTCGCCGCATGATTCGTGCTCATTAAGGGCAACTTTCAGAGTTTGAAAGAGGTCATATCATTGGATTGAAAGAGGCAGGTTGGGCAAATCGGAGAATCGCTCGTCATGTGAGTCGAAGCGATACGGCGTTTAGAAGATGCTGGCAAGAGTGGGTGGACAACGACAGATTTCAGCGTCATGATGGTAGCGGTCGACGTAAGGCCACAACAGATCGCGAGGACAGAGTGATTGTCAGATACTGTCACAGCGCCTGATTCATCGCTATCAACCATCAATCGTGCCACCCACACACGAGTGTCCACCATGACCATTCACAGACTGCTGAGAGAGCAAAATCTACGCTCGTAACGACCGTTACGCCACCTGCCACTCACGCCTGCACACTGTCGAGCCAGATTACAGTGGTGCTTGGCTCGATCAGGCTGGAATGATGCTGACTGGGGACGTATAGTCTTTAGCGACGAATCCCGCTTCCAACTGTGTCCTGAAGATCATCGAAGATGTGTCTGGAGATGCCCAGGACAGCGTGCCGATCCTGCTTTCACTATTGCACGCCACACGGGCCCTCAACAAGGAGTTACGGTATAGGGTGCCATTTCCCTTGATAGCCGGACCCCTTTGGTCGACATTAGAGGTACACTTACTGCACAGCGGTACGTTGACGACATTCTGAGACCTGTTTTGTTACCGTTCCTTTCGCAGCACCCTGGGCCTATTTATCAGCAAGACAATGCCAGACCACATACGGCACGTGTTGCTATGAACTGTCTTCAAGCTTGTCAGACACTTCCTTGGGCAGCCAGATCACCAGATCTCTCTCCCATCGAGCATGTGTGTTATATGATGGGGAGGCGACTACATACGATAGGGAATGTTGATAACGTAGTCTGACAATTGGAGCAAATTTGGCATGAAGTACTTCAGGAGACCATCCGGAAGCTTTATCGGTCTATGCCACGCCGTGTGGCAGCTTGCATCCAGGCTAGAGGCGTGTCAACACCTTATTGAGCTCGTTACTGTAACTCTGTAATAAATCATTCAATTGTTCTGAAATTTTAATCATTTTCTATGTTGTACATAATTTTCGTATCCACCACTCCTTCTTGGTGCGTCCTTTTTTTTTTTTTTAGTTATAGAGTGTACATTGTGATAAAAAGTTTGAATCAGAAGTACACATTTTTTTGGAACGTACCAATTGACCACCATCGTGTTGTAAAATATTCTTTTAGAGGTATTGGAGTCCCAAAATATTAATTTAATGACTGTAAATCAAAAATCGCTGCGTTTGTCATATACATTAATGTCAACTTTGCAGCATGAAACAGAAATTTTTAAGTCTAGAAAATCAGCATTTTTGTTATCTAGATTGGTTTTAATTAAAGAAGGTTCTTCTGGATATATGGATTTCCAAATATTAGAAAAGTTCCTATTATTAAAAAAAATTAAATCATCAATAAATCTAAAGGCAGTATTTATCTGAAGGCCAAAGTTTTTTTCAAAATAATGAAGAAATAAATTAGCAAGAATGGAAGAAAAATTAGAACCTTGGGGTATACCCTTAACTTGAGTGTAAATATGCTCAACATTAAAAATAAAATTATTAAAAATACAATAATTAACCAAAAACTCCCATTTTTCAAAATCCAGATCAATTAAGTTTTTAAAATCATGATAATAATAGTTCAAAACATCTCTCAATTTGTCTAGGGGTATGCTGGTAAAAAGGTCTTGGTACAGCTACACTCTACGTTTATGAGCGGTGGCAACAAACTTGGCGATTTTTTTTGGCTCACTTCTAGTAATGAGTTACGGTAGATTAAGGCAACCCATCTGTTATTACGGTTGAAAGAAAAAGAGTTTGAAATAATTCTTTCCTTGGCGACTTAAGAAGTGCGCCAAAAAAAAATTAATTGCCAAGGCCGTTGCCACCGCTCATAAACGTAGACTGTAGCTGTACCAAGGTCTTTAAAATCATAGGTCTGAATATCATTAATAATATTTTTATTCAAAAAATTCAAAACCTTATTATTATCACATGTAATCCAGGTAAAGCCTTCATCAATAATGGCAGCAATGATAATTTTTAAATATTTAAATAGTATAAAGCCGGGTTTAATCATATAAGAATTATTACCACAAGTGATGTAACGGAATTTAATAGGATTTTTATGAAATTTAGGAATAACGGTAATATAAGGTAAAATAATGTGTTGATTGGAAATTTTAACTCTTTTATTTGAAGAAATGATTTTTTTAGTAATGGTATTATAAGTAGGTTTACAGAATTTATATGTATCTGAATTTTTAAGTTCGGCATCAAGTAAGTTTAAATACAGTTTTTTACAAATGAAAGCAAAGTTACCTGTGGCTTTGTCGATTGGGGTAATAATAAATTTATTTTGAATATCCTTAATGGCTATGTTTATTGTCTTGTATTTACCTGTATTGTCAAAAATAAATTGAATATTATTATTAATAAAAACTTTAAATTTATCATATAATTTCCATTTTCATTCTGTAAACAAACATAAAGGGACTTTAAATTTAGAAGAGGTCATAAAACAGAAGTTATCAATGTCTTCCAAAAAGCTTTTAAGTGTACTATTTCTTTTAAAATTAATTATAAATAGGCCTAAATTTAGTACCTTTATACATAACATCCCTTAATTTATAATTTCCAACAATACCAAGATCACAGTCACAATGTGTCCTGTTGTTGTTGTCGGCCCAATTGGGGGTGTCATTGCCCCGGAGGTTTGGACTTCTTCATACATGACACATCCGTTTTACAGAAAGGTCCCTTTCACGCACCCATTCAATCACACATATCGTAATTTAGATCCCAATCAAAGGCCGATAACCCCCTTATCAGGTACCCCCAGAGCTATTGATTTGGTATGTTAACATGGGGGACTTTGTGACCAGGACCTATTTAACGTGCACCATCCACCATTAGCGAACACGACGGTCTTTAGCCAGGTCTAAGCGCCGATCTCGCAACCATCACAATTGCAGGCTCCACAGAACCCTTCCGATGCGAGCCCGACGCTCTACTGACTGAGCTACCGCCTCTCTACAATGTGTTCTAAGTCTTCATTTAAATTGGGGCTGAAATCTATGTTGTCGCACAAGCAAACAACTTTATCTCTATATATATCAATTTTACTGCAAAAATTATTGTAATTAAAAAATTTTGTCCCCAATAGTAAATCATATTTAAAGCATTTTTTTATATTAAGACATTTTAAAGGAAAAATATTCTGTAAGTTATTCACAACTCTGTTAAAGTGGAATTTATCGAAAATACGATGTTTAAAACTTATCTTCATGTAAATTGGATTATCTTTACAACTAGTTTTTTTCTTATTAATTTTAGATAGTCTAGCCTTAAATAGATCATGGAGTAAAAGTAAGAAATGAGCACAACAAGCACGAAGATCGCCACCAAATGCCACTATCCACTTCGCCCAACAAAACGCTAACATCAATGACAGTTAAATGCTTGTAGCATTGCAACTATGAAAACATAAAATGGTAGTGTTCGTAAATGAAAAAAGATATTGTTCGTGTACAGTTATTAAGAACCGAAAGTGTTCCGATTTCTATCATATATAAAAAGAAGTAGAAAATAAAATCTCCAGTCTCAATTCAAAAAAGAGATTCAGATACAGTGAAATAGAAATGAAAGGCAACTAATACGACTCAGAAGAAATTACGAAATAGAATTAGTCATCGGTTACATAATTGTTCATATTATTAAAAGAAAGAAAAAGAGTATTTATTATTGACAAATCTGCTTTTTAGACAACATTGTAAGAGTATTGTTTTCTGTAAGGGAAAGTTAGATTCAGAGTTAAAAATTTTCGGAAACGTACCAGCTCACCATTAATAGTATTATAATAAATATTTTTTTATCATATATATATATATATATATATATATATATATATAGTCCAAGCCCTCATTGTCAAATGTAGATGCCAATAATTTTCTATTGGCATCTATGTCCCAAGATCTAATGATCATAGAAATAATATTTTAAGTGAATTAAAGAGCTAAAGCGTTGTAGTATAGTGCTATGTAAAATTTGGGTTTTTAAACGTGCACATGGAATATCTTAAAAATGAAATAAAAAATTTACGCAAAGGAGTCGTCGTGGCTCAGTCGGTGTCATCCTTTGCTCTAGAGACCTGCGAGTCCGATTCCTCCTGAATCTATTTTTCTCTTTTGCGTCAATCAATCTTTATTTTTGTGTATGTTCATGTAAATGTCATTGTGTGGTGCGACATGGCCAAACATTGCCCTTGCGTCATAAAACAGTACAAAAGTGTGATTTTTGTCTAAATTCTACATTAAATTTAATAAAGAGGCATATTTTTTTTTAATTTCGTATTTTTACACGTTTTATTACAAAAGAAAACCACATTTGTCAACATTACGAAGAGGTGTATCGTTCTGCTATCGTTTTACAACACGAGGTGTAAGTATTACGACACTTTAAAGTAGATACTAAATCACTACAAATGCCATTTTGAGCATAGTATTATAAACCCAGAGCCTGTTTAACTAACGACTAGAATGCAGCATTTCGGCTTCAGGGCCCAAACAATTTTCTACGTAAACGTTTCGTTACAGATAGCTGAATCAGTCAGTTCTATAGGATAAAAACAATTTTCCGAAACTAAATTATTAATTTGTTTTATTTGAACATTTTTATTTGATTCATTTGAACTAAATTATTTATTTGATTCATTTTCACTGTTTTTTATTTGATTCATTTTCACTGATTTTTATTTGATTATTTTAATTTGATTCAAAATAATCTTTGCTAAACCACAATTCATTTAAATAAAGCAAAATTTCGGATATGCCAATGTTCTTCTCTTCAACTCGTAAACCATTATGTCCTAAACCTATAAATTGTTTGCTTCCACAATAGGCTTTGCGTTGTTTATTCGCTTACAGTAGCTTCCTAATTACGTTATCAGTGCGAGTAATGATAAATGATTTGTGTTTCCCAAGGGAGCTATGAGGAATATAAATCCGAAGTGATATCAGAACTATCTGAACACCATCTTTCTCATAAACGGAATTGCCTTTTTTTCCAATAACACAGCCTCTTACGACAAAGATTTCCGTAGAGAGATGCTTTTTAATCCGATTGCAAGCAAAGGGGCCTTTGCTTCGAAACTCCTTTCATTTGAGGTTTTTTAAAACCAATATTCTATCTTTGATCGAATTTAACAATTGTTCAGATAGTTTTAGGACTTGGGACTGGACTTAAAGAAGACTGTGTGAATGGGGGTGATCGATTGATTCCTTGCGTTTGAGTGAAAAGCTCTCCAGGGAAGGACATTCTTTTCTTGTATCAAAAACCTCTGACTCTGTGGAGAATATTTACAGGGTTACCATGTCAATAGAGGGTTTCTAATAATGTCTTTTATAATACAAGTATACAACAGTACGACAGCGTAAAAGCAACATAACCTGAAACGACATTATCATTTATCTTATCAGTATACTATTACGTGGGTTGTTTGATGTTTGTTAAATTTTTGAGGTGACGCCACAGCTAATTTGGTGACGCCATGGCTGGCAGGTGTCATTCCTTGAACTAGCTCAGGATGAATTTCAGCGAGAAGTTTCTGCAGCATTCAGATTCTGTTTGCGTTCTATTATAAGTTTGAAGTGAGCATAGCAACACCTACCACAAAAATGGGAAAATGAGTTATATGCAGTGCATTTTTATATAAAGAAGTGGATGGCCGCCTTGTTCCCCAGACTTGACCCCAAGCGACTTTTCCTTGTTTCTAAATTTGAAAATTTGATTGGGTGGGAAGATATTCTCGACGAATAAGGTTGCCTATGCCACCTTCAATCCCAATTTGAATGCCTTTGATAAAGGTACTTTGAAGTACAAGAAACACGCTAGGACAAGAATATGTAGCACTCAGTGGTACAAAATCGCTTCTTCGGATGGCTCAAATACTAAAAATAGTTAGAAACGGTTTCTGCTACCACAAAAATGGAACTACATATACCCACTGCAGTTGCTTCCTCATATAGCCATACTTCCATATATAACTTCCCTCATATAGCCAGATATGGAAGACTATAGAAACGAATGTAGCGTTTTTCTAGTCTAAGTATTATTCATAAGCGGGACTCTCTCTCTCCGTTCTTTTCCATACTAAAGAGCCTCACAATTTCATTCATATAGCCAAGTGACATTAGCGCAAAAGAATATCACTCCCCAAAACAGCTGAATCATAGAATTACAAAACAGCCTGGCTCCGAGATCACATATGTTTGGTTGTTTTGGCCTGTCATGGTACAAGTGACACTAGCACAGTCGAATATCACTTCCCAAAACATCTGTATCAGTGAATTACTAAACAGCCTGGCTCAGAGATCAAAGATGGTTGGTTGTTTTGGTCTGTCATGGCGCAGGTGCCATATTCACCCACGCTGCCCCAAACACAAGGTAACGTGATTTAAAAAATGACGTGAAAAGGGAAAAGAGAGGGTTGCGAAATAGAGCAGTGGCGTTACAGCAGAAAAAGATCGCTTGGGCATCTCCGTAGAGTGACCACAGCAAACCCCACGGAAAAACTGGAGTATCTGGTCCTATAGTCCTGGTACGTATAGTCCGTGCACAACAAAGAAGATGGGCCCCTGAGTCCAGAGATTCTTCTATTCTAGATTAAAATGAAATGGGCATTAATGGTAACGACACTACTGCTCTAATAAAATTAACGATTAACGGCAGACCACATGATAAAAATAAATCAAGATCGAAAGACCATCGTCTACTTGAACAGCAGATAGAAAAAACATTGCTTCAGATATAGCAGAAGATGCTGCCGTACTGCAACCTGGAATCACCCGTCTTAATTAGTTGAAAATAGTACTATAATAAAAAAACCAAGGATACTCCACGTTTTCACATGGAGTATCCATGTTACGTCTATCACAGGTCGCTGCCCATTTATTTAGTACTTTTATAGGTTTCGACTCTGAAAGTACCTCCCCGCATACGAGTGTTTTCGATGTTTCCCTGCGCTATGAAATTTGAGCTCATGGAGCCTTACTACGTAAATTCAGGTCACTTAGATGTCGAGTAGAGAAGACATGTATAGTTAAGATTAATGCAAAGAGGGCAATGTAAAAGAGCCAGATTAAGTCGATCCGTTTTTGAAGAAATTCTCTTTCAAACTACCTTATTAGAATATTTATCTTCATTTGAAAACTTGTAATTCTTTTGAAGAGTATTTCTAGATGGGAACTAAAGTCAATAAAATATTTCACCCTTCTGTTGAAAAGTATGTTACAAAAGAACCTAGTCAAACCATAGAAAAGAAAGATAAAAGTAGACTGATCAATGGTAACCCTTTTATGAGTTCAGTATCACGTGATCAAAACTATTAGTAACTTGACCCTTAGACCGCTTTTGTCTGCGGAGTAGAAAATAACATTAATAAATTGATTGGTCCACCGACCTGGATAAGACGCCCGTCAATTGGATCATTATCTGATTGATTCGCACGATATAGTACTACACTTTGGAAGTTTCGAAAACGTTGGTCGCCACTAAAAAAATGCGTTTTCACACATTTGCCCTGTTATAAGATGTTAGATAGCCAGACGAGGTGATAAAATGCCAAATCGGTCAACTAAATCAATTTTTAATAAAACAATCACCTTATTATTATTCGACATGATGGCCGCACTTTTTGAAGCCCCTCTCATTACCAATTTGATATACTAGGGGGCCTGCCCCCTTCTCGCTAACGTTCGCCAACCCCCGGAGGATTGCTTCGCAATCCTCATTGGTTCGCTGCGCGAACCTATGCTCGCTTCTCTCGCCTCAATGAAGACATGTGTCCTAGAAAAAGGGACTGTTTGCAAAATATGTTACCAAAAAAAAATGTTTTTCAAATCTAAATTTGCTGTATTACAGAAAAAATATATACAGTATCTCTAAAATCAGAATTCAAATGAAAACTTTGTGCAAATTTTGACTCGAAATGTGAGCCTTGCTTTGGAAATTGAATACCCAGCATGTTGTTTGTGTGTACATTTTCCCAGCACTCAAACGACCCACACTTTTTCATTGAGTTTGTTGCCGAAAGTTGTAGTGCAAGCGTCTTGTTGAACTATAATTGTTGGCCCTGAAAAGATCCTCCACTTTCTTTGATTTGTAATTATAAACTGCAACAGCTCGACTAAAATTCATTTTTTTTTTCAATAAAATTTCATCCGATAACGCTATAAATTCAATCGATGCGCGAGACTTCGCGATAAACAAACAATCGTACAGTGTTGCCAAAACGCGATTACAAATAACGTCTTTTTTGCGTGCCACGTAAGAGAATTATATATATAGATAGTCTACGTCTATGAGTCAAACATCATAGGCTAGACCGGTAGCCAAAAGAGTCAACACTTAGACTTTTGTTTCAACAAGTCCATTTGAAACCGTTATTGGGCACTGATCTTTGTACTGATTGATTTGAGCATTTTCCCATAATTTATGGTAATGGTAATTTTAGTTAACTTCATACTAGAGCACGACAACGGGATATTGACGACTGCCCGGGATCAGTACCTTAAGTCATAATTTATGGATTAACTAGTCTGTTCGTTGTTTTTTAATTCAAAGAGAATCGTGTTAGAATAATTTGTGAAAAAGATATCGCAATCGATTGTAATGTCTAGATAACTACAAAATAACTTAACGTTATATTTTTTCTGTTTTTCTCAGACTCGTTGAAGAACGTTGACTTAATTTATAGTTTTCTCATAAATTTCTACAAAAACACATTACAGAAACAGTAGATTAGTTTTGATTTTGGCATGCACCCATAAACAATCCTGCATTCCCTACATTAAACAAAGCAGAGACCAAACCAAGCACACACGTTCGTTGCTTAGGAAAAACTCCTTTACTAAAGGAGGAAAACCATTAATCAAAGCAGTCAAGTTAGAATAATCGTACATTTCTCAAGTTTAGAATCAATATATTTCTTGTCGAAACAAAAATGAAAATCCTACCATCGGGGAATCAATACTCTTTCATTGCGCTCATTCGGTTCCTATCCAAAGCTTCGACAAAAGACATTAAGCCCTTCATGGCGTGAGATATCGTGTCTCAAAATTAAGAACAAATATACTTTGGAAAACTCTTATCACGACATAATCTGATCTATCATACTTATATGTATGATGAAAACTACTAGTTCAACTACTGTTACAATTAACATATGCTTTAGAAAGTTGTGCCAAAAGAAAACGTATCTCTTTTGTGCAAAAAAAAGTATTGGGTGTTATTATAATGAATTTCGTGATTCGACCGCATGTTGAGATATCTGAGTTTCTCATAGGAGCGTAAGCTAGCATAAAAGAAACAGATGACATAAATTTAGCAACATTGACTATTCAATAGTAAATGCCATTGACTTCTATTGAAATAAATTAGATTTGAATGACATAGCGAAGTTTCTGCCAGTAAGTCGTTTATTTTTAAAAGTTGGCATGTTGTGTTTTCAAAATATGTCTATTCCATTATAGACAAAAATCTTTACTATTTTTATTTATATTCTTAACTTTTTTTAACAAGGAATTTCTCACAAGATAACACTACTATGACATGATTTAATTAAATTAAATTTATCATATGCATAGCTAGTTATGATATTTCCTTTTCATAGATGTTGGAATGCTTATTTTTCTCTGTCTGAACATGCTAGTCTTTCAAAATAAACTATTTAATATAAAAATATGCCTGTCAAAGAATATATACTTAAGATTTTATTCACTTCTACGTATGCATTAATTGTGCACAGATGTGGGTATACAAAGTTTAATTAGATCTGTGCTCCCCCACTCCACAAAAACTTAGACAATGATCTTGAATGTTGAAAATTCGCTGCAAATCTTTGAGACAAAGATTTCAAGAAGCAAATTTGTTTACAACATACAGTCGTTTGAATTATGGCGAAGAAGATTTATTTTTGAGGGATACATATATACAAAGAAACAGCTATCGTTAAATATATTAAGTAGGGAAAGATATGAACGGCATATAATTTGAATGCACTGTCGAATTCGGGCAAAAATATTTCTGTTTAGCCAATAAGATAAAAGTCTAGAGAAAGATCAAAGCTTAGAGGGAAAGACTGTAGACAAAGGGCTTTTGCATTTGCAAGAAAAAGAACTGGAGAATTATTGCTGATAGCAAGCCAAAATGGAACCATACCATTTAGAGGACCAATGCCCAAATGAAAGAACTTACCAAAATCTTCTTTACATTCCCCTGTTGCCTAATTTACAATTTCGAGCTTTTTTAAACTAGCAAATTTCAATCCACTGACGACACATTATAATTAACTTATTATTTGTAAGCCATATGTCATTTATATCACTTGCCTTTTAACGTATATTTACACAACATATTTATTTTAGTCTATTTCACAGACCATTTTGAGACATTGACTAAAATGTCACAATCACAATCAAACATCATTTAAAGGGTATAGCAATTACTGTTGACATTCGAAAATGCAACACCTTTAAGGAAGCATCAAAGAGCCTTGAAATTTACACTCAACAGCCACCGCTACATTTCTAAAGTTTAGGAGCCTATTGTTTTATTTTCTTATCTTTAAGGTTTGCTTGTGGCTAATCGCCAACAGAAACACGAGAGCACGCGTGACATAAAACGTACTCAATGTCCTCCAGACATCAATTCTTCCATGGCCAGATGTGTCGCCCATCGAACACGTCTGGTAGATGATCGTCCAACGATTGTCACAGAATAGACCACCCGTGGTTACGCCAGATAAACTTGGGCAACGTGTAAAAGCAGCATGGGTTGATAATACCATAAACGCACATCCAAAGAGTCTTTCATTCTAATCAAGACGCGTGCCAGCAATTCTTGACAGCTTTACAAAATACTGATTTCCTCGCAAATAGAACGGAGCTTCTTTTCACTCATTTAGTCTCGGGATTTTATGTTATTTGTATAATAAATATGACTTTGATATATTTTTTCCTTCCTCGAGTTGCAGTCTCGATGACAAGATTTTAGCATTATGAAATTTAAGTAGCAATTAACACAAGAATAAAATTATATTACCGTCGGCTTAGAGCAGAAACTCATTAACTGAGAAATATAATTTTTTTCGGCGCAGTTGTTTAACAACAAAGGCTAGTTTATGGAACAGAAAATAAAATTTAAAAGCTTTTTGATGCTGTTATGTAATTTTTAAAAATCATAATACGATTATTTTGCATCAGCTTAAAAATAAGGGTGTTGTGTCTCCTAAAAATTGTTAGTTAATGAATCTCTGATCTAACTACGATATCATTATGAAGTAGACAAGAAGCATCCAACCAGTAATAAACTCCATCAAAAATAATTTTTTACATTTCTTTTTCAAACCGAAAGTAAGGAATGCCATCTAAGAATATCCTTAGGTCTGATGAGACTAATTTTTCATATTAACTGATGAGTGCACTGTTTAAATAATTTTAAGGAATAAACACCTACACAAAACAAGAATATTTTAGAGATAAAATCCGTGTGATAAAGTTTTAGAAATAAATTCCGTGTGATAAAGCTTTTCAAATACAATCGCTTGTGTAGTTTTAAAATGTTACAAATTAAACAACGTTCAGGTTAGATGTATACTAATTACGTTATGTTATAAATCCAAACAAAATTATTGTTTCTTGTATGTAGATGCATAACAAATTTCGTATGAGGGGAAAGTAGCGGGAATGATTCCTTTGGTAGCTTTTCTAGGAACGTTCCTTCTGTGGGAACTATAACACTTCGAGAAAAATTGAATTCAAATGTTCCATGTTCTACTTCAATTCCGTTTATTCCTGCGTTTTCTTAAGATTTAAATTTCCTGCGAGGATATTTTTGACTGTGACATTTTCATAAGTTGGAGAAAACATTTCTTCCCGAAAGCATACGGCGTATTCACGTCACCGAACTGAATTACAAATACCATATTTTATCCTTTATCAATGCCTATTTTCTTAGAATTTTTGCTTTCAATCTCTGGTGCCTGCATTATGGAGGGAGAAAGCTTTCGCAAAAAAATTCGGAGAAGCAAGGCATTTCAATAAATATTATTTTCGAATTCACATCCGCTCACCCAGAATGTTTTCATTTCAGAGAGAGGAGATATACAGATAATAGTGTTTCGAGTGGAAATGTTTCACAGAACAATAGCAGTAGAGTAAATAAATGCTCATTTTAGCATGAATAGCATGTTATTTGACAATGATCGTGTATCTGCAACAATGTTCTGATCAGGGCATGGAATACATAATAATTGAAATCACCATATGTGCTTGAATGCAGAAGTACAATATATATGAGAAAGAAGACGGCAGATCAAATCAAAAGTAAAAATACAATTGTTTCAGATATTTTCTATTTGACAATTTCTTCTCAATTTTCCAACCCCTTTCAGATAATTTATTTACCGAAAAAACTTAAATACTTCCACCTAGTAACACCTATATTCTACCAACAGAAAAATAAGAGCGCTTAAATATCTATTAAATTATTGTGGAACATTTTTACCAGGTATGTTTGACTTAATTTGACTAATTATTTCAAAAACTTTATGAAATGTTAAATAAAATTTAGGATAGGTATATAATTAAATTTATTTCGTACTGGAGCAACACAACTGGAATTGGCCGGGGTCAATCCGTAAAGGAAGTATCGAAGGAGAACAACTCAAAATTCTGAACCACGATCTGATAACTTGATCGACACCTAAATTGGGAATGCACTGTCATAACTACCACACTACGCCAACGTGAGGACATTTGAAGGAATGGCAAATTTAACCTGCACCAGTCTCCTCGTGCACGACGGTCTTTGGTTGGATCGAGTTTAGACATGGTAAAAGAGTTTTGTCTTTTGCAACTTTTGCTTTTCTTTAAGAGAAACAGTTTTAAAGATATTTTCTGTTACAGAAAAACCGCGGCCCATCAATTTTAATATGTATTATAAATTTTACGTTCTACTATGCGTGCATATTTCACCGCCAACCTGGTATAATGGACACAGCTTCTTTTCATGCCCCCAGTAGGTCCCGGTTACTAATACACGTTTGTAAGCGCATGGAATATTGGTGATTGTTCCTGTAAGGGGCAATGGCGGTTTAACCACTGTGTGCTCCCTCATAAATAACGGCCAATGCGTTCTTTGTAGTGCCGAAAATAGAAGAAATCAGAGGTCAAATATTTAAAATAATACATACTCGTATGAAACATAACCTCACGAATCCGCGTATTATTTTTGCATTGAAATAAAATAAGCTATGCATACACTACCCTATAATAAAAGACTGGACTGGAAGATATGATGGTTTAAGGGAAAGTATACATGCTTTAATGGGGGGATGGTCTCCCACGTGCTGCAATTACACAGCCAACACTTCTGGGCATACTTTAAACAAGGTTTTGATACACAGCTATGGTTATTTGTGTCCATTCCTGCTGCAAGAAGGTCGTCAGCTTAACTGTACATTTCGAACTTGGTTCTGTTGTCCGTAAGCGTCGCTCTAACTCGTCCCACAAGATTTCAATGGGGTTTTGATCAGGACTATGGGCAGGTCAGGAAGACATTTTATATCCATATCTTGATACCACTGCTTGACAGAGGCTGCAACATGATATGGAGCGTTGTCATCCAGGAAGTAACAATTGTTTATTCCATAAAATTGCCAGAGCGTGGGAGGAACTTGATTGTCCAAAATGAACATGTAGGCTTTGGCGTTCAATTTACCAGAAACAACTTGCAAAGGTCGCAGGCCATACCACTAAAAACACTCCCAAACAAATAGTTGGGTTTTATTAAAATCCACGGCGTCAGGTCCATTATTGTAGGGTAGTGTATATTAGGTTTCGTGAGAAACGGAATATGAAAAGCAAGAGATATTGCATGGCTTGTTTAGATCCGGTCCTTGCAATACCAAAAAAACACAACTAGCCATACTCAAAAAAAGAATATTTGATGTGCCTTTATCTATTAGGTCGGATGTAAATGGTATTGTTGTTAGTCTGACTGGTTTTATATAATTGTTTTCCCATTTTAACACTCCAAGTGGTTTCGACGAGGTATTTCGTTCATCAATATCTGACCAATTTGGTAATTACGAGATATATCGTTAAGATACCACCAATTTTTTTATGATGACGAGATTAAAACCTGGTTTGTTTTCTTCCAATGACGAGGTATGTCATCCAACAATGCTAATGGTTTTGATAATAAAGAGAAACCTCGGCAAGACAATCACCAGGAAGATAAAAGTGATCCACAGAGCACTTTGTTTACCTAATGCACCTCCGAAATTTGAAAAGCTTATATCCCAGGAAATACTTAAGAAAGTTAACGGTAAACGCAACAAAATACATTGTTAATTGGATTTGCGAATCATGGGATTCGTGATTTAAATAAGACCGAGAAATCCTCAATAATGCACACCAAGGAATTGCTTCTGTTTGATAACAAAGCATTACAGAACATTGCAAAATCCCTCAGGATTGTGCGAATTATACATTTCTATACCCTACACTTTTCTACAAAGTTACATTTCAGAGTATAAAGGGACGAAACTATAATAAGAATTCCGTTTAATAAAAGCACCAACTTATTTCGATGGAAATTAGCTTTTATAATCTGATTACAGCACAAACAACAACGCCTATCCTCAGATGTTTTAAATTAAATACATTCATTCTGTGCTAAAATAAGAGTCAAAGTAGGTAATTAATTAACGTCGCACTGGAGAAGCACAGCAGGCTATTGGCGACGGTCCGGGATCAATTCCTAATGGAAATATCCAAGAACAACACCTCATGATTTCGAACCACGCTCAGACGACGAGAATAACGTCTAAGCTATCACTCCACTCTCCAAACTTCCCCACCAAACTAACTGTAGGACATTTGAGGTCATGACAGATGTAACGTGCACAACCCCTCGAGTATACAACGGTCTTTGGCTGGCTTTCAAAACTCGTAACCTTCCGATCGCTAACCCGTTGCTCTTCCAACAGTGCTAACGAGGTCCAAAATTCGAAAACTCCGCAATCGCAAGAGGTCGAAAACTACACAAACTTTTAAAATCGATTGGACGGTTACGCAAGGCAATAAGAAAATGCAATTCCAAACATCATCTGCGTCATGGCTTCAAAATAGACCACATTACACAACTCCACCCAACAACACTTTATTGTTCCCTTCATCCCTCATCATAATGGGAATGTAATGAAGGCTTTGTAAATCGATTTAGATTCATTAATGAAGGAAAACGAAAAATTAATGACAGCCTTTTGATACTTAAATAGCTGTTTGGTTTACATGTAAGCAAAGACATTCCGCGCGTTCTGGCTTAGCAGTCTTAATAAGATAGGGTTACTATTTTCGGACCGTTTTGGTGAGTCGTATTATACGAACTGTTGGGGCAGCTGTCAATTCATTTTCTTTCATGGAATAACGCCTATTTATCATTAATTCGCTATTTCGAGTTATATAGGAAAACTTATGATCGTATCTAAAGTTAGCATTTTCACAGCATGCCCTATCTCTATGGTGTTAGCAGATTTACACTAAAGCATATATAAAGGATTTTTACCAATCGCAAAAAAAAAAAAAAAAAAACACAAGAAAAGCGAAGATTTTACTTTTCATAAATGCTCTTGGTTGATACATGACTGGGTTACTTTAAAGTGTGGTTTTATCGTCGTTTGGGCTACATTTGTTTAATCTAATACGCGTTAAGCCAATCAGCTATCATATATGAAATCGAAAGTCATTGTTTGGAATTTTCATTGGAGCTAAAATCACCCCGAAAAACTACCCAAATTACGCGTGTTCGGAATACGTTCAGCAAATACTTTCCGCCGCAGAAGCACTACTTCCATCTACACTATATGGACAAAAGTATTTGGACACTGCATGTTTTTCAAAAGAAGTGCTTTATTATTCTATTTAGTAACTAGCAAAATACCCGACTTTACTCGGTTTGAATTGGTTTACTCTAGATTGAAGAGATAATCAAAATATATAATGACTTACGTTTTTTGTAGAATAAAAATTTATTTTAACACCTTTCGACATCATTATATTTTCTACAACTCACTTTGGACACAAATCCTACACATGCATATCCATTCATGTAATACATTTCAAATACATCGCACAATTGCTGTATGACAAAGCTACAAAATGACGAAAGGTGATACTAAGGTTACTACTATAAAAGATGATTTTGAGGGAGATTTAGAGTTCCCTTTCTTAAGTTCTTATCATGTTCAACTCAATTAATTAAAATTACGATTTACGGCGAGTGCTATCGCACTCATAGTCAACAAAACAATATTTTTTTACTTGTGGCACTCATGCCTCCGGTATGCGACATTGTGAAATTTTGCAATCTTCTCCTGTCATTATTACAAAGAATTTTTTAATGTTGGAAAAAGTTCTAGTTTGGATTTTTAAACATTATTATTCTTTCAATAACGGCATTATTCTTTCAATATTGGTATAACTACACTTAAAATTTACTGAAAATTTATACTGACTTACCTAACATTTTTAAGTCTAATACTTTGTGGTGCTGTTGCGTGTGATGAGAAGGAAAACACATTTATTAAAATAATAAATATTTAAAACAGAAAACAGTGAAATAGAACAAAATAAAAGATGTCGGAAAAATTGTTCTAAAGATATTAATTTGTGATTCAGTTTTATCTCTTGATCTCGCACAGTTGCCACAATTTACAACTAAAAGTGCACAAAATTTAGAAATGTGAAATTAATTCAGAGCGAAAGAAACAGAAAATATCACTGCTCACGCGATCTTGTTCATTCTCGTTTCGTTGAAAAATATCGTCTGTCTCAAATATTCCGAAATCGTTTTCATTGCGCAAAGAACAAAAATAATACTCGAAATAAATGAAGTATCAGAGCTGAAATTCCATTAAAAATATAATTTTTGAAGAATAATTACTTTTTCAGCAGTACTGGTAAAGCAATCGAAGTAATCGTAATATTCAATAGACATTCCAATTTTTCCAAAACTACCAAATTATGGTTGATTTAAGTACACTTACTCAGGTGTTTTAGCATGAAACTCATCTAAATATAACAATAAAGAAATGTTTAATATTGCATTCACTAAACTAATAGATATTGTATCAATAAAATACACTGCAATCAAATATCTGGAATACAATTCATGTGATGCCAACACAAACACACAAACTCAAAATCCAGCATAGAACAGAAAGACGGACAGACAGACTTTCGCAACCAATTCCACTCACTAAATGAAGATAAGTACACACTGTATGCAAATTTCCATGAAAATATCTTAAACCGCGTGGACGTGTATAGGGCACAACATACAGACAGACAGACTGACAGAAACGTATAGAAAACTTGAAATGGGTCGAAAATATTGAATGTACAAACAAACACTCCATTCCTATTTATATAGATAGGTAGGCTATCCTTTTGTTTGTATAAGAGCTGCAACCCATCAAGGCATACTTTGCACAAGTTCTTTGTAAATCTGGGCAGGAATGCCTCTTGAAAGACTGTGAGAAGAGATTATTGTGTAGATGGACGTGCGTGACGGTGTCGTACTCGTCTCTCCAGTTTGTAACACATGTGCTCGATCGTATTGAGATCGGAGCTCTGTACAGGCAAGTCATGAAATTCATTTGATTTACAGGAAACCCGTCCAGCATACGTTTTGCAGTATGCAATGAAGATAGATCCTGTTGGAAGATACAACCATCATCGCCGTCATAGTATAGGGCTTGCCGATTTTTTGCAGAACGTCGAGGTACACCCGTCAGCGTTTATGGTGCCAGGTACGGTACATAGAGCAATGGGCCTTGTACTAACCAGGAAAAACAACCTAACACTAAGATGGATCCTTTTACGAATATCTGCAGCGTCCAAACACTTTTGTAAATGGTAAATGTAGTGTATATTTAGCTTGACAGAAAATGCCTCTTACGCAGACTGCTGAAAGGATGTGGGAAATGATTACAAGTAGCACAACTGACTAGTAAGAAGCACATTATAGCAAAATAACGAATCAAAACGCGTTAAGTAACGAAGACCAACTCAAAATGACATTTTAAAGTTTTATTTATGCTTTTTAAAACGTTACAAAAATAAATTTAAGCAATGTTATACGTATGCCCCTGCAAGTAAATATAACACAATCTGATTGGCTTAATGCATTTGATGATTTCAAAGTTTGTAAGATGTTTGGTTGGATTTTTATGACTCATAGACGATATGTGACCAATCTGCGGCAAAAATTAGACAGTCAAAATCAAGTTATAGACATACATTCACAAGAAACGTTCTACTGATACAGAATACAGAACTTCTCCAAGATGTTTAGATCTCCTATCTAATATCACATATAGATGGTGCAGCCAAAACTAAGCTGCATCGATGGAATCTGTTCCATATATTTTCTGTTAAATATTGAAATTGACTGATAGGACGACTACTGATAGGGCGTGTGAGCCTCTTTAAGGTATCCGGACACGTTGGAGGCTCTTTTTTTAAATGTAGTGTACAAACATTTTAACGATATTTTTATGTTTAGAGTTATTAAAAAATAGCATTGGACTATAAATATTTAAATTATGTATTAATAATTTTGTAAAACTGATAAATACGTATGAAAATTTAAGGAAATTTGTCAAAAACTTCAAATGTGCTGCAGGAAAATCTATTCAATCAATTTGAAAAATGATGCTTCCAAATTAAACTACATGCATTTGTTTAGTGAATGTACAACAATCAAAAAGATGTGTGAAAAAACAAAAATTCGACAAGCGATCGAAAAAATTAATGCAAGATTTTTGATAGTTTTACAGTCAGATTTCAGATAAATGGCTATAATTTGAAAGCTCTTCAACTCATCATAATTATCATAGTTCATTCACTAGACAACATTATAAAGAAGTTCTCAAAGTTTTACGAGAATCCATCAATAACTCTTTGTGTTATAACATTTGAGGAGAAGAAATAATGCAAAAATATTAATTTAGAGTAAAAGCAGTTTGAAGTGTATCGTTTGCTCTCTCTCTCTTGCTTTTACTGTTTGCATAAACAATTTTTTTTTTCACTTCTCTTTAAAAATGTTCACACTATTTCCAAAAGTGAAACCATTTAAACATTTGAAAAACCTTTCTAAAATTATATTTGCAAAAAAAAGTAAGTTTTAAATTTAAATTTTGAAGGTTTTTGGTCTTTTAATGGCCATTTCCAATGGTTTCCAAACCTACTTCCGGTTATCCCGCCTTGATTAAAATCGTAATATACTTAGAGAAAACTAATTAACTTAGAGAAAAATTCAAATAAACTTTGGAAAATCAAATAAATACTCTATCAAATAAGATCAAAAACTGTTTTTTGAATATTTGGTCCGGCTGCATCCGGCCAATCCGGCTAATCCGGCCGGATTGGTACTTTCTTAATAAGTATTTTTAACCAGTATGTATTTTTCCAAAATCAACGGAGTGACAGTAGGTCAAAAAGTTTTTATTATAAATAGACGAACGAAACGTTTATTTTAGCATTAGAAAAACAACTTTATCAATAATTATCTATAGGTAAAAAATCAATCACAACAAATTATTATAGTAACTACTTGTACTATTAGTACTAAGTATTAAACCATTGATGATGGTCAATCTTACTAGTTTCCACACCAAAAACAACAGTTTAATTTGTACTTAGCACTTTTCTATTTATCTAAAATCTTACTTATTTATCTAAAGTCTCTATCTCTAATGTCGTTGAGCAAATGACATATAAATTATACATAACCTTGTCTCATACTATCCTAAAAATCTAATCTTTGGCAGTTTTTGGTCAACGTAACAAAAAAAAGGAACTCTTAATTCTTCTTAATTGCTTAAATCGAAGTTATATAGTAGTGAAAATCTCTTTTGAGTTTGAAAAAACGATCTAAGGGAACAAATTGTATTAATTGTGTCATCCCCCAACCTACTTCTCAATGAACTGCAAATATAACCAGCAGCCGAGAAGGCTCTCTCAGCTTCAACACTAGTTGATTTAACCGTCATTAAGTGGTCATTCATAAGAGACAAATATTTTCCTTTGACTCCATTTCGTATGTAGTCATTTCTTTCTCAAGTATTTTCTCAGAATCTGTTTATTGTCTTAAGTTTGTCTTTTTGCAATAGTCTTCATTTTCTTGCAGAATTTGCTTTTCTAATTCCTCTTTATTAAAAAAATATTATTGATAGTTTAATTTATTATTTTTGCAAGAATTCTCCAAATTGATAACTGAAAAATATAAAATGGATTAATTCACAATCGATTGCTTAATAAATGATTTTGCGACTTTAAAATTGGGTTTGAATAATCGATTATTTTATTTAAAAAAAATTCAGTTTTATCCGATCCGGACCCGATAGATGTTGTTGTATCCGGTAGGAAGCGAAATGATGCCGGATCCGCCGGATCGGATTGCAAACCCTAGTTGCGAGGTCCACCATGGATTAGTATGGTGACAATAGGGTTATGTTGTGTCCTTTTTATTATAAGTTAATCAAAGAGAAAAGAGGTTCGAACGAAGGAACACAACCAGGTCATTAGGCTTCGTGTAGCGGTATTATAATAAAAGTCTTGCGTTTGGGAAAAAGATCGCTTAACCCTGAACACATTGGAATGGTCCAAAACATCAATATTCCGTCATTTTTAGTTATTAAGTACTACAGTGTATTTATAAATATGCATTTAATGTAGATCAAGCAATTTCCGGCACCCAGAGTGTTAGGTGCGGAACAAAAGAACAATCTAAACATTGAATAAATTAAAGATTATTCCATTAATTATTAAAGGTTACAAGAACATAGGACAGACAATTTAACTGTTTTGAATAAACAAGGTAAGCAGGTTCAGATTTTAAGACATAAAGTGAGAACTCATAAAAGAAATGACGATAGGTAAACTGAACCTTTTCATGCCAGACTGGCATTTTAATAACATACACATAGTCACTGAAAACATGAGTGTAAAAAGGTAATGTAGTACATAATAATATTTACGTATTTAAATACTAAACGACATCATATTAAGGGGTGACAAAAACCATGGCATTATGAATTATGGCATGTATTTTCGCCTATTAAAATAAATGGCGAATCGTCGGGCCATGAGGAAAGATTGAGCCAACGAATAAAATTAACTAAAGTTATGCTCTGTCATTTAGTTAATTGTAAAAAGATGTAAAAGTTTTATACATCACCGAACGTATTCTAACAAAGGGGGGGGGGGCATGACTATTCAAGGAGACGCTTCGAAACATTCACCACCACGCATGCCGGTATAAGGAACAAGAAGGCCGGTCCTAGCTGACAGTGCTTCGCTTCGGTAGCTGCTCGATTTGCTGAACGCTCAATGGTGGTTAGAGGTCACGAGTAGACGCGGAAAATATGTCTGTGAAAATATAGGGAATATTCTAGAAGATCGGAAAGGGCGGTATTTTTATCGTTTCCACTTGGCCGATTTGGCAATGAAAAACTATTATATTTAACTTGAGGCTCGGCTAAGGCGCCGTGTTATTTAGACACAACACTTCAACCAAACCCGGGAAAAAAAATTAAGGATTTTTTTTTTCTTTTAGTGGGAAACACAAATAATTACAGTTCGATAAGGGTGTATAGTAAAAACACTGTGTTCTCTGGTCACAATAAAAGGTACATGCTACACATGGATAATAAACGGAGAACAGCACTAATAACACCATAAACGACGAAAGACAGTGTTGTGTCAAAATACAGATGTCAGCTAAAATAACATAGGAATACACCCTTTATGAGATTGTCGATTACATGGAAGGCAATAAGTTGGCCCTTAATTGAAGAAGAGCACGTGGGTGGCCAGGTGAGATAATGACCACTGTGTCACAAGACACTGAAAAGATGAAGCACAGAAGTTAGACACTGGTAGATGACGAGGAAACATCAGGAATTGAAGATGTAAGATACTGGCAGACGATGAAGAAATGAGGATGCAAGGTACTGGCAGACGATGAGGAATTGAAGATGCAAGGTACTGATGGCGAAGAGGAAATCAGTATTGGCATTGATGTCGAAGATGAATATGCTGGTACTGACATGGCAGAGGAATTCGCTGGCACTTTCGTCGAAGAGGAATTAACTGGCACTGATATCGAAGAGGAATTAACTGGCACTGATATTGAAGAGGAATTCACTAGCCCTGATGCTGAAGAGGAATTCACTGGCACTGATGTTGAGGAAAAAGGAGGAATGGTTTATGACTTGCTGAATGAAAATTTATGTCATGACATATTTGGCAACAACAGCAACGACAATTGTAATATAGCGTTGATGGAGTCGTGATTAAACAAACTGGACCCAACGGTTAACTGACAGGGAGATGTAAAATGCATGTGTACCAACCTATATAGAGAAAAAAGAAGAAACAACAAATAACATATGCATGTATACAAGACACCCTTGGAACAATTATAATACACCCAATACGTAAACTGTAGGCCAATTGGATTATAAATGAAATAGTGGAACCCAGCCGCCACATACATACTGACAATTTACAAGATCGAGTGCCATGAAAATTAGCCTCCGAAACACAAGGTGTAAGACACATTCACCATTTTCAAGATGAAGCTGGTCTATAAGGAAAACAAAGTGATGAACAAGTAACTACCAGATACATTAAATATTTACAAGATACACATTGGTGTAGTTGAGAAAATAGGATGATGAAATACATTTACCATACCTGGTTTTTCAAACAATGCAAGTATAAAATAACATTGAAGTGGAACTTAATTATTGAATTAGGCAAGTCATTCCATTCGCATCCTATCCCATGAGAGAAGACGTCTCCCCCGTCATAGGACGGAGTACAGATGGAATGAAACTTCCGACATGTATACAAACCCATACTGAGTGGACGTCTCTACCCGCACAGAATTGTGTAACACGAAGAATTTGTAGGTGACCAATATCTGTAACAAGCCTCGTAGCATGAACTGAAAATATTTCACTGTTCCTTGAGATCAAATTTACACCATTATCAGAAAAACAAACAGGTATTTTGGCAACAACAACAAAAAATTTTCCTTTAACATGATCTCGATTTTAGAAAAATATCACCTACAGCGTGATACTATATAGCAAATATTTTAAACAAGAAAAGTGTTCTCCTGAAGACTCATGGATTTCAGATTCTCCTGATCACATCACAGAAAATTGGAGAGCAAGACATATATAATCAGACTAAAAAAATTGGCTTGATTGAAAAAGTCATCATCAATTCTTTTTCATAAAAAAATGTTAGAATCATTTAAGTGTAAATAAAAAAATTTAATACAAATTTTAACTACTCCATCGCTTCTACAATTTACTTCGGACGCAAATATACACATATGTTATATCCAACCATTTAATCCATTTCATATTCGTCGCACTTCTGCTGAAGGTCTTCTTTTACCTTATATATATTATATATATATATATATATATATATATATATATATATATATATATATATATATATATATATATAGTCTATTTTCTAAACAAAGAAGCCCCGAAAGTGATTCCCATTTGTGCAAGGTTCTCAACATAATTTTTTTCCGCCTTTTGTGTAATATATAAATCTTATTAATACCTTGTCGTATGTAAAATCATACGCATTTTAATCTCAACATACAACCGCTAAACTAAAAGCATATATCTTAAGAAAGTGTACTCGTAACTTTTTAGAGTAACGGAGATTTGACTGTATGTGATGTTACGTTAGATGCCTGAACGAAATCTGATCCGAACGGGATATTACTCAGAACTTAATTTCTCAACTTCTTATTGACTCTCAGTACTTTAAGGAGAAATCGCTGAACACGTCAGCTTCAATTCCCTGAAGAGCTAAAAGCTTTTAGCACGATGGTAAACGAAGAACACGGTATTTGAAACTCCGCATTACAGAAAACTCATCGATGTCACCCGGTATTCTTCATTCCCACCTCATATCTAGATAAAACAACGCAAGTTTTGCTAAAGGACAAGAAGTTTCTATTAGTTGATCTGAATGGGATACGCTGTCACTCTGGACCGCTGCATATTCCGTTACCAATTGTTTGTTTAAATAACAGCATAAAAATATAAATAATACGCCAGGGCTCGAAATACCCGGGTGCACAGTAGGGATGCGACATCGACAGCAAAACATCGATGTTTTGAAACATCGATGTTCAAAATTAAAACATCGATGTTGATAATACATCGCCCAAAAAACATCGATGTTTTTAAAATTCAGTGTATTTAAAATTTTCCCCTCATTTCTTAAAACTGGTTTAGCAACTAGTGATGCTACATCGACAACAAAACATCGATGTTTTTAAAACTTAGTGTATTTAAACTTTTTTTACCCCATTTCTTAAAACTGGTTTAGCAACTAGTGATGCTACATCGTTTGCAAAACATCGATTTTTTGAAACTTCGATGTTCAAAAATTAAAACGTCAATGTTGATAATGCATGGCTCTTAAACCAACGATGTTTTTAAAATTTAGTGCATTTAAATTTTTTGTCCATTTCTTAAAACTGGCTAAGCAAATATTGATGCTGCAACATCGATGTTTTGAAATATCTATGTTCAAAATTGAAACATCGATGCTGATAATACATCGCCCGTAAACAATCTATGTTTATAAAATTCAGTGTATTTAAACTTTTTTCCCCATTTTCTAAAACTGGTTTAGCAACTAGTGATGCGACATCGGCTCCTATACATCGATGTTTTTTTATAAAACATCAATGTTTTGAAAACATCGACATCGGTGTCGCATCCCTACTTTTCAGACCCTTCACCCTTGGCCACTTTGGTCTAAAAGAATGTTCAATTTGCTGATTAAGAAAATTATGCTACTTTTTAAATTTTTATAACGGTACTTTTTTCATTTAAAAATAAAACATCGACAACGTAAAAACATCGACAAGTATAAACATCGACTCCAATACATCGATGTTAAAAACATCGATATCGCATCCCTAGTGCACAGGTGCTCTGTGCACATGAAAATAAAATTGTGCACCTATTTTTTTTCTGACTAGGTACACGCAGTGCACCTAACGTTAAAAAAAGAGGGGGGGGGGGGGCGTATTTTATGGTATTTTTCTGTTGGAACAAAATATTTGTAACGACTTCTCTCGTTCTAAAGGAACGTAATTGAAATTCATAAATACATACCATGCGAAAACAAAATCGCTGAGACATAACGGGTTTATACAGGAGGAAGGTTTACATGTGTCTCTGTCACCAGAACTTCCGAATGATCGAAACATTTTCCAGATAGCTCTGTTGAAGCGACTGTCGTGACAGCCGTGCGCCGGAGAAGAGAGAATTTAGATCACATAACCGCACGGGAACGATAGGCATGCCGTATTTATGTAAACACCTCGTGTTTCAATAAAGTGTAAAGCCGTAGGAATTCCTGAGAATTGTCTGGCCACTGCGTATATCGTAAACAAATATTTTCATTATTTATCTTCAAATTCAGATTTTATCTGCTTAAAGTACTGTGTACTCGTATATTTTTTATGTGTTTTTTATTTTTACGATTTCTTTGGAATTTGGTTTGCACCTAGTCTTACGTTTTAATAGCTAAAATCATTTAACAAATAAATCCATTATATGGATAGTTAAAAAGTTCTTAAAGATGCCACCTAAGAAACGTCTTGTACCATCTATCTTGAAAATTAATACTTTGCAGAAATATCTTCGTATAGACGAGAATGCATGCGAAATCGTAATAACGACGGTTGCGGACCAAATTGATTCGAAGCTGCTTGACAAGCAAAAGAAAGGCATTGGTGGGAATTATGTAAATAGAATAGCAGAATGGGATGATAAGGAAAAAGTAATTGCTGAGAAAGAAAAGACAAAAAAATAGTTGAGAAAGAAGAGACTAAAGAAGTAGGTGAGAAAGAAAAGATATAAGAAATAGTCGAGAAAGAAAAGACTAGAAATAGTTGAGAAAAAAAAAAGACTAAAGAAATAGCTGAGAAAGAAAAGACTGCAGAAATATTTGTTGGTATACCCAACTAATAAAATAGTTAACATTACATTAATGATCTTAAATTACATTTTTTAAATGTTTACCTAAAATATAATCTGTGCACCTAATTTAAAAACTTATGTGCACTAGATGCATCTGTATTAAAAATCTATTTCGAGGCCTGTAATACGCTAAAATAAAACAATTACAAAACTAATAAATAATTTTAAACTATAATGTTTTCAATTTTTTTTACCATGTAGGTAGATAGTTAATCCTTCTGGTGGTTGTCTTTTCATGTCATTAACATTAGGTCATCATTACGTATCTTGTCAACAACAAAACTGACCAAATCTCGACCGAGATATCCGGTTTCAGAAGAACACTGACCGGACCTTGATGATCGAGGTATCCCATTATTAAAAGAAAATTGATTGAATCTTGATGATCGAGGTATCCTATTATTATAATAAAACTGAACAAATCTCCCCAACGTGTCGTCATAAAATATTACCAGTATCTTGATGTACGAGATCTGCCGTCTTTAGCTAATTTTGGAGATATCTTGATGGATGAGATATCTGGTCATTAGCAACATTGAGCTGATTTGGGGACTGGGTATTTTTGATGGATGAGATATATCGTTGAAACTACTCGAAGGGTTAATTAACGTCAACAGTTAACAATATGACGGATTATTGGTGTCGGTCCGGGTACAATCTCGAAGAGAAAGCACTGAGGATAATGCCTCGTAATTTTGAACCACGGTAAGAGGATGTAATCAACATGTGAAATGACTCCTCGCTTTTTTTTTATAATTTTCTAGTTAGAGATATTATTTAAAAGTTTTTTGAGATCGAAACGTCTATTGACGTAATTCATAAATACAAATGTAGAGCAAGGAAAGGTATGAAGGTCAAAATACATTTAACTATAAAATATCTAAGAATATTTGCTTCGAAGAACGAGTGAATATTAAAAAGTTAATAATATGTCTCAAGCCGACCAACCGGTATAGTGGTTAAGGTGTTAGCCTCTAGATCGGAAGGTCACCGGTTCGAATCCGGGTTCGGGCATGGATGTTTGTAAGCGTATAACAGCTTAGGTGTTGCTTCGTCGTCTGAACATGGTTCAAAATTACGAAGCATAAATTGTTATGAGCAATGATGGTCCTCCCACTGGGTGCTCCTTCACAAGTGGTCATCACTTCCGGCCTTGTAGTGGCCAATGACTTAGGTCAAATGTGCCGCCATTGGAAAAAAAAAGTAATAATATTATGTCTTAATATTTTAAAAGCGATCGGATCTATGCCGTTATTTTTAGGGTATTGATATGTTTTTGAAATCTATTTTCAAATAAATCAACTGAGTGTCAGACAATCATAATGATCACTATACTAGTTATGCGGCTCTTGTTTCTTATGTTAAATATGCATTAGAAAAATCAGGAAATAAATCTAATATTAATTTCCGTTTGTCTTTTAGAAGCATAAATTCCTGTTTATAAATTATTATTATCATATTAGGGAATATGAAAAACGTAGTTTCGGCAGCGGAAGGTATATTCCATAAATTTCACCTCAGTGATATATTTCCCTAAAGACAAACTGAAATCACTACACGTCAAATTGGCAATTCGCCACTCTGAGAAATTCACCGGTTTCAACTCTTTTTCCATTATCATTTGAAATGGAACGCCATCAAAATCCAATATTATATCACGCCAAATCTACCGAATAAAAAAAAAACGAGGAAGATTTTGTGGCGGGGAGGAAAATGGATTTCTATTTTTTAAATCTTCCGAAAGACAAAACTGCTGACGATGTGCAAATCGAAATATTTTACGAGAGATTTAATGACGAGGTGTAGCTCCTTTGAGTGCTTTTTTTTCTGTTTCAAATAAAAGAGCGTCGGAAAACACATTAGACAGGTACTGCGAAGCAGGCTTCCATTTGGGATACATTTCGGAAACGAATCATAGAATCAAATTCCTCTTCATGCGTCGATAATCCGGAAATTATTCTTTTGCATGCCCCGGAAACATATAAATAGCTGTATTTAATCTGCATGGACCTACGTAGATATCGTGAAATTTAAAAATATTTGAGAGCCTTACTTAGATAGCAGCTTGAACAGATTTGTAGCATAAATACCTTGAATATTTTCATGCCATTTTCTTTTTCGAAACCCATTTATTGTAAATAATTTTTATATTTTTGTAAGGAACCAAATTTATCATAAATTCGAGAATTATAAAGCATATAGTGGTGCATAGACTTGTATACTATAGAGCATACACTTAAGTGCGATTTAAGGAAATTAAGCTATGCGTCAAGTTTCACTTTTTTTTTTGTATAACACCTTTAAACCTCTGAGGGGTTTGTATCCGTTTTTCAATCTTCTGGAAACGAAAAATGAAATAGATTAGCGAAACAGGCAACGAAATGCATAGATAAAGGGGCGAATGACACTGAAATTATTGCTGGAGTGAAACTATTCGATGACTACTTGGTACGTGGTAGAATGTGTAAGATGAACTAGAAACAGACAATGCGGTTCATTAGGTGTTCTCAAGAGTGTCACTGAAATCTGCAAGTTAAACCTATGAGAGACACTCTTCTTTACAGGACATGGCCAATTTACTTCTTACCTAACGAGATTTTATAAATATCAGTTCGAAAAACTGCTCCATTGTGAAATAAGCATGCCTCTGAACAACATCACAGACTTCCCCCTTACAGCAGTAGCACAGCATATGAGGAAACCTGAAAAATTGAATACATAAAAAAAATTGCTAGCAACAAGGACTCAAGGATGAAAATTATAGGAATTAAATTAATACAAAATATTGATAACATAATATTGATTAATTAAATATCAATAATATAGTTAAATAAAATCAATACTAATAATATAGTTAAATAAAATCAATACTAATAATATAGTTAAATAAAATCAGTACTAATAATATAGTTAAATAAAATCAATACCAATGTCTGTGACAATTAAATTAAATAAAAGTTGTATTGGGTAAAGTGAGGTTCATCGAGACTCATCAGAACTTAGTTATATTAAGAGATCAACTTTTTCTCTAGTATATAAAGTGTAATATAATATAATCGTATAAATGTAATTACTATGCTCTTTGGTGGTTTTTTTCTTACGATGTCATCCCTTGGATTACCTATTTTCTTCCTTCTTTGCATAAATTTACGTGTCAAATAAATTATTCTACACACTATTTATTGAAGATTAAGCATATTTACATATGTACAGACATGTGAGGTTTTTACAGCCATACTAAGATCTTATTCATACAACTACAAGGAAGTGCTATTCCTGCCAGTCCAGGAGGAGCCGTATAGTGGTAGCGCCACCTAGCTCGGTTCTCATTGGCCGATCTACATATGAATTTTTCACAAGATGTAACAATGTTCAGATGAATTAACGTGACTATATAGTCTACTCTAACATGAAACGCTATATACAGCCCAACCGCTTATTTAAACTGATAAGGTTTCGCGACACAGGCAATGAAATGCGTGATGGTATTAGTTTGTTAGTCATTCAATCAACAGCCTTCACTGCTATGACTTCTAACCACATGTGACCTTTTTGACTAATACAATCTTTCCTTGGAGTAACTATCAACTATAAGAAATACGAATTCAGTCCTTAAGTACATCTAAGTGGTAAAAGTAATATCACGCTACCTTGAAATATTGTGGTGCTCCAAAGGTTAGTGTGAGATTTTCTCATCAACTATTTACAACACATGCACGTATTGTATTTTATTCTAAAAGTATATTTGTGGTTGGAGAATTCCACAAAATTATATTTGATACTTAAACCTTGTATAGTTAGATAAATATCTAGTAAAATAAATTGAAAGAAAACTCACCTAATTCGGAGATATAATTCTTTTTTTCTTTTTGAACTTCAGCTTCGTCTGCAGACAAAAGTACTGTTTAATTATAGCCAATCTGACAGGCAACTGATTAGCCATTGACATGAAATATAAGTAAACCGAACGCTGCTATTGCGAGGTGCTTCAAAAGTGTGACCAATATATAGACTAGTAGCCATGTGACTGCTCTGCGAAAAATAGACTTGGTTAACCAATTTGGTATCTTATCGCTTCGGTTGGTGTTATAACATCGTATCACAAGGTAGACGTGTAAATGCGCATTTCTATTGAATGGTGACAAAAATAGTGAAATCGCCAATGTACTACGTGTATGTTAGGTGGACCAATCAGGTGATGGATCTATAGAAAGGCATCTTCTCTCGTCTCATAGAACAATCAGATTATGAACATTTGTTTCTACCCAGTAGACGATAATAGTCTAAGGGTTAAGTTACTATTAGTTTTGGTAACTTGATCCTGGGCTCCATAAAATGGTAACTGTTGTTCACTCAACTTTTATATTTCCACTATAGTCTGGTCCTCAATATAACACTCTGGGTTCCAATTACGATTTCTAGTGAGTAGTTTTCTGTCCTTGTACACTTAATCTAGTATACTGGGAGCTTTGGACCCTGTATATATGATATTGGTGTTAGTTAATTTGAAGATTTTCATAGACAACAATTTGAAATTTGACATTAAATATTCTTCCTGGTGACATTCCTCGTACTATACTTTTGGTATGTCGCTCTGCTTTTTTTCTATCATACTATACACAGTCTAGACATCATTCATTACTCCTGGCATTTTAGTCATGGCTTGCATTTCTCGTAAATATTTACCATTCCAAAGTTTTGGTATTATTATTTATTGTAAGGTTCCAGCATTTTCTTGTAAAGAGTACGGCTAGAATTTCTACTTTCTGTTTAATACCCTTGATATTCGAATCCTGGTATAGGCATGGATACAAATAGTTGTTGGGAATCCATTTTAAGCGGTAGGTAATGGTCAAATTAGCTCCGTGTAGGACGACCACAGAGCCAAACAAAACTGTCTAATTATAAAGAATCATAATAAAACGAATGTCAGGCACTTGACTTTATATTATTCGCCATCTGGCTTCCCCAATACTGTACTCTATTTCTGAAATTATTAAGTGCAGTGCACGTCATAAGTAAACGTGAGTCGTCATAAGTAAACAAATGAAATAAAAACGCGACTCTTTTTAATATGGCTGAACAAAAAGTTTGTGATAGCAAAAACAAGTAATATATTTGTCATTGAGTTTCTCTGAGTTGCATGGGTAATAAGGTTTACTCAATCGGGTTTTGAAATTCAATCTCAGTTTTTTTAAAGAAAATCTCCCTTACACTTTTTATCTAGAAAACGACCTTAACATAAATAAATAAAACATTTTTTAAAAGGATATTTTTTAACTGATATTTAACCAGAAAATTGAACAATCAAACTTCCATTATAAAAATTTTATTATGTCGGATTATTAATGAACATCATATGATAACCCTTGTTTTCAATTTACATCTAATTGTTAAGCATTTTTAATTAATTGATTACTAACTTTTTTAGTACAGTTTGTTTCTATATAACTACGAAGCATTCTTCAAACATGAACGTTCGAATATACTCTGGTTCGATGAAATTACACCATGAAAGATTGTCGGAGTGGCTGGATATTTTTAAGGTGAACATAATATCGATTTTGTATCCGGCCATAAAACAAAGTCTAATTAAAAATATGCAGCATCAAATTAACAATTTACTTTCAAATAAAAAAAACCTGAGGATATTTGGATAAGTTCTTTTAACCGGTTTTCCTAAATAGATTGGTCTTTTTAGCGCGAAAAAGATTTTGACCCCAATTTGACATCCTCGATAAAATTTACTTCCAATAAACAGTTTCAAAATCTTAGATTTCGAAAGCAATCTGTAGGGAACATTAATAAATTCACTAAAGTCAATGGCTGTAAAATACGAAGGCATATTAATGGATATTTCCGAAGCGGTTAACTTTAAAAATACCGTTCCAAACTAATTAGTTCGCCAAACTCGGTAGTTAGGCAAACTAATCAGTTTGGTTACACCTGTTTATAATTATATTAACTACTGGAATATATATGATGATAAACGTAGATTGAATTTGTTCATTCCCACTTCGGTGACATCCTGATTTATTTATTTTATCTTCCAAGCAATATGTACTTTGCAAAGAATTCTTGGTTTGGGGAGGGGGGGGTTATGATGTGATGTCTTATATACCCAAACTACGCCATACACAAGATATACATCAAACAGTGGACAAACACACAAAGTTTAACTAACACAGAAGATGGAAATACATCCAGAGAGCAATAGAATTGCCTCTGACTATTCAGGATTTTATTCTTGGAATAGAATAGAATTGCCAAGTGCAATTCACGGGTTGCTAGTGCAGCGGGGTAATCCACTAATCTACGACGACCGAACACAAAGAAGAATTAGGAGAACAAAAGGCTGATTAAATTTGAGCTTTGGTTGGTTGGACTAAATCTGGCCAAGCAATGTTCTTTTCGTCAAGTAACTGGACATTTACACATTCACAAGGAAAGTTTTTACTAAAATAAATGAAAAATACAACCAGGGTAGCTACAGAAATTGAATTTGTGCCGCATGCAGAGAGCACCACAGGCTGCTAGCGCAGTAAACAAATTCACTATGCCGCATATGGACTAATGAGCAAGTTTATCATATGCAACTTGAAAAAAATGGCAATATTCTTACTACCGTTATAACAATATTTATACTGCGTAGGATCTTTGTATGCTTTAATGATAGAAGATTTCCGAATACTACCTAAATAATTTTGTAGACTAAAGCACAAACTGATGAAATGCTATGCATATCCAAACGTTTGAGTAATAATAAAACTTGCCATGAAGAATTCCCCAAAAAGTTGTTGCAGCTAAACAATAAATAAATAGAATTGCTGAAAAATATTTTGAATTAACAGTTATTGAATATATATTTCTGGTTTAAGGGGGGCTGGGACACAAAAAAACCTTCAAAAAGTCCTTTTTTTGTTTTATATTCTCAAAAAATTTGGAATTTAATTCTCTTTTGTTTGACACCAATTTTATGATGATATCTTGAGTAGAACCGAAGTTATGAACAAAAGAACGTATTGATAGCTGTCAAAGTTTTGAAACGAAAAATATGTCGACTTATCCGAAAAACTGCTAAGAAAAGTACAATTGCATACAAATAGTACCGTAGAAAGGTACTATTAGCCAAAATAAACCTTAATCAAAGGTCTGAAGACATTAACGGATTTACTTACGTACTCGGAGTGAAAAATCGATCAGGTACTAAAATTTCACTTTTGTAACTTATTTTCATTAATGAAACTTTAAGATGATTTTTCTCCATGATGGATTTTTCACACTTATCCCAACTTTAAAATGATATAACTCAAAATCTATTCAAGATAATTGCATGAAATTTGGTATGTATATTCTTCATACATATTTAAGTGATTTGTCTTCAGCAATTTTAAAAATTATTGATATGTTTTAAAATATAAGTGTTTTTATAAATTATAAAAAAAAATGCTCATTTTTAATTAAAAAATTTTTAGTATTTTTTTATATGCATGTATTTAAAAACTGTGAAGATAAATTTTTAAATATAATATCTGCTTTTAGAAAATTTAAATATTGCCTTTTCATAAATAATTTCTCACAATATATCAAAAGTAAGAACAGTCACTTTTTTGAAAATTTTAAAATTTTTTGAACTGATATCGAGTTAATTTTTTAGAATTTTCTATTTGTAAATTAAGTGCTTTGTCTTCATTAAAAATTCCAAACCAACAAAAAAAATAGAAAATTGTGTCCCGGCCCCCTTAAAGGATGAAAATAGTTTCGACTGAATGTTAATTCGATAAGTCACAGCTCTCAATTCAATAAACCGCTGTTATTTATAAATGCCGGACATTAACTCGCAAGCCAATAACTCAGGAACTAACCGATGCCCATCTAGAAGCGGTGTGCGGGTCTAAGTGTTCCGCAGTCAAAGCTTGTCCAGGGGATCGTTGCAGTCCAGTGGGTTTGTCCATTGCGCAAGAAACCTGTGAAGTGCAGGTGGCACCTTCCTAGTTGAACTAGCTGTGTGCATATGTTCCTTGTTAATGTAATTTATTAATGTTGCCTGACGTGTAGTTGGCAATGCATGAACAAATATGGCCATAGTTCCGTAAGAACTCAATCAACCAAACATTGTCCAGAGTCACGTGAATTACAGTTTGAGGAAACTATAAGACATATTTAAGCAATCAGTACCTAAGTAATCGTACTCTCTAAGCAGTCAGAAGTAAGTAACAACTGCTGTCCATGGACATTGGTTTTGGTATGTGTATACACAACGGGCTTTCTGCTATCGTCTGGGGTCAAACCCGAATTGAAAGATCAGAGGACAACACCTCATAATTTTGAATCTCTGTCATAAGGCGAGGTCGGCACCTCAACTCTCCAAACTTCCACACCACACCAATGTGAGAACGTTTGAGGCCATGAAAGATTTAACGAGCACCAAACCCCTTTCGTACACCGACGGGATAACAGAAATATTATCATTGAACACAACCTTCGCCTCTAGACGACCTCTAGCCTCCTGTCTTTAAATCCTTTAATTTCATTGATGTGTGTGTTATAAGGCTTGATAACCTTTTGACTACGGCTATACCTAGCGCGATTCTTTCTTGGCGCGAATCGTATATAACTTTTAAGATAAACTGCTGTACTGGTCGTAGCCTAAATTCTTTCTTGGCGCGATTCTTATAACTTCCAAGGTACATTTGCTCTAATGGCCGTAGTCTAAATTATTTCTAGCGCGATTAAGGTTTAACTGTTGTACCGATTGTAGTCTAAAGGTTGATAAAAATTACTGGTCTAGAGTTACCAAAGCATATTTTTCGTAAAAAAAGCGGCCTTTTAATTGACAAAGATGTCGCAGGCCATGAGAACGTTTGCCACACTGCACCCCATACAATACACTAAGGTTTAAGCCAAAAAATGGTTATTTACTTTCTTATATATTGATCATTGGCTTGGAATACGACTTATTTGTATTCAATCACTGGAAATTAGAACACTATTTGCAATCTCTGTACATTCTTCAAACTTCTTTCAACATGGTTCAGGGTATCACCAATTTCTAATTCCCCCCTAGAAAGCACACCATTTAATCATTTGCTCATAAAAATCGTTTATAAGTTTAAGCTTAGTTAAGTTTTGGCTAATACGTACAGATTTCAGTCTATTTTCTTACGTCTACTTGCCTTTTTATGTCAATACAGCAGTTTTAAGGCACAATTGATTCTATATACGCATGTAATGGTACGGATATTTTAGGTACTTTAAATCTCTTGTGTAATTGATACCTTTCACTGTTAATATTTACATTTTATTAAAATTTTGGTCAAATCATCAAAGACAGGAAATGAACATATTGTCTATCTACTCATTTGTTTTTATATTTTGTCTCATTTATTCAAAGATACCTTTAAAATTAAAGTAATATTTTTTTCCTTCGTAAACTTCACTTTAAAAAATAAAAGAATCTCGATTTTACTTTGAAATAAGAAATCAAAGAATGTCTTTCGTTAGGAAATGCATGTATAATACCCATGAGACTAGCAGTTGCTTCATATGCATCTCGATATGACCGTGTATCTAACTATTTGGCTTTGATCACGCTGATTAAATGTAGTATTCCATTTGATTCATCTCCAGCTGCATGCTTCGAAATATTTCTTATAAATCCTCTATTTCTTCTCCAGACAAATGCTAGTATGAAAAAAAGGGAATTTAGCGTTAGTCTTCTTTTGAGATATTTGTGTTAAAATATGTTTAAGTGGAAATCCAGTGCACCTAGTTTATGCATTAGAGCTTGTAAATTTGGATGAAAAATGTACGGAAAGAAGAAATAATAAATAAAATACATACACATTGCATTCTAAGTACGAAATCCATGGTCGGACATTATAATTTTAAAAATATATAGTATATTACCAGAACGGCTGGAAGACAGTTCAACCTTACTCTGTGGCAAATTCCTTTTCATATCACAAAGTATTTATCACCTTGGAAATTACTATAACAATCTAAGAAAAACGTTACATAAAAAATATGCACTTCCAATTAATCAAACAAGTAACCAAGTCTATCACGTGATTGCGTACTTTATTGGTCTGCAATTTCAAATATTTGAGGCTGAATCAAGCTGGTACGAGACTGCAATAATCAATTATTAGAATTTAGAAACTACTTTTTCCATGGAAATGATAAAGCATTATAGTTTTCGTGACATAAGTCTTGAAAAACTATTTTCCTTATTTAAGCCATCGATTTCAGAGATATCTCACTCTTCATTTTGATAGGAGCTTTAGCTCCTAGTAAATAAAACTTAAAATAAGTATAACTAAATACATAATAAATATAACATAATAAAACTTAAATTAAGCAATAAAGTAATTTTTTAAACCAGGTTGGTAAATAGTTCAATTACGTCGCACTAGAGCAACACAATAAGCTATCAGCGATGGTCCGGTATTAAATCCAAAGAGAAAGATCAGAAGACGACAACTCGACAACCGCGGTCTGAGGATAAGGTTGACACTTGAGTTGGTGCTCGTACCTCTCCAAACTTTCACACCACACTAACGTGAAATCAGTTGAGTCCATAACATATTTTACGTGCATCAGCCCCCTTGTACACCAAGGTCCTTGCTTCTATTCAAACTTGCAACCTTAAGGTTGCTAATCCGTTACTCTTCCAACCAAGCTACCGCGGCACTTACTACATGCGGACATCATTAAAAGTTTACGACATTCTTTCTTTACATAGAACATATTAAACGAGAAACATAAATGACTGCTACGCGTTTCATCCTCTTAACGCTTATTACTTTACTTTAAGTCAAGATTGTAGAAACAAATATCACGAACAATTGAAATTAGCACCAATTACAAAAATCCGACAAAAAAAACACCGACTTCTCTCATTTTAATTATTTTAGAGACCGTACACTTTTCGGCTTTAAAAGAGCAATCACGCCCTTAAATGAAATCATAGACACGTGTGAAAATTTCCATTTTTGTTTCGCGAAAAGCAAAATTCTCTTCAGAGAAAGAAGATTTAAATTCTTTACCTACTTCAAAGTGAGAACAAAGAATTTTAATTAAGAAATCCCCTGAGAAAAAAAGTGCAGAGCCGGCATTTTTTCTTCGTTCTATTCCTTAATGCCAACCTCCGCTTCTGATGAAGAAAAGATCATTTTAATCAGTGTTCTTGCCATACTTTTACATTTTGAGTTTTCGTTCTTGGGCCGAGACATATATAAAAACATTAGACTAGAATTTTAATAACAGAGAACTCCCCGTGAAAAAACGAGGATACGTTTTTTTGCTCATATACAAGGGTTTTGTGCCAGGTTTGTGTTTTTTCTTTCAATCGGCTGGTTTTAATGCGATCCTAAGACAAAAATCATTAAAAGCAAAGAAAACAGTAATGCATGTGAATGTGTTATGCTTGGGTTTTACCCATTGCAATCTCAAAAAACAAAAACCCTTATTTATGGGAATACATGCTGGTAGCTTATTCAGAAATCTCCAAATCTCCATTTTTATTCGAAAGTGTACCTAGTATAGAAGAATCATTAATTTAAAATGGGCACCAAAGCATACACTTTCAAACAAGGCATTATTTTACCGATATTTCAATTTCGAAGAAACATACGGCGTGGGTTTATTGATGTGAATGGGTAACGGCTTTTAATACATTTTGCCGTCAAGATTTTTGGATAAGGAATTCAGAAAATATTAATGAATAAAGTTAAATTAAAATTGTGTGATGCAATAATTAAATGTTAATTTTTTTCAACGTGGTATAGTTAACTTTTTATCTCTTAAATAAAATATTTCAGTCTCGTTAAAAACATAGAAACTTTTATTTATATGAGCGTTCGAAGTTGATATTGTTGTTAGAATATTTAATAAGTGGTTGGGTGGGTTTGTGACGTAAGGAAAATATTTGTCCATGCTGCACCATAACTTTTATTTATATGAGCAATAGAAGTTGATATTGTAGTTAGAATACTTAATAGATGGTTGGATGTGCTTGTGACTAAAGGACCATATTTGTCCATTCTACGCCAGACACAAGACAGACAATATTAAGTTTTGAACATCACACATACAAAGAAATGTTTTACCGACACATAAATACACCCAGGGAAGAATCGGATCTCCGTCACCTACAAACCTAGAGTTGCTAGAGCAGTGGACAAACCAACTAAACCTAGGCAACCCCGAATACATTAATCAAATATCCCATATGCCATACACCAATTTTACTTTATTCAAGACAGCTTGTAAATAACTAAAATATCTGACCACATTCTCAAATTTTTTGATTACGAGTTCAACAGATAAATAAAGACATTGAAGAATAAAAATTAAAAATGGAGTTATTCAATAATTCAAGTATACAAGTGTACATAATATTAGCCTTCTTTTATCATATAAATAACATTATCCATTGCCGTTAAAAACATACGGACTTGGATTTTTGGTAAAAGAGGTTTAATTATTGAAATAAAAATATTTATTAGTGGTGGATTCACACAATTTCGACAGTGCATTTACTGTTTACAATCATACACAAAATGCGTCCATGTTCACCCCTTTAAATAGTCGTAATTGAATAATAGAAACATTCATTTTCATTCGCAGTTTAACTAGAAGTTTTAACTACATCCTCATATTCATAATGCTATCTATAGCTTTATAGATAAATTTAAATGCCATTAAAAAAGAGCGATTTTCAATGTAAGCAACAAACCGTGCGCAGTTTTTATTTCTATTAACCTAAATACTCACGCATGATACATATCGGGTTTACCAAATAATGTAGCTGACCATTGACTACTCCTGGCGTTTAATCTTATATATATTTACACTGTCCAATTAACTACTATACATCATTTCGGAATTTATTCCTTTGATTTTTACAGGTGATTTGTTGAAATTGTATTCGAAAATCTAGCCTAGTGAATTCATCTTCGGAAACACATTTCACAGCAGAAAACTAAAGTCCTCAACAATTAGCTTTATACACTAAAAAAGCCTCTCATAGAAGATAAATTTAAATTAATCAGTTAAATAATTAAAAAGAAATTTCTTCAATCTATTTTATCATTGAAATAAAATTCTTTGGTGCCGTTAAACATATCAACTATGTTTTTACAGAGGATTGGAATAGATATGTTTAAAAGTTGTCCACCTCACAAAATGCTAAACTGTATCCAATGCACACAATCAACCACAAAATTAGTCCCTGTGTACTACTATATATAATCAGAATTGAATGAAAACCAATATAGTAATGAAACATCCATTTTCAATCCCACTTAATTCGAGGTAGCACCTGAGTAAATAAAATTTTAAACTATATCCTCACATACGCTTCATATATAATAAATTCGTTGATCGTCAAGCACTTTTCATCAACTAAGTAAACATAGTCTTGACGATGGGTAGTCCACACAGATTAAAACTACATTCAATTTTCATCCCTGGTGCCTTAGTTAGTATAAGAGGATAGCGATTTGTATACAGCGCAATTAAAAATTTAGAGACAGTACCATAATTTTTTATATTGTCCATACCTATCTGAAATTATTACTTTGGAGAGCAACTTGTAAGAAGGAACTTTGCCTTGTATAGTACCATAACTGTGTGTAGGGTTTAATGAAGTTTATTAATTATTGTTTCATTAAACGTATTCGAGGTCATTTATAGGTAAATTATTATTCATAGATACAAGCTGGTTTAAATTGCTTCCTCAATTCTATAATTATTATCGATCAAAACTATACCTATTTCAAACCAGGTTTACTTGTTTATAAACTTATAACATATCCTCACCTAAATTCCTATTGTGTGCCAATGGTGTTTGAAATTATATACAATACATGTAAAATATTTCGCATTTTTTTTTATATCAACGTAATAAATAGAAGTAGTTACATATCTACAAAAATGAGAGTAAGTTAGCAGAAATGTACGAATCAGCTTCAAAATCCATACGACCACACCATTACGAATTTCAATATTTAATGCACATGACCATGAAAAACTGATATCATAAATTAATGAAGATATATAACTTTTCATGTTACATCAGTAAGGTTAATACTAGAGCGTTAGTCTAATGAAAATACACATTCTTGTGAGGGATTTCAACTTAGTCCAATCGTCGACCTTTTAAAAGGGTGGGCGTGATCCTTAAAACCAAGGGATAACATTATTTCATGGATAAAAATTTCATCTAATTCCAGATGTAATCAGCTTAAAATAAATCTTTCAAAGAGCTCGTGAGTTGTTTTACAATGAAATTGTTAAATACTCAAAATCTCATATCCTATTAGTCACATTGTCTTTAAATTCCTCAAATCCCATGCAGATCTTAGCCATATAGCAAGATAAATGCCGTTGGAATTTTAAAGCATACACTAAAGTCTACATCGTGATTAAAAGCTTTCCTGAAGATATCGATTCGATCCTACACTTATAAAGAATCATTGTCTTAAGGATATTAAGTTTATTTTATAAATTCGAAACTATTGCTCGATGGTAGAGTTAGGAATCGTAAATATATACTGTGTTCATAATTTATTGCACTGGTTGAAGTTTGAATGCATTAAGTAAATGATCTATACTAATTGATAATGATAACTGCGTTTAAAAAAGATTTTCATGATGAATTATTTTATAATACCGAACACATAAAATTAAGCATTAAAATTCTGTAATCTACTGGCATTTTTCTGATGTGCTATTTTACTTCATAAATGCGTGCTGTAATGTTAAACATACAACAAAAAAACTTCGTGATTAATATATTTATTTGATTACACAATTTATAAATAATATTAAAAAAATTTGTGGTTAGTATAAATTCCAACCTTACTTAATCATACGGACTTTGTAAACAAGAACTATTGTGAAATCCTACTGTCGATAACCAATTGAATGATGAATAAAATATTGATTTAAAAAAAAAACAATTATTACAATTCTTAAAAACTAAAATGAAAAAAATAAATAAATAAAAAAAAATTACTAACCCGAATCAAATAAACTTAATATTTGCGCAAAAGTATTTGATTTAGAAATACCATTCAAACGTAAATCAAGTTTCTCCTGAATCCCATTTAATAAAAACGCATAAAATACGATACCAGTTCTAGATAGAGTAGGATAAGTAAATAAATGCATTGTGCTTTATAAACACGTTAAGGTCATTGTTATGTTTGTTTAGCTTGCGTTTTCGATTCCCAAAGTCAAAATGCTAACAAAGGTTTAAAAGAATAAAATTCAATTTGTAAACAGCTTTTTTTTCTCTTTTACAGCGAAAATGTGATTAAGCTTCAGCTCGAAAGTATTTTTATTCCAGATATACTCTTTAATCCACTATAGCTATCTCCATTTAATAAAGTCGAAAGGGTGATGAAGATCCATAAGCAAATTTCCTACGCAACAAACAGTTATTATTTTTATATACTTCGGAGGTGTTAAAAACGAATTCAGGTAAACATCCTTGGGGCTATACTAGATCAGAAAAATAAATTATGTTTCCATTTTACCAAAGAAACTTGTAGCATAATAGATTTATATTGTGAAGTGGAAAGCGATTTAGGGGGTTCAGACAATATTTGTTTGATTTGAAAAAGCTACATGTGGATTAGATTAAAAATGGTGAGAAAAAAACATGAATATTTCTATTTTTCTTACGTAATTTGATGTTTTTATTATGACTAAAAATCAAAAATATATACTGTCTCTTTATCCTTTGGTTGTAATCATCGAGTAATGAGTAGTAATAATGAGTTGCATGCCAAAATCCTGACATATCACATTTCAAATTGTTTCAACCCAATGGAGAATGTACAACTAACGAAATCTGTTGCTGTGTACAATCTTATCTTTGAATTTCCTGTATTTATCTGCTTTAGAGCTGCATTTCAGGTAGGGACTTGAACCGTTTGTTCTAAAACTCTGATCATGAAAAAATGTCGAAAGGGTGAATTAAAATTACTAGGTGTTGTCCTCGATCCTTCCCTTCGGGATTGTTCGAGGACCGTCGCAAATAGCACGCTATGTTGCTCCAGTGTAATGTTAATTGAACTAGTTACCTCCTAACAAATTCGGATTGCCCAAGTACTGGTAAAAAATCCAACTTTTATACTTTCAACTATATTTATATTGACTCAACACTAGACTAAGTCAATGAAACCATGTTTCGAATAGAGTATCTATTTAAGTTGCTTTTCCTATCCGTCCTAGAAATATTTAATAATTTGACCTCATATTTCTATTTAATAACAACGCTAAACCAATGAAAAATCTAGGAGAGCCATTGAATATTAGGAACAAACTGCAATAAAATTCAATCATGCTATGCGTTTTCGACATCAAATAAATGGAATGGTTGCTAAAGGCATGCAGATTAAAACGCAGCATTACAAGTTTAGTACTCGTAACATTCTGGTCACTTTTCGAACATCACGCTAGGACAAAGGTCAGTGTTTACATAAACTGCAGCAGGGAATCCCGAATTCATTCATACTTGATGGTACAGAACTCGCAACTCATTATGCGTTTTCATGGTAGAGGATTATGTTGTTTACATGACTAAACGCGTCCTCCCTATTAACTTCAACTACAGCTGTAGTTACATTATACTGACCACGAAATACCTGTGTTTGTCTCGAGAAACGGATTGTTTGCTGTCCCAGGTAACGTTAGGCCAGCTCATACCTACCCACGCGAGTATCTATTGTACTTAATTTTTTAAAGGTTGATAGAATTAACAAACTACTGTTTGTGAAAATTGCAACGTTATGAAATAATCATCAGAAATAAATTAAATTTACTTACTTACTTACATTATATAGTTGTTTAAATAAACTATCAAATTTACAAAACAAAACAAAAATAATGCCGAAAATCAATATATAGTTCAGCATTCACGAGCAGCGATGTGAGCCTGTAGTCGTGGCATCGAATGATACAGATTCTAAATGTCATGCTGAAGAATAATTCTAGATTGACTATCTGATGCCAAAGCTCAGCCGTATTCTCTGCCCGACGAGCGGTGAGAGCCAGACGCCGATTGATGTAATCCCAGATTTGCTCAATGGGCGACATATCGGGGAAACGTGCAGGCCATGGAAGAAGCGGAGCCTGTCGTGCACTGAATAATGCTTGTACATTCTGAGTAACATGTGGACGGGCATTGTCTTGCTGAAATACAGCTTCGGCAATGCATTGAAGGAGGGGTAGGACCTCGGGCTCCAAAACTTCGCTTACGTAGCACCCTCTGTTCAGGGTCCACTCAATTTGGGGATTTTTTTAGGCGGAATTGGATATAAGTGGGATTGCACATGATATCCAATACCGCCTCAGACCATAACGCCAGGCGTTATTTCGTCCGTGCTATATGTTGCTGAATTAGACGCTTCGTCAGAAGATGTTCACCTCTGCAGTGTCTGACAAGTACGCGTCCATCGTTATAGTCTAGATTGTAGAGGGACTCATCTCAGAAGACGTCTTGTTGCCCACCCGGACGTCATTGTCTGTGCTGGTGAGCCCATTGTAGCCGTAAGCATCGGTGGTTCAGCGTCAAGTGAATCCTGCGCAGAGGAATCCTTGCACGTAGCCCATGCAGCAGCAGACAACAACAATGTCGCACCTGTAGACGTGCTCCAATGTTGTGACAACGCACGAAAGAACAAGGTACGGTCCGTCACCGCCATGCGGATGAGGTGTCTGTCGTCCCGCGGTGACATCATTTTGCGTGACCCACTGCCGGGGTATTGACTTGTCCGGTTTTCCACTGTCCATCTAATAGACACTGTTGAGGTTCCTTGCATCCCGTACGAGAAGCGATTTCACGATACAAATATCCACCCTCACGGAGGCTAGTCATGCGGTCCCGTTCGAACTTCGTTAGTTGACCTATGACACTGCGTTTTTGGCGAGGCATATTGCCTTATAATTAATTATTTACAGCAGTTTAACGACGAAACATACATTTCCACGCACCTTTACAATGTTTTTTATACACAACTATTGGGTGTTTCACGGCCCACAGATGTGTAGTCGCTTTGTATTTCTAATAATTTGGATATGCTAACCTGTTTTGCATTTCCTGTAAGTTTCGTTTAATTTTCATGATTGCAATTTTCACAAATAGTGATAAAGACCTTTATTAGAGAACTTAACAGCCTAGTCTTCTACTTTCTAGGAAAAACTTCCTATTTCCCTCTTCTTGTCCTTTGCTGCTTTTTTGCTGTTCATCATGATTTTTGGACCAATCTTATTCCGCTTAGATTTATGAAATGAGCATATCAATGCTTATATCAGTTATAAGCGGATATAAACATGGCATGAAAAGTGAGCTATAACAATGCCATAAATTTATATAAGTAGAAATTTCATATTCTATTCTATATGTGAGCCTTCTAAAATAAGATAAAAGAGGACTGCTACAAAGTTCATAGTAAAGTCATTTTAAAAAATGCATTTAGCAATGAATCCAGTCTCGGTGGTATAAATTACTTGTGGTGTTAGTAAGAAGATCATAACGGAGATGCTTTGATTGTGGGAAAAATCAAGATGACAAGAACTAATCGGAGAAATGAGGCATTTGATTTTAGTAAAGGTAGGTAGATATTTAATTAACGTCGGCACTGGTACGACACAACGGGCTATTGGTGATGGTCTCGTGTCAATCGCTTTTAGTAAAGGAGAAAAATCAGAAAATAAGAAGGACGGTTACGGAAAAGATATTCCAACGGCTATTACCAAACGTTTTCTCTGATTCGAAGAAATGCTTTAGAAGACAGCTTTCTATTACTTTGAAAATGTCATTGGGAGTTCATTAAAATGTTTTTTTTTTCTAAACAAGTTTTCTTTAATTAAAATGAAGTGCATAAAACATTAATTTATTTTTTATACCCAAGAACTTCTGATATTTACGTTTAGGTAAAAGAAACCGTAGAATTTAAAGGTTAGCATAAAAGTTTTGAAACCGCTTCAAAAATACGTTTAATTTCAAAATGCACTAAAAAGTGGAAAAAACTATTTTCGTTGGTACTAAAACAGGCCACTAGAATGAAAATAACGTGTAAAGATATAAATAAAGCCAAACGTTTGGGTTCTCTTAACCTATGAAAAAAAAGGTCACGGAGTGTCCAGCGTGATTCCGTGTTATGAATATTACCCTGGTGGTCGTGGAAAGATTTGATACGATGTATAGTTACTTTAAATGACTTTTGTTACAAGTGTAGGATAACAATAATGTTGCAATTACACTTGCCTTGCAACAGGTAGGTTAATCTGACAATAAATTCGTTACTATTGCGTTGCGGTGGAGTGGCCAGAGAATCCACACAGAGTCACCAAGCAATCACGAAACAGCTGATATTCTTATTTGATATGTATTACTTAAAACAGTCTTAACAAACTAATCACAGCACTTCTAGATTAATCATATGCAATAGCTGCAATGTCCAACATACATAAACGTGAATACCAGAGATCGGTTTGTGTTATTGTTCTGATAACGTGTGCTAACGTACGGTAGTCAAAAGAATTTGATGGCCATAAGAAAAGGAGATATAATTCTCATACCTTGGGGTCGGGGTACGCCGGCGATGAATATCAAATTTTCAAGGTGTGCACTTGTGGCCACATGACGATTCGCGGTTAGGCCTGGCAACCTCTTTTTCGTTGTTGTGGACCGCTTTCTCACGCCGAAGAGGTCTCGTTCGCAGCAAGAAAGTATCTGACACAAGGTTTATAGAAGGGGAATAGGTTTGCTCCAAGGTTTATAGAAGTTGACTTGTTTTTTTTCTCCTTTCTCGGTTGTGTCTTTGATGGCCTAACGCCATCTGGTGAGTAGCTGGGGAATAAAAGTTATTGTTGCACAAGAGAGTTGCGTTTTGCAACAACTCTAAATTCTTGTACCGAGATTAAGTGTCCGGAGGTTCTTGGGATTAGGAATCCGAGTTCGGTGAACAAATTAACCATTCCAGACGCATTATATCACTTAAATTCTATCTATTCCTCTTGAAGACGCACATTATTGTGTTATCAATGGAACTCTGGTCTAAACGCATCTCTAAAATGCCGCCTCACATACTGGTGTTGGAAGACATTCCTGTGTTGGATGACCTTATCTGGGACAGTTTGTTTGACTGAACGTGTAGAAAAAATTGGTGATGTACAATACAAGTCTGGTGAGCAGGTTGGCCATTCCAGACGTTCAAGGATAAGAGGAACATTGCCATTCGCTTTCCGTTTAAATAGATACAACAGTGGAAAATATGTGTACTAGAATATTCCTTATGTGTATTTGTCCTCACCCCTTTTTGTTTCGAGGTGATTAGACATAAACATTATTGACCAAATATCGAACTGTTCTGATTTCATAATTGAATTAATCGAATCTTTAATCATATGAATTTTAATTTTTTTTAACTGAAATTTCGCACCTATAGACAAGCTTGTGGTGTTGCGATGCTTAAGAAGATGTTAAACGGAACTGAACTGAAGTAGTGGTTCTGGTAGCGAACGGAGACAAGAACAAAATATATTCAGACCATGTATGAAGGAGTGTAAGGTGTCAGAACGGAATAGAAATAAAAAACTTAAATGTTTTAGTCTTGGTATTTATTCATGGTGTGATTAGGATTAAATATCCTACAAGCATGTTGAGTTTCACGAAATCACAGTTCGGAATTATATAGATTATATAATTTTATCAGCTATAGCTAACATGTATCCTGGTACGTTTTCATTAGTAAACAATTATAATTATATTTGATTAGCAAATTAATTTTACAGCTTTTCTTGTATGAGATTTCTTCAGTACTTCTGAATTGAAGAATTTGTGTGTTAAAAATGTTATTTGTATCAAAATGAAGAGCCACGAAATTTCTGATGTGGGAAAAGCAATGTCTTTATTTTTAAATGAGTCAATATTCCAATATTTATGTCAAAATAGAATTCAAAATCGGTAATTAATTGAAAATTAAATGAAACTCGTGCAGGTAATTCACTTGTAATAGAGGTTTCAAAGATATTAGTTTTAAAGTATTCAACGTTAACTTCCGAAGTAAATTATCAATAGAAAGTTCCTGTTTGCAAAAGTTGCTTTAGTTTTATTGATTCTTTATGAAACACGAAACAAGTGTAACCCTAAAAACCTCTTACATATGTAAGAAGAGTATAAAATATACCTCAAAAATTACATTTTCATAGAAACTAATAATTCCAAATGTCTTAGAATGAAAAGCGCATTTAGACTGTATTTTGTAATACATTCCTATTTACAAGAAATACTTTAGATTCTACAAATTTATTTTTCATCTTAAACTTGTTTTCACATTCGTTTAGATGTTTTGAAATTCCTTTCGGAAAGATAATTATAGACAGAGGTAACGATTAATTTTTCACTTCTACTTTGAATAAATGACTACAAAATCAACCCTCGAGTCCTGTCCAAACTTTGAACTTATCTTTTGAATGAATTTTTTGTACTTAACTGTACATTTAAATTAGAGAAGGAGGAGAATATTAAGTACTCCAATGCCAGACAGATATTTCAAATGAATATTTTCGAATTCAAAAAACCCCGAAACATTCACACTCAGCAATTCAGGAACTTCATTTCAGTTTTTATTGCTTCATAATCTTGAAAATGTAAATTTCAAAATAGTTCTTTCATCGCATGTTATAATTATAAGAGAAAATGTCCATTAAGCACTCTTCAAAAAGTTAAGTTTGACTACGTTTTGAATACATAAGAAGAGAATAGTAGCAATATTTAATGACTTTTTTTCTCTTCTGTGTAGAAAACAGGAATGACATTTTATGACTGAACATTTGTTTTTAATATTCTTTACTAACGAAATTTTTCGTTTTCATATTTCTCGTGGGATTTACTAAAACAACGTACTGAAAAAAATATAAAAGTTAAGGAGGAATTCTAAAGCATTGAATTAAATGGGTTAAAGGACAGCTACGATGAAGACATTGGAGATACTGTATTCAGGAAAATAAATTTTGCTTTTAATGTTCCATTTGTATTTTGTTTTAAATACAAATTGAAATTTGGTTTTGGTTTGCTGCTCTATGTCTTCTTTCACCACTCTAGGGTTAATAAGACTAGGATCTAGAGCTTAAAGTGTATTCGTATCACAACAGAATATACATGACAAGACAGGAATTCGAATTCCGTAGTTGTTTTTTTTAAGCAAGATATAGATCGCAACCTATCCATTAGAAATATTTATATCCGATTTTCCTAATATAGAAATCTGAACACTCTCGGTTCTGAATAACTAAACACGAACAATATCTTTTCTTTTGTATACAAACACTACCATTTTTATTTTTTATAGTAACAATGCTACAAGAATTTGACTGTCATTAATGTTAGGGTTTAGTTGTACGAAGTGGATAGTGGCATTTGGTGACGATCTTTGGGTTTGATGTGCATTTGCACCAAGCCCAACTATAGTGAAAATTTCGTAGCCTCTGATTGGACCGTCAAATCACATGACGATTAAACTTTGGCGATAATTGTCGTCAAAATATATCACTATTTGTCGCTGATCTTAATAAAGTAACCTTAGATGAGCGTTTCACTTATGCCTTCTTGTAAAATGTTTGATGTCGCCGGTATCCCGGCTGCAGTTGCGAGTTTGATTTCGTTTTCGTATTCTTTTTATATTGTTTAGTTTTGTGTGTTTGCTTTTTAACAGTGTTTTGGGAAGTGTATGAGCAAATTTTTAGCGCATTGCAGATGATACGTATAAAACACCATCTTGTGTTGACAGGGTTAGGCTCCTCCCTGACGACGTCCTGAACCTGAGTAAAAATCTAAAAACCTCTGTTAAAAATAAATATTCGTAGAATTTGCACGCAACCTAAATTCTGTAGAAAAACATTTTAATCATCATTTTAACTTTAAACTGTTAAAACTTTAATTTTATATATGAATGACAGGATTTGTCTTAATTTTGAGAAATTACTCACAACCCTAGACTCCTTAGATCCTCTTTTTCTGTTGCTACAGTGTGAAATTAATAAAGCTAGACTAAAAAATAGACACGAAAATGTTATTTGTTATGATAATTGACTTTATATGACAATATGATTTAAACACCCAGTTTACCACAACCCTTGACTCCTTAAATCCTCTTTTCTGCTGCTACAGCGTGAAATTAATAAAGCTAGACTCAAAAATAGACGCTAAAATGTTATTTGTTATGATAATTGACTTTATATGACAGTGTGATTTAAACACCCAATTTACCACAACCCTTGACTACTTAAATCCTCTTTTTCTGCTGCTACAGAGTGAAATTATTAAAGCTAGACTCAAAATTCGACGAGAAAAATGTAATTTGTTATGATAAATGACTTTATATGGCAATATGATTTAAACACCTAATTTTTTATAAAATTATAAACAACTTAATGAGCTTTTTCCCTTTAAAATTTCATAGCATAAAAAATGCTTTTAATATGATACACCTTTCGGCAAGAAATTATTTAGTTATAATTTTATTTGCAGTAAAGTTAATTCCTGTAGGGAAAACAGTGAGTGTTTGTGCAATAACATAAATTATAGACCATATATAAACGATAACTCGGGACACATTTTAACTCGCAATTTTAGAATTATAGATACTGAACAATTAAGATATTTAATGTATAAAAGCACTAAATTCTGACCTATCTAAAATATTAAAAGAGGTCTTATATGATGTTTGGTCTATAAATATATCGTAAATAAATATTTTCTCAGTTTTGCTAATGACGAGAGACACCTCGTCAAGACCATTATCAGAGCGAAATTGTATTACATTACATTTGGTATGAAATATTTAACAAAATATTTTATCGTAAATCAATTGTAAAATTGAATCATGGATTTGGCGGATAGGAGAATCATTTAGGTTAAATTCTTGTAATAAGACATTTTTGTAATTATTGCTGCAATTGTATAGAGAAAATTGTTGCTCGTGATCATTATTGAAAGTACAATAATCGAATATGTAGATTTTATTGTTTTTTAAATCAGCTAGTTCGTTTAGTAATGGCAGCATACATTGACTAAATAAAATTCATGAAGAAAAGAAAATAGTGAGAAATTAATAAGACTTGTATTTGGAAAAACATAAAATATAAAGCGAAACTGTTGTGATTACTACAGATTAATTTAAAATCTCCAAGATATATTTTCCTGTATGACAGCTGCGGAGAGAAAAATATTGAATTGTAGATAGTGGTGCAATTGTGGTTTTGAGGCTTTGAGATAAGAACTATGCTTTAGCATATTTTATGAAGTGCAAATAGAGCTGTTTTTCTTGGTTCCTTTTTAGTAAAAAGGGTTATTGAGTTTCTATAAAAAGAAACAGAATTTTTCCTGAAAACAGAAGCAACTACTGAGAAAAGCATTTAGTTGCAACTTCTTTGAGTTAAAATGGTGTAGTTATTCGAAGTAGAGATGCGACATCGATAGCAAAACATCGATGTTTTGAAACATCGATGTTGATAATACATCGACCCAAAAACATCGATGTTTCTAAACATCGATGTTTTTAAAATTCAGTGTATTTAAACTTTTTCCCCATTTCTTAAAACTGGTTTAGGAACTATTGATACGACATCGACAGCAAAACATCGATGTTTATAAATTTTGATGTTCAAAATTAAAACATCGATGTTGATAATACATCGCCCCAAAACCATCGATGTTTTAAAAATTTAGTGTATTTAAACTTTTTTCCCCATTTCTTAAAACTGGTTTAGCAACTATTGATACGACATCAACAGCAAAACATCGATGTTGAAAATTAAAACATCGATGTTGATAATACATCGCCCCAGAGCCCTTCATGTTTTTAAAATTCAGTGTATTTAAACTTGTTTCCCCATTTCCTAAAACTGGTTTAGCAACTACTGATGCGACATCGGCTCCAATACATCGATTTTTTTTTCTAAAACCTCAAAGTTTAGAAAAAATCGGCATCGATGTCGCATCTCTACTTTTCAGACCCTTCATCCTTGGTCACTTGGGTCTAAAAGTATGTTCAATTTCCTGTTTATGAAAATTATGCTATTTGGTTATTTTTAAAATTTTTATAACTGTACTTTTATGATTTAAAAATAGAACATCGACAGCGTAAAAACATCGACACGTATAAACATCGATGTTACAAAAACATCGACCCCAATACATCGATGTTAAATACATCGATGTTTTTTAAAAAAACATCGATGTCGCATCCCTAATTCGAAGATGAACTGAAGCACAAGCTGTTAATGAATGCTGATTATTTATATGTTCAATTATATTTTGACCATAAAGTAAGAAAATATCTAGGAGATAATGCAGCTTTATCCTTTTACTTTTATTTAACCATGTTACATAAAAAATAAATTTTTAAAATGAAAATTTATCATGAAGGTGGTTATGGATGTTTAAGTTAAAGGAAATAAGTCTTATTAAAAGAACAATGCTATTTGGAATAACATTTTGTTTTAAATTATAGTATTGAATAGGCAGTTTTTAAATAAGACGCTTACTTTTTATTAAAGATAGCTACTTCATCGCATATAATAATCCGTACTGTGTATTGCAAGTATCGAAAGATATATATTAATAAAAAATTTACTATACCTTAGGATTAGGTATTATAATCCAAATTTATTTTACATTTTTATTCACTCTAGGTTATTAAATAGTAAATCGGGAGTAATATATTTTATTAAATGGAAGTAAATGTTCCATTAAAAAACTCAGTATCCCATAATATATGATAATGAAGCTTACTGAAACTTATCAGGCACTGAATATTTTTTTAGATCGTAATAAAGAGGTGAATCATTTAAAGAGGTGTGGGTTGTGTTCGTGATAATTCATTGTAGAGAAACAAATGCTTTCGATAGAATAATTTTTTTGTTGGATTGTTTGATTTCCAACAAAAAAAAAAAACTATTAACCTCCCAAGTAGTTTCGACGAGACATTTATTCCCTCAAAGTCGGACCAATGTGCTAATTTCTATATATCTCGTCGCCAATATACTGTCATTTCATCAAGATCTGGTCAATTTCATTCTAATATTGAGATATCTCGTTTATCAAATTCTGGTCAATTTTGCTGATGACGAGTTATCTCATCGATACAACCACTAGGAGGTTTAAACCAAGAACATAATTGCAGTATTGAAGAATCGGGACAAACAAAGTTAATGTTATACATTTCCATACATGTATACTTACTTTTAAATTAGTAAGGAGTTTAAGAAATTGTTCGAATAAATTTAAAAGGTGAAAATAAATAATTAGGGGGGGGGCGGGACACAATAAAACCCTACAAAAAGTCCTTTTGATGTTTTTTTTTCTCTAAGAATTTGTAATTTAATTCTCTTTTGTTTGACACCAATGTTATGCTGATATCGTGAGTAGAACCGAAGATATAAACAAAATTTTGTTTTGACAGCTGTTTTTTTTGTAAAGTTTTGAAACGAAAAATATGTTTACATATCCGAAAAGATGATAACGAAAGTACAGTTGCATACAAATTGTACCGTAGAAAGGCGCTATTAGCCAAAATAAACCTTAATCAAAGATCTAAAGACAGTAATGGCTTTACTTACGTACCCGGAGGTTTCTAAGGTACTAAAATTTCACTTTTGTAACTGATTTTCAATCGTATAACTTTAAAGTGATTTTTCTCCATGATGGACTTTTTACACTTTTCCCAACTTTAAAATGATATAACTCAAAATGTATTCAAGATAATTGTATGAAATTTGATTTGCAAACTCTTCATACATATTTAAGTGATCTGTCGTCAGGAATTTTAAAAATTATTGATATTTTTCAAAATATAAGTGTTTTTATAAATTATAAATTAAAACAAATGCTAATTTTAAATTAAAAATTTTTTAATATTTTTTATATGCATGTATTAAAAAACTGCGAAGACAAATTTTTAAATAGATTATCTGCTTTTAGAAGATGTTAATACTGTGTATTTTCATCAGTAATTTCTTAAGTTTTATCAAAAGTAAACACAGTCACTTTTTTGAAAATTTTTAAATTAAAAATTTTTTGTGACTGTTATAAAGTTAATTTTTTTTACTTTCAATTTGTAAATTATATGCAATGTCTTCTTTAAAAATTTCAAAGAAATATCTTTATTAGCAAAAAAATATATAAAACTGTGTCCCGGCCCTCCTTAATTACGAGACAGTTAAAAACTTTCCAGAAATATGGTTTAGCACTCTTGGGCCTCATCATTTTGAGTATGATATATTTTGTTTCAATATTTATTAACTTATAATCGTACAATTTGAACTTTAAAATTTTGCAATTAACCTCATGAAAGAGTTACATTCATATACCCGCTCTGCAACTGATAGCGTTCCCTGCATGACTCCCAACCAGTGTTGACATTCTTGGACAATAGAATATTTCCTGAAATTATTTCAACCAATATATATGGATATTTAAGTACTATATGTGAAATGAGTTGGTTAGTTGGGATTTTATGGCTCAAGGATATCTGACTATACTGCACCAGACACGAGACATGCAATATCAAGTAATACGTGTGCAATTAATGTGAGAAAATTATTACTACGATACCGGAAATCTTGCTACATACGCTGAGAGGGTTAACCCTCCTGATGGTATTCTAGTTGAGATATCCTGTCCTTAACAAAACCATTAGCAGGTCTTAATGGACGAGATATCTCGTCATTAGAAGAAAAACGGTTAGAGCTTGAGCTCATCATCATATGTAAATCGGTAATACCTCAACGAAATTGATACGATCTTGATGGACAAGACACCTTTCGAAACATCTTGGAAGGCGGAGTTGCCATTGAGTCCTCTTGTGAAAAAGTATGCCAAACTCAAGATGAAAAATCCGATACATAATATAATAATAAAGTGAAATGAGTCAATTCATAATGAATCGATACTATATGAAATTATATGTGATGGATAAAACCAATGTCATGTAAAATGCTAAAAATATTTGGATGATGATTGTCTGCAACCATGTCATCTAAAGCCAAGGTATATGAATTAAAATGTTTAAGTCGTTGACTGTTAAAATGAGAACGTTCTATTAAAATGTGTTTTGCAGTTAGTGGGCAAATGCAGTAATTGGAAATGGGATGATCTTCTCCGAGGAGGAGGTGTCTATGTGTAATCCGAGTATGTCCAATACGGAGATGTGTTAGTATTACATTCTATCTTCTAAAAGGTGGTGACTGCCATTGAGTTATATTTGGTTTAATAGCGTGGAGTTTGTTCTACGTTTGTTCATTCCATTCGTTCTGCCATTTTTCTTCTAAAAATTTGTAAGTACTAGATTTTAAGTCACGATAAGGGATGGTATGGTTAACGTTATTTACGGCCGATTTGGCGGCTTTGTCAACTAATTCATTTCCTAATAGCCAACGTGAGATGGAATGCAACAAAATACCAAGTTAAAGTTTTTTGTGAAGAAAGATGATAAATTATTTTCAGTGACTCCAAAACAATGGGATGACTGTCATGACCAGGATGTTTCAATGACTGTAAAACGCTTAATGAATCTGTGAAAAAGATACATTTCTTATGACAATGATCAGATATATTTTCTAATGCTTTATATATGGCCATGATTTCAGCGGTAAAACCAGAACATGAAGAATGAAGTTTAAAACCGTGAAGAGAGTGATTAATAGTGAACGCAGCTCCAACATAGTTTGCTCTTTTAGATTCGTCCATGTAAACTTGTATAAAATTTGAGTATTTTTCTTGATGCTTTTGAAAGAGTTGTTTGTAAATAATATCAGAAGTATCTGCCTTATATAAATTTTGTTAGGAGATTGGAAATTCAAAATCATGATTAAACCAAGGAGAGAAAGCATACTGTTTTTTCTGGGTAACGTCAAGTGAAGAAATTTCGGATCCGTTCATCAAATCCAGCATTCTTAAGTGGAATGTAGGGATGAAGGATGTTTCAGCTTGATAAAGGTGTTTTAAATATGAACTATGATGAATGGTATGCAATGGGTGATTAGAGGTTGAGGTAATTCTAAAATAATATTCTAAGGACAACAACTGTCGCCTTAAGTCCAGAGAAGGTTCAAAAGCGTCCACATATAAGCTGCTTACGAGTGAAGTTCTAAATGCACCAGTACATAAGCGCAAAGCTGTGTGGTGGATACTGTTCAGAGTTTGAAGTGCAGATTTTCTTGCTGAGTCATATACTACGCAGCCGTAATCTAATTTTGATCGTATTAATGCTCTATATATTTTTCAAAGACAAGCTCGATCTGATCCCCATGATGATTTTGATAAAACTCGTAATATGTTAAGAGCCTTTTCGCAACATTTGCGTAAATTTAAAATATGCGGTTGAAAAGTCAACTTCTTGTCAAATGTAATACCTAAAAATTTCACACTCTCCACAATATTGATTAAAATTTCTTTGAAGAATATTTCAGGGTCAAGATGAAGATTTCGTTTTCTGCAAAAATGAAAGCAAGCAATTTTCGAAGGTGAAAGACTGAAACCTTTTTCATTTGTCTAATTAGTGATTTTGTTAACGGCCTGTTGAAGTTGTCTCTCTATCAAACGAATGTATTTTGCTGCGCATAAAATTTGCAGATCTTCAACGTAAATAAGACCTTTAACTGATGGAAGCAATTGAAAAACAGTATTGTTAATTTTTAAAATAAATAAAGTTACACTTAAAACATTACCCTGTGGTACTCTCTCTCCTCTTGAATAAAAACATCTGAAAAAATCGATCCAATCTTTACCTTAAAATACCTTATTTCTAAAAAAATTTTAATAAAAATTGGCAGATTTCCTCTTAAATTATTATTAAAAATGTCCTTTAAAATTCCATGTCTTAGGCTTTTTTGATATCGAAAAAAATCGAGATGAGTTGTTTATTTTGAACAAAAGCATTTCTAATTTCAGTCTCGAGAGCGACCAAATTGTCAATAGTGGATCGACTTTTTCTAAAACCACTTTGAAGTGGAGAGAGACATTTGTCTTTATCTAAAATATAAATTAACCTCGCGTTGACCATCTTTTCTAAACTTTTGCATAACCAGCTTGTCAGGGCTATTGAACGGTAGTTCGAAGGTTCTTGAGGTCTTTATTTGGTTTCAGTACGGGTATTATATTAGCATACCATCATGACTGCGGAAAAGTGTGCTCGTTCCAAATTCTGTAATAAAATTTCAGGAGATTATTTAGAGAACTATTTGATAGATGTTTGAGCATAACGTAGCTAATATTATCTGGGCCAGGAGTTGATTCGTGAACTAAGGATAAAGTCTTTATCAGTTCAGAAAAAGTAAAATCATTATTATAAGATAATATAAGGTTTGAAATAAAATTAACTTTATTCTTTTCAGATGTAATTTTAATTTTTTTTTAAACTTTCAGAGTAGTTATTAGAGTTTGATATTTCGGAAAGGCATGATGCAATTGCGTTTGCTACATCTTTGGGTGTCGATAGTATTTGGTTATTATATTCTAGAATCGGAATTTTTCACTGGGGTAAACACCGGAAATTCTTTTAATCCTGTTCCATAATCGTTTATTTGGGGTCTTACTATTTATACTATTGACATAATTCATCCAAGAATCCCTCTGACTACGCCGTTGTATTTTTCGAAATGCAGCTTTCGTTTTGTTTATAAATAATAAAGGTTTCATTTGTTGGATATCTATTGAAGATATTCCAGGCTTTCTTCTTTTCCCGATAAGCATCGCTACATTCCTCATTCCACCAAGGTTTCTTTTGTTTTTTAGGCTTATTAATGACTTCTTTAATTGAAGCGTCAGCACTAGCTATAATTATGTCTGTTATCTTATTAGTAACTTCATCGATATTATCATTTTCTAACGTGTTAGAAATATCAGCAAGACTAGTAAAAAGTGGCCAGTTGTCAGTTTCAAAAATATACTTGGTTTGGCTGACAGTGGGGTTGGTATTGGCCTGCATATTTTAGTTTTATAGGATAACGGTCACTATTGTAAATGAAAGGATCCACAGAAAAAGTCCAAAATAGTAAAATTGAAAGAGTGCAAATTGCCAGATCTATTGAATGGTTAGTAAGTGAAGGTGAGTGAAAGTAAATAGGTTAGCCATTATTCATAACACATAAATCATTATCTGTCATTAATTTTTTAATTTGTTTGCCTCTACGATTAATGTCTGAACTGCCCCAGAGAATATGATGGCCATTTAGGTCACCAAGTAGAATGAATAGTTGCGGAAGTTGATCTATTAAATTATTTAAGTCAGAAGTTAAATTATTTAAGTTAGGAGGTAAGTATAAATTGCATATTGTTATTAAAATATTGACATGAAGTATTACAGCAACAGCTTGGAGATTTGTGTTTAGGTTAATTTGTGTGACTGGTAAGTCATATGACGTAAGCAATGCGACACCTCCACATGCTCTTTGGCCATCATCGTAATATTTTCTGAATATAGTGAAAGACGAATGTTGGTGGTATCACTGTTTATTAGATAGGTCTCCTTAAGGGCGAATGCAGCTGGCTTATGTTTGTGTATGATGTCTTTAACCTCATCAAATTTTTGACGAAAACAACGGCAGTTCCAGGAAAGAAAGTAAGCCATAAAAATAAAATATAAAAGAAAACAAAACTACTTGTGTTTTCTCGTTGAAGGATGAGGTTTGTCCCTTCTTGACTTGGGTGGTGAAGTCTGTGAGTCATCACCTTCTACAGAGGAAATATCACTTTCGATGTTGTAAAGATTTATGAGGTCACTGGTAGAAGGCTCGGTTATTAAGTTTCTGGATGAAACATCAGACTTTAACTGGCCCATTGGTTGGCCTGGCACAGTGGTGCTAGATCCAGATCTAGACAGTAGAGAGGTTTGAGAGGAACTTCTTGCTATTTTGATATTATTTTTCCCATGTGGTATGGCTCTTTTTAGAGAGGTGTTTACAGATCGATCTGATTGGTTTCTATTTTCTGTATTTGATGAGGTTGTAGCTGATGCTTTAGAAATACAAGGCATTATAGGTTGATTCCTTGAAGTTTTATTTTGGTCTGATTGCTTAAACATATTTATATCGGTTTGGGTTCCGTTAGTTTTGAAGGTTTTTTTTACTATTGAAGATTAGGATATTGCAGGTTTCGGGGTGCGATCATTAACAATTTTTCGGGCCTCAGGGAATGAAATGTTTTGCTGGACTTTAATTGTTTGAATTTCCTTTTCGGTTTGAAATTTAGGGCAGGACTTGGCGTAAGCTGGATGGTCACCTTTGCAGTTCACACAGCAAAGTGATGATGACGTACAGACATCGGTCTTTTGTTCTGTTCAAAAGCATTTTGCGCATATCTCTTTGCCACTGCAAGCGATGAAAGAGTGGCCGAATCTTTGGCATTTAAAACAACGGACTGGGTTTGGTATGAAAGTTCGAACTGGGCAATTCATATAAGCTATTTTTACGTATTTGGTTTAGTCGGTGTATTAAAAGTTAATATTATATGTTTGGTGGGTATTTTTTGACCATTTCTTGAAATAGTGATTCTTTTGACACTGATTACATATTGCTGGGACAGGGATTCTAAGATATCTTGTTCCGTATCATGAACTAAATCTGATTCTGAAATTACGCCTCTTGATGAATTTAAAGTTTTTTGGGGTGTAACAGTCATTTCTACTGAACCGACGGATTTTATTTGTTGGATGTTTATAGACTGTGTTCTATTTGATACTTCTATAAGTACATCTCCTGCTAGTGTTTTTCTTTTATTTTTTAGTATCTCCTACCATTCCCAATATAGTTTTATGAAGTAAAGTAGCTGATATGATTTTTAAATTGCCCTCGTTACTTTTCATTATAAAAAATTTTTCTCCGGTGTATTGTTATTATTATTTTTATTACAGATTTGCTCCACTAAAGGAGAAGTAGATTTTTGGTTTTCCATGTTTTAAAAAGAAATGTTCAGTCCCCGGTGTCACCACCCACCATGGAGTCCAACGAGGGGATACAGGTTCCTGTACCTGTGCTATCCGGGGACTATACGGAGCCAAGTCGCCTACATGACTGCTCTAAGGAGGTCCTTAGTCCTAGAAGGATATACCCACCAGCTGTTTAATGTACTGGGACCAAAGTACACCGCCTGTTTATCCGAAGCAGAAGCCGAAGCAATGTATTGGGGCGTTATGTTGTCCCTCAATCACCAGGATCATCTTTTCCGAAGACACAGGTATCCACGCACGGCAAACACGTGGGTGATATAATCCCCAAAAGGAGCTGAAAGCAACAGAGTGGCGAAAAGCTTCTCAAAGGGAGCCCTCACCTCCGAAGAGGCAACCACAGTGAGGGAGGAAGAGAAAGAAAAAAGCAGAAGAGTAGAGGAGAATGAAAAGGAAAGGGAGAAAAGATCACTCGAGTACTCCGGAGTTGTGAAGCCCGTACAAACCTAAAGAAGGAATGCCCCTAGGGGCTAATGATCCGAGCAAAACGTTTAATCTTCGTGACTTAATAATATGAACACACATTGACATTGCTTGTTTTGCATATGCCTATAGCAGTATAAAGTTTGATTGAGATACAATTTTCCTTATTTTAAACACTCACTTCATATAAGGTGGGACGGATAAAATATAAAACAACACAATTAGCTGTAGAATATCAAAGGATTAAACTTTTCCAAACAAGGATCCCAACGTCATTTTCAAGCATGAAGAGATATTCCCATTCAAGTTGCACAATCCAATTTGTTACACGAAAGATTCATCATCAGGTATCAGAAAATCAGAATACCGTAAAGGAATTCACTAATTTCATACAGTTATTTATCAAATTACTATCAACAACGATACGGTGAATGACCACATAGACCTTCAATAAATTCTACAAAGGTTTCAGAGAGCTTTATTGGATTTGTGAATTGCAGCTTTTCGGTATAATAGATGCAAGATCTCACATACACATGAATTATTGATTTTTAATTTTAAATTGATCTTTAAATGAGCAATATATAAATATATGTAAATATTCTATTAGATAAAGGTATTGCATCAAAATATTCTCGGGATTTATCCCAGACCACCACCAATAGCCCGTTGTGTTGCACAAGTCGACAACCAACCATCAACATAGCTAATAGAATAATGTAAAAAAATTTTATGTATTGGAGTGAATCTCAATTAAATACTAACAAATCGGTAATAATTAAAATAGAACAAAATGTACTGTTTGGTCGTCTACACGAACAGCTCCTGTTATAAAGATTGCGCCTGTCATACCTTATATACCAGGGGTTCCCAAAGTGTGTGCCGTGGCACCGTGGGGTGCCACATAGAGAGATGAGGGATGCCGCAAAGCGCCCATGACTTCTAATCGAATTTTTTGCTAAGCAAAAGACTTAATACACATTTTGCTAAGCAAATAATATACCACAGATAGTTATTATATTACAAGGGTGCCGTGGTAATTTTTAATTAACATCGTACTAGAGCAACACAACGTGCTATTGACGACGGTGCAGGATCAATCCCCCAAAGGAAAGATACGAGGACAACACCACGTCATTTTGAACCACAGTCAGATGATGAGGCAACACCTGAGCTGGCACCCCACTCTCCAAACTTCCACACCAACCCTACTTGAGAACATTCGGCCACAACATATTTAAGGTGTACCAGCCGCCTCTACACCATACGCTTCCAAACATCCATGCACTGACCCGGATTCGCACAAGGAACCTTTCGATCTAGAGGCTAACATCTTAACCACCAGACCGGTTGGACTACTTTTACTACACACTATAAATCCTGAAAATCGAACAGAAATTCTAAATTTTTTATACTGCTTCAAAATATTCTTCACTTTTTTAGCCTTTAAAGGATCCCAAGATCTTGCAACTATTCGAAATAGTTTTCTAGTTATAACAAGTGTTTTCGTTAGGTACTGTCACCATGAACAGACGTGTTTCCAAAACTTTAAACTCGATTTCTGAAGAAACACGTTTTTCAATAAGATGCTTCGTTTAAACAGTGATAACTCAACAGTAAATTAATGTACTATCATCGATATTTAATATAGTATTTTTGTATCCTTATAATCCATATAATAAATCGGATGTTTGAGAGAAAAAAAAGTCATGAGAAAATTGTAATTCTCTTAAGGGTGCCGTGAGAAAATTCTAACTATCTTAAGGCTGCCACGACTTGGATAAGTTTGGGAACACCTGTTATATACCATTTATAATATAGAATTCTTGAATAAATTCTTTCAAATGTCTGCACTGGCGCACTTAATCGCAATGACACTTACAATGATTGGAAGTTCCTTTCATTTTTTAATTCAATTCTATTAGGGACTGTACGCGCGCAGTAACCTACTATAGTTGCGGATTACAAACCGGAGGGTTTTTTCGGTGATTTTTTTCCAATTCTATTAGGGACTGTACGCGCGCAGTGACCTACTATAGTTACGGATTACAAACCGGAGGGTTTTTTCGGTGATTTTTTGTACTGCCTGTTTTTCTTTTATTAGCAATTATGGGAGAAGTGCTCCAACACATCTTATTTGCATTGATTTTACCGTAGGAGAGCTCTGCTAGGGCCCTGTAGGTCGTGTTGGAGATGCACTCCCATATATTATCCAACCACGGCTTCCGGTACAGCGCCCGAAATTTTACAGTGTTATATGTTCAGCCTGTAGTGTCGTAGCCCCGAAACTGTCAAACGTGAAAATAAGTACAAATAGTACCCAAGGAGAAGACAACCAAAATCTAAAATATTTACGTTCGTATTTATTCCAATAACAGTAATAATATATACACTATATACATCATCTCGTTAACATCCTCACATTAACATACTCTCATTCATCAAAGTATGGATATCACAGGCAGGCCAGTGTGATGCCAACCTCACCCGTTGCTTCTGGCAGCTGTCCTTGTGAGGAATGCATCTGACACGAATCGAACCTGCGTTGCCTTCAACTCGAAGGTTGCATGAGAAATGGGCATACCCACTACGCTAGCAACAGTACATATTTTGAATACAAAGGCCGTGGTAGCCCGATTTAAGCAATGTATTTGTAATCGGAGGGTAGGTACGATCCAAATACACACCATAATTGAAGAGCCGGGGGGGGGGAACCATTTATGTCCACTTTTTGTTAATATTGAACTAATAATGCCATCTAGTGGGCAATAGCAATAGCTTCTACGTTATGAATCGCTTTGGGAGAAAAAGTATTCATGTCTGCAAATATATCAGAGGAAAGATATTGCGTACTGGGGAAAAACCATTTTTGTCCTCACACCAAGAGGGAAGAAGCATTTATGTCCAACTTCCTTTTTCAGGCTTATTCATGTTTGTTCTTGTCCCTTGTAACGACGACCTGTTGGTTTCATTCATTAGTTCTTCCATAATTTTTAATTCTAAGTTTACCAATGGATCCATCGGATTCGGTTACCCAAGAAAGGACACCGGTAGTTTCTGCGATACAATGAAAGCACAAAGCAGAGATTAATATAACTGTTTAAAAATCGAAAAACCTTGGTGAAGGACAAGAAAAAGCAAAGCTGATTCAAGACGTATAAAATAAAATGACGGAAAAAGAACATCATTTGAGGAAGAGCGAAAAGTATTATACGTTAAAGAAGAAAAACAGAAAAATAACAGCGAAAGACGAATGCGTAGAGGCAATAGTGATGGATTATCAAAAAAATCTTCCCACGCCCAACATCACTACCAGCGATGTTTACTACAAACGTCAGTTGAGTTTCATCAGTTTCAACATACATGTTCTGTCGATAGGTTCCTCAGCCGCCACGAATCCAAAACGTTTTACTATGAATTAGTTGGGATTGATGATGTTACTAATGTTAATGATTACGACAGCGACGAAGATGTGTTCCCAAGATTAACAGATGAAACTGGGGAAGAAGAATTTATGTCACCCCAAAAAATTTGAAAATGCGTTTCTCTCCTATTGTGTATATATTGTAGCGAAACTTATTCACTTCGTCTGAAAATCGTGGCTCAGTCGGGTATTGCACCTTACTGCAAATTGGAAGGTACGGAGTTCCAATCCCACTAGAGGCAAGTGGCCTAAAAGTAGATTTCATTTTAAAGTTCCCTTTCTGTTTGTTTCTCACTTCTTCAGTAATATACTTATGTTAATATACTTATGTTAATTTCTAGAACTTTCGAATTCTCGAATGTTCGATTCATTTTTCGGAAAAGGTATAAAAGGAGATGTATCACTCAGTTCAAAGATAATAAAGTCTCGAGTTGAGATCAGCAATCTTTGTCCTCGCTTGCCTTTTGCAAATCTACACGACATTTTGGTGGAGGCGCCGGGTAAAATAAATACGGCGGAAGAACTTCGCAGAAGTCTACGTCTTCAAGGACTCCCTCCTGAGTTTGGCTCTTTACCGAATCCTAGTAGAGGCCCGAGGAAAATGTCTGACCATGAAGACACCGAGAAAAAGCTCCCAGTTGCCAGCTCCGCTCCAGTCACCATCGCACCAGTGCCGTTCCTGACCTACCAGCCACCCAGAAGTCCATGCATATTCTCTGGAGACGACCAACCAGATGTTCGCCGGTGGCTCAAGGACTTTCAACGAATCGCCAGCTATAACCGTTGGGACGAATAGATGTGTCTGGCAAACGTCATATTCTACCTCGCCGGAACAGCCCGACAATGGTTTGATAACAATGAGGACACTTTTACTGATTGGACTTCGTTCAGGAATTCCCTGAACAACACGTTTTGCCAAACAGATGACATAAAGCGTCAAGCTGAGAGACTGTTGGTTGCACGTGCTCAACAAATTGGCGAGACGTCTGAATCATACATCCAAGACGTTCTCGCTCTATGCCGAAAAGTTGATCCTTCCATGCCAGATGTCGAGAAAGTAGCCCATCTCATGAAGGGGATTGCAGAGGACTTGCACCAGATCCTTTTGGTTCAGGACTATGAGACCGTCGATGCTTTTGTGAAACGCTGCCGTCAAATAGAAAGCCTCCGACGAAGACGTATCACCCGACCAAGATTCCAGAGGCTGCCAAATGTTTCTGCAGTTTCGGCCGAAACAGACATTGGTGATTTAAGATCGCTGGTACGAACAATTGTCAGGGAAGAGCTTCAAAAGCTCTTGCCGGAAGTACAAAACTACACGAACGACGACCCTGCTTCACCAACGGACGTCGCATCTCTGGTCCGGGAAGAAGTTATGGAAGCTCTAGCACCACTCACAGGTCCAAGAAGTCGCAACGGCCCTCCTCGAGTTTCGGTTCCAGTTGGGTCACAGCCAAGACGTGAGGCCAGAAACAGCGCCGTTCCACAGAGTAAGACAGATTTGTGGAGAGCTGCCAATAATGTACCTCTCTGCTACCATTGCGGACGCCCAGGACACGTGCTGAGGTACTGTAGGGAGAGACGACAAATATTTGCAGATACAAGAGCCCTCAGAACATCTAATCCTCGACGAGAAATTGACACTGAGACCCTACACAGCTTTGACGACAACTATGCACGACATATACAGCCTACTTCTTCCAGTTTCAGAAGTAGTTCACCATACCCTCGCCGCTCCTTCAACCGCCGACAGTCACAATCGCCTGTTCGCCGCTCCAGTCGTTCTCCACGCCGACCAAATGAGGAAAACTAACTCGGGCGACCTGTCCAGGAGGTAAGGCCGCAGTTGAAGAAAATCCTCCGACGTATACTACAACCAAGTTAAAGAAAAATTCCACCTATATCACAGTGAATGGACAATGTGTAAAAGCCCTTGTTGATTCTGGTGCCGATTACTCGGTCATATCTGAAGAATTACGAGTACAATTGAATACACCTATGTTTACTGAGGATGGACCTGTACTGAAAACTGCCTGTGGAAAATCTGTAGCCGCCTCAGGACGCTGTGTATTAAAAGTCGACTTGAATGGGACTGTGAAACCGTTTGAATTTCTGGTATTTCCACAGTGTAGCCACCAAATGATACTTGGATGGGACTTTTTCCGTGCCACTGATGCTGTCATAGATTGCGGAAATGAAGAACTTCAACTTGCAGAAATCCTTCCAGACAACCAGGTGTCAGGTAAATCAGATTGCTCTTGCACCTTGTTTGCCGCAACAGATTACGTAATTGAAGCCAATTCGACAAAGCAAATATGTACTCTTAATCCAGAAATTCCTGAAGCAGATAAAGCTATGATTATTGGTAATACAATTCTCACGTGTGAAAGAGAGCTGTCTATACCAGCCTCGATCGTTAACGTTGAAAATGGCTGTTGTAAAGTATGGGTTACAAATTTCTCTCGACGAACCCAACTGATACCGAAGGGAATGAACATAGCTTGCTTAACGACAGTAACAAACGATGCAATTTGTTCTTTAAGGGATGAAGATCGAGAAGGTTCTAAGAGACACAATTCCAGAAGGCGATTAAAACGAGAAACATTTAAAGAACTTTTAGATACTAAGCTGACTACTATTGAAGAAGACGAGTTATTGAATCTGCTGGAAGAATTTAGTGACATTTTCGACTTTAACAGGCAATTGAAGAAATCCAGTGGTAATTCTGTGAAACACAAGATCGACACAGGTGACAGCGTCCCAATCAAGCAGAGACCTTACCGTATATCAGCCACTGAAAGACGTGTGATTGGAGACGAAGTACAACGGATGCTAAAAGAAGACGTGATACAGCCATCAACCAGTCCATGGTCATCTCCAGTCGTACTTGTGAAAAAGAAAAATGGTGAATGGCGCTTTTGTGTCGATTACAGAAGATTGAACAAGGTCACTAAAAAAGACGTCTATCCACTACCACGCATCGACGACGCTTTGGATTGCCTAGCTGGTGCACAAATTTTCTCTATGATGGATTTAAAATCCGGTTACTGGCAAATAGAGGTTGATGATAAAGATAGAGAAAAGACAGCCTTTGTAACGTCAGATGGTCTTTATGAATTTAAAGTCATGCCATTCGGATTATGTAACGCTCCCGCTACATTTGAACGGATGATGGACACTGTACTACGAGGCCTGAAGTGGAATATCTGTCTTTGCTACCTAGATGACATCATTGTGTATGCACCGAATTTCCGAGAACATCAAATACGCTTGAGAAAAGTTTTGAAATGTATCCAAGAAGCCGGACTGACGCTAAATTCCACCAAATGCTCATTTGGCAAAAAGAAACTAACGATACTTGGACACCTTGTTGATCAACATGGAATCTATCCCGATCCACAAAAGATAGCCGCTGTAAAGAATTTTCCTGTTCCAGAAAATATCGCAGATGTTCGAAGTTTTCTAGGCCTGTGCTCTTATTACCGACGATTTGTCAAAAAATTCGCTGATGTTGCAAAACCCCTGCATGATTTATTGAAGAAAGATGTGAAGTTTTCTTGGAGTACTTCACAGAAGGAATCTTTTTCAACTCTCAAAAAATTACTAACAAGTGAACCTGTTTTGGGACATTTCCTTCCAAATGCAGAAACGAAGATACATTCAGACGCTAGTGGTTATGGCATCGGCGCAGTACTAATACAGATCCAAGATGATAAGGAAAGACCGATAGCCTACGCATCCAGGTCCCTGACAGCCGCTGAAAAGAACTATTCTACAACCGAAAAGGAGTGCCTTGCTGTCATCTGGTCGATCAGTAAATTCAGACCGTATCTATTTGGAAAACCCTTTACCGTAGTAACGGATCACCACTCTTTGTGCTGGCTAGCCAATGTTAAGGACCCATCTGGAAGACTTGCACGATGGGCTTTAAGGTTGCAGGAGTACGACATCACCATAGTCTACAAGAGCGGTCACAAACATTCCGATGCCGATTCGCTGTCGAGAAAGCCCCTTCTCGAAACAGTAAACGAAAACGGTGATGAAATCCCCTTCCTTTCAGCCATCACAGATTACAGAAAAGAGCAGCTAAAAGATAAGCAGCTGAAGCCCATAATTAAAATTCTTAAAAGAGGTGACGGATACCGAAGTTATCAACTTAGAAACGGTGTGGTTTACAAAAGAAACTATGATCCTATGGGACAGCAGTGGCTCTTGGTCGTACCGAAACAACTCCGCAGCGATGTCTTAAAGAGTCTTCATGATGCCCCAACCGCCGGTCACCTCGGATTCGCCAAAACCTACGACCGAATAAGGAGGAAATACTATTGGCCAGGACTATATGGGAGCACACGCCGATATGTGTCACATTGCCGAGAATGTCAAAGACGAAAATCTCCTTCGCAATTGCCACCGGGGCAACTTCACCCGATCAGACCCCCTGACATACCATTTGCCAAAATTGGGATTGATCTACTTGGACGCTTTCCAGTTACCCGAAACGGAAACCGCTGGATCATTGTTTGTACAGATTACCTTACGAGGTTCACTATCACAAAAGCATTACCAACTGCTGAGGCCACGGAAATCGCTAAATTTATAGTCGAAGATATCATACTGAAGCACGGTGCTCCCAGAGAAATGATAAGTGATCGAGGACGTTCCTTCTTATCCAATATTGTGAAAGACGTCAATCAATTGTGCCAGACGTCTCATCTTCTGACAACATCCTACCATCCACAAACCAATGGCTTGACAGAAAGATTTAACAAGACATTGGCAGACATGCTGTCCATGTACGTAGACGTCGAGCAAAGAAATTGGGATTCCATCCTACCCTTTGTGACTTTCGCCTACAATTCGGCAAAACAAGACACCACAGGGTTCAGTCCATTTTTTCTCGTTCATGGCAGAGATATCCAGACACCTCTAGACGTAATTCTTCCGCTCAATACAGAAAATCACGACGATAATTACGTGCAACATCTGATCACCAGGGCAGAGGAAGCTAGACAGCTTGCAAAAATCCACATCCTTGACGCTCAACAAACTGATAAACGACGATATGACGAGAGACATCGACCAGTCAACTACAACATCGGAGACTTAGTCTGGATCTTTACTCCAGTACGAAAGGTTGGACTGTCCGAAAAGCTCCTAAGACGTTATTTCGGACCCTATCGAATAACACGGCGACTATCTGACGTAACATACGAAGTAGAAAGTATGGAGGAGAATAGCAGACGGCGGATCTCAAAAGATGTAGTCCACGTCCTTAGGTTAAAACCCTATCTTGATCCAAAGAAACAACTGGATGACGGAAGAGAGCACAGCATTTCCAGGGGACCTGTTACAAGGAGCCAGATCAGGCTGCAGCGGGACGCTGCTTGGTCTTAAGGAGGGGGAAATGTAGCGAAACTTATTCACTTCGTCTGAAAATCGTGGCTCAGTCGCAAATGTCGTGTAGATTTGCAAAAGGCAAGCGAGGACAAAGATTGCTGATCTCAACTCGAGACTTTATTATATTTGAACTGAGCGATACATCTCCTTTTATACCTTTTCCGAAAAATGAATCGAACATTCGAGAATTCGAAAGTTCTAGAAATTAACATAAGTATATTACTGAAGAAACCGATCCTCTGGAGATTTTGAGGAAGCAAGAAGAAGAAAAACAGAAGAGGAAGGTGGAAAAGACTCAAATAAAAACCAAGCCAACAAAAGCAGCAAAATCAAATATTTCGCCTAAGAAACCCGAAGGTCCGCCTAAAGCTGTTAAAATCGCTGATGCTGAAGTCCCCAACAAACCCAGAGTAAAAATTGACCGACCTGCTAGAAACTACACTGAATCAAAAGAAGTGGACAAGAATACCCGGCGCCTCCACCAAAATGTCGTGTAGATTTGCAAAAGGCAAGCGAGGACAAAGATTGCTGATCTCAACTCGAGACTTTATTATATTTGAAATGTAGCGAAACTTATTCACTTCGTCTGAAAATCGTGGCTCAGTCGGGTATTGCACCTTACTGCAAATTGGAAGGTACGGAGTTCCAATCCCACTAGAGGCAAGTGGCCTAAAAGTAGATTTCATTTTAAAGTTCCCTTTCTGTTTGTTTTTCACTTCTTCAGTAATATACTTATGTTAATTTCTAGAACTTTCGAATTCTCGAATGTTCGATTCATTTTTCGGAAAAGGTATAA